>CM062812.1:63029345-63629345 GCA_031772625.1 Pinus tabuliformis
TGTTGGATACCTATACCAATAGGTTTCATATTTCATGATTGGCAAGAGAAAGTCCAAATATGCTCTGCTTTGAGTTCACAAAGATCCCATATTTCCTAGAGAACAAAAAGGTGTGTGAGTGTCTCAATGATTGAGGACTTTAATTCAAATTTTGATGGATGATCCAACTGTTTAACCTGGATCATGCCATGTTTCAATTTTGTGTTATAGAATAGAGAAAGAAGTCTGTCCAAACAGCCTAATCTTGGCAGACAAGTAGTTCAGGTAGAGAAGAAAAGGTTTCCAACAGCTCAATCTGGGACCTTGGAAGAGATAAGGTTAGAGGTAGATAGAAAAGAATAAAGAAAAAGCCAAAGAAAAGAAAAGGCAAGTAAGGGTTTGCAAGTCCAAGTGCACCCTCCAAGGAGAAACAAAAAATGCTAGGTAAGCAGCTGGGTAGGTAGTTGGGGTTGCAGAAAGTGATCCCTATCATTGCAAGAATGGTGATGATGGGCAGCAAAGTAAAAGACTACAGCAGGAGCATGACTAACCTCCCTCTCCCCCTTCATTTCATTACTAACATTCCCTTTCTTTTAGCTGAGATTTATGGAGAAAGATCATGGTTTTAGATGGTTCTGGTTCATTCAGAAGCCACATTTCTTGTCTAAAATCTTTTCATTTTGATCTACTCTCAAAACTAAATCAATTTCAGATAAACTCAGTAAGATCCCCTTCATTTGCTCCCTTCATTCATATTAACACTAATTCTATTGTATAAATCCTTTACATCCCCTTTTCCCCTAATATTACTAACACCAAGGTGTATAAATCCCAAACTCTTATAAATACCCACCCCTTGGCATTATAGCCAATAAAGTTACAAATCAGGGATCAAATGACATCAGGTCATGTTGATAAACCTATGCCGAATACCCCTTTTCCTCATAAGCCAGTTCCTCTATCTCTACCCCCCTTTTGCACATAAAACCTTTAAAAAAGGCCCTAAACCCCACCTTACCCGCTTCAAAGAGCCAAAAGAGCATAAAAACCCACTTTCCGCCTGTTAGCCAAGGTTGGCGCATATAATTATTTTTATCATAATACATTAGAAAAGCGCTCAAACCACGTTTATCTGCCTCCGCCCTCATCCGTATATTCCACACATGTCACCTCCCCGACGACCGTCAGATCAAAGGCCTACAGATCCGACGGCCCTGATCGCATCGGACTGCATCTGTCATCTGACCATTACCCGTACTAACCCCACGTCACGTCTGCTGTCCTTCCGCCGTCCGATCATCACCCGCAGATCCAACGATCATCGTGACGTCGGAACTCATCCGATGACCGAACGTTATCTTCCGACGTCCGTATTTGGAGGACGTCATCCCACTGCTACGTGTCCTCACCACCACGCGTCGGAGGTACAGCCGATGGATACCGCCCCCGTACAGAAGGCGGTGCGATATGAAACCATCGCTGGTTTCCGGTTTCCCCATCCCACCCACCCAGGCACGTCAGCGCACATCACCGTCACGTCTGCGCCGGCCGTCCGACCCGCGATGGAACGTCAGCATGAATTTCGCACCAAAAGACGTAAAAGGTCTATTTTAGCCAAAAGTTCGCGTTTTTTGGTCATTTTGTGTGTTCGTCGTTATTCTGCTCTGCATGCAAACAACGTCCAAATTGTCTACCAACCTGCTAAACTGACCAGAAGACCTCCAGCGCACCAGTTCAACCTGCGGTCACGACCTCTGCTCGTTGTTTTACCAGGTATTCCTCATCATTCATCCTCTGTGCGCCTGCAATTATCTATTTAACGCTTTAGAAAGCTTAAAGAAAGCCGAAAATCAGAAATTCACCACTGAATTCCTCAGCAAAGCCTTGAAGTTCCAATTATCACTTCGGAAAACACCAGCCGAGCCTTTTCCCAGTGGCATTCTGCTAAGAAACCAGGTCCTGTCTGCGCAATCGTGGCAGGCGCATTTGAAACCAAATTTTACCATTGAAAGGTGCCAGAAAAGCTAAGCTTCGCTCTTAATTACCATAAAGCAGCATTTCAACTGCTGCAGACCCTGCATTCACCTTTTCTCAGGCATTTTCACCCTTCTCTGCAAAGAAACTCTGTTGTTATTGATCTACATAAGTGACACAATCCCCAAGCAAAACAGAAACCTCAAAGGAAAGTCATGGACCCCCCTGTAGCTCCCATAGCCCTCAATGTGGCTCCCCTGAATGTTCCTAATAGAACATTTGACACCAGAGCATTGGCAGACCTGGACTACAAGATAACAGAGGAAATGATGAGCAGAAGCAGGTTCCATCTGCAAATATTAAACGAGATAAAGATCAAACATGAGAGGGGGACAGACATCCTGGGAATTTGGGATTCATTCCTCCCAATATTCAAGCTTCCTCAGGTTAATCAATTCCCTGAGCTTGTGCACATAGTTGCTGAACACTATGATGCATCCCAGAGGGCAGTGCTAGATGCTGAAGGTTCAATTCTGTTTCTCATTACCCCTGAAGCCATCAGGGAGATGTTGCAATTCCAGACAGAGCAAAAGTTGGTCCCACTGTCACTAGCTGATCTAATAGTACAGGGAGCCAAAACCACAGAGGCCCAAATCATTAAGGTCAACCAGCTCTTCATCAAGGCTAGCACTCTGCAAGTTCCTCCTATCAACTATGTTTATCTTAACCAGTTGGGCCTAGACCTGGTTGACATGATCAGTCCCATCCTGGGATATGATTCGATAGAACATGTGGATGAAACAATTATACAAATGATGCTTATGTTTTCCCCAGGAAAAAAGCCAATTCACTATGATTATGCAACATACATATCAGACAAAATGCATGAACAGTTGATGAATTTGTCAAGAGAAAGAGTGTTTAGGTACACCTCCTACCTATATCATCTGCTCATATACTTCCAGCATGATAAATTTTCCTTCCCAAAGAAGAGAGTAGATGCACAGGGCAATCTGAGATCAGTAGTATATTGGACATCTGTTTTCCACATATCAAGCCACTCTCCATACACCTACTGTGAGTTTATTGATCTTTTCATCCATCCAGCCTTGACTCTACTGATTGGTTCACCTCCTCCTAGACTGACAGATGACATGAAAAGGTGCCTACATTTGTCAAAAGTATACAGTATTGGGGATTGGTATCTCTACCAACACCACACCGTCATCAGAATATATGGGTGTGAATTACCCCCATTTAGACTACCCAAATTTGTGCCCATGAGGCTATTTGCCTTAGAATACTTCAGGCAGTTTGGCTATGTGGATATGTTCCACTTCTCAGGCAGAGGCAAGAAAGCACAGCTGAAAATCAAGAGCCAACTTGGCCATTTAGTCTACAATGAAAGGGATGAAGGGTGGAAGGAGGCAGATAGAATACTGGTGGGATTTGGTTTGAAGTACAGTTTTATATGGAAACCCTATGACCCCAACAACTTCATCACAATGAGGAGACTCAAATATAAACTGTCTGCTTACGGTCATTATAGCCTCCCCCAAATTGAAAAATATGCCAATCAAAGCAAGTGGAAAAGGGGAACTCTAGAAGAAAATATGACTCAAGAAGAGCTTAATCAAAGAGCTCTGAACAATCAAAAGAAGATGGCTGACCTTGAATTTTATGCACAGGTCCCCTCACTGCCAAGCACACAAATTGGACCAGCAGCCTCCTCTTCAACTACTCCACATCAAACTACAAGAGTTGCTGGAAAAGTATCAGAAAAAGGAAAGGAAAAAGAAATGGAGGCAGAAAAAGAGATGGAGCAAGAGCAACAGCAGGAACAGCAGCAAAATCAAAGTCAGCAAGCACAAGAACAAGCAGAAGGGCTACAGCAAGGGCAACAAGAAGACATAGGACAGCAAGAGGAACAGCAGCAAGAAAAACAAGGACAAGAGCAACCTGCTCAGCAAAAAGAAACAGTGGATACTCCTCAGACCACTGAAAAAGTCATGCCTACAAGGCAAGACACTACATCTGATGCCTCGGTCCTCCAAACCCCTCAAAAGGAGGACACATTTGTCTTTAGGAAGAGGGAAAGAGAAACTCCCTTGACATCCTCTATAAATCAAGGAGAGAAAAGGCAAAGACTCAACGATTTTCCAGAAGAGGATATAGCCATCAGAGAAGCACTGGGCATGGGCCCACCGAGTCAAGAAATTTCAGCAAGTTCCTCCCAGCAGGAACTAGACAGGACAATGGGAGGGGAAGTCAGCTCCTCCAGCCAGCAGAAAGAGGAAAGAGTGAGCATAAAGCAGCAGTTCATAGACATTAAGAGGAGGAGTGACCCAATCAAAGTTCAATTATATAATCACCTACTTAACATGGCTCCTTCCAATCAGCAGAGACTCATGTCTGCTTTTGATGTAGGTGAGGGCAAACTGACATTGAGTCATTTTATGCCTACGGCACTCAAGCCACAGTCTTCTGCTGATTATCTCAGGACCAATTTAGAGGTCCTTGCCAAAGACATACACCCCATGGACAAAATTGAGTTGCATAAACAAACAGGGGAAATGGTGTATGCTTCATTGGCCGATAAGACCTTGGACAACTACAAGTTAACAAGCAGTCTGAATGCTACAGCTTCCCAGCTGGAGCTAGAGAGAGCCTCTTCTCAGGCCAAAGACAACAGGATCAAAACCCTGGAAGAAATCATCATAGAAATTGGGCACAATCCCAATGATATCAAAGGGATACAAGAGATCTTAAAAATCAGAGATGCTGATATGGCTGCACTAAGGAAGAAGGTTAAACTTCCAGCCACTATCCATCCACAGACCGATGAAGTGGCAAAACAAAGGTATGAGCAGGATTCCACTGCTCTATTAATTTCTGTTTACAAAGAACTTATAAAGGCACAAGAAAAATTGGGGCAATATGAGGCCACACAAGCACCTCTGAAAGGATCATCAACACAAGCGCAAGAGGGGCAAACATCTCAGCCCCCTCCACAGGTCATTAATCTTGAGGAGACTGCTCCTACTACTGCACCTCCACCTCAGCAGGCTGAACAACCAGCCACATCTACTTCAGCAGCACCCACCAGCACAGATCAGAGCTTAGACATGCAAAAGCTAAAGAGCGAAATACAAGCTCTAGAAGCACAAATGATGCAGCTAAATGAAACTAAGGAGCAGCTGGCCAAGGTGAATGAAAGGCATGACAAAACAAAGAGAGAAGTAGGAGAGAAGGCCAAGGAAATCAAAGCTCTTAAAGACAAAATCAAGGAGCTTGAGAAAGAGCTAAAACTAGATAAAATCATAGCCGAAATCAGAGCAATGATATGGTCCAATATTGGTAAATCCATCAATAACCAATGGCCATACATTGAGACAATCCATGAGCAACTGGAGCTCATTCCAAAGGCGCAGAGGGAAATCAGAACATCAAGGGCCTTATTGGGGAACATGCCTGAAATTGCAACAAAAATGATCAATGTGCTCAATCATAAGACAAGTTCTCAGTTGACCATCATGGGAATCGCAAACAGAACTGATACTATCCAAATGATCAAGAGGGTTCTTACTCTTAGAAGTCTGGTGCAAACGTTAGACAGAAGAACCCAAGATATGCAAACGAGGTAAACAGGTTCATTGAGAGGTTTCGGGTATTGGAAAGTAAAGGACTCCCCAGCTTGTTGAACAACGGAGGGAGATTATTCACCCATGAAGAATATGCCAAGAGAGTGAATGTTTTTGCCTCATCACAGGTAAATGAGAAGGCCAGCACCTCAGAAGACACAGGGCCTATCACAGGACAGATTTTCTATGGTAAGATAGAAAATCTACTTTTTATAATGAATGAAATGAATCATCTGTTTGATGTAGCTCCCAACTTTTTCAAGTATACAGAAGCTGAAGAGACAATGCAGGCCATCCTCAGGCATCAGCTCCCTACACAGGAATGGTGGACAGATGCCATCCAAAGAATTTTGTAAACATTAGGCCATGCATCAATTCCTGTTTCTTCTATAAATTTAGATGGAAAGAACAGTCAGCAAAATCAGCAGGCATCATAAATTCAAAGCTGAGCCAACTCAGCAGATGAAGCAGCCAACAAAGCAAGAAAGACAAACGCAGCTGGCAAAGCCGAGAAACTCATTGCGCAGGCAAAAGTAAATGCGTACCTACAGGATCGATACATAGTAATGTAACCGACTCAGTGACTCCTTAAAGTCAAAACAATCATCTGACAGACATAAAGGGCATTTACTCTGCATTTAACGTTGTAATAACTTCCGGCCTACTTTCTGAACACTACTAAAGATATTTTCTCTCTCTCAGATGACTCAATACCTGAGATATTTTGTATACAGAGTACTATATAGACCCCTCCGCATAATAGAGCAGGGGTTGTTGTTATTTTCCTTTCGGAAGTCTCATTTGCTGTAAGATCCTCAGAGAAGTAATACAAAGGGAGAATGGAATTTCCAAAAGCTTGGTGTATTTGATGCGTCGTGATGAATGGTGAATGTTGCAGGATTCCAGAGTGTTTCATAAAACAATAAGTTTTCTTAAATCTCTGTATTACATGTTTTCGAGTCTTTTGTTCTCTTTTGTTGTTTAAATGTTTTACACTTAATAGCAAAGTAGAAGAATGGTTCCAGGATTTAATCTATGATTACCCTGAACTCAAACTGAGCTATTATCCATGTTTTCTTTAGATACAGTAACAGAAGTGTAATTCTTAATTGCTGCACTTTAAAACTATATCTTTCACAGTGATAGACATTTCCAGGGTTTCAAGTTTGCCCCTGAGACATCTATCCATTTCTCGTAACCAGTAGGGCGGGAATACTTAAACGCTGAGTGAAAATTCTTAAATGCTTTCACTGCTTGTTTAGCCTGTTCATGTTATTAATCAAAAGTTTGTTCTATAAAGCACCCAAATGGCCCTGCAAGTTTCACCAGTTCATCTCAAAGTTTCTAGACACCTACAGCCATAGACTCCATTGCCCAATGATACTTGACTCTCTGAATAATACATCACAAAGATCTGAAAGAAATTCTTCAACCAAAACATAAACAAAACCTGTGCTTAATACCTAGCCTAAACAGTATCATTACAGATACAAATCATAAAGAGAGAGCCCTCTCTGATCACAGTTTGGCTAGAAACAGTGATCAAAAGATTGGTTAGTGGTTACCCCGGCCGTATTCCCTTGGGAGTCATAGGGAACAACCTGGGTGTTAACATAATTGGCGACTCCACTGGGGACTATTAAGATTTTTCAGTTACTATCTATCTTCCAAAGCTACCATCAAGCCTGAAACTAGCCAAGAGGCCTTAGGACTGTTTCTGTAAACACAGGGACAGCTTTAGGGAAGAGCTAACTAGGGAATCTTCATCCTAGCGTTGAAACATATATAGTCATTCCAGAAATTGTACAAAAGCCTCCTGTATAAAGTTCTAAAAGAATACTTAGAAGCTGGCTCCCAAAAGAAACCCAAGGCACACTAGGGCAAACCCTGACCCTGATCAACCCATCATTGTTGATAACCCAAATATCATTCCAAAGAACATAAGGAGACAGCAAAAGCAGGAGAAGCCTGCTGATTCAGATATAAGGTCAGACCAACCTATCCTCATTCCAACTCCTTGCAAAGTCCTTTTCCGTTCCACACCTAATTCCCCTAGTTCATCATCAACCCCTCAAAGTCCTCCTCTTCCATCTTCACCATCTGCACATACTCTTTTAACCAGCCCCCGCTTGTTACCCATCCTATTAACCCTGTTACACCTGTAATCCCAGCTGTCCCATTTGTTCCTATTAACCCCATAAACCCCATAAACATGGCTAACAGATATGCACCTCTGCAGATACCAGCCAATGCTCCAGCTCTACCCAAGACTACCAAACCAAAATCTCATTTTTTGACTCCCATGGCCCTTTGACAGCTGTCCAGCATGCTAAGAAGATGCAAGACCACTTTGAGACCTATGAAATAGATGATGACAGTGTCAGGATGAGAATTTTTGTTCAAAGCTTAACCGGGGATGTCAGAACTTGGTTTAGATCCCTGAATGCAAATTCCATTGCAACCCCTGAGGTCCTGTACCAAGAGTTTACCAACAGATGGGAGAAGAAGAAAGATCCTCTACACATACTCGGTGAATATAACACTATTAAAAGAGGTCCCCAAGAAACAGTTTTGGAATATTGTGCTAGGTTTAACAATGTATATAATGCTATCCCCCAGAACTTAAGACCCCCTCCTGATTTGGCCCTGTATAACTTCCCTGACGGTTTTGACTCTGATATGGCCTATCAGCTGAAAGAAAGAGATCCCCCAACCCTTGCAGAAGCTCAAAGAGTTGCAGTCACTGTAGAGGCCAACCTAATTGCCAAGAGAAACAGGGCAAAGCTGGAAAAGAAGGCTGGCTTCAGAGAAGAGCCCTCAGGCTTTGATCAAAAGTTGGATGCAATACTAAACAGCATGAAGAGACTGGGTGAGAGAGTGGAATCAGTTGAAAGAAAATCATCATGGGAGGCATCACAAAGCAACCCTCCTAGAAACCCAAATTTTAGGAGAACTCAGAACCCAAACATAGGAAAAACAAGTGCTGACCAAGATATCAGACCCCCTTTTCAAGAAAACTATGCAGAAACTTCCTCAGCCAATCAGCTCAATGAAGATCCTGAAATCAACTTAATGGGTCTGGATGGTAAAAGCCATGTTTTCTTAACACAAGAAGACCATGAGGAGGATGAAAGCAAAACATTCCAAACTAAATCAGGAGAATCCTTTGACTTTAAACAAGGATATGATACTGCTGTCTATGAAGTCCACAAACAATACAAATTAAGGAGTAGGACTGTGAATGTAAATCAGCCTGAAAAGACAAAAGAGAAACAGCAGTCTAGAGAAACCTCAGTCACAGAACTTAATGACAAAACAAACTTGCCTACAAAAGAAGTAGTGGTTGAGGAGGTTACTGAACTACTGTCCCCACTACAACAGCCCATGGCAACCTCATCCTCTCACCCTAACCCAAACATTACCCCTCAAGACATGAGTAAGGGGCAGGTTCCAAAATCAAGATGAAATCCAACAAGAAGATTTAATGAACAGAGAAAGGACTGCTACCCGTGACTCCAAAACCCAAGTTGACAAACCCTTTGACCTAGGAGCAGAGATTGGCAAGTTAAAGGTAGCAATTCCCCTTTCAGAGCTAGCCAAGCATGACATATATAAGCAACAGATCAAAAAATCCCTTCAGCTCACCAACAGCAAAGATGATGTAAATGTGCTAGATGACACTCCAGAATTACTGTTTGGCCCAGAGGTAGATGGAAAAACAGTAGTCACAGGGGTTTTACCTTTTTATGTCAGCCTGCATGTTCATGATAAAATACTGCACAATGCAATGTTTGACTCAGGTGCCTCTCATAACCTGATGCCAAAAGCAGTCATGGAAAGATTAAACTTGGATATAACAAGACCATACAAAGACCTGTTTTCTTTTGATTCTAGCCAAGTCAAATGTTTGGGCCTAATAAAAGATTTATGTGTGTCCCTGGTTCAATTTCCCAACAAAACTATTCTAATGGATGTTGTAGTCGCTGATATCCCACCCAAATATGGGATGCTGTTATCAAGATCATGGGGAGCCAAGCTCCAAGGCTCCCTGCAATTGGACATGTCATATGCAACTATCTCTGTCTTTGGGCAACCAAAAAGACTTTATAGGGAAACACTCATGAAGTATATGGTCAGCAGTGAAGAAAAACCTCAAAATTTTCCAATATATGCTGTTCATTCGGACATAGACTCCTTCATCCTCTTCAATGACAGCGCAGACCTCTCCAACAATGACATTAGGACCGAAACACTCATACAAGAGCAAAACACTGATCAAACAAGTAGCACCTGCCAAACTTCAATCAGCCCAACAATACACATTAACCCTCCTCTAGTTGTCAAAGATTGTCAAACAAGTGATGAAATTGTCCTAGAAAATAAACGGGAAAAGAAACCCCAACTCATGCTCACATTGCCATCCCATGAACAGAATTTTAAATCTCCTGTTCAGCAAGACATTCTGTGGGTGCTAGAGTTTGATGGCTCAGTTAACAAGTTAGGGGCAGGGGCTGGAGTATGGATACATAATAAAGAGAAAGATTATGCAGAAGGTAGGGCTTACAGATTGAATTTTAGATGCACTAACAACATGGCAGAATATGAAGCTCTGTTACTAGGCCTCAAGATTGCAAAATCATTACAAGCACCTAGCCTCTCCATCATGGGGACTCTGACCTAGTAATTCAACAAGTAAAAGGAAATTTTGTCACCAATGACAAAAGATTGAGGTCCTACAGGTCTGCTGTAATTGAGATATTAGAGACCTTCTCTGAGTTTGTTATCACAAAAATTCCAAGGGGCCACAATCTCCATGCACACAGCTTGGCAACATTTGCCAGCACCTTCAAATTTCCATTGGAACCCAACAACTGTTTCACAGCCGAGGTCAAATATAGGCCTTCTGTTCCAAACAATGTTAAAGAGTGGCAAGTATTTGAGAATGACATGCAAATAAACAACTTTTTAAACTTGCAACAAGAGTTCACAGGATTAAATATTGACCTTGAGTCAGCAACTCAGTCACAAATATTTGATGGAGCATGTCCATCACAAACACAGTCTCAACAGTCTGCTCACCCAATGTCACCTAGGACAGCAAAACAACTACTCAGTCCAACCATTTTCAACAATGAAAACATTCAGCAAATTAACCAAATTGACTGTGAAGAGATGAGTAACGTTGAAGCCGAAATCATACAACTCAAAGACAATTTCCTTCCAGCAGGCCTTACCCCACTAGAGGATATTTTTGACTCAAATGACATCCCTAGAAAGCCAAAGATGCAGCCACTAGATGCAAGAGTTGAAGAATGCAACATTGGTACTATTGACAAGCCTAAAATAATAAAGCTATCTGCCTCTTTGCCCCCTGATCAAAAGCCCAAATACATTGATCTCTTTAAAGAATTTCAAGATGTTTTTGCTTGGGGTTATGAGGACTTAAAGTCTTATGATACTTCTGTCATCCAGCATACCATTCCCCTCAAGCCTAATCAAAAACCATTCAAACAGAAATTGAGAAGGATCAATCCTGTGCTCCTTCCTTCCATTGAAAAAGAGTTGCATAAAATGTTCAAAGCTGGTATCATAGCACCAATCAGGTTCTCAGAGTGGATTTCAAATTTGGTCCCTACAAGAAAGAAAACTGGTGAGATTAGACTTTGCGTAGACTTAAGGAATTTGAACCAAGTATCACTCAAAGATAACTACCCCTTACCCAAAATGGATCACATTCTTCAAAGAGTAGTAGGGGCTTCAAGGATATCATTGCTTGATGGATTCTCAGGTTTCAATCAAATCCTTGTACACCCTGATGATCAAGACAAAACTGCATTTACTACCCCATGGGGAACTTTCAAGTATGTGAAAATGCCCTTTGGATTGAAAAACGCAGGGGCAACGTTTCAAAGAGCAATGGACATTGCTTTTGCAAAAGAGATTCATGACTTCTTGGTTATTTACTTAGATGATCTAACACCCTTTTCAAAATCTGACCAAGAACACTTGAAACATTTAAGACAGATTTTCATAACATGCAGGAAATATGGTATTTCCTTAAACCCCAAGAAGTCATTATTTGGTTTGGAGAAGGGAAACTTTTAGGACACATTATTTCAAAAGATGGCATAAGAATTGATCCAGATAGGATACAAGCTATCCTACAAATGCCTCACCCAAGGAATGTCAAGGAGCTGCAAGGATTCTTAGGAAAAATCAACTTTTTAAGAAGGTTTATCCCGAATTTAGCAGAATTAGTCAGATTACTAAACAATATGCTAAAGAAAGATTCAAAGGTCAAATGGACTGTTGAAGCAAAACAAGCTTTTGAAAGTATAAAATTGGCCTTGACTCAAACCCCAGTGTTAACTAATCCTCAGTTTGACAGAGACTTTATTATTTTCTCATTTGCCTCCCAGCATACTATTGCTGCTGTATTATTACAGAAAGATGACCAAGGGAATGAAAAGCCCATTGCTTTTTTCAGCAGAGCTCTTAGAGATGCCCCCTAAAGTACCAAATAATGGAGAAACAAGCCTATGCTTTGATCAAAGCTATTAAAGACTTTAGGATTTACATCCTTTACTCCCATGTTGTGGCTTATGTACCTAGTCCTATTGTCAAAGACATTCTCACCCAAGAAAACTTAGAGGGTAGGAGAGGAAAATGGATTGCCAATATACTAGAATTTGACATTGAAATAAAGCCTACAAAGCTGATTAAAGGGCAAGGTTTGGCCAAATTAATGACAGAAGCAAATTTCCAAGCCTTAGATATCAACCAACTGGACAGTGAAACAGAGCTGGCGACTCCAAAGATCAATGTAGCCTTTGAACAATCTCCTTGGTACTCTGATATCTGTTATGTGTTACAAAACCTGTGTGCTCCCCCAGGACTGTCCAGAACTAAGTGTAGGTTCCTGAAAATGAAAACATCTAGATTTTGTGTGATGGATGAAAATCTACTGTGGAAAAACCATGAAGGTATTTTGCTGCACTGTCTAATAGAGAATGAAACTAACAATATCATGCAAGATTTCCATGCTGGAGACTGTGGTGGACATTTGTACTGGAAGTCCACTGTGGACAAGATATTGAGGGCTGGTTATTACTGGCCTACTATGTTCTCTGATGTTAAGAAATTCACAGCCTCATGCCACAAATGCCAACTGTTTGAAGGCAAAAGACAGCTGCTGCCACTTCCTTTGAAGCCCATTACAACAGAGAGACCTTTTCAACAATGGGGCTTGGATTTCATTGGGGAAATTCATCCCTCATCTTCAGGGCAACACAGATGGATTCTAACAGCAACAGACTACTTCACCAAGTGGATTGAAGCTGCCCCATGCAGACAAGCAAATGATTCAGTAATCATTCAATTTTTGGAAAACAATATACTGGCTAGATTTGGCTGCCCAGACAAGATAATAACAGACAATGCTGCTGCCTTCAGATCCAAGAAGATGGTGAACTTCTGCCATAAATTTCACATTACTTTGGGCCATTCTACAGCTTACTATCCTCAAGGAAATGGCCTTGCTGAATCATCAAACAAAAGTTTGATAAATATCATAAAGAAAGTGCTGGAAGAGAACAAAAAGAACTGGCATAAGAAACTAGTAAATGCTTTATGGGCAGACAGACTAACAACTAAAAGATCAATTGGGACCAGCCCATATGAGTTAGTCTATGGATTAGAGGCCAGATTTCCTTCATCACTAGGAGTGCCGGTTATGAAACTTCTGCAAGAAAGCCAAGCAGAGCCAAATGACATGCAAAGAAGGATTAACCAGATAATTTGTTTACAGCAGACCAGAGAACAAGTTTTCAGCAGAGTGCAGATACTACAAGAGAAACTGAAAAGGGCTTTTGATAGAAGAACCAAAGCAGAAGATTTCAATGTAGGGGACAAAGTTTTAAAGTGGGATGCAAGAAGAGAAGAGAAAGGGAAACATGGAAAGTTTGACTCTTTATGGAAAGGACCATTTGCTGTCCAAGCAGTACAAGGGAACAACACCTATTTCCTCAAAAGTCTTACTGAAACTGACTTGGATGAAGGTCCTGTTAATGGCAGGATGCTGAAGCACTACTTTGACTATTCCCCATGAGTGGAACCTAAGGATTCATTGTATATATACAGATGTACATATTATCTTCTGTTTTAGATTGTAAAAAGTAGTTTTCCCAAGTGATTCACCAAGCAGCAAGAGGCTGATAGAATCAGAGGTCTTCCAAAAGAGAAACACACCATTTTGACACATTGAGGCAGCAAGTTTCAAAGATTGGTATGGGCAGCTAAGGAGCAAGGCAATCTGACCTGCTGTTCTTGGTCTTTCAAAAGAAAAACCATCCCCATGTGGAGCCACTGTTGGATACCTATACCAATAGGTTTCATATTTCATGATTGGCAAGAGAAAGTCCAAATATGCTCTGCTTTGAGTTCACAAAGATCCCATATTTCCTAGAGAACAAAAAGGTGTGTGAGTGTCTAAATGATTGAGGACTTTAATTTCAAATTTTGATGGATGATCCAACTGTTTAACCTGGATCATGCCATGTTTCAATTTTGTGTTATAGAATAGAGAAAGAAGTCTGTCCAAACAGCCTAATCTTGGCAGACAAGTAGTTCAGGTAGAGAAGAAAAGGTTTCCAACAGCTCAATCTGGGACCTTGGAAGAGATAAGGTTAGAGGTAGATAGAAAAGAATAAAGAAAAAGCCAAAGAAAAGAAAAGGCAAGTAAGGGTTTGCAAGTCCAAGTGCACCCTCCAAGGAGAAACAAAAAATGCTAGGTAAGCAGCTGGGTAGGTAGTTGGGGTTGCAGAAAGTGATCCCTATCATTGCAAGAATGGTGATGATGGGCAGCAAAGTAAAAGACTACAGCAGGAGCATGACTAACCTCCCTCTCCCCCTTCATTTCATTACTAACATTCCCTTTCTTTTAGCTGAGATTTATGGAGAAAGATCATGGTTTTAGATGGTTCTGGTTCATTCAGAAGCCACATTTCTTGTCTAAAATCTTTTCATTTTGATCTACTCTCAAAACTAAATCAATTTCAGATAAACTCAGTAAGATCCCCTTCATTTGCTCCCTTCATTCATATTAACACTAATTCTATTGTATAAATCCTTTACATCCCCTTTTCCCCCTAATATTACTAACACCAAGGTGTATAAATCCCAAACTCTTATAAATACCCACCCCTTGGCATTATAGCCAATAAAGTTACAAATCAGGGATCAAATGACATCAGGTCATGTTGATAAACCTATGCCGAATACCCCTTTTCCTCATAAGCCAGTTCCTCTATCTCTACCCCTTTTGCACATAAAACCTTTAAAAAAAAAAAGGCCCTAAACCCCACCTTACCCGCCTCAAAGAGCCAAAAGAGCATAAAAACCCACTTTCCGCCTGTTAGCCGAGGTTGGCGCATATAATTATTTTTATCATAATACATTAGAAAAGCGCTCAAACCACGTTTATCTGCCTCCGCCCTCATCCGTATATTCCACACATGTCACCTCCCCGACGACCGTCAGATCAAAGGCCTACAGATCCGACGGCCCTGATCGCATCGGACTGCATCTGTCATCTGACCATTACCCGTACTAACCCCACGTCACGTCTGCTGTCCTTCCGCCGTCCGATCATCACCCGCAGATCCAACGATCATCGTGACGTCGGAACTCATCCGATGACCGAACGTTATCTTCCGACGTCCGTATTTGGAGGACGTCATCCCACTGCTACGTGTCCTCACCACCACGCGTCGGAGGTACAGCCGATGGATACCGCCCCCGTACAGAAGGCGGTGCGATATGAAACCATCGCTGGTTTCCGGTTTCCCCATCCCACCGCACATCACCGTCACGTCAGCGCCCCGTCACCCGATGACGTCAGCATGAATTCGCGCCAAAAACGTAAAAAGGTCTATTTTAGCCAAAAGTTCGCGTTTTTTGGTCATTTTGTGTGTTCGTCGTTATTCTGCTCTGCATGCAAACAACGTCCAAATTGTCTACCAACCTGCTAAACTGACCAGAAGACCTCCAGCGCACCAGTTCAACCTGCGGTCACGACCTCTGCTCGTTGTTTTACCAGGTATTCCTCATCATTCATCCTCTGTGCGCCTGCAATTATCTATTTAACGCTTTAGAAAGCTTAAAGAAAGCCGAAAATCAGAAATTCATCACTGAATTCCTCAGCAAAGCCTTGAAGTTCCAATTATCACTTCGGAAAACACCAGCCGAGCCTTTTCCCAGTGGCATTCTGCTAAGAAACCAGGTCCTGTCTGCGCAATCGTGGCAGGCGCATTTGAAACCAAATTTTACCATTGAAAGGTGCCAGAAAAGCTAAGCTTCGCTCTTAATTACCATAAAGCAGCATTTCAACTGCTGCAGACCCTGCATTCACCTTTTCTCAGGCATTTTCACCCTTCTCTGCAAAGAAACTCTGTTGTTATTGATCTACATAAGTGACACAATCCCCAAGCAAAACAGAAACCTCAAAGGAAAGTCATGGACCCCCCTGTAGCTCCCATAGCCCTCAATGTGGCTCCCCTGAATGTTCCTAATAGAACATTTGACACCAGAGCATTGGCAGACCTGGACTACAAGATAACAGAGGAAATGATGAGCAGAAGCAGGTTCCATCTGCAAATATTAAACGAGATAAAGATCAAACATGAGAGGGGGACAGACATCCTGGGAATTTGGGATTCATTCCTCCCAATATTCAAGCTTCCTCAGGTTAATCAATTCCCTGAGCTTGTGCACATAGTTGCTGAACACTATGATGCATCCCAGAGGGCAGTGCTAGATGCTGAAGGTTCAATTCTGTTTCTCATTACCCCTGAAGCCATCAGGGAGATGTTGCAATTCCAGACAGAGCAAAAGTTGGTCCCACTGTCACTAGCTGATCTAATAGTACAGGGAGCCAAAACCACAGAGGCCCAAATCATTAAGGTCAACCAGCTCTTCATCAAGGCTAGCACTCTGCAAGTTCCTCCTATCAACTATGTTTATCTTAACCAGTTGGGCCTAGACCTGGTTGACATGATCAGTCCCATCCTGGGATATGATTCGATAGAACATGTGGATGAAACAATTATACAAATGATGCTTATGTTTTCCCCAGGAAAAAAGCCAATTCACTATGATTATGCAACATACATATCAGACAAAATGCATGAACAGTTGATGAATTTGTCAAGAGAAAGAGTGTTTAGGTACACCTCCTACCTATATCATCTGCTCATATACTTCCAGCATGATAAATTTTCCTTCCCAAAGAAGAGAGTAGATGCACAGGGCAATCTGAGATCAGTAGTATATTGGACATCTGTTTTCCACATATCAAGCCACTCTCCATACACCTACTGTGAGTTTATTGATCTTTTCATCCATCCAGCCTTGACTCTACTGATTGGTTCACCTCCTCCTAGACTGACAGATGACATGAAAAGGTGCCTACATTTGTCAAAAGTATACAGTATTGGGGATTGGTATCTCTACCAACACCACACCGTCATCAGAATATATGGGTGTGAATTACCCCCATTTAGACTACCCAAATTTGTGCCCATGAGGCTATTTGCCTTAGAATACTTCAGGCAGTTTGGCTATGTGGATATGTTCCACTTCTCAGGCAGAGGCAAGAAAGCACAGCTGAAAATCAAGAGCCAACTTGGCCATTTAGTCTACAATGAAAGGGATGAAGGGTGGAAGGAGGCAGATAGAATACTGGTGGGATTTGGTTTGAAGTACAGTTTTATATGGAAACCCTATGACCCCAACAACTTCATCACAATGAGGAGACTCAAATATAAACTGTCTGCTTACGGTCATTATAGCCTCCCCCAAATTGAAAAATATGCCAATCAAAGCAAGTGGAAAAGGGGAACTCTAGAAGAAAATATGACTCAAGAAGAGCTTAATCAAAGAGCTCTGAACAATCAAAAGAAGATGGCTGACCTTGAATTTTATGCACAGGTCCCCTCACTGCCAAGCACACAAATTGGACCAGCAGCCTCCTCTTCAACTACTCCACATCAAACTACAAGAGTTGCTGGAAAAGTATCAGAAAAAGGAAAGGAAAAAGAAATGGAGGCAGAAAAAGAGATGGAGCAAGAGCAACAGCAGGAACAGCAGCAAAATCAAAGTCAGCAAGCACAAGAACAAGCAGAAGGGCTACAGCAAGGGCAACAAGAAGACATAGGACAGCAAGAGGAACAGCAGCAAGAAAAACAAGGACAAGAGCAACCTGCTCAGCAAAAAGAAACAGTGGATACTCCTCAGACCACTGAAAAAGTCATGCCTACAAGGCAAGACACTACATCTGATGCCTCGGTCCTCCAAACCCCTCAAAAGGAGGACACATTTGTCTTTAGGAAGAGGGAAAGAGAAACTCCCTTGACATCCTCTATAAATCAAGGAGAGAAAAGGCAAAGACTCAACGATTTTCCAGAAGAGGATATAGCCATCAGAGAAGCACTGGGCATGGGCCCACCGAGTCAAGAAATTTCAGCAAGTTCCTCCCAGCAGGAACTAGACAGGACAATGGGAGGGGAAGTCAGCTCCTCCAGCCAGCAGAAAGAGGAAAGAGTGAGCATAAAGCAGCAGTTCATAGACATTAAGAGGAGGAGTGACCCAATCAAAGTTCAATTATATAATCACCTACTTAACATGGCTCCTTCCAATCAGCAGAGACTCATGTCTGCTTTTGATGTAGGTGAGGGCAAACTGACATTGAGTCATTTTATGCCTACGGCACTCAAGCCACAGTCTTCTGCTGATTATCTCAGGACCAATTTAGAGGTCCTTGCCAAAGACATACACCCCATGGACAAAATTGAGTTGCATAAACAAACAGGGGAAATGGTGTATGCTTCATTGGCCGATAAGACCTTGGACAACTACAAGTTAACAAGCAGTCTGAATGCTACAGCTTCCCAGCTGGAGCTAGAGAGAGCCTCTTCTCAGGCCAAAGACAACAGGATCAAAACCCTGGAAGAAATCATCATAGAAATTGGGCACAATCCCAATGATATCAAAGGGATACAAGAGATCTTAAAAATCAGAGATGCTGATATGGCTGCACTAAGGAAGAAGGTTAAACTTCCAGCCACTATCCATCCACAGACCGATGAAGTGGCAAAACAAAGGTATGAGCAGGATTCCACTGCTCTATTAATTTCTGTTTACAAAGAACTTATAAAGGCACAAGAAAAATTGGGGCAATATGAGGCCACACAAGCACCTCTGAAAGGATCATCAACACAAGCGCAAGAGGGGCAAACATCTCAGCCCCCTCCACAGGTCATTAATCTTGAGGAGACTGCTCCTACTACTGCACCTCCACCTCAGCAGGCTGAACAACCAGCCACATCTACTTCAGCAGCACCCACCAGCACAGATCAGAGCTTAGACATGCAAAAGCTAAAGAGCGAAATACAAGCTCTAGAAGCACAAATGATGCAGCTAAATGAAACTAAGGAGCAGCTGGCCAAGGTGAATGAAAGGCATGACAAAACAAAGAGAGAAGTAGGAGAGAAGGCCAAGGAAATCAAAGCTCTTAAAGACAAAATCAAGGAGCTTGAGAAAGAGCTAAAACTAGATAAAATCATAGCCGAAATCAGAGCAATGATATGGTCCAATATTGGTAAATCCATCAATAACCAATGGCCATACATTGAGACAATCCATGAGCAACTGGAGCTCATTCCAAAGGCGCAGAGGGAAATCAGAACATCAAGGGCCTTATTGGGGAACATGCCTGAAATTGCAACAAAAATGATCAATGTGCTCAATCATAAGACAAGTTCTCAGTTGACCATCATGGGAATCGCAAACAGAACTGATACTATCCAAATGATCAAGAGGGTTCTTACTCTTAGAAGTCTGGTGCAAACGTTAGACAGAAGAACCCAAGATATGCAAACTGAGGTAAACAGGTTCATTGAGAGGTTTCGGGTATTGGAAAGTAAAGGACTCCCCAGCTTGTTGAACAACGGAGGGAGATTATTCACCCATGAAGAATATGCCAAGAGAGTGAATGTTTTTGCCTCATCACAGGTAAATGAGAAGGCCAGCACCTCAGAAGACACAGGGCCTATCACAGGACAGATTTTCTATGGTAAGATAGAAAATCTACTTTTTATAATGAATGAAATGAATCATCTGTTTGATGTAGCTCCCAACTTTTTCAAGTATACAGAAGCTGAAGAGACAATGCAGGCCATCCTCAGGCATCAGCTCCCTACACAGGAATGGTGGACAGATGCCATCCAAAGAATTTTGTAAACATTAGGCCATGCATCAATTCCTGTTTCTTCTATAAATTTAGATGGAAAGAACAGTCAGCAAAATCAGCAGGCATCATAAATTCAAAGCTGAGCCAACTCAGCAGATGAAGCAGCCAACAAAGCAAGAAAGACAAACGCAGCTGGCAAAGCCGAGAAACTCATTGCGCAGGCAAAAGTAAATGCGTACCTACAGGATCGATACATAGTAATGTAACCGACTCAGTGACTCCTTAAAGTCAAAACAATCATCTGACAGACATAAAGGGCATTTACTCTGCATTTAACGTTGTAATAACTTCCGGCCTACTTTCTGAACACTACTAAAGATATTTTCTCTCTCTCAGATGACTCAATACCTGAGATATTTTGTATACAGAGTACTATATAGACCCCTCCGCATAATAGAGCAGGGGTTGTTGTTATTTTCCTTTCGGAAGTCTCATTTGCTGTAAGATCCTCAGAGAAGTAATACAAAGGGAGAATGGAATTTCCAAAAGCTTGGTGTATTTGATGCGTCGTGATGAATGGTGAATGTTGCAGGATTCCAGAGTGTTTCATAAAACAATAAGTTTTTCTTAAATCTCTGTATTTCATGTTTTTTCGAGTCTTTTGTTCTCTTTTGTTGTTTAAATGTTTTACACTTAATAGCAAAGTAGAAGAATGGTTCCAGGATTTAATCTATGATTACCCTGAACTCAAACTGAGCTATTATCCATGTTTTCTTTAGATACAGTAACAGAAGTGTAATTCTTAATTGCTGCACTTTAAAACTATATCTTTCACAGTGATAGACATTTCCAGGGTTTCGAGTTTGCCCCTGAGACATCTATCCATTTCTCGTAACCAGTAGGGCGGGAATACTTAAACGCTGAGTGAAAATTCTTAAATGCTTTCACTGCTTGTTTAGCCTGTTCATGTTATTAATCAAAAGTTTGTTCTATAAAGCACCCAAATGGCCCTGTAAGTTTCACCAGTTCATCCAAAGTTTCTAGACACCTACAGCCATAGACTCCATTGCCCAATGATACTTGACTCTCTGAATAATACATCACAAAGATCTGAAAGAAATTCTTCAACCAAAACATAAACAAAACCTGTGCTTAATACCTAGCCTAAACAGTATCATTACAGATACAAATCATAAAGAGAGAGCCCTCTCTGATCACAGTTTGGCTAGAAACAGTGATCAAAAGATTGGTTAGTGGTTACCCCGGCCGTATTCCCTTGGGAGTCATAGGGAACAACCTGGGTGTTAACATAATTGGCGACTCCACTGGGGACTATTAAGATTTTTCAGTTACTATCTATCTTCCAAAGCTACCATCAAGCCTGAAACTAGCCAAGAGGCCTTAGGACTGTTTCTGTAAACACAGGGACAGCTTTAGGGAAGAGCTATCTAGGGAATCTTCATCCTAGCGTTGAAACATATATAGTCATTCCAGAAATTGTACAAAAGCCTCCTGTATAAAGTTCTAAAAGAATACTTAGAAGCTGGCTCCCAAAAGAAACCCAAGGCACACTAGGGCAAACCCTGACCCTGATCAACCCATCATTGTTGATAACCCAAATATCATTCCAAAGAACATAAGGAGACAGCAAAAGCAGGAGAAGCCTGCTGATTCAGATATAAGGTCAGACCAACCTATCCTCATTCCAACTCCTTGCAAAGTCCTTTTCCGTTCCACACCTAATTCCCCTAGTTCATCATCAACCCCTCAAAGTCCTCCTCTTCCATCTTCACCATCTGCACATACTCTTTTAACCAGCCCCCGCTTGTTACCCATCCTATTAACCCTGTTACACCTGTAATCCCAGCTGTCCCATTTGTTCCTATTAACCCCATAAACCCCATAAACATGGCTAACAGATATGCACCTCTGCAGATACCAGCCAATGCTCCAGCTCTACCCCAAGACTACCAAACCAAAATCTCATTTTTTGACTCCCATGGCCCTTTGACAGCTGTCCAGCATGCTAAGAAGATGCAAGACCACTTTGAGACCTATGAAATAGATGATGACAGTGTCAGGATGAGAATTTTTGTTCAAAGCTTAACCGGGGATGTCAGAACTTGGTTTAGATCCCTGAATGCAAATTCCATTGCAACCCCTGAGGTCCTGTACCAAGAGTTTACCAACAGATGGGAGAAGAAGAAAGATCCTCTACACATACTCGGTGAATATAACACTATTAAAAGAGGTCCCCAAGAAACAGTTTTGGAATATTGTGCTAGGTTTAACAATGTATATAATGCTATCCCCCAGAACTTAAGACCCCCTCCTGATTTGGCCCTGTATAACTTCCCTGACGGTTTTGACTCTGATATGGCCTATCAGCTGAAAGAAAGAGATCCCCCAACCCTTGCAGAAGCTCAAAGAGTTGCAGTCACTGTAGAGGCCAACCTAATTGCCAAGAGAAACAGGGCAAAGCTGGAAAAGAAGGCTGGCTTCAGAGAAGAGCCCTCAGGCTTTGATCAAAAGTTGGATGCAATACTAAACAGCATGAAGAGACTGGGTGAGAGAGTGGAATCAGTTGAAAGAAAATCATCATGGGAGGCATCACAAAGCAACCCTCCTAGAAACCCAAATTTTAGGAGAACTCAGAACCCAAACATAGGAAAAACAAGTGCTGACCAAGATATCAGACCCCCTTTTCAAGAAAACTATGCAGAAACTTCCTCAGCCAATCAGCTCAATGAAGATCCTGAAATCAACTTAATGGGTCTGGATGGTAAAAGCCATGTTTTCTTAACACAAGAAGACCATGAGGAGGATGAAAGCAAAACATTCCAAACTAAATCAGGAGAATCCTTTGACTTTAAACAAGGATATGATACTGCTGTCTATGAAGTCCACAAACAATACAAATTAAGGAGTAGGACTGTGAATGTAAATCAGCCTGAAAAGACAAAAGAGAAACAGCAGTCTAGAGAAACCTCAGTCACAGAACTTAATGACAAAACAAACTTGCCTACAAAAGAAGTAGTGGTTGAGGAGGTTACTGAACTACTGTCCCCACTACAACAGCCCATGGCGACCTCGTCCTCTCACCCTAACCCAAACATTACCCCTCAAGACATGAGTGTAAGGGGCAGGTTCCAAAATCAAGATGAAATCCAACAAGAAGATTTAATGAACAGAGAAAGGACTGCTACCCGTGACTCCAAAACCCAAGTTGACAAACCCTTTGACCTAGGAGCAGAGATTGGCAAGTTAAAGGTAGCAATTCCCCTTTCAGAGCTAGCCAAGCATGACATATATAAGCAACAGATCAAAAAATCCCTTCAGCTCACCAACAGCAAAGATGATGTAAATGTGCTAGATGACACTCCAGAATTACTGTTTGGCCCAGAGGTAGATGGAAAAACAGTAGTCACAGGGGTTTTACCTTTTTATGTCAGCCTGCATGTTCATGATAAAATACTGCACAATGCAATGTTTGACTCAGGTGCCTCTCATAACCTGATGCCAAAAGCAGTCATGGAAAGATTAAACTTGGATATAACAAGACCATACAAAGACCTGTTTTCTTTTGATTCTAGCCAAGTCAAATGTTTGGGCCTAATAAAAGATTTATGTGTGTCCCTGGTTCAATTTCCCAACAAAACTATTCTAATGGATGTTGTAGTCGCTGATATCCCACCCAAATATGGGATGCTGTTATCAAGATCATGGGGAGCCAAGCTCCAAGGCTCCCTGCAATTGGACATGTCATATGCAACTATCTCTGTCTTTGGGCAACCAAAAAGACTTTATAGGGAAACACTCATGAAGTATATGGTCAGCAGTGAAGAAAAACCTCAAAATTTTCCAATATATGCTGTTCATTCGGACATAGACTCCTTCATCCTCTTCAATGACAGCGCAGACCTCTCCAACAATGACATTAGGACCGAAACACTCATACAAGAGCAAAACACTGATCAAACAAGTAGCACCTGCCAAACTTCAATTAGCCCAACAATACACATTAACCCTCCTCTAGTTGTCAAAGATTGTCAAACAAGTGATGAAATTGTCCTAGAAAATAAATGGGAAAAGAAACCCCAACTCATGCTCACATTGCCATCCCATGAACAGAATTTTAAATCTCCTGTTCAGCAAGACATTCTGTGGGTGCTAGAGTTTGATGGCTCAGTTAACAAGTTAGGGGCAGGGGCTGGAGTATGGATACTTAATAAAGAGAAAGATTATGCAGAAGGTAGGGCTTACAGATTGAATTTTAGATGCACTAACAACATGGCAGAATATGAAGCTCTGTTACTAGGCCTCAAGATTGCAAAATCATTACAAGCACCTAGCCTCTCCATCATGGGGGACTCTGACCTAGTAATTCAACAAGTAAAAGGAAATTTTGTCACCAATGACAAAAGATTGAGGTCCTACAGGTCTGCTGTAATTGAGATATTAGAAACCTTCTCTGAGTTTGTTATCACAAAAATTCCAAGGGGCCACAATCTCCATGCACACAGCTTGGCAACATTTGCCAGCACCTTCAAATTTCCATTGGAACCCAACAACTGTTTCACAGCCGAGGTCAAATATAGGCCTTCTGTTCCAAACAATGTTAAAGAGTGGCAAGTATTTGAGAATGACATGCAAATAAACAACTTTTTAACCTTGCAACAAGAGTTCACAGGATTAAATATTGACCTTGAGTCAGCAACTCAGTCACAAATATTTGATGGAGCATGTCCATCACAAACACAGTCTCAACAGTCTGCTCACCCAATGTCACCTAGGACAGCAAAACAACTACTCAGTCCAACCATTTTCAACAATGAAAACATTCAGCAAATTAACCAAATTGACTGTGAAGAGATGAGTAACGTTGAAGCCGAAATCATACAACTCAAAGACAATTTCCTTCCAGCAGGCCTTACCCCACTAGAGGATATTTTTGACTCAAATGACATCCCTAGAAAGCCAAAGATGCAGCCACTAGATGCAAGAGTTGAAGAATGCAACATTGGTACTATTGACAAGCCTAAAATAATAAAGCTATCTGCCTCTTTGCCCCCTGATCAAAAGCCCAAATACATTGATCTCTTTAAAGAATTTCAAGATGTTTTTGCTTGGGGTTATGAGGACTTAAAGTCTTATGATACTTCTGTCATCCAGCATACCATTCCCCTCAAGCCTAATCAAAAACCATTCAAACAGAAATTGAGAAGGATCAATCCTGTGCTCCTTCCTTCCATTGAAAAAGAGTTGCATAAAATGTTCAAAGCTGGTATCATAGCACCAATCAGGTTCTCAGAGTGGATTTCAAATTTGGTCCCTACAAGAAAGAAAACTGGTGAGATTAGACTTTGCGTAGACTTAAGGAATTTGAACCAAGTATCACTCAAAGATAACTACCCCTTACCCAAAATGGATCACATTCTTCAAAGAGTAGTAGGGGCTTCAAGGATATCATTGCTTGATGGATTCTCAGGTTTCAATCAAATCCTTGTACACCCTGATGATCAAGACAAAACTGCATTTACTACCCCATGGGGAACTTTCAAGTATGTGAAAATGCCCTTTGGATTGAAAAACGCAGGGGCAACGTTTCAAAGAGCAATGGACATTGCTTTTGCAAAAGAGATTCATGACTTCTTGGTTATTTACTTAGATGATCTAACACCCTTTTCAAAATCTGACCAAGAACACTTGAAACATTTAAGACAGATTTTCATAACATGCAGGAAATATGGTATTTCCTTAAACCCCAAGAAGTCATTATTTGGTTTGGAGGAAGGGAAACTTTTAGGACACATTATTTCAAAAGATGGCATAAGAATTGATCCAGATAGGATACAAGCTATCCTACAAATGCCTCACCCAAGGAATGTCAAGGAGCTGCAAGGATTCTTAGGAAAAATCAACTTTTTAAGAAGGTTTATCCCGAATTTAGCAGAATTAGTCAGATTACTAAACAATATGCTAAAGAAAGATTCAAAGGTCAAATGGACTGTTGAAGCAAAACAAGCTTTTGAAAGTATAAAATTGGCCTTGACTCAAACCCCAGTGTTAACTAATCCTCAGTTTGACAGAGACTTTATTATTTTCTCATTTGCCTCCCAGCATACTATTGCTGCTGTATTATTACAGAAAGATGACCAAGGGAATGAAAAGCCCATTGCTTTTTTCAGCAGAGCTCTTAGAGATGCCCCCCTAAAGTACCAAATAATGGAGAAACAAGCCTATGCTTTGATCAAAGCTATTAAAGACTTTAGGATTTACATCCTTTACTCCCATGTTGTGGCTTATGTACCTAGTCCTATTGTCAAAGACATTCTCACCCAAGAAAACTTAGAGGGTAGGAGAGGAAAATGGATTGCCAATATACTAGAATTTGACATTGAAATAAAGCCTACAAAGCTGATTAAAGGGCAAGGTTTGGCCAAATTAATGACAGAAGCAAATTTCCAAGCCTTAGATATCAACCAACTGGACAGTGAAACAGAGCTGGCGACTCCAAAGATCAATGTAGCCTTTGAACAATCTCCTTGGTACTCTGATATCTGTTATGTGTTACAAAACCTGTGTGCTCCCCCAGGACTGTCCAGAACTAAGTGTAGGTTCCTGAAAATGAAAACATCTAGATTTTGTGTGATGGATGAAAATCTACTGTGGAAAAACCATGAAGGTATTTTGCTGCACTGTCTAATAGAGAATGAAACTAACAATATCATGCAAGATTTCCATGCTGGAGACTGTGGTGGACATTTGTACTGGAAGTCCACTGTGGACAAGATATTGAGGGCTGGTTATTACTGGCCTACTATGTTCTCTGATGTTAAGAAATTCACAGCCTCATGCCACAAATGCCAACTGTTTGAAGGCAAAAGACAGCTGCTGCCACTTCCTTTGAAGCCCATTACAACAGAGAGACCTTTTCAACAATGGGGCTTGGATTTCATTGGGGAAATTCATCCCTCATCTTCAGGGCAACACAGATGGATTCTAACAGCAACAGACTACTTCACCAAGTGGATTGAAGCTGCCCCATGCAGACAAGCAAATGATTCAGTAATCATTCAATTTTTGGAAAACAATATACTGGCTAGATTTGGCTGCCCAGACAAGATAATAACAGACAATGCTGCTGCCTTCAGATCCAAGAAGATGGTGAACTTCTGCCATAAATTTCACATTACTTTGGGCCATTCTACAGCTTACTATCCTCAAGGAAATGGCCTTGCTGAATCATCAAACAAAAGTTTGATAAATATCATAAAGAAAGTGCTGGAAGAGAACAAAAAGAACTGGCATAAGAAACTAGTAAATGCTTTATGGGCAGACAGACTAACAACTAAAAGATCAATTGGGACCAGCCCATATGAGTTAGTCTATGGATTAGAGGCCAGATTTCCTTCATCACTAGGAGTGCCGGTTATGAAACTTCTGCAAGAAAGCCAAGCAGAGCCAAATGACATGCAAAGAAGGATTAACCAGATAATTTGTTTACAGCAGACCAGAGAACAAGTTTTCAGCAGAGTGCAGATACTACAAGAGAAACTGAAAAGGGCTTTTGATAGAAGAACCAAAGCAGAAGATTTCAATGTAGGGGACAAAGTTTTAAAGTGGGATGCAAGAAGAGAAGAGAAAGGGAAACATGGAAAGTTTGACTCTTTATGGAAAGGACCATTTGCTGTCCAAGCAGTACAAGGGAACAACACCTATTTCCTCAAAAGTCTTACTGAAACTGACTTGGATGAAGGTCCTGTTAATGGCAGGATGCTGAAGCACTACTTTGACTATTCCCCATGAGTGGAACCTAAGGATTCATTGTATATATATAGATGTACATATTATCTTCTGTTTTAGATTGTAAAAAGTAGTTTTCCCAAGTGATTCACCAAGCAGCAAGAGGCTGATAGAATCAGAGGTCTTCCAAAAGAGAAACACACCATTTTGACACATTGAGGCAGCAAGTTTCAAAGATTGGTATGGGCAGCTAAGGAGCAAGGCAATCTGACCTGCTGTTCTTGGTCTTTCAAAAGAAAAACCATCCCCATGTGGAGCCACTGTTGGATACCTATACCAATAGGTTTCATATTTCATGATTGGCAAGAGAAAGTCCAAATATGCTCTGCTTTGAGTTCACAAAGATCCCATATTTCCTAGAGAACAAAAAGGTGTGTGAGTGTCTAAATGATTGAGGACTTTAATTTCAAATTTTGATGGATGATCCAACTGTTTAACCTGGATCATGCCATGTTTCAATTTTGTGTTATAGAATAGAGAAAGAAGTCTGTCCAAACAGCCTAATCTTGGCAGACAAGTAGTTCAGGTAGAGAAGAAAAGGTTTCCAACAGCTCAATCTGGGACCTTGGAAGAGATAAGGTTAGAGGTAGATAGAAAAGAATAAAGAAAAAGCCAAAGAAAAGAAAAGGCAAGTAAGGGTTTGCAAGTCCAAGTGCACCCTCCAAGGAGAAACAAAAAATGCTAGGTAAGCAGCTGGGTAGGTAGTTGGGGTTGCAGAAAGTGATCCCTATCATTGCAAGAATGGTGATGATGGGCAGCAAAGTAAAAGACTACAGCAGGAGCATGACTAACCTCCCTCTCCCCCTTCATTTCATTACTAACATTCCCTTTCTTTTAGCTGAGATTTATGGAGAAAGATCATGGTTTTAGATGGTTCTGGTTCATTCAGAAGCCACATTTCTTGTCTAAAATCTTTTCATTTTGATCTACTGTCAAAACTAAATCAATTTCAGATAAACTCAGTAAGATCCCCTTCATTTGCTCCCTTCATTCATATTAACACTAATTCTATTGTATAAATCCTTTACATCCCCTTTTCCCCCTAATATTACTAACACCAAGGTGTATAAATCCCAAACTCTTATAAATATCCACCCCTTGGCATTATAGCCAATAAAGTTACAAATCAGGGATCAAATGACATCAGGTCATGTTGATAAACCTATGCCGAATACCCCTTTTCCTCATAAGCCAGTTCCTCTATCTCTACCCCCTTTTGCACATAAAACCTTTAAAAAGGGCCCTAAACCCCACCTTACCCGCCTCAAAGAGCCAAAAGAGCATAAAAACCCACTTTCCGCCTGTTAGCCGAGGTTGGCGCATATAATTATTTTTATCATAATACATTAGAAAAGCGCTCAAACCACGTTTATCTGCCTCCGCCCTCATCCGTATATTCCACACATGTCACCTCCCCGACGACCGTCAGATCAAAGGCCTACAGATCCGACGGCCCTGATCGCATCGGACTGCATCTGTCATCTGACCATTACCCGTACTAACCCCACGTCACGTCTGCTGTCCTTCCGCCGTCCGATCATCACCCGCAGATCCAACGATCATCGTGACGTCGGAACTCATCCGATGACCGAACGTTATCTTCCGACGTCCGTATTTGGAGGACGTCATCCCACTGCTACGTGTCCTCGCCACCACGCGTCGGAGGTACAGCCGATGGATACCGCCCCCGTACAGAAGGCGGTGCGATATGAAACCATCGCTGGTTTCCGGTTTCCCCATCCCACCCGCACATCACCGTCACGTCAGCGCCCCGTCACCCGATGACGTCAGCATGAATTCGCACCAAAAACGTAAAAAGGTCTATTTTAGCCAAAAGTTCGCGTTTTTTGGTCATTTTGTGTGTTCGTCGTTATTCTGCTCTGCATGCAAACAACGTCCAAATTGTCTACCAACCTGCTAAACTGACCAGAAGACCTCCAGCGCACCAGTTCAACCTGCGGTCACGACCTCTGCTCGTTGTTTTACCAGGTATTCCTCATCATTCATCCTCTGTGCGCCTGCAATTATCTATTTAACGCTTTAGAAAGCTTAAAGAAAGCCGAAAATCAGAAATTCATCACTGAATTCCTCAGCAAAGCCTTGAAGTTCCAATTATCACTTCGGAAAACACCAGCCGAGCCTTTTCCCAGTGGCATTCTGCTAAGAAACCAGGTCCTGTCTGCGCAATCGTGGCAGGCGCATTTGAAACCAAATTTTACCATTGAAAGGTGCCAGAAAAGCTAAGCTTCGCTCTTAATTACCATAAAGCAGCATTTCAACTGCTGCAGACCCTGCATTCACCTTTTCTCAGGCATTTTCACCCTTCTCTGCAAAGAAACTCTGTTGTTATTGATCTACATAAGTGACACAATCCCCAAGCAAAACAGAAACCTCAAAGGAAAGTCATGGACCCCCCTGTAGCTCCCATAGCCCTCAATGTGGCTCCCCTGAATGTTCCTAATAGAACATTTGACACCAGAGCATTGGCAGACCTGGACTACAAGATAACAGAGGAAATGATGAGCAGAAGCAGGTTCCATCTGCAAATATTAAACGAGATAAAGATCAAACATGAGAGGGGGACAGACATCCTGGGAATTTGGGATTCATTCCTCCCAATATTCAAGCTTCCTCAGGTTAATCAATTCCCTGAGCTTGTGCACATAGTTGTTGAACACTATGATGCATCCCAGAGGGCAGTGCTAGATGCTGAAGGTTCAATTCTGTTTCTCATTACCCCTGAAGCCATCAGGGAGATGTTGCAATTCCAGACAGAGCAAAAGTTGGTCCCACTGTCACTAGCTGATCTAATAGTACAGGGAGCCAAAACCACAGAGGCCCAAATCATTAAGGTCAACCAGCTCTTCATCAAGGCTAGCACTCTGCAAGTTCCTCCTATCAACTATGTTTATCTTAACCAGTTGGGCCTAGACCTGGTTGACATGATCAGTCCCATCCTGGGATATGATTCGATAGAACATGTGGATGAAACAATTATACAAATGATGCTTATGTTTTCCCCAGGAAAAAAGCCAATTCACTATGATTATGCAACATACATATCAGACAAAATGCATGAACAGTTGATGAATTTGTCAAGAGATAGAGTGTTTAGGTACACCTCCTACCTATATCATCTGCTCATATACTTCCAGCATGATAAATTTTCCTTCCCAAAGAAGAGAGTAGATGCACAGGGCAATCTGAGATCAGTAGTATATTGGACATCTGTTTTCCACATATCAAGCCACTCTCCATACACCTACTGTGAGTTTATTGATCTTTTCATCCATCCAGCCTTGACTCTACTGATTGGTTCACCTCCTCCTAGACTGACAGATGACATGAAAAGGTGCCTACATTTGTCAAAAGTATACAGTATTGGGGATTGGTATCTCTACCAACACCACACCGTCATCAGAATATATGGGTGTGAATTACCCCCATTTAGACTACCCAAATTTGTGCCCATGAGGCTATTTGCCTTAGAATACTTCAGGCAATTTGGCTATGTGGATATGTTCCACTTCTCAGGCAGAGGCAAGAAAGCACAGCTGAAAATCAAGAGCCAACTTGGCCATTTAGTCTACAATGAAAGGGATGAAGGGTGGAAGGAGGCAGATAGAATACTGGTGGGATTTGGTTTGAAGTACAGTTTTATATGGAAACCCTATGACCCCAACAACTTCATCACAATGAGGAGACTCAAATATAAACTGTCTGCTTACGGTCATTATAGCCTCCCCCAAATTGAAAAATATGCCAATCAAAGCAAGTGGAAAAGGGGAACTCTAGAAGAAAATATGACTCAAGAAGAGCTTAATCAAAGAGCTCTGAACAATCAAAAGAAGATGGCTGACCTTGAATTTTATGCACAGGTCCCCTCACTGCCAAGCACACAAATTGGACTAGCAGCCTCCTCTTCAACTACTCCACATCAAACTACAAGAGTTGCTGGAAAAGTATCAGAAAAAGGAAAGGGAAAAGAAATGGAGGCAGAAAAAGAGATGGAGCAAGAGCAACAGCAGGAACAACAGCAAAATCAAAGTCAGCAAGCACAAGAACAAGCAGAAGGGCTACAGCAAGGGCAACAAGAAGACATAGGACAGCAAGAGGAACAGCAGCAAGAAAAACAAGGACAAGAGCAACCTGCTCAGCAAAAAGAAACAGTGGATACTCCTCAGACCACTGAAAAAGTCATGCCTACAAGGCAAGACACTACATCTGATGCCTCGGTCCTCCAAACCCCTCAAAAGGAGGACACATTTGTCTTTAGGAAGAGGGAAAGAGAAACTCCCTTGACATCCTCTATAAATCAAGGAGAGAAAAGGCAAAGACTCAACGATTTTCCAGAAGAGGATATAGCCATCAGAGAAGCACTGGGCATGGGCCCACCGAGTCAAGAAATTTCAGCAAGTTCCTCCCAGCAGGAACTAGACAGGACAATGGGAGGGGAAGTCAGCTCCTCCAGCCAGCAGAAAGAGGAAAGAGTGAGCATAAAGCAGCAGTTCATAGACATTAAGAGGAGGAGTGACCCAATCAAAGTTCAATTATATAATCACCTACTTAACATGGCTCCTTCCAATCAGCAGAGACTCATGTCTGCTTTTGATGTAGGTGAGGGCAAACTGACATTGAGTCATTTTATGCCTACGGCACTCAAGCCACAGTCTTCTGCTGATTATCTTAGGATCAATTTAGAGGTCCTTGCCAAAGACATACACCCCATGGACAAAATTGAGTTGCATAAAAAAACAGGGGAAATGGTGTATGCTTCATTGGCCGATAAGACCTTGGACAACTACAAGTTAACAAGCAGTCTGAATGCTACAGCTTCCCAGCTGGAGCTAGAGAGAGCCTCTTCTCAGGCCAAAGACAACAGGATCAAAACCCTGGAAGAAATCATCATAGAAATTGGGCACAATCCCAATGATATCAAAGGGATACAAGAGATCTTAAAAATCAGAGATGCTGATATGGCTGCACTAAGGAAGAAGGTTAAACTTCCAGCCACTATCCATCCACAGACCGATGAAGTGGCAAAACAAAGGTATGAGCAGGATTCCACTGCTCTATTAATTTCTGTTTACAAAGAACTTATAAAGGCACAAGAAAAATTGGGGCAATATGAGGCCACACAAGCACCTCTGAAAGGATCATCAACACAAGCGCAAGAGGGGCAAACATCTCAGCCCCCTCCACAGGTCACTAATCTTGAGGAGACTGCTCCTACTACTGCACCTCCACCTCAGCAGGCTGAACAACCAGCCACATCTACTTCAGCAGCACCCACCAGCACAGATCAGAGTTTAGACATGCAAAAGCTAAAGAGCGAAATACAAGCTCTAGAAGCACAAATGATGCAGCTAAATGAAACTAAGGAGCAGCTGGCCAAGGTGAATGAAAGGCATGACAAAACAAAGAGAGAAGTAGGAGAGAAGGCCAAGGAAATCAAAGCTCTTAAAGACAAAATCAAGGAGCTTGAGAAAGAGCTAAAACTAGATAAAATCATAGCCGAAATCAGAGCAATGATATGGTCCAATATTGGTAAATCCATCAATAACCAATGGCCATACATTGAGACAATCCATGAGCAACTGGAGCTCATTCCAAAGGCGCAGAGGGAAATCAGAACATCAAGGGCCTTATTGGGGAACATGCCTGAAATTGCAACAAAAATGATCAATGTGCTCAATCATAAGACAAGTTCTCAGTTGACCATCATGGGAATCGCAAACAGAACTGATACTATCCAAATGATCAAGAGGGTTCTTACTCTTAGAAATCTGGTGCAAACGTTAGACAGAAGAACCCAAGATATGCAAACCGAGGTAAACAGGTTCATTGAGAGGTTTCGGGTATTGGAAAGTAAAGGACTCCCCAGCTTGTTGAACAACGGAGGGAGATTATTCACCCATGAAGAATATGCCAAGAGAGTGAATGTTTTTGCCTCATCACAGGTAAATGAGAAGGCCAGCACCTCAGAAGACACAGGGCCTATCACAGGACAGATTTTCTATGGTAAGATAGAAAATCTACTTTTTATAATGAATGAAATGAATCATCTGTTTGATGTAGCTCCCAACTTTTTCAAGTATACAGAAGCTGAAGAGACAATGCAGGCCATCCTCAGGCATCAGCTCCCTACACAGGAATGGTGGACAGATGCCATCCAAAGAATTTTGTAAACATTAGGCCATGCATCAATTCCTGTTTCTTCTATAAATTTAGATGGAAAGAACAGTCAGCAAAATCAGCAGGCATCATAAATTCAAAGCTGAGCCAACTCAGCAGATGAAGCAGCCAACAAAGCAAGAAAGACAAACGCAGCTGGCAAAGCCGAGAAACTCATTGCGCAGGCAAAAGTAAATGCGTACCTACAGGATCGATACATAGTAATGTAACCGACTCAGTGACTCCTTAAAGTCAAAACAATCATCTGACAGACATAAAGGGCATTTACTCTGCATTTAACGTTGTAATAACTTCCGGCCTACTTTCTGAACACTACTAAAGATATTTTCTCTCTCTCAGATGACTCAATACCTGAGATATTTTGTATACAGAGTACTATATAGACCCCTCCGCATAATAGAGCAGGGGTTGTTGTTATTTTCCTTTCGGAAGTCTCATTTGCTGTAAGATCCTCAGAGAAGTAATACAAAGGGAGAATGGAATTTCCAAAAGCTTGGTGTATTTGATGCGTCGTGATGAATGGTGAATGTTGCAGGATTCCAGAGTGTTTCATAAAACAATAAGTTTTTCTTAAATCTCTGTATTTCATGTTTTTTCGAGTCTTTTGTTCTCTTTTGTTGTTTAAATGTTTTACACTTAATAGCAAAGTGGAAGAATGGTTCCAGGATTTAATCTATGATTACCCTGAACTCAAACTGAGCTATTATCCATGTTTTCTTTAGATACAGTAACAGAAGTGTAATTCTTAATTGCTGCACTTTAAAACTATATCTTTCACAGTGATAGACATTTCCAGGGTTTCGAGTTTGCCCCTGAGACATCTATCCATTTCTCGTAACCAGTAGGGCGGGAATACTTAAACGCTGAGTGAAAATTCTTAAATGCTTTCACTGCTTGTTTAGCCTGTTCATGTTATTAATCAAAAGTTTGTTCTATAAAGCACCCAAATGGCCCTGTAAGTTTCACCAGTTCATCCCAAAGTTTCTAGACACCTACAGCCATAGACTCCATTGCCTAATGATACTTGACTCTCTGAATAATACATCACAAAGATCTGAAAGAAATTCTTCAACCAAAACATAAACAAAACCTGTGCTTAATACCTAGCCTAAACAGTATCATTACAGATACAAATCATAAAGAGAGAGCCCTCTCTGATCACAGTTTGGCTAGAAACAGTGATCAAAAGATTGGTTAGTGGTTACCCCGGCCGTATTCCCTTGGGAGTCATAGGGAACAACCTGGGTGTTAACACTACGTACCCACACACTTCTCCTTCTTCTGCTCTGCGTACCCATGCACTTGCACCGTTAATCACCTGCGTACCTCTGATTAGGGCCGAATTGGCAGTCCCCCCAGTGTGCTACAGATAGTCAGATGCTTAGATGCGCTCGAGAGATCACCCTTCATAGATTCGCTTTCGTCTTCACTTTTAAATAGATAAAGCTTTTAAAACAATAACCCAATATTTCAGATCTTAAGATATTCAATTTGCAAAAGATGCTTAGCCAAGTGATCTCCTTTGCTTTATATAGGCAAGCTCTTCCTAAAATCATGGATCAATACCATAGATAACCAATACAAGGGGCCCAAAACATGGGGCTCAATAATAATAATAATAATATAAAACAATACCACGGGCCAAAACCATAGAATCAATAACGGCAGGCTAAATACCACGGGCCAAACATAAGAAACCCCACGTGAACACGCTTCTCTACCGTGAAGTAAGTGAACTGGGGGTACGCACCTTCTGAACGGGTGACCTGCGTGTGCGGCCGTAGTCCCTTCGCGGCGTACCTGCGGGTACGCACCTTTTGAACTATTCTCCTATGTACCTCTTAATTTCCAACATTTTGAGAGCCTGATCAGAGCATTGCCACTCGAGGGTGTTGCCATCAAGTACAACATCTGTATCATATAGGCATACCAGAATCATAATGCCAACACTTCTAGTATAAGTTTTATCAACCCATGATGAGATAGTTTTTTATGTTTTCCCTCCAGCATTTTGATGCTCACATCTATCATTGATTGAAGAAGAAAGTAGGGTATACTTAGTTTGTTTTGACGAGGTGAGTGTGCTCCAAATCTCAGTTCTTAGAGAAGTATGAAATGGTATCCATACACCACACTATATCTCCCTTCACATGATATATATTTAATGATGTGGTAACTAACTTCTTTTTCTTTTGGTGACTAATGGAATCGGCAACAGCGGTGGTATCATATTCATGTTACATGGGGTTGAATCCCACGGCTGCCACTATAACCTCTAGGAGGAACCACCCAGCTCGCAAGAACTGCCCTTGGTTAATACGAGACTCAAACTTGTGACCTGCACAATAGCACAAATGTCTTAGCAAATCGTTCGCTAGCCACAAGACCAAACCTCTGTGGGCAGGTGGTAGCTAACTTCATTCCAAGGGTATGGAAGGATTTCCCTTATGACCCCATTTTTCTCCTCCATTTCCTCCTCCCCTTCCAAAAAAGAATTTCTTCTTTGTAAGGGTGTTGTTATCCCTATCTTCTTTTCTCCAAGGTGACCCGAAAGGGAGTGTGGTGATTCTGCTTATAATTTCATGGGTGATTTCTACTAATAGGCCTTTCACCACAACAGTGACATAGTGATCCAAAATCTTTTGCTTATAATGTGTTAAAGAATTACATTCATAAATTGTAGGTTAACATAGAAAACTTAATGTGCACATGAGAGAAGAGGAGAAACACATAAAGCATGAAAGAAGACAACAAGACTTGATAATGGAGTTTGTCCGACTTGGACTACATCTTCGGGCCCTGCTCGATCAATGGGGAGGCTTTCATTCATTAAGTGGCATGAGAAAGAAGAGTACAAGCATCAGTTACAAAAAAGAAGTTTTATACCTCCATACTAAAAAATGGCTGAAAAATGTAGAACTCTAATGGAGAAATGGCCAGTGCCATTGCATTCGTGGCATGGAGAAGTGTTGAAACCATATAAAATTTGTCAAATTCTGACAAAGTGAAAATTCGGCCCTCCTGCAAAATGCTGCCTTGAATTACGTGCACTGCCTCCTCTTCTTGGGCACACTAAAAAACTGTGTTTAAATAAAACTTGGGTGGTGGATTCTTCAAGGAAACCATTATAATGTATTAGTGGAAGGTTCGGTTAATATGGAGGAGGTCGAGCGGTCAAGCCCCGCCTCCTCCCTTTTTTTATACATTACAACAAATCTTTTTTTTTTAAATAAAAATTGGTTGGGTTGGGCTCACCCACTGTACCTCCACTATCATGCCGATTCCATACTTAAATGATGGTGTATGTTTGTGGGTTGGGTTCGTGCCCCAAGGGTCAGCCCACCCAACTCCATTGTTTTATTTCATGGTGTGGGTTGTGGTTCCATGGGAGGTTTCATTGATCCGTGGGAGGGGTCGGGGGTCATGGCCCACCCCTCCACCATACATGTCTTCTTTTATTATATGTGGATGAGTGTTGGGGTGGTGGGGTTGGTGGCCCACCACCCCCCTTTTTTTATATATTTTTTGTTATGTAAAAACAAATGGTGCAATTTTGGAAATTCTGTTTTGGACTGAAGGAGTCCTTTTAACGAGGCCACGATTTTGCCCGGAATTTGGCCAAAGTTGTCCGTGTAGGTTTTAACCCCATACAAAATTTCCTGCATATGAATTCTAAAACATAGAAAATAAACTATGCGAGAGCATAACACATAAAACACATATACACAAAGATTTTCCCCTAGATCCCAAAATTGGGACTACCAGCTTGATTTTTTCATTATGTTCCTTTCAATGTTACAATACATATTTATACATGTCGAAGCATCCAATACCATGGATTGAAAACCATCGCGTCCAAAACCATGGACCGAAAACCATCGCGTCCAAAAAACATGTGCGAAAATCATACACAAAACCATAGATGGGTCCACCCAACCTAACATAGGGTCCAAAACCAAAATTTTCTGGGGCGCTACCCTGGACCACATAAAGTGGGGTTACAGGTACACCTCAAACCCCCTGTGACCCCCCCTCGCTACACAATCAGCGCAACTAAGGGGGTGCTGCGCCCCCCCCACCCCCCCCCCCCCCCCTCTTCTAACCCCCCAGTTAACTATGTGGGCTAGTCGTGGAAAGAATATAACACAACCCAACATTCTCCCACTTGTTGTTTTCTTTCCATAGAGGGGCATAAGAGAGCTTAGTCATTTTTCCAGCCCTGAAATGCTCATTGTTTCTCTACACCAAGAGAACTTCTCAGAGCTCATAGATTTTGTCAATGCATCTGTAGTATTCTTCAAAGTGTCCACCTTTACCAACAACACCTTTTTGTCTTCTATCATATCCATCACAAAGTGATACTGAACATCAATGTGCTTTGTCTTTGAATGATATACAGGGTTCTTTGCCAAGAAAATTGCAATTTGGCTATCACAGTCTATCCTTATAGCTTCCTATACTAAACCCATACTTGAACACAATCTCTGCAACCAAACTGCTTCCTTTCTTGCATGAGTGGTTGCCATGTATTCTACCTCTATAGTTGATAGTGCCACTACAGATTGTTTCTTACTCATCCAACTGACTGCACCTCCAAATAGGTTAAACAGATACCCACTTGTAGATCTTCTCTGATCTAGATCTCCATGCCAGTCTGCATCAACAAAGCCATGAATATCCAACACTCTATCCAATCTTGGTCTTCTTTGGTAGCACAAACCATAATCACCAGTGCCACGCAAATACCTGAAAACCCACTTCACTGTTGTCCAGTGCTCCTTCCCTGGTTTTGACTTAAACCTGCTCAATACTCCACTGCATGTGCAATGTCTGGTCTAGTATAGACCATTTCATACATCAGGCTACCGACTGCACTTGCATATGGAACATGTGACATGTCCTCTTCCTCTTCTTGTGTCTTGGGACACTATTCAGCAGATAACCTCACACCTACAGGAATAGGAACCTTCACCGGTTTACTATCCTGCATATTAAACCTTTGTAGTATTATCTCGACATACTTCCTGTGGTTTAGCCAGAGCTTCCTCTTTGCCCGATCTCTTTTAATTTCCATGCCCAAAATACAGTTTGCAGCACCAAGGTATTTCATGTCCAATTTGGAGGACAATTGGGCCTTCAAATCTTGGATAATTTCTTTGTCATTGCCAACCAGCAACATATCATCCACATACAAGACCAGATAAATAACACGGTCACCAATTAATTTAAAATGCACACATTGATCTGCTTTGGTTTTGGTGAAGCCAAGTCCTCGTATAAATGTATCAAATTTCTAATACCACATCCTTGGTGACTGTTTTAACCCATACAAAGACTTCTTTAACTTGCATACCAATTCTTTCTTACCCTTCACCGCAAAGCCTTCAGGTTGCTTCATGTATATTTCCTCTTCCAGATCCCTGTGAAGAAATGTTGTCTTCACATCCATCTATTCTACCTCAATATCAAAAGAGGTAGCAACAGATAAAAAGTAATCTAATAGAAGTTACCTTGGCAACAGGAGGAAAAATATCACCAAAATCTATTCCCGACACCTAGGAATAACCTTTTTCTACCAACTGAGCTTTGTATTTCTCCATGTTTCCTTCTACATTTGTCTTCTTCTTGAACACCCATTTACTGCCAATGGGTTTACTTCTAGCTGGCGACTCCACTAGATCCCAAGCCTCATTTTTGTGCAAAGATGCCATTTCATCAACCATGGCCTCTTTCAAGAGTTTTCCATCCTTTGAATCCACTGCTTCCTTCACAGTTCTGGGATCATCATCAGTAACAGACAAAGCAAAATTTGAACAGAAAGCAGATGGACTATACCTTTCTGGCTGCCTCCTTTCTTGAACTGATCTTCTCACACCCGGAGTTTGTGGCTTTTCATCTTCTGATTCCTCCTCTGCTGTAGAGTTTGATTTTTCCTCCTTTAGCTCAAACTCTATCTTCTCAGGTTCCTATGGTTGGACTTCATGTTTAATAACATCTTTCACCTCTCTAAACACCACATCTCGGCTGTACACAACCTTCCTTGTTACTAGGTTCCAAAGCTTATAACCCTTTAAACTATCCTTATACCCAATAAAGATGCACTTTTCAGATTTACTATCTAACTTGGTTCATTTCTCCTTTGGAACATGTACATATGCATCACATCCAAATACCCTTAGGTGTGAAAGAGAGGGTTTCTTACCAGTCCATACGTCTTGTGGAGTCTTATCCTCCAACGCTGATGAAGGTGTCTTGCTAACCATGTAACATGCAGTATCCACCGCCTCTGCCCAGAATTCCTGTCCTAACCCGACACCATTGAGCATGCTTCTTGCCCTTTCCATCAACGTCTTGTTCATTATTTCTGCAACTCCATTTTGCTGAGGTGTATATGGAGTAGTCTTCTGTCATGCTATACCACACTTCTTGCAGAATTCTTCAAATTCCTTACTACAAACTCTCCACCATTATCTGTCCTCGGCACCTTTATCTTCTTCTCTGTCTGGTTTTCTACTAGAGCCTTAAATTCTTTAAACCTGTCAAAGACTTCAGATTTCTTCTTAAGGAAATATATCCATGTATTCCTTGAGAAGTCATCTATAACTAATACATAGTACATAGACTTACTTAGTGATGGAACCTTCATAGGTCCAAACACATCATTGTGCACAAGCTCTAATATATGTTTCGCCCTCTTACCACCAGAGGGGAAACTCACTTGATTCTGCTTCGTGTATACATAATTTTCATATAAATCAAAATCTAGAGAGCTATTACTAATACCTTCTACCATACCTTTACCATGAAGTATTCGAAGGCCCTTCTCTCCAATATGTCCAAGCCTTTGATGCCACACCGTGGTCTTTTCTCCAGAGACCACTAGATTTTTTGGTCCACTTTCAGGAACCACAGAACTATTGCAACCATCAACAATAGTGCTACCTTGCAGCTTGTACAGAGTTCCAATACAAACTTCCCGCATCAATACCAATGCTCCCTGAACCATCTTGCAGGTATCCTTCTCGAACACTGTTTTTACACCTGCATCATCCAACTTGCTAACAGAAATCAGATTTCTAGCTAATGCAGGAATATGCAGAACACCCGGAAGTGTTCTAACCCTTCCAACTTGCAACTTCAACTTTACTTTTCCACGGCCAATGATTCTAGCCTTCCTATCATCCCCCAAGAAGACATCACCACCATCATATTTCTCATACTCACAGAACCACTCTCTATGGGGAGTGAAGTGAAAGGATGCACCTAAGTCGATCAACCATGCCTCATGATCTACATGTGTACTTGAAGAAGCCAAGTACACATCCCCACCTTCATCTGAGGTGGTTTTCGCCTCTGCAGAAGGAGCATCATCAGATCCCTTTCCTTTATCAAGATCTTTAGATTTATAATCCCTTTTGTAGTGCCCTTCCTTTCCGCATTTCCAGCACACCACCTTTACAGGTTTTCCTGGAGACTTAGATCTCCCTCTAGATTTATATCTCCCACTTGATGACTTATTTCTGTTTCTGTTCTGGGACCATCCTCGTAAAGACAAGGCATCACCATTCTAGCTCTCCATATTTTTCCGTCTCATCTCCTCCGTCAGCAAGGATGAGACTATTTCATCAAAATGTAAGGCAGTTGCATTGCTACCTATTGCAATAACCAGACTATCCCACGAATCTAGTAGATAACACAACAAATTGATGCACTTATCTTCATCTGAAATTTTAATATCAATAGATGCTAACTGACTTATCACAGTATTAAATGCATTCAGATGCTCTATCACTGAGTCTCCATCTTTCATCCTCAGGTTATATAGCTTTTTCCACAGGAACAGTTTATTCACCAGAGAATTAGATTGGTACAAAGTCCCTAACTTGTCCCATAAAGCCTTCGCCGTAGCTTCCCATGATACATTCAACAATACTGAATCTAAGACACACAATCGTATTGTGCTCTTTGCCTTCTAATCCAACTTCTTCCATTCTTCATCAAACACTCCCGTTGGTTTAGTACCCGGATATACCACGATCCACTAATCTTTATCCACCAACAAATCCTCCATTTTGAGTTTCCACAACTCAAAACTCTGACCATTAAATTTCTCAATCTCTATCTTTCCACTCCTCGCCTTCTTCTTTCACCACCAGAATCGATCTCACAGATCTTCCACTAAACAGGTTCTACCACAAACCTAAGCGAGACCCCTCAGCAAAAAAGGCATCCCCTTGAAGCCAAAACTGCTTCGATACCAAATGTAGGTTTTAACCCTGTACATAAATTACCTGCATACGAATTCTAAAACATAGAAAATAAACAATGCGAGAGCATAACACATAAAACACATATACAAAGAGATTTTCCCCCTGGATCCCAAACCGGGACTACTAGCTTGATTTTTTCATTATGTTCCTTTCAATGTTACAATACATATTTATACATGCTGAAGCATCCAATACCATGGACCGAAAACCATCGCGTCCAAAACCATGGACCGAAAACCATCGCGTCCAAAAAACATGTGCGAAAATCATGCACAAAACCATAGGTGTGTTTTCCCAACCTAACATAGGGTCCAAAACCAAAATTTTTTGGGGCAGCCCCCATAAAGTGGGGTTACGGGTACACCTCAAACCCCCTATGACCCACCCCGCTACACAATCGACGCAATGAAGGGGATGCTCCACCGCCCCCCTATAACCCCCCAATTAACTATGTGGGCTAGTCGTGGAAAGAATATAACACAACCCAACAAGCCAGATTCTGTCTACCAAAAAAAGTCCAAATTGTGCCTTCATTAATCCTGCCGAGTCATCAAAAGTCAACCCAACTTTGACTGCCTCTATCTCCTTCATCCGAACTCGGATTGGAGTGTCGTTTGCATCATTGGAATCAAGGTGACGAGTACTTCAATCTGATGTCAAGTTCATCACCTTTTTTCCACTTTGAATTTTGAGCATTTTCCATGCCACTGGTGTTTGGAGATCCTCCTGGATCAATCCTCCCCATTGAGGAGCTTTTGGAATGCCAAAACCTTTATCAGTCAATTGGAAAGTTTGGGAATTGTTCCCTCACTCTCTCTTTCCAGCCATTTTGCCTTGATAGGGTGCGTCCCCTTGAAACCAACTCGAAGGTATTCCATATCTCCTTGTCATGAAGTCCTGCTTCTTCCATCAAGGATGATGTCTTCATGTAACTCATCGAGATACTCTGGTGCAAAGTCATCAACTGTAGAAACTGTGCCCACCTCTTCGATGTCCATAATCAATGGTGGCTCATACAACTTTAAGTTCTCCACACTCACTACAGAGTACATTTGCATATATATCGGCAAATCGAGATGAGAGGCATTGCTTGCAATCTTCTCCAAGATGGTTAATGGACCATACCGGATTGGTCGCAACTTCTTCCATTCTCCCTTCATCTTGTCCTTACTGATATGGAACCACACTTTTTCACCCACTTGAAATTGATGGTTGACTTGGTGTTTGTCATGTCGAGCCTTGTACTGGACTTGAATTTTCTCCAACTACTCCTGTATTGCTTGGTGAATCAACTAGATCCACTGAATGAACTGTTGCACTTTGTCCCTGTCATGACGCCCACTGGAGTCATCTTCCCTTCCAAATACATATCAAAAGGGTCTTATGGTAGTTAGCCAAAACATGTTTCAAATGGTGAACGATGCGTAGATGAGTGCACTACTCGATTGTAGGAATGTTGCACATATGGAAGATGTTCATCCCACAACTTAGGATGTTTCCCACAATAGCCTCACAACAAGTGTACCACAGTGTGGTTTACAACCTCTGTCTATCCATAAGTCTGTGGATGAAATGTCGTGCTTCTTTTCAACTTGGTGTCCATCATCTTCCACAAGCTAGTCCAAAACTCTCCGAGAAAGCGAGAGTCCTAATCTGACACAATCGATGTGGGCAACCCAAAATGGACCCAAACATGTTGAAAGAAAAGATGAGCAGTCTACTCTGCAGTGATCTACTTTTTAGAAGGAATTAAAACACACATCTTACTAAAATGGTCAACGATGACATACAAATAGTCGTAACTTTTTCTAAACAAAGGCAAACCTCCTACAAAATCCATCTACACACTTTCCCATTGACGGATTAGAATAGGGAGTGGTGTGTAGAGCCTAAGTTTTCTATTAGAGGGCTTTGAAATAGAGCACATCACACAACCCTTTACATAGTGAGTCACAATGTTCTTCATATGAGGCAAAAAACAAAATATTTGTACATGACACAAAGTTTTTTCAACACTAAAATGACCAGACACAAGAGAGGTGTGGGCTTCCCGGATTACATGTACCCTTTCTCCTGTGGGTATGCATAATTTACCAAGGTGATACAACAGTTTCCCCTGCAAGTGATAATTGTCCAGTTGTGAACCATGGGTTACTTTGCATAAATCTTCTTAAAGTCATCATCGTTAGCATATTGTTCAACATAACATTCAAAAGACAATGAAGCATTATGCAAAATAACAGAAGTAGAAATAGGAGGGCGAGATAGCATATCAGCCAGTTTGTTGCTAGTTCCCTTCTTATACTTTATTACCATATGAAACTGCTAAAGAAAACCCATCCACCTGAAATGACGAGATTGTTGCAAATTGGTTTGTGACTGAAGATACTGCAAGGGCTGATGATCTGTATGGATGGTGGTCTCCTTGTCGATCAGGTAGTGTTTCCACTTTTTCACACTCTGGACCAAGACATATAATTCCTTGTCATAAGTGGGATAGTTTATCACAGCCTGAGAGAACTTCTCTGAATGGTAACATATCGGCTTCTTTTGCTGCATCAGTATAGCTCCCATGGCATATCCGCTAGCGTCTATTTTGATCTCGAATGGCTGTTGGAGATCTGGTAAGGCCAAGGCCAGTGCGGCACTGATCTTTTATTTCAATGTTTCGAAGGACTTCTGCTTCTTTCTTCCCCATTGAAAGACTTGGTTTAAACTCGTCAATGCATGTAAAGGTGATATAATAATAGAGAAACTGGCAATAAATCTCCTATAATACTGTACTACACCCAAAAAGCTACGAACCTCGGTTACTCTAGTATGCTTAGGCCAATTTAAAATTGCTTCAACTTTAGAAGGATCAATTTTTAGCTAACCATGACCAACAATATGACCTAGGTAAACCAAAGAGGTTTTCCCGAACTCGCACTTTGACAATTTTACATAGAGTTTTTCCTTTTTCAATACATCAAGCACTTTCTTCACATGACATACATGTTCATTCAAACTTTTACTAAAGATAAGAATATCATCTAGATAGACAAGAACAAATTCATGAATGAAAGGCATAAAGAGATCATTCATGACCCTCATGAAAGTGGTTGGAGCATTGCAAAGTCTGAATGGTATCACCATCCATTCGAACAACCCCTGTTTGGTCTTGAAGGCAATTTTCCACACATCCTGCTCTGTAATTCGGACCTAGTGATAACCACTACGCAAATCCAATTTGGTGAAACAAATAGCATTCTTTAACTAATCTAATAAGTCATCAATGCAGGGAAGAGGGTAACGATTTTTGACCGTGATTTTTTTTAGTGCTTGGTAATCCACGCACATCCTCCATGTGCCATCTTTCTTCGGCACTAAGACAATTGGTGAAATGCATGGAGAAGTGATTAGTCTGATGAACCCTTGGTTCAATAGTTCTTGCACCTTCTTTTTGATCTCCTCCATCTCAATGGTCGACATCCTGTACATGCCAATATTTGGTAAAGGAGCGTCATGCTGCAAATGGATCTCATGTTGGATTTCCCTCTTTGGAGGTAATCCCCTTGGTTCCTGAAACATCTCATCATAGTTAGAAATTAATTCACATAATTCCTTTTTATGCACATGATCACAAACCTAGAAAGCATCAGATAATTCTGCATATTTTCCCCTTACAATCATAAGCATTCAACCCTTACTGGAATTCACCAACCTCTTCATTTGTCCTGCACTTACAAGGTTGGCATTGATTTTAGTTTGATGAGCCCTTATAATATATTCTACCCCATCTTTTGTGATTTGGTATTTGTTTTCATGATGGAAGAAGATTGCCTTTCTATCATATAGATATGGACTCCCTAACACCATGCCACAGATATCCAATGGTATCACATCAAGTTTTACCTCAACCACTAACTTAGAAGCGATAAAAAATTTAACCTTACAATGCTTAGTTACATTCAGTTTTTCTTTACCATGTATCAATCCAAGTGGGTAAGGTTTTGGATGTGGTTTGGTTTCCAAGCATAACTTCTTTACCAAGGACTCTGAAATTAAGTTTTCTTGGGATTAGGTATCAAATAGAGTTTCTACTTTTGTATGATTTATGATAACTCTAATATGAAATAGTTCAATTCTCTTTCGTTCATTAGGAAGAGACTCATCTATTGAACTAGTGCCTTCATATGATTCAAAATTATCATGAAGTGTAAGAGTACCTTTTGTTCCTACTACTGTGATCAATGCTTCATTTCCGGAATCGGATCCAAGGTCTTGGTACACAGTTGCCACTGTCTTCTGCTTGTCTTTTTCTCCATACTTCTTTGGTCTCTTTTCTGGGTATTGTTTCCAACAATCATCATCGTCATGGCCTTCCCTTTTGTAGTGAGTGCAATAAGGTCTTTCTCCTTCATCTTTCTTGGTTGGTGTTGTCCTCTTATCCTTTCCTTTTCCTTTCACGTTGGGTTTTCCATTTGGAGGTTTGAAAGGTGGTTTCTTGAAATGATCATCTCTTTTATTTTTGCCCCTATTCATGATGGATTTCCTTTACACTGGCCGAGTCAATAGTAGTTGGTTCAAACAATAATAATGAATATCTAAGGTAACTATGTAATGATCCAATATACTTAGTTACTACTTCAAGTGAGTCAAGTGCAATGTCCAAATTAAGTGTCTATTTTATAAACTCCTCTATAAAGCTTTGAACATCCTGACCTTTGCCTTGCCTTAAGTATTTCCAATCCATTAAGGCTTTTTTGTTTATGACCCAAGGGATAGAATTGTTCCTTTAATGTAGAAATGAAACTAGGCCATGAGGAAATAAGATTACCCTCACTCTTACTACTTCGCAATTTTCTCTCCCACTAGACGAGAGCGGTGCTACTCAGCCAAAGAGAGGCCAGCTGAATATTTGCCTTGTCCTCTTCAAACTGCTAAATAATGCAGTAGATTTCAATCTGCCTAATCCAGATATTAAGATTTTCTACATTACTTTCACCATTAAGCATGGGAAGATCAAGTTTCAAAGCCCTCTAATAGAAAACTCGATCTCTACACACCACTCCCTATTCAACACCAAAATGACTAGACACAAGGGAGGTGTGGGCCTCCCGGATTACATGTACCCTTTCTCCTGTGGGTATGCATAATTTTCCAAGGTGATACAATAGTTTCCCTTGCAAGTGATAGTTGTCTACTTGTGAACCATGGGTTAGTTTTGCATAAATCTCCTTAAAGTCCTCATCGCTAGCATATTGTTTAGCATAACTTTCAAAAGGCAACGAAGCATTAAGCAAAATAACAGAGGCATAAATAGGAGGGCGAGATAGCGTATCAACCACTTTGTTGCTATTGCCCTTCTTATACTTTATTACCATATGATATTGCTAAAGAAAACCAATCCACCTGAAATAATGAGATTGCTGCAACTTGGTTTGTGACTGAAGATATTGCAAGGGCTGATGATCCATATGGATGATGGTCTCCTTGCCGATTAGGTAGTGTTTCCACTTTTTCACACTCTAGACCAAGGCATATAATTCCTTGTCATAAGTGGGATAGTTTATCACAACCTGAGAGAACTTCTCTGAATGGTAACATATCGGCTTCTTTTGCTGCATCAGTACAAGTCCCATGGCATATCCACTAGCGTCTGTTTCGATCTCGAATGGCTGTTGGAGATCTGGTAAGGCCAAGACTGGTGCGGTGCTGATCTTTTATTTCAATGTTTCGAAGGACGTCTACTGCTTTCCTCCCCATTAAAATACTTGCTTGACACTTGTCAATGTGTGTAAAGGTGCTGCAATAATAGAGAAACTGGCAATAAATCTCCTCCAATATTGTACTGCACCGAAAAAGATGTGAACCTTGGTTACACTAGTAGGCTTAGGCCAATTTACAATTGCTTCAACTTTAGAAGGATCAGTTTTTAGCTGACCATGACCAACAATATGACCTAGGTAAACCAAAGAGGTTTTCCCAAATTCACTTTGACAATTTTACATAGAGCTTTTCCTTTTTCAATACATCAAGCACTTTCTTCACATGACATACATGTTCATTCCAACTTTTACTAAAGATAAGAATATCATCTAGATATACAAGAACAAATTCATGAATGAAAGGCCTAAAGAGATCATTCATGACCTTCATGAAAATGGTTGGAGCATTGTAAAGTCAGAATCGCATTACCATCAATTCGAACAACCCCTGCTTGGTCTTTAAGGCAGTTTTCCACACATCCTACTCGGAAATTCAGACCTGGTGATAACCACTATGCAAATCCAATTTGGTGAGACAGATAGAATTCTTTAACTGATCTAATAAGTCATCAATGTGGGGAAGAGGGTAGCAAATTTTCATTGTGATTTTGTTTAGTGCTCGCTAATCCACGCATATCCTCCATGTGCCATCTTTCTTCAGCACTAAGACAATCGGTGAAAATCATGGATAAGTGCTTGGTCTAATGACCCCTTGGTTCAGTAGTTCCTACACCTACTTTTTGATCTCCTACATCTCAATGGTCGACATCCTGTACATGCCAATATTTGGTAAAGGAGCGTCATGGTGCAAATGGATCTCATGTTGGATTTCCCTCATTAGAGGTAATCCCCTTGGTTCCTAAAACATCTCATCTTAGTTAGATATTAATTCACATGATTCCTTTTTATGCACATGATCACAACCCTAGAAAGCATCAGATAGTTCTGCATCTTTTCCCCTTACAATCATAAGCATGCAACCCTTACTGGAATTCACTAACCTCTTCATTTGTCCTGCACTTACAAGGCTGGCATTGATTTTAGTTTGATGATCCCTTACTATTGAGAATGCAACAAGATGATGGAGCTTATTGGAAAGAAGTCACCTTCACTGAGTGGGCCCGCAGGCTATTTTTGGCGCAAAGTCTATTTTTAGACTATGTCTATTTTTATACATATGGATCATGGTCTATGAGTTGCAGGATGCTATTTGTGGATGATTGGTCATGTTGGTAAAAATAGATGGACTTCTATTTTTAGACATATGGGCAGTTTCTATTTTTAGATTGCCAGGCTAAAAATAGAACAGTCGAATATTATTAGCTCTTAATAATATTTGGACTATAAACATTATCTTATCCTCTTGGAGCACTTCAGTTTGAGCTACAAATGTGGCACATGCAGCTTTCAGGAGGAAATACGCTTTTCTTGTGGGTTAGTTGAGCTATTGCATGCAGGACTTCAGTTAGAACTCATGTGGTTGAGTTTGGTGGAGTTGATTGTGGAGTTGATGGAGTTGTGTTCAGTTTGACTTGGTTAAACTAGTTGTATTTAGTTTAACTGCAGAATACACTAGTGATGAGTGATGTGAATTAATTGTTAATTAATTCACTAATTATTAACTCATAAAGCAACTAAAGAATACATTAGTTAACTCAGTGCATGGACAGTTCAGTGGAGACAGGTGTTAGAGGTTGAGATTGCTATCAGATGTGACTATAGTTGTGCATGAGATCTTGCACAATCAATGGGATTGAGTAATGCCAATGAGGATTGTGTGGTTCAGCCAAGGAAATATGAGTTTGATTCAGCTATTCATCATTAATCTCTTGCAAGATTGCGCAGTGGAGGCAGGCAAACAGTGGAGGAGATTTGAGGCATGAGATCTGAGCTAGTTTGTGTGTAACAGGTGGAGATAGTACTGAGTACTTGTGAGGAGTATTGTACTATGTATTGTTACATGTTCTCAATCATTATAATATACAGATAGTGTGGGGTTTTCAGCTATATGCTTTCCCCGGGTTACATACTGTGTTAATGTGTGCATGCGATTGATGTTTCATTATTTTTAATACTGCAAAATTGATGATCAATGTAGAGGAGGTTATGTATTATGCATGTATTCCGCAATAGTGTATAATCGAGATAATATCTGTGAATAAGTGTCATACTATTCAAAATTTATACATGGTATCGGAGCTATTGATCATCAGATCTATTATTCAGAAAGTGTTTACATTTTATTTCTTCAGGCAGAGTCTGTAATCGGGCCAGGTAGCCTCTGGATTTATCCTTCCTTTGGAAGGTGAGACATCCGGTAAAAGCCCATACAGTCAATATCTGTACAAGAAATAATTTGTTCTCACGAATTTTAGATCAGAAACAGTTGAATTTTGAGCCGGTGGAATTCAAATTTGCAGCAATGTTTTCTTGGTGTCAAAGTTGCAATGTCTTTCAATGGATTGCGATTGGAGTATGCTCTTGAGGGCAGCTCAAATTATAGTGCATGGAAAGACAGGATGGAGGTGGTGTTAGATGATAATGGGCTGAAGGAGTTCATATAGGCTGAGGTCCCAAAGCCTACTGATACTGCGCAAGTTGATGCTTGGAAAAAGAAGACAACAAAGTGTCAAAGGATTCTGTTGGAGGGAGTGAAGGATCACATTGTGTCCAACCTGCATGGAAAGGCTTCTCCATACTTGATGTGGAAAGCATTGACAAATCTATTCCAAAGCAAGAGCGATCAGAGGAAGCTGGCACTCAAGGATAAACTCATAAACATTAAGTGTGAGAAGGGAGACAGTATGCCCAAGTATCTCACAAAGTTCACTCAGTGCAGGGATGAGCTGGGAAGTGTGGGGGTGACTGTCGATGATGAGGACTTGGTGAGCTTGGCTCTCCTTGGTCTTCCAAAGAGTTGGCATTCCTATCAAGACTCTGTTAATGGTTGGGAGAAATTGCCAGGATGGAAGAGACTTTGGTCAGATCTTGTGCAGGAGGAGATTAGGTGGAATACCAGGGACTGATCTTCATCAAAGACAATTGATGAAGAAAATTGCGCTTTGGCTGCCAAAGCAAAGAAGGGGAAGAACAGGAAAGCTTCTCATTCTGGTGCGAAAGGAAAGAAGCAGGACATGTCCAAGGTGAAGTGTTTTCACTATCACTAGCACAGACACTATGCCACAAATTATTCGCAGAAGAAGAAAAATAAGCAAGTTGCTGGATCTGCAGTAGGAGAGGCCTTAGCCTTGCAGTTTGAGCTTGATTTTTTGTTGATCGCATGCTTGGTATCAAGTGTGATGGGATCGGTATGGTTCTTGGACAGTGGTGTGTCTTTTCACATGATAGGAGATCGAGATTTGTTTTCTGATCTAGAGGAGAAAGATCTTGGAGTGCACATCGAGATGGGCGATGCTGGTAGATACAGTGCGACCGGTATCGGTACCATTTCCTTTGAGAGGGAGTTTGGTAAACCCTTCGTATTGAAGGAAGTGATGCATGTTCTAGGATTGAAGAAAAATCTTATCTCTGTGGCGATGTTAGAAGACAAGGGATATGATGTTGTTTTCAGCAAGGGAAAGGCTTTCCTGCGTAGTAAGACAACTGGAGAAACCTGGAAGATAGGGGTTTGAGTCAGGAACCTTTATCAATTGCATGTAGATGGTTGTGCAGCAATGGCATGCAAGGCATAAGGATTGGTGAGCCAGGATGATGGCGAGCTGTGGCACAGGAGATTGGGTCACCTTCACCATGGAGCCTTGAAGATACTACAACAGATTACTACAGGGCTTCATAGAGGCACTCTTGCGTAGTCAGATTAGTGCAAGGGTTGTACTTTGGGAAAATTTGTGAAAGCCACCTTTCACGAGAAGGATAGTCACGCCACAATGATCCTTGAGAGAATTCACACAGATGTGTGTGGACCTTTCTTAGTAGCTTCGACAGCAAAGCACAGGTATTATGTGATCTTTGTTGATGATTTCTCTCGAAAGTGTTGGATCTTCTTCATGCAGAAGAAGAGCGAGACATACTCAAAGTTCTGTGAGTTCAAAGCACTGGTCAAGAAGGAGTCGGGGAAGAAGGTGAAGGCTCTAAGGAGTGACAATGGTGGTGAATTCATCTCTGGCGAGTTCAAGGACTTCTGCAGCACAGAAGGGATTCGAAGAGAGCTCATAGCTCCCCATAACCCACAACAAAACGGGGTTTCTGAGCGGAAGAACAAAATGATCGTGGGTGCTGCACGGGCGATGTTGGATGATCAAAGCCTATCCCTTCACTTGTAGGCGAAAGCATGCAATACTGCAGTATATGTGTAGAACCGTTGTCCTCATAGGATACTTGGCATGAGTACACCCGAGGAGGCTTATTCTGGTAAGAGACCTGATATTTCTCATTTGAGGATTTTTGGTTCTAACATTTACATGCATGTGACGAAGGATTCCAGGAAGAAGATGGAGCTGACCACAAAGGTTGGGATATTTGTGGGGTACACTGATACGCCCCACAACTATCATGTGTATTTGCCAGATAGTGGCAAGATTGTTGTGCGACGGGATATAAAATTTCAGGAGGAGAAAGCCATGAAGTGTTCGCTTGAGAGGGAGCCACACTTGCATGTAGATGAGGAGCTATTAGCTCATAAGGATGAGCTTCAGGACATGGATCAACCATAGGACAAATTTCATGGAGTGGAAGAGACCCCTCATGTAGCGCCAACCATCAGAGGGCGAAAGCACTTGACAGAAGCTGAGCAACTAGATCAAGATGCAGAGAAGGTTGTAGGACCACCTACAGCTCAACGTAAACAGAGACAGTCACATGATCAATACATTGGATACATGGCTCTTGTGAGCAAATGGGTTGTGACTGAGCCATCCTCTTTCGAGGAAGCTGTGGAGGATCCTGCATGGGTAGATACCATGGTGGAAGAGTATGATTCGATTGTCAGAAACAGTGCATGGGAGATTGTCCCAAGACCGGAAGGGAAATCAGTGGTGGGTTTGAGATGGATCTACAAAGTTAAGCAGGTGGCTGACGAGAGTGTGGAGAAGTACAAGGCAAGATTTGTTGCCCGAGGCTTTTCACAGATAGAGGGGATCGATTATGAGGAGACCTTTGCACATGTCGCAAGGTATTCTTCCATACAGACGATTCTTTCTCTCTCAGCGCAAATGGGGTGGTACATTCATCAAATGGGTGTGAAGACTACATTTCTCAATGGAGTCATTGAGGAGGAGGTGTACATAGAGCAACTCGAAGGCTTTTAGATCTTCAGCAGCGAGTCGCATGTGTGCAGGCTCAAGAGAGTGATGTATGGGTTGAAACAAGCACCATGTGCTTGGTACACACGGATAGATAGTTATTTCACCGGACTTGGATTCTCCAAGAGTGAGGCAGATCCTAACCTATACCAGATTGTGGTGGAGGGTAAGTTGCTTATCATTGTACTTTATGTAGATGATTTGATTCTAACAGGTGATGAGCTGTTGATACTTTCATGCAAGGATGATCTTGCTAAGGAGTTTGAGATGAAGGACTTGGGCCTCCTTCATTATTTCCTGGGATTGGAAATTTGGCAGCGCAGTGATGGACTATTTGTTTCTCAGGGTAAGTATGCTCGAGAGATACTAGATAAGTTCAACATGCATGGCTACAAGCCTGTTGATACTCCTCTTCCTGGAGGTTGGAGGAAGGAGGATGCTACTTCGGTAGAAGTAGTGGATGCCGTTGTTTATTGATAGTTGGTGGGATCGCTTATGTATCTGGTCAATACACGACTTGATATATGCTATGCTATTAACCAGCTTTCACAAGCTATGGTTAAGCCAACCAAGCTCTTCTGGAAGCCAGGCAAGCATGTATTGCGTTATCTTAGAGGCACATCAGGATATGGATTGTGGTACAGACAGGAGGATGAAGTGAAGCTATGTGGCTTCGCAAATGCAGATTGGGTAGGGAGCCCAACGGACAGAAAGAGCACATCTAGAGGGGTATTTAGTATCAGGTCGACAACAGTTTCTTAGTACAGCAGGAAGCAGAGATCCGTGGCACTCAATTCAACAGAGGTTGAGTATATGGCAGCAAGTTTGGCTGCATGCGAGGCTATATGGATGAGGAAGATTCTGGTCGGGTTGTTCAGTTCATACTTGGAGCCTACTGTGATTTACTATGATAACCACAGTTGCATTAAACTCTCGGCTAATCCAGTATTTCATGATAGATCTAAGCACATTGACATCAGGTACCATCATATCAGAGATTGTGTGCAGCTGAGAATCATGTTACTTTCATACATTCCAACAGAGGATCAGGACGCTAATATCTTGACGAAGGCGCTCACCAGGAGCAAATTCGAATACCACCGAGGTAGGATAGGGGTTGCTAATAATCCATATCTTGTTGAGAGGGAGTGTTGAGAATGCAACAAGATGATGGAGCTTAGTGGAAAGAAGTCGCCTTCACTAAGTGGGCCACAAGCTATTTTTGGCGCAAAGTCTACTTTTAGACTATGTTTATTTTTAGACATATGGATCATGGTCTATGAGTTGCAGGATGCTATTTGTGGATGATTGGTCATGTTGGTAAAAATAGATGGACTTTTATTTTTAGACATATGGGCGGTTTCTATTTTTAAACTGCCAGGCTAAAAATAGAACAGTCGAATATTATTAGCTCTTAATAATATTTGGACTATAAACATTATCCTATCCTCTTGGAGCACCTCAGTTTGAGTTACAGATGTGGCACATGCAGCTGTCAGAAGGAAATATGCTTTTCTTGTGGGTCAGTTGAGCTATTGCATGCAGGACTTTAGTTAGAACTCATGTGGTTGAGTGTGGTGGAGTTGATTGTGGAGTTGATGGAGTTGTGTTCAGTTTGACTTGGTTAAACTAGTTGTATTTAGTCTAACTGCAGAATACACTAGTGATGGGTGATGTGAATTAATCTTTAATTAATTCACTAATTATTAACTCATAAAGCAACTAAAGAATACATCAGTTAACTCAGTGCATGGACAGTTCAGTGGAGACAGGTGTTAGAGGTTGAGATTGCTATCAGTTGTGACTATAGTTGTGCATGAGATCTTGCACAATCAATGGGATTGAGTAATGCTAATGAGTATTGCGTGGTTCAGCCAAGGAAATATGAGTTTGATTCAGCCATTCATCATTATTATCTTGCAGGATTGCGCAGTGGAGGCAGCCAGACAATGGAGGAGATTTGAGGCATCAGATCTGAGCTAGTTTGTGTGTAACAGGTGGAGATAGTACTGAGTACTTGTGAGGAGTATTGTACTATGTATTGTTACATGTTCTCAATCATTATAATATACAGATAGTGTGGGGTTCTCAGTTGTATGCTTTCCCTGGGTTACATACTGTGTTAATGTGTGCATGCGATTGATGTTTCATTGTTTTTAATACTGCAAAATTGATGATCAACGTAGAGGAGGTTATGCATTATGCATGTATTCCACAATAGTGTATGATCGGGATAATCTCTATGAATAAGTGTCATATTATTCAAAATTTCTACACTTACAATGTATTCTACCCCATCTTTTGTGATTTGGTACTTGTTTTCATGACGGAAGAAGATTACCTTCCTATCAATAGATATGGACTCCCTAACACCATGCCATAGATATCCAATGGTATCACATCAAGTTTTACCTCATCCACTAACTTAGAAGCGATCACAAATTTAACCTTACACTGCTTAGTTACATTCAGTTTTTCTTTATCATGTATCCATCTAAGTGGGTAAGGTTTTGGATGTGGTTTGGTTTCCAAGCCTAGCTTCTTTACCAAGGACTCCGAAATTAAGTTTGTCTGGGATCTGGTATCAAATAGAGTTTCTACTTTTGTATGATTTATGATAACTGTAATATGATATAGTTCAATTCTCTTTCGTTCATTAGGAAGAGACTCATCTATTGAACTAGTGCCTTCATGTGATTCAGAATTATCATGAGGTGTAAGGGTACCTTTTCTTCCTGCTGCTATGATCAATGCTTCATCTCTGGAATTGGATCCAAGGTCTTGCTGCACAGTTGCCACTATCTTCTGCTTGCCTTTTTATCCATGCTTATTGGGTCTCTTTTCTGGTTACTATTTCCAACAATCATCGTCATCATGACCTTCCCTTTTGCAGTAAGTGCAATAAGGTATTTCTCCTTCATCTTTCTTGGTTGATGTTGTCCTCTTCTTCTCTCATTTTCCTTTCACTTTGGGTTTTCCATTTGGAGGTTTGAAAGGTGGTTTCTTGAAATGATCATCTCTTTCATTTTTGCCCATGTTCTCAAGATGGATTTCCTTTACACTGGCGGAGTCAATAGTAGTTGGTTCAAACAATAATAATGAATGTCTAAGGTAACTATGTAATGATCCAATATACTTAGTTACTACTTCAGGTGAGTCAAGTGCAATGTCTAAATTAAGTGCCTGTTTTCTAAATTCCTCTATAAAGCTTTGAACTTCCTGACCTCTGCCTTACCTTAAGTATTGACAATCCATTAAGGCTTTTTTGTTTATGACCCAAGGGATAGAATTGTTCCTTTAATGTAGAAATAAAACTAGGCCATGAGGAAATAAGATTACCCACACTCTTACTGCTTCGCGATTTTCTCTCCCACCAGACGGGAGTGGTGCTACTCAGTCGAAGAGAGGCCAACTGAATCTTTGCCTCGTGGAAGGAGAAGGAGGGGGTTCTTCTCCACCATTTCCATGCACTAAACGTTGTTCTTCTAGATTTCTCTCTTCTACTTTCTCCAGCCTTGAAAGCAACTTACTGACATTCTCTACCATTGTATAGAAGATTTTGTGGAAATTGTGCTCCTCTTCATGATGAGCCTCTTCATCTCCCATGTTTATCCTTCAATGTGCATGCCCCGCTTCGGGATGGAAAGACATTAGCTTCCCTTCACCTCTTCGGAGCCTGTTTCTTGTTAGAATACAAACATGCAACTCACATCTATAAAATGACCTGCTCGGATACCATTTGATCCAAAATCTTTTGCTTATAGATGTGTTAAAGAATTACATGCATAAATTGTATCTTAACATATTAAAATTAGTGTGCACATGAAAGAAGAGGAGAAACACATGAAGCATGAAAGAAGACAATAAGTCTTGATAATGAAGTTCGTCTGACTTGGAATACATCTCCGAGCCCTGCTCAATCAATGGGGAGGCCTTCGTTCATTAAGTGGCATAAGAAAGAAGAGTACAAGCATCAATTACAAAAAAGGAGTTTTATACTTCTATACTGAAGAATGGCTGAAAAATGCAGAAATTTGACAGAGAAGCGGACATTGCCATTGCGTTAATGGCATGGAGAAGTGCTGAAACCATATAAAATTTGTCAAATTCTGACAAAGTGAAAATTCGCCCCTCCCGCAAAATTCTGCCTCGAACTGCGTGCATTGCCTCCTCTTCCTAGGTGCATTGACAAACTGTGTTTAAATCAAACTTGGGTGGTGGATTATTCAAGAAAAATATTATAACGTATTGGTGGAAGGTCCAATTAATATGGAGGAGGTCAGGCGGTCAAACCCCGCCTCGTCCCTTTTTTTATACATTACAACAATTTTTTTTTCTAAACAAAAATTGGTTGGGTTGGGCCTGCCTTGAACGGCCTGCACACTATACCTCCACTGTCATGTAGGTTCCATGCTTAAATGATGGCGTATTTTTTTGGGTTGGGTCCGTGCCCTAAGGGCTGGCCTGCCCAACTCCGTTGATTTATTTCATAGTGTGGGTTGTGGCTCCATGGGAGGTTTCGTGGATCTGTGGGAGGAGACGGGGGTCGTGGCCCGCCCCTCCACCATACATGTCTTTTTTTTATTATATGACAATGAGTGTTGGGATGGTGGGGTTGGTGGCCCTCCACCCCCTTTTTTTATATATTTTTTGTTATATGAAAACAAATGGTGCAATTTTGGAAATTCGATTTTGGACCAAAGGAGTCTTTTTAACGAGGCCACAATTTTTCCAAGAATCTAGCCAGAGTTAGCCAATTCCATCTGCTAGAAAATGTCCAAATTGTGCCTTCATTAATCCTACCCAGTCATCAAAAGTCAACCCAACTTTGACTGCCTCTATCTCCTTCATCTAGACTCAGATTGGAGTGTCGTTCACACCATTGGAATCAGGGCGATGAGTAATTTGATCTGATGTCAAGTTCATCACCTTTCTACCACTTTGAATTTTGAGCCTTTTCCATGCCACTGGTGTCTGGAGATCCTCCTGGATCACATAGGTCCTAGTGAGGGGTATGAGTGAGACAACCAAGACTCTAGCCACCTCATCATTGTATCCTCTCATCCTTTCAAAGAAACCCATCCAATTGTGCCTTGTGAAAATTTCTACTATAAGAGGGTGTTGATGAATTCTTACTATGTTTGTGGGTTCTCTCTTGTTAAAACCCCCTGTCATCTTTCACTTCATAATCGTGGAGCCTTGTATGGATATAATTCGAGAATTCTAGTGGGTGAGAGATTTAAATGATAACTCTACAATACAATTCCCTTAGACTACAACTTTCTTAACCAAATGGAGGATTTTTTATTTATTTATAACTGGAAACTCTGGGAACGTATAGCTGATACCTCACTAGACTCTATCTGATGAGTAAAACCTTTGATCTCTCCTCCCTTAATGCCCACTGATAATCCTGTAGATGACTACTCTGTATCCTGGAGGTCTTCCTGTAGGATCCTATAGGATCCTTTAGGTGCTCCTGCACTGCAAAATGATCACTGTCTTTCCTGTAGATTCTAATTCAAGAGGCCGAGAGAAACTTTATTTTGATGAATCCTCGAGATTTCTAATGCTTTCCTTGCATGGAAATAACTATTTTATTTCCTTATATGGATGATCGTGTGGGATGGTGTGTTGGCTGCCTAATTACAAGCACCTCCTTTTGGACTGTTGGTCCCACTATCACTCCATCATTCCTTCTTACCTCGTAATCATCTCCCACTTTGATCATCCGTAATTTAACCATTTTTGGCCTTATCTCCTTTTTCTTTTGATTTGACTACTACCATGTGTGGAGTGATCCACCTGTTTTCTTGTCGTCTACTAGCTAAAGGTGGCCAAGTTAATTGGCCACATTTTCTTATAGAATCAACTCTTAAATTATCCTACATTTTTTATCATATCGAGCTAACGAGAGAGCATAAGCAAGATGACATACCTGAAGGTAAGATGATTTGATGATGATTCTTGTTGGAGAATGATGTCCTTGTGCTGTGTACTTACTGCATATTTTTTGTATTGGCCTATTTTGATGCTTGTTTCCTTTGATATGCAGGTACAGGAGAGTGATGTTGATGATCCTGCTACTACTACTAAGCTATGGAGGAGCTTCCTTGACATTGGAATCTTTATGCTGAAGATGGTTGAAACCCTATGAAATTTCCTTTTGTTGGATAGGCTACTACAGGATTTCCTACAAGAAACCTATAGGATGTCCTGTAGTTGCCTCTCCCCTAAACTTTTCATAATTTCCTTCACTTCTGGAGCATGAGGATTGTTTACATGGGTAGAGAAGGATTCTATTAATTGGGAGGTGAGAGGTATAGCCTTCAAGTAGTGTCCCTTTGTCCTCTCTTCTCACCCTCTTCTATTTGTTTTTCTCTTCTTTGAAAACCATAAGTTTTTGAATTGACTTATTGGATGGATGTAGGGCTAACGTGGTAATGAGAGGCATGGTGATGATGTGGTAGAGTAAATATTTTATTTTTTTGACACAGGATGGTCACCCCCTTGCTCTAGGGTCACTTTTCTTGGGATTCCCAAGCCACTGTAATTCCTACAGGAAACTTCTGTAGGTTTTCAGGGAATCTTGTAGGATTACAGGGAATCCTGTAGAAAACATAGAGCCTATGTAAACTAAGCCGGAGGAGTTCATAAATGGAGGGATTGATGGTATGATGAGGAATATGGGATGGAGGAATGAAAATATGGATTGTGTAGGTCCTTTTGTTCCTCTCAAGTCGCTCTGATCCTCCTCTTGCTGACCTGCAAACAATATTTTCAATCTTTTTATTTTCTCTCTCTTTTTTTTTTTTTTGAAAACAACTAGTCTGCCTCCAAGAGGTTTTCATCCTAGCTTCTTTCCCTAGGTGCGTCAAAAGAGGTTTTCACCCAAGTATCCTTTTATTCTTCCTTTTCTTTTCAACACCATTGGGCCACCTCAAGAGGTTTTCAACCCAACAGTGGGACTCAGGTGCCTCATGGAGGTTTTCACCTGAGTCTCTCTACTTTTTCCTTTATTTCTTTTTTCAGGGACTTGATGGGGTAGAAGCTGAGACTTGCTCCACCACCATCACTATCTTGCTGATGCCATTAATGAATTCTTGCTTTGACAAGGGCTTCTTGTAGACCTTCAATCTGTACCCATTGACAAGTAAAGGGATAGCCTATGCATCAATGGTCCTTATATGTATTGAACCATTGTCATGACATTTTTATTTGACATAAGGCCTCAACCATCTAGTCCTTAGCTTTCCTTTAAAATCCTTGTATCTGGAATCATACAAAAAATCCCAATCACCTTCTTCAAACTGTTTTTCCTTTATGTTCTTGTCATGCTAAATCTTCATTTGAAATTGAGTCACCTCTGTCTGTAGGAGGGCCTACATCCTAAATTCATCTAACCCATTCAGCTGGAGCAATCTCTCCTTTTGTGCCTTGGTGAGATCTAGATCCAATTGTGCTACCGTCCTTAAGGTGTTGTATTCAAATTCTATTGATAACAGGGCTTTCTTACCATAGACCAGCTCATAAGGAGTGAATCTAGTGGTGGTCTTCCAAGTGGTATTGTAGGCCCAAGTGACATCAACTAATCTATTTGCCTAGTCCTTTCTGTTGCTGCTAATCACTTTGGTTAGAATACCTTCCAACACTCTATCAGTTACCTCCACTTGCCCATTAGCTTGTGGGTGGTAAGGAGTGCTTGTCCTATGCTTGATCTTGTGTTGGCTTAACAAATTTTCAATCATATGCGATGTAAAATGACTGCCTTAATCAGTGACCAATTCTCTAGGGTACCCAAACTTATAAAATAGATTTTCCCTTAAGAACTCAACCACTTTCTCTTTTGTTGTTGCTTTGATGGCCTTGGCTTCAGCCCACTTGGTTAAATAGTCAGTGCACATAATGATGTACTACTTTTTCCTAGATGGAAGTTCAATGGGTCCAATGAAATCCATGCCCCACTTGTCAAATGGCTTGAAATTCACTTGAGGTTGCAGAGGCATTTCATCCCTTGGGGTAGGTTGCCCCATCCCTTGGCACCGATCACACTAACTAGTATACCTCCTAACATCCTTGTGAAGAGTGGGCCAGTAATAAACATCTTGTAGCACTTTGAATGTTGTCCTTTTGGATACAAAGTGACCTCCACAAGGCCCATCATGACAGGTTAGAAGGATGTCAAAGACTTCCACCTCCCTGACACATCTTCTCAGAATTTGATTTGGTTCTAGTTTGAAGAGGTTGCCCCCAATCCAAGTGAATGGAGCGCTCTTCCTCACAAGCTTTCTCTTTTCCTTGGAGAAAAAATTTGGTGGGAACTGTGCAAACACCAAGTAACTTTCTAGGTCAAAAAACCATGGAGAGAGAACTTAAATGGTGAATAAGTGTTCATTCGATAACTGATCATCAACCATTCCTTTCTCCCCTGTAGACAAAGTCAATTTGGATAAAAAATCTGCAACAACATTCTCCTTGCTAGGCTTATCAATAATAGTTAAATCAAATTGTTGCAATAAAAGTAACCATCTAATAATCTGGCCATTTACATCAGGTTTATTCATCAAGTATTTAATTGCAGCATGGTTAGTATCTATAAATGTTTGGTAGCCTATAATGTAATGCTTAAATTTGTTCAATGAATGCACAACAACTAGGAGCTCCTTTTCAGTCACTGTGTAGTTTAGCTTAGCTTTTGATAGATTCTTACTGATGAAGTAAATGGCATCATGTAGCTTGTCATCTATCTGGAGTAGAGCTTCTCCTATGTCTTTGTGAGAGGCATCATCATGTATATGGAAAGGAAGGGCCCAATTTGGGCCTCGAATAATAGGTGCAATGGTCAACTTGTCCTTTAAGGTGTCCAAGGCCTATTGACAACTTTCTAATCATAAAAATTCAGAGTCTTTGGAAAATAACCCAAATAAAGGAGAGGCTAACTTGTTGAAGCCTTTTATAAATCTCCTATAGTATCCAGCTAAACCTAGAAAACTTCTCAAATCCCTCTGTTTTTCAGAGGTGGGACCCTTTGGATGATGGCTATCTTATTTGGATCTTCTTGCAGTCCTTTCTGAGATATTGAATGACATAGAACATTCCCTATAGTCATCAAGAAATCACATTTTTCAGGACTAAGGGACAAGTTAATTTCAATGCATTTTTTCAGCACCCTACCCAAGTTCGACAGAGCCTCTTGGAAATCACACCCATAGGGTGTAAAATCATCCATATAAATTTCTATTGCATCATGGATTAGCTCGAAAAAGATACTTAGGACTGCCCTCTGGAAAGTGGCAGGGGAATTGCATAGGACAAAAGGAAGGAATCTATAGGGGAAGGTAGCACAAGGATGTGGTTTTATCCTAGTCTTTGGGCTAATCTGGATTTGATTGTACCCGCTGAACCCATCTAGGAAAGAGAAAAAAATTTCCCTGTGAGGCCATCTAACACTTGGTTAATGAAAGGTAGAGGGAAATGGTCCTTCTTTGTTGCTTTGTTTAATTCTTTGTAATCAACACAAATCCTTCACTTCCCATTTTTCTTTGAAACCAACACCAAAGGAGAAACCCACTCACTATCCGAGATAGGGTAAATGAATCCTACATCCAACAGCTTTTGCTGTTCTTCTTTGACTATATCCTTGAGAGCTATATTCATTCTCCTTTGGGGTTGTCAGACTGGTTTGCAACCTTCTTTGATATAAATGTGGTGAGTACACACTGAGTGGTGCACTCCCTTCATTTCTTTGTAACTGCAAGCGAAGGCATCAATATGTTCCTTTGGCGTGTTGCACAACTCTTCTTCTTGGTGTACAAAAAGAGAGGGATTGATTTTCAAAGTTTTCTCAGGGCTAAATTCTGTTGTTTTGACATGAGTAGGGTTTGAATCAAATAAGCATATATCAATCTGATGGTTGATATTTATTTCCTTTACTAATTCATTTAAGGACAAGGTGTTGGGAGTTGAATTTTGGAGTATGTCTACAATCAAATCATCTTCATCAGGTTGTCCTCCTCCCATGGTAGTTTATAGGGTATAGATTTGGCTGAGTAGACTTCATCTTCTTCCTCCTCTTCCAACCATAAAGGTAAATCATGCTCTAAGGATGGCTGAGTAGGAGGGTACAAGACCAACTAGTTGGATAGATGCAAATTTTTTATAGTCATATTTCCAGCCCTGCAATTGACGTAGGCATCAATAGTGGCTAACCAGGGTCTCCCAAGTATCAAAAGATAATCACTAAGCTTGGCCTTAGACTGGAGAACTAGGAAGTCTGTAGGGTACTCCCAGGAGTCGATGGAGACCATCACATCCTCAACAATCCCCTCAAGGGCTACTATGGAACGGTCTGCAAGCTGCAAGACTGTTGTGGTCTTTCTTAATGAACCCTAGAGATTGAGCTTGAGCATGGTGTACTTAGTCATTACAGTAATGATAGCCCCAAGATCAATCAAGCTATGTGGGACAATGGTGTTGTTGATGTGCACATCTACTACAGGGCTTCCAGGGTCTAAAGTTTTTGGGAATGTTGCATTGTGCTATATTCTTTCCACGACTGGCCCATGTAGTTAACAGGGGGGTTAGAGTGGGGACGGAGCCCCCCTTCATTGCATCGATTGTGTAGCGGGGGAGGGTCACAGGGGGTTTGAGGCATACCCATAACTCCACTTTATGGGGTTGAGGGCAGCGCCCCGGAAAATTTTGGTTTTGGACCCTATGTTAGGATGGGCGGACCCACCTATGGTTTTGTGCATGATTTTCGCACATGTTTTTGGATGCGATGGTTTTCAGTTCATGCTATTGGATGTAATGGTTTTTAGTCCATGGTATTGGATGCTTCGGCATGTATAAATATGTATTATAACATTGAAAGGAACATAATGAAAAATCAAGCTGGTAGTCCCAGTTTTGGGATCCAAGGGGAAATCTCTGTGTATATGTGTTTTATGTCTTATGCTCTTGCATTGTTTATTTTTTGTGTTTTAGAATTCATATACAGGTAATTTCTATATGGGGTTAAAACCTACATTTGGTATCAGAGTAGTTTTGGCTTCAAGGGGATGCCTTTATTGCTGAGGGGTTTCACTCGGGCCTGTGGTAGACCCTGTTCAGTGGGAGATCTACAAGATCGATTCTAGTGGTGAAAGAAGATGGTGAGCAGTGGAAAGATAGAGATTGAGAAATTTAATGGTTAGAGTTTTGAGTTGTGGAAACTCAAGATGGAGGATCTGTTGCTGGATAAAGATTAGTGGATTGTGGCAGATTTGGGTACTAAGCAAACGAGAGTGTTCGATGAAGAATGGAAGAAGTTGGATCGAAGGCAAAGAGCACAATACGATTGTGTGTCTCAGATTCAGTATTGTTGAATGTATCAGGGGAAGCTGCAGCGAAGGCTTTGTGGGACAAGTTAGGGACTTTGTACCAATCTAAGTCTATGGTGAATACACTGTTCCTACGGAAAAAGCTGTATAACCTGAGGATGAAAGATGGAGACTCGGTGACAGAGCATCTGAATGCATTTAATACTATGGTAATTCAGCTATAATTTGTTGATATTAAAATTTTAGATGAAGATAAGTGCATCAGTTTGTTGTGTTCTCTACCAAATTCATGGGATAGTTTGGTTATTGCAATAGGTAGAAATGCAACTGCCTTGCAGTTTGATGAAATAGTCTCATCCTTGCTGACGGAGGAGATGAGACGGGAAAATATCGAGAGCCAGAATGGTGATGCCTTGTCTGTACGAGGACGGTCCCAGAACAGAAACAAAAATAAGTCATCGAGTGGGAGATCTAAATCTAGAGGGAGATCTAAATCTCGAGGAAAACCTGTAAAAGTGGTGTGCTAGAAATGCGGAAAGGAAGGGCACTACAAAAGGGACTGTATATCTAAAGCTCTTGATAAAGGAAAGGGATCTGATGATGCTCCTTCTACAGAGACAAAAACCACCTCAGATGAAGGTGGGGATATGTACTTGGCTTCTTCAAGTACACACGTAGATCACGAGGCATGGTTGATTGACTCAAGTGCATCCTTTCACTTCACTCCCCATAGAGAGTGGTTCTGTGAGTATGAGAAATACGATGGTGGTGATGTCTTCTTAGGGGATGATAGGAAGGATAGAATCATTGGCCGTGGAAAATTAAAGTTGAAGTTGCAAGGTAGAAGGGTTAGAACACTTCCAAGTGTTCTGCATATTCCTGCATTGGCCATAAATCGGATTTCTGTAAGCAAGCTTGATGATGCAGGTGTAAAAATAGTGTTCGAGAAGGATACCTGCAAAATGGTTCGGGGAGCACTAGTATTGATGCGGGGAGTTCGAATTGGAACTCTGTACAAGCTGAAAGGTAGCATTGTTATTGATGGGTGTAATAGTTCTATGGTTCCTGAAAGTGGAGCAGAAAATCTAGTGGTCTTTGGAGAGAAGACCATGCTGTGGCATCAAAGGCTTGGACATATTGGAGAGAAGGGCCTTCAAATACTTCATGGTAAAGGTATGGTAGAAGGTATGAGTAATATCTCTCTAGATTTTGATTTCTGTGAAAATTGTGTATATGGGAAGAAAAAGTGGGTGAGTTTCCCCTCTGGTAGTAACAGGTCAAAACAGATATTAGAAATTGTGCACAATGATGTGTTTGGATCTGTGAAGGTTCCATCACTGGGTAAGTCTGTGTACTACGTATCATTTATAGATGACTTCTCAAGGAATACATGAATATATTTCCTTAAGAAGAAATCTGAAGCCTTTGACAGCTTTAAAGAATTTAAGGCTCTCGTGGAAAATGAAACAGAGAAGAAGATAAAGGTGCTGATGACAGATAATGGTGGAGAGTTTCGTAGCAAGGAATTTGAAGAATTTTGTAAGAAGTGTGGTATAGCATGACAGAATACTACTCCATATACACCTCATCAAAATGGAGTTGCAAAAAGAATGAATAAGACGTTGATGGAAAGGGAAAGAAGCATGCTCAGTGGTGTCAAGTTAGGACAAGAATTATGGGCAGAGGCAGTGGATACTACATGTTACCTAGTCAACAAGTCACCTTCATCAGTGTTGGAGGATAAGACTCCACAAGAGGTATGGAATGGTAAGAAACCCTCTCTTTCACATCTGAGGGTATTTGGATGTGATGCATATGGACTTGTTCCAAAGGAGAAACTAACCAAGTTGGATAGTAAATATGAAAAGTGCATCTTTATTTGGTATAAGGATGGTTTAAAGGATTATAAGCTTTGGAACCCAGTCACAAGGAAGGTTGTGTACAGCCGAGATGTGGTGTTCAGAGAGGTAAAGGATGTTATTAAACATGAAGTCCAACCAAAGGAAGCTGAGAAGATAGAGTTTGAGCTTAAGGAGGAAGAATCAGACCCTACAATAGAGGAGGAATCAGAAGATAAAGAGCCACAAACTCTGAGTGTGAGAAGATCAGTTCAAGAAAGAAGGCAACCAGAAAGGTATAGTCCATCTACTTTCTGTTCAAATTTTGCTTTATCTATTACTGACGATGATCCTAGAACTATGAAGGAAGTAATAGATTCAGAGGATGGAAAACTCTGGAAAGAGGCCATGGTTGATGAAATGGCATCTTTGCACAAAAATGAGGCTTGGGATCTGGTGGAGTTGCTGGCTAGAAGGAAACCCATTGGCAGCAAATGGGTGTTCAAGAAGAAGACAAATGCAGAAAAAAAGGTGGAGAAATACAAAGCTGGGTTGGTAGAAAAAGGTTATTCCCAGGTGTCGGGAATTGATTTTGGTGATATTTTTTCTCCTGTTGCCAAGGTAACTTCTATTAGATTACTTCTATTTGTTGCTGCTACTTTTGATTTTGAGGTAGAATAGATGGATGTGAAGATAGCATTTCTTCACAGGGATCTAGAAGAGGAAATATACATGAAGCAACATGAAGGCGTTGCAGTGAAGGGTAAGAAAGAATTGGTATGCAAGTTAAAGAACTCTCTGTATGGGTTAAAACAGTCACCAAGCATGTGGTATTAGAAATTTGATACATTTATATGGGGACTTGGCTTCACCAGAAGCAAATCAGATCACTATGTGTATTTTAAATTAATTGGTGACCATGTTATTTAACTGGTCTTGTATGTGGATGATATGTTGCTGGTTGGAAATGACAAAGAAATTATCCAGGATTTGAAGACCCAATTGTCCTCCAAATTCAACATGAAAGATCTTGGTGCTGCAAACTATATTTTGGGAATGGAAATTAAAAGAGATTGGGCAAAGAGGAAGCTCTGGTTAAACCAGAGGAAGTATGTTGAGACAATACTACAGAGGTTTAATATGCAGGATAGTAAATCGGTGAAGGTTCCTATTCCTATAGGTGTGAGGTTATCTGTTGAACAGTGTCCCAAGACACAAGAAGAGGAAAAGGACATGTCCCATGTTCCATATGCAATTGCAGTCGGTAACCTAATGTATGCAATGGTTTGCACTATACCAGACATTGCGCATGTAGTGGGAGTATTAAGCATGTTTATGTCAAAACTAGGGAAGGAGCATTGGACAGCAGTGAAGTGGGTTTTCAGGTATTTGCGTGGCACTAGTGATTATGGTTTGTGCTACCAAGGAAGATCAGGATTGGATAGAGTGTTGGATATTCATGGATTTATTGATGCAGACTGGGGTGGAGATATGGATCAGAGAATATCTATAAGTGGGTTTGTGTTTAACCTATTTGGAGGTGTAATCAGTTGGATGAGTAAGAAACAATCTATAGTGGCACTATCAACTACAGAGGCAGAATACATGGTAGCCACTCATGCAAGCAAGGAAGCAGTTTGGTTGCAGAGATTGTGTTTAATTATGGGGTTAGTATAGGGAGCTATAAGGATAGACTGTGACAGCCAAAGTGCAATTTTCTTGGCAAAGAACCCCGCATATCATTCAAATACAAAGCACATTGATGTTCAGTATCACTTGGCGAGGGATATGATAGAAGACAAAAAGGTGTTGCTGGTAAAGGTGGACACTTTGAAGAATACTGTAGATGCATTGACAAAATCTATGAGCTCTAAGAAGTTCTCTTGGTGTAGAGAGACAATGGGCGTTTCAGAGCAGGAAAAATGACTAAGCTCTCTTGTGGCCCTTGTGGGAAGAAAAAAACAAGTGGGAGAATGTTGGGTTGTGTTATATTCTTTCCATGACTAGCCCACATAGATAACCGGGGGATTAGAGGGGGGGCGGAGCCCCCCTTCATTGTGTCGATTGTGTAGCGGGGGAGGGTCACAAGGGGTTTGAGGCGTACTCGTAACCACACTTTATGGGGTCTAGGGCAATACCCCGAAAAATTTTGGTTTTGGACCCTATGTTAAGATGGGTGGACCCACCTATGGTTTTGTGCATGATTTTCACACATGTTTTAGGACGTGATGGTTTTCGGTCCATGTTATTGGACGCGATGGTTTTTGGTACATGGTATTGGATGCTTCAGCATGTATAAATATGTATTATAACATTGAAAGGAACATAATGAAAAATCAAGCCGGTAATCCTGGTTTTGGGATCCAGGCGAAAATCTCTGTGTATATGTGTTTTATGCGTTATGCTCTCGAATTGTTTATTTTCTATGTTTTAGAATTCGTATGCAGGTAAATTCTGTACGAGGTTAAAACCTACAGGGAAAATTACCTGCCCCAACATTAAGTCGTACAATTGTCCAATGACATTAATGGTAGGTGTGTCTCTTTTTCGCCTCCTTGGATGTTTGAAACACTTGTCTTTAATCAATTTGTTGTAAATATGTACATCCTTGATGGCTTGGAGAAGTGGAATTTTGACACATAGATTTTTCAATTCACCTGTAAGTTCATTCTCTTTGGGGGTAGGCTAGACATGCTGAGTTAATCTTTCATGAAAGGGTGGTGGATTCACTCTAGGCATACTTTCCTCTCTTTCCTCCTCACTCTCCCTAGGTGGAGATGGAGGTTGGTTTTCCGGGGGTACTCTCCGAGACCTTAGGTTGATTTCCTGAATCTCCACAACATAAGCAGGGTAGGATGTCTCTCCACTGTATACTTGTTGTGCATGTCTATTGTTCAAGTTTAGATTTGGCTCGGAAGGCATGTTATATACTTAGGGGGGATAATATGGGGTACCAAGGGAGGTACCCAAGGTAATAATGTAATAATGGGATGGGCCATAGTAATAAATAAGGTGGCTAACCCATATCATGTAAGGGACCACAAGTAGTTAATAATAATGTAATGGGCCCATGGTATTAGTTGATGGTATGAGGGAACCATGGTAATGACCCATGGTATTGTATGTATGAGGCCTATATAGAGGCTAGAGACTCCACATGGAAGATAGTGAAAGGATTATTGTATGAATAGGCATATGGCTTGTGGAGTGCTCTCCTTCCTTAAGGAGTGAATGTATGGTGTTGCCCTACCTTAAGAGTTTTGATATGAATAAAGAGAATCATTTCTATCTATTCAGATCTTATTATTTCTTGGGTATATTTGTTATTTATCATATATTTTTGGGTTAGATCTACAACAAGTGGTATCAGAGCACTTTCTTGGGCAAACAGTGGAGAATTTTTTTTAATTTTTTGTAGGATTTCAGGGGCGACGAGTTTGTAGACCAGATCTGTATGTTTTGGTGCAATATCTACAAAATCTAATTGTATATCTGTATTCTTTGTGAAAAAATAGCCGATTTCAAAAAAAAAATCGGTTGAATCGGAGTCCGGATGAAGGAGATATCGCTGATCTAAAAATCAGTGGTATTGTAGACAATTTTTCGGGGCAGCGAGTTTGAGGCACAGATATAGACATCTTGGTACAAGATCTGAAAAACATAATTGCAGATATGAATTCTAGGTGAAAAAACACTCAATTTCAAAAAAACAATCAGTCGAATCGGAGTCCGGATGAGGGAGATATTGATGGTTTAAAATCAGCTCTTTTTGCAGAAATTTTCGTGACGGCGGGAGAGTTGCGGCGCAGATCTGAAATTCCAAGTGCCTGGATAAAGATTTCTACCACATGGGCAGATGTAGAATGATTGTTCCATTTCCAAAAACAGATCATAATAGGGATTCTGAGCTATTGACTAAACTGTGACAATTTCAAATATTCGCCGAGTGAATTTTTTTTCAAAACCCTCTTCATGGCGGTTCTATTTTTTACAGGGAAAGATAGTGGTCCTACTATTGAAGAATTCATAAAATATTTTAAGAAAAACCATCCGAAATATTGGAAAAGTTTCTTATGGCTTAATTTGAAAGAAGAGGCTGCCATATGGTGGAACTCACTTGGCATCAAACAGTTGTCCAAATTTTCAGATGAAGAATTTGAAAAACTCCTTATGGACAAATGGTCTTGTGCTAGAAAAAAGAATGAGACACGTAAGGGGTTATTTTCTACTGGTGTCTCCTTATTGCAGGTTCATGGATTGATTCAGAAGGAGAAAATCATTGTGTCTATAAATCCGAGTTGCAAGAAAAATCTCATAAATGTCAACTTGGCAAAAAAATTGCAAGTGCCAGCAAAACACATTGAAAACACACAGGTTGATGATGATGATGTTCAAGTTTATAAGGATTTGAAGCTTTCTATGGATAAGTATGTGTTGCATGGTGATTTTTATACTTCAGATATGGATAACATGGATTTTTTTTTGGGATATCCTTGGATGGAATCCGTGGGTACTATTAATATTAATGTGCAGAAGAAATTCCTGAAGCTCTGGTATAAAAAGAAGAAAATTACATTACAGGATATTTCCATCAATAGACAGGTAGAGTCCACAGAGGTTGAACCAGAAGATGTTCTAGGAACTAACATATCAGATGATGAGCCATTGATGGTCGACAACCACACACAAACATCAAACCAGGTACCAGAAAAATAGGTAGAGGCGAAAGCAGAAAATGTTACATCAGAGGGGGACTCAGTGGTTGAAGTAATATTGAAAAATAAGAAACAACTACAGGCACCACAATAGGTACGAGATACCCATCAGGCTCCATTAGGTGGTGAATTAAAGAAAGATACATCGTTGATTAAAATTTCAGCATATCACCACCCACATCATCCTACAAGAAAACAACCAACAAAATGGCAATGAATTAGCCACAAGGACAACAACTCCCACATGATAGATAGAGAGGAGTGTCGATCCACCTACTACACATTAACACAGAAGAGTCGCCACGATCAACTTCCATCTCAAGCGAGCGAGGCACCAGCGAGATCGAGGGTTCACCTTTCTCTTGGATGGCTAGATGCATGTGCATGGTACCAGTGGACTACTCTTTTGAGTAGATCTTATTATTTGTGTTCTTCCCATGTTTCAGGGACGAAACATGCTTGGGGGGTGGAATGTTATATACCTAGGGGGGATAATATGGGGTATCAAGGGAGGTACCCAAGGTAATAATGTAATAATGGGATGGGCCATAGTAATAAATAAGGTGGTTAACCCATATCATGTAAGGGACCACAAGTAGTTAATAATAATGTAATGAGCCTATGGTATTAGTTGATGGTATGAGGGAACCATGGTATTGTATGTATGAGGCCTATATAGAGGCTAGAGACTCCATATGGAAGATAGTAAAAGGATTATTGTATGAACAGGCATATGGCTTGTGGAGTGCTCTCCTTCCTTAAGGAGTGAATGTATGGTGTTTCCCTACCTTAAGGGTTTTGATATGAATAAAGAAACTCATTTCTATCTATTCAGATCTTATTATTTCTTGGGTATATTTGTTATTTATCATATATTTTTGGGTTAGATCTACAACAAGTGGTATTAGAGCACCTTCTTGGGCAAAACGTGGAGATTTTTTTTTTTTTTTTTTTTGCAGGATTTCGGGGGCGATGAGTTTGCAGATCAGATCTGTATGTTTTGGTGCAAGATCTACAAAATCTAATTGTAGATATGTATTCTTTGTGAAAAAATAGTTGATTTCAAAAAAAAATCGGTTGAATCGGAGTCGGGATGAAGGAGATATCGCTGATCTAAAAATCAGTGGTGTTGTAGACAATTTTTCGGGGCAACGCGTTTGCGGCACAGATCTAGACGTCCTGGTACAAGATCTGAAAAATATAATTGCAGATCTGAATTTTAGGTGAAAAAACACTCAATTTCAAAAAAAAAATCAGTCGAATCGGAGTCCGGATGAGGGAGATATTGCTGGTTTAAAATCAACTCTTTTTGCAGAAATTTTGGTGATGGCGGGAGAGTTGCGGCGCAGATCTGAAATTCCAAGTGCCTGGATCAAGATTTCTACCACATGGGAAGATGTAGAATGATTGTTCCATTTTCAAAAACAGGTCATAATAGGGATTCTGAGCAATAGTGACTAAACGGTGACAATTTCAAATTTTCGCCAAGTGAATTTTTTTTCAAAACCCTCTTCATGGTGGTTCTATTTTTTACAGGGAAAGATAGTGGTCCTACTATTGAAGAATTCATAAAATATTTTAAGAAAAACCATCCAAAATATTGGAAAAGTTTCTTATGGCTTAATTTGAAAGAAGAGGCTGCCATATGGTGGAACTCACTTGGCATCAAACAGTTGTCCAAATTTTCAGATGAAGAATTTAAAAAACTCCTTATGGACAAATGGTCTTGTGCTAGAAAAAAGAATGAGACACGTAAGGAATTATTTTCTACTGGTGATTCCTTATTGCAGGTTCATGGATTGATTCAGAAGGAGAAAATCATTGTGTCTATAAATCCGAGTTGCAAGCAAAATCTCATAAATGTCAACTTGGCAAAAAAATTGCAAGTGCCAACAAAACACATTGAAAACACACAAGTTGATGATGATGATGTTCAAGTTTATAAGGATTTGAAGATTTCTATGGATAAGTATGTGTTGCATGGTGATTTTTATACTTCAGATATGGATAACATGGATTTTTTTTTGGGATACCCTTGGATAGAATCCGTGGGTACTATTAATATTAGTGTGCAGAAGAAATTCTTGAAGCTCTGGTATAAAAAGAAGAAAATTACGTTACAGGATATTTCCATCAATAGACAGGTAAAGTCCATAGAGGTTGAACCAAAAGATGTTCTAGGGACTAACATATCAGATGATGAGCCATTGATGGTCGACAACCACACACAAACATCAAACCAGGTACTAGAAAAATAGGTAGAGGCGGAAGCAGAAAATGTTACATCAGAGGGGGACTCAGTGGTTGAAGTAATATTGAAAAATAAGAAACAACTACAGGCACCACAACAGGTACGAGATACCCATCAGGCTCCATTAGGTGGTGAATTAAAGAAAGATACATCGTTGATTAAAACTTTAGCATATCACCACCCACATCATCCTACAAGAAAACAACCAACAAAATGGCAACGAATTAGCCACAAGGACAACAACTCCCACATGATAGATAGAGAGGAGTGCCGATCCACCTACTACATATTAACACAGAAGAGCCACCACGGTCAACTTCCATCTCAAGCGAGCGAGGCACCAGCAAGATCGAGGGTTCACCTTTCTCTTGGATGGCTAGATGCACGTGCATGGTACTAGTGGACTACTCTTTTGAGTAGATCTTATTATTTGTGTTCTTCCCATGTTTCGGGGACAAAACATGCTTAGGGGGGTGGAATGTTATATACCTAGGGGGGATAATATGGGGTACCAAGGGAGGTACCCAAGGTAATAATGTAATAATGGGATGGGCCATAGTAATAAATAAGGTGGTTAACCCATATCATGTAAGGGACCACAAGTAGTTAATAATAATGTAATGGGCCCATGGTATTAGTTGATGGTATGAGGGAACCATGGTAATGACCCATGGTATTATATGTATGAGGCCTATATAGAGGCTAGAGACTCCACATGGAAGATAGTGAAAGGATTATTGTATGAACAGGCATATGGATTGTGGAGTGCTCTCCTTCCTTAAGGAGTGAATGTATGGTGTTGCCCTACCTTAAGGGTTTTGATATCAATAAAGAGAATCATTTCTATCTATTCAGATCTTATTATTTCTTGGGTATATTTGTTATTTATCATATATTTTTGGGTTAGATCTACAACAAGGCATCTGAGGTTGTTTAGGTGGAGCTGGCTGTAAAAGGTGTGGTTGAGTAGGAGGTGAAGGCAATAAAGATAGAGAATTGTTGTATGGGGGGCTCCACCCCTGGGGTGGTGCATTCCAATGAGGCTGTGGTAGAGTATATGGCTCAAATGACTGGTTGGTCAACTAGGAATGGTACTGAGGTGCAAAATACCAAGGAGAAGGTGTAGACTAGGAATGATGAGCAAGGGGGGCCCAAGAGGGACTTGATGTGTTTTGGTTAGGGTTGTAGTATGCATAGGATGACCCTTGCATGCCCTATTGGTATGGTCGAGACCCATGAGGTCTTATTTGATTTATGTAGCAGAGCTATTCAGACACCCCTTCATTTCCCTCATACACAACGTTTAGTCCAGGTAGAGAAGGTCACTTGTCTGTGGAGTTGTTTTCTCCACAAACCGAGCAGATTTCTATCAGGTTTAATGGAAATCCATTCCTAGGGTACCTCTATGAATATAGGGCATAATATGGCTAATGCTCTCTCTTATTCCTCCTACTTCCTCTCTGATGTGCATAGTGTTCATCTGTAGGGCAAGGGTTTGTAGCATTTCACTCTTGAAATCTTCCAGCATATTTCCAATTTCACCTTTTATGGATGTGTTGGAAGAGGATGAGCTAGGCATTGGTTGACTACCCCTACCCCTTTTACTAGCTGCCCTAGAATGGTTCTTAAAGACAATATTGATATCTTCATGGGGTAGCTAGTAGATGTCCCCACCTGCTAGTAGGTTTAGGGTATTCATAATATCTTCCCTTACCCCTCTGAGCAGGACTAGCTTTAGTGACTCTAGGTCAAGTGTGTACCTGGCCCTTTTGTAGCTAAGTTGGAATATTTCCTCATAATCCTCCAAGGATTCATCATGCCCCAAGGTCATTCTAAAAATTTCCTCTTTAGTGTCTTTGGACCTGTAGTAGTCCCAATACTTATTGTTGAAGGCTTGCCACATTTGAGCCTAGGTTGTGATGCTATCCCCAAGTAAACCCATGAACCAACACAAAACTGCATCCTTGAGAGTGGATGGGAATAATTTCAACTTCTGATCATCAATGGTGTAATCATAAGTTATGTATATGGCAAAAAATTCAAACAAGAAAGTATCTGGATCTTTTGAGGTTAGGCCATGGAAATGAGGAATAGAAGAGGGGCTTATGTTTTTCAACTTGGTATACCCATTAGTCTCTCTGATGGGAAAAGAACCCTCAATTCTTTCTCTATCTCCTCTGTCATTTCTATTTTTAGCCATTAGGTTAGTTGGAACGGGTTCTTCTTCTTCTCCCTCTATAGGCTCTTCAAAAATCTCTGGTTGTTCACTTAAGGGGTCCTCCAATTCACAGCCATTGAAAAAGAGGGAAGGTTGTCTGTTTGAAGTGGTGGGGGTATTTGGTAGAAATTTTCCTAAGTTATCCCTATTCCCATGAGGCATGAAAGAAGTTTTTTTTTTTTGTTTTGTATTTTTTCAATCTTTGATACTAATTGGAGATTTGAAATAACAAACTGAATGGAAACTAACTGTTGAATGAAATCTCACTTGCAGAATGGAAAAGAAAGAAAACCAATTTACAATTACTTTTGTTGAAATGAAGCTAATAACAGAATGTCAGAGATAAGAAATGGAAGAAACAAATCATAAATTACATCTTACTCAGACACCTCCTCGACAACAACGCCAAAAAGTGATGAGCACTAGTATTGCAGCCAGAATGCTGCAACTTCTAGGGCTACCAACTTTACTTTATCAACCCAGGGTTTGTACAAACTTGGAGGTGACAGTGTTGTATACACAAGTAGATGCGATGCATCTACTCTTTGTCATTGCTGAGCTAGTGATAGACCACTATGGCTTCTCAAACCATCCTTCTATTGATTCAAAAGAAGCTTGATTACCAATGAGGAAAGGGGAATTTTTCACTAATTGGGAAAACTAAAATATTGTCTATTGTAGTAAGGAAATACTGAAATCAAATGCTTATACACACCACTCATTTAACTGATTACTAAGAGATTTTGCTTCAAAATAATTCTAAGTTAACCTAGGTGTAATCCTGACTATCCTAGGCATGCAATTTGAAATAACCAAACATTCTACTGCTGTGCATATGAATGAACACAAAAACTCATTTTTATTTTCATCCTTTTTTTGTGAAAATGTGAATGCTAAATCCTCTTGGTGATGTGGTAGGTGGGTTAGAGATGGTGGTGAAAGGTCAGATGGCTTGGGAGGCAAGTAGGGGTCTTCTCCTATCCTTTAGGATGCTTTTTCCACAAATTGGCCTCAAAATAGGCCACTACAGGTCATCCTACAAGATGTCCTAATGCTTCCTACAAGATGTCCTAATACTCCTACAGGATCCCCTGTATTCCTACAGGATCTGGCCGAGAGAAATAGGAGTGATTTGGAAGGTGGTATAGGGCTTAGGGAAGGTGAATGATGGAAGAAATAGGGCAAGGGAGTGGCTAGGACTTCTTCAGAGCTCAAAATAGAGTTTGTAAGATGGTTGGATTTGCTCAACAAACCTGGAAAGTTGTTCTTATGGAATGATGAATTAGTTGAGGGACTTGGTGGCTTTTGGTGATCATGGATGGATGAGGTTAGGTTGGGGTTGCTGGTCATGAGGTATTCTTGCACTATTGAAACTCCTGCACTGCATCAATCACTGGAATTTATCCATGAATCATGTCAAACAAGAAAGATTTTCAATCAACTTAAGAAAACATAATTTCATTATCTAGTTGTCTAGTTCATGCATGGAAATACTTATAGAATAATGTGAAACACTATGAGATCTAATAAAAGGCTGAAGATATCAGAAATGACAATTGAATCCTATTCTTGAAAACTGAAAAGATGCTGGCCTAAGTAGCAGAAAACCCTAAATTCTATAAGAAATCATAATTCTCTCTTTTTGGGGCTGAATAGGAGTTTTTCCTCAAACCATGGTCCCTGAAGGGAGGAGCGAGGCCAAATCCACTTGCTATTAGCCTTTTTGGTATTCCTTCATCTTTCTAAGCTACTGCTAAAGAAATGCACAAACGGAAGAAAACTAATCAAATTCACAACTACTTGCAATGAAATAATACTAAAACCAATTCAACCATCAATCTATGAAATCACCTAAGATTACAAGTTCAAGAATAGGAACATTTTCTACTAGGGTTGGGCCCTAACCCAATATCTTTATCCCTATGAGTCAACGTAGTGTTGGATCAAGGAAATGCTCATTCTCATTATCATATTAGAAAAATTACATAACAATGTTTTGCCACAAATCTTGAACTCAAGCTTAGTGCTCTTACATAAAAAATCCGAATCCTAATGAGCCTCTAGGCCTCTTTATTTATACAACTAAAGTCTCCAATGACTTCCTTAAATCTAGGGAGGCTTGGCTCCCAAACTCAAGATGGACTGGCTCTTAACTGTCACTGGCTCCGCTGCCCATGATCTCCATGACTCGGCTGCTTGAAACTTCGAGCTAGCGTGATTTGATTGACGAATATTTGAATGAGTGAGGATTAAATGAGGAGAATCTGTCTCCTATAATCTCTCCTCCTCCTCTCATTCGAGTTTCTGCACTTAACTAGCCAAAATTGCCATGATTTTCTCTTAAAAACCTGTAACCTGCAATCAATGCACATTAGACCACTAGACATAACATGTTACTTTTACCCATCTCATTAAGAAAAATATAATTAAAATATGTAAGGAATTATGAGAAGAGTTGATTTTAATAAGCTTGGAGGTATACTAAGATCCATATATTTAGTCAATGATGAGGCTCATCATCGTGTTCAAGAGCGACATGCTACCTTTAGAAATAAGATATAAAATGGACATCTTTTCCCAATTTTCCCCCACCATTACTATTACTTGCAATTACCTATTTATTTTTTACAAGATTTAGGAGTATAGCATATGCTTGGACTATAAGCTCATCCTTCGAATGAGTTCCTTGAAGTATTTTTAACGAACCCTAAGAAGGAGTGGTTCTGTCCCGTTATGCTTAGCGAGTCCCATGTTGTTTAGTTTTTGCAAGTCCAGTAAAGGAGTAACTCAATGTACTTTTTTTAAAGAGTTTGAAAAAGACAATAAAAGGAAACTCATTTAGTTCTTTTACCGTATAATTTTAATGAGCCCAAATAAAGTAAAGCTCAGTGTTTTTTAGTTTTAGAGAGTCAAAAGAAAACATAAGTAAACTTGATCCAGTTCTTTTTCGTAAGTTTTAGTCACTCATGTCAAAAAAAGGATAAAATAATACAAGTGGGAACTCTATTGACCATGTTTGATCAACGTATATATTTTTCGTAAATAGTCCTAACTCAGTCTGTAAAATGGTTTAACTTATACTGAGTGGATAATTGTTCATTTACTTTTACGAGTTCAAACAAACAAGTTCTCAACAATCTTTTCATTTTTGAAGAGTCTGAAAAGGGCTTAAAAGAGGACTCTAAGATTTTCACTTTTCGTAATTTTTTAAGAGCATTAAAAGTGAAAAAGTCTGCCAAATAGTCAAACTGATTTATTCTCGTTTTGTAACCTATCCCGCACATTTAAACTCAATAAATTGTTATAACTGCTCAAAAATATAAAATTTTCCCTCCTAAAAGGTTTTAAATATAAAAAAATATTTAGTTTCAGCTCAAAAACCTTATAAAAGTGGAAAAAGTAAATTATTTCATACCATTTGCGTTTTTACCATTTGAGAGTAGAGAAAGGAGTTTTTTTACCACCAAACTTCCAGGGCTGATTTCTAGTTAACCGACGGACGAAATCATAAATCACTTCTTCCAGGTAGAAGATCTCTCCCTAACTTAGATTTTCATCCATTCAAATTTCCATTTTAATATTTTAGTTAATCTTTTGGGGCAATTATTTGTCAAAAAATGTGTCCTTAGCCCTGCAGTGATTTCCTTCAATTAGACCCACACAGTCAGGTAACATTTCCCATATGGAAAATCGCGGCTTGTGCTGATATTTTATGGAAGGATTATTTTTTTGGAAGATTTGAACCCCAAAAAATATGAGATCGATCTTAAAAATGATCCTAAATTTTTTTAAATGGTCATTTCAGGTTAATTGATTGCTTAAAATGGAGTGGAGGGAAAGAGAGCACGAAGACAACGATTTGGCAACTTTGGCAGATCCAGCGACCATGCAAGCTCTAAGAACTTGTGGCATCTTGATATACTGGCTCATTCTTGGGATGAAATCTTAGGTATATCTAATGACATGGCTGGTAAAAACATGTTATGTCTAGTAGCAATGTTTCATGATCGAAGATCATCGCGTTACCATTGACGCCGATGACATTTATTTCTTGACCGAGCTTTCTCATTGGGGAGCCAATATTTCATTGTTTGGACAAAGGATAGGAGGAGATAATACAGATGAGTATCTACGATACTTTTATAGAGGTGCACCACCCAAGGATGGTAGAATTGATATTGATACCATCGAGCTCTTGCTCCTAAGGAACATTAATTTACTGTTAGCAAGTTGTTTGGCAGTGCTACCCTTCATTTAGCCACACGAGCATAGATGCAGACTGTCGTGGAATGTTTGGAATCCATAATGTTCAACTTTTGTGAGGTAGTGGTTATAAACATGAAGGGACAACTCGATAGATGTGAGAATGGGAACTTGAAGGACTTCGGTTATGATGTCGTTCTTATTACTTTCTCCCTAGAGAGGATTCCTCTTCTCCAGGCAAAACAAATTTTAGTAGATGAGGGGGAACCTAGGGATCCACACATGATGAGGTGGGTTGCACTGATAGCATGTCAAGGAGGCAATGGATTAGTAGTGAGGTATACTCAGTTTTTCGACTGGTTATGCGAGCATATCCTTTTGATTGAGGACTTCCCATATGATGGGATCGATTACAGAGGTGATCCTGATATCCCACTGTCACTTGGAGCTTAGTGGGGTGACCTAGGTGAGCATTTCTCATTTTGAAATGTTTTCATTTTTTTAATTTTTTATGTGTTTTTTGTCTTCAAAGGCTAATTATCTTAAATGCATGTGCAGATGTGGGCCCAAATTGACTAGAAAGCTTGAGGCGATTTGACAGAAGAGGCAAGAAACCTACAACGGTTGTTGCAGCTAATCTAGAGGGAATAGATATTTTGACAGAGTTGGAACACAACCTAAAGAGGTTGACATTGGATATCCCAAAGATTGGGATGGATGACATTCCTCTCCGATATCAGAGACATGCAGTTGGGGTTACAGGGCCACTTATATGTTTACTGCATCGAGTTACTCATGCTGTTGTTTTTTATCATAAGCATCATCATGCTTAGCTGTTCTAGTTTCTAGAAACACATTTTTTTAGTTTTTTTGTCAGTATATTCATAAAATAAAGGCAACGAGGCCTTATGTCCTTAGATGACATATTTCTTAGATAGACGACTATGCAAACTCTATTTTAATGAAAAAATACTACTTTTTCCTACAAATTATCTTGATCAATATAAATGAATATTGTTTTAATTTAAAAATGTCAAAAAATTCTATTCAACACCTGATTAGTCAATGCATTTGTAAATATGTTTAAATATCTTGGAATGTGTTGATATTTGTTATAATCAAATTTGTTATCCAAAAGATGGACCCGTAAAAACATTCTTAACATTGTTGGACTTCTTATTGCACACACACTATTTAAATGTAATACTACGAGCTATGAATCTAACCTAACAATTAAACACTGAATCCGAAATGTGATAGCATCAGATAATATCTCAATGACTGCACTATATTCTGCTATGTTATTTGTCATTTGACCAAGGCATATTCCATGGATAGAGACCAACTCGTCACTGGGTGAATAGGTAACCCAGGCTGTGAAAGATCAATTATGAGTATTATGACTAGCCCCATTAGCAAAGCCAATGTAAGTATGAGGGAATGTAGACATCTACAAATCAAGTGCAAAACAAGATAAGAAGGAGAAGTAGTAGAAAATGTAAAAAACATTAACCATCACATATACCTAAAAAATGGTAAATAATGTATAAATTTCCACTAAAATTTTATGCATAATATTTCTTTAGGTAAAGACCATTTCTAGGATTTCCTAAAGGAATACCATCATAATCAACTAGCTCATAGGATCCTTTAGCTAATACATGTTTTATGATGTAGGGGCCATGCCACATGGGTTCAATCTTTCCCGCACCTAACTTGTCATGAGCTTGATCATAAACCAAGACTAGGTCACCTTTTGAATATGAACAAGGATTGACGTTTTCATCGAATTGAGCTTTGATTCATTTTTTGTGAGCTTCACTAGCCAGTGTGACATCACAACAATTTTCATCTAAACATGCTAAATGTACAAAAAGTTCTTCCTCTATAGAGGTAGTAGGAAATAATTCAATAGCTAGTTTTAGAGATGGGATTTCACATTTAATGGGTAATACTACATCCAAACCATAAAGAAGTTGGAATGGAGAAAAACCTGTTAATCTTTTTGCAGTAGTACAGTAAGACCACAGTGCTCAAAATAGCATGGAATGCCAGTTTCCTTTATGAATACCAACTATCCGTTTAATCATATTGGTTAAAAATTTATTGACGGCTTTGACTTGTCCATTAGCTTGTGGATAATAAGGAGTAGAGCTATCATGGCGTAGGTCGAGATGTGCTTATATTTCAACTATCATAAAGTTACGAAAATGACTACCATGATCCATATGAATAGCTTGCGGGACACCAAACCGAGCAATCACATGATTCAAAATGAAAATTGCTACAGTTTCTCCATTGTCTTTATATGTAGGCATCGCCTCGGTCCATTTTGTAAAGTTATCGATTGGAAGGATAATATACTTATGCCCCTGACTGAGTCAGGATTGCAAGTGACAAAATTGATGCCCAATTTGGGAAAATCACCAACAACTATGATAGGGTGAAGAGGAGATGGAGGTGCTCACATTTTGCAATCGTAGACTATAAAATTTTTCCATTTGCGGATTGCAATAATGTAATCTTTAAACATTGAAGGCCAAAAATAACCAGCATGTAATATTTTTTGGGCAATAGCATACCCAGACATATGAGCACCACATGCTCCAAAATGAAAGTCATTTAATGTTTTTTCGGCCTCTTGGAGAGTTAAACAATGCCAAAATATAAAATCAGTACTGCGACGGTAAAGAGTGTCACCAATAATATTGTATTGTTGGGATAAGTATCAGATTCGCCGACAATCAGTTTTAGGTAACTCAGGCCTAAAAGTTTGGGTTTGGAGATATATAATGATATCCCCATACCATGGATCTGACATATTAATAAGAAAGAGAGATTCATCAGCAAAGGAATCTTCTACTACAATTTCTATATTAGTATGAGGAAAGTCACACAATAGTTTGAATTAAAAAAAAAGATTTCTTTGATTTAGATCTTTCAAATTATAAATCAAAGTCTTGTAATAAAACTATCCATTTGGAGTATTTTCCCCCTAGAAATTTCTTAGTAAGAATATACATCATAGGGTTGCAATCTAAAATGATAGCGGTTTTTGGAGAAGTATATAGTGAAGGAGTCATTGAACAACTTCAAGAGATGTCAAGGCTAGCTTCTCCACATGTGTGTATTTAATCTCAATTTTAGTGATATTTCTACTAAAATAATAAATCACATGTTCGTTGCTAGAATCATCCTCTTGGACTAACACCATGCCAATAGTGGCATCGGATGCACCTAGGTACAAAAACTAATATCGATGATAATTAGGTGGATTCAGTAATGGTGCATTCGTCAGTGCATGTTTTAATGCATCAAAAGCTTTATCGGAAAGTTCATCACAGAAAAATGAAATTCCATTTTTCAATAGTAGAGTAAAACCCTGGGTTAGTTTGGCATAATTGTAGATGAATCTAGAAGGAGCAAGCAAATTCAGAATTTCCTCTACCTTAAGGGGGTCAACATGAATGCCCTCTTTCGCAATGATGAAACCTAGAAGCTGACCCGATTGTACACAAAAAACACATTTGTGTAGATTCAAGTGAATATTGTAATTCTTGTACCTAACGAAAATTTATTTTAAGTGTAATGTGTGATCTTGCCTTTTCATTGAATGAGTTGTTAGGTCATCTAAATAATGGTGAACAATATGCTTGATATCATGGAATGCATAAGACATTGCTCGCTAAAACGTTGCACGAACATTTTTCAGGCCAAATGGCAGATTGCGATAAGAAAAAGTCCCCCATGGGAATATAAACATGATTTTGTACTAATCGGCAGGGAGTATGTTTATCTGATTGTAGCCAGAAAATCCATAAATGAATGAAAAAATTTCATTCCTGGCACAATCATCAACAATATGGTCGATATACAGAGTTGGATAATTGTCCTTGGGAAAATCTTTATCGATATCTCTATAGTCAACACATACTTGAATAGTTCCTTGTTTTTTATTAACAGGTACAATGTTTGATACCCAATCAGTCAAAGGAACAGGGTAAATGAATCTTGCTTTCAACAGTTTTTCTACCTCAGTTTTGATAGTGGCAGTTTTTTGTGGATGTATGGGACATAATCATTGTCTAACAGGCTTGGCATTTGGATAGTTTTTTATCTCATGTACAACAATACTACAATCGATTCCTAGCATTTCTTCGTATGACCAGATAAGATGTCGCAGAATTCCGGAAATAGGGCTTTATAAGTTTGAATCTCTGCTAAATAAAAAGAAGCTCCTATATGAATATTTTTAGTTGTCCCTGGCTTCACTGAGATGTCTATGGGTATTGTTTCTGATATGTTCCCTAAATTATGTTCAGAATTGGAAGAAATGGTTGATATTGGACATTGAGGATCACTAAGAGTCTCAGATGAAAACATATATGAGAAATTATTCTCAATTTTGTCAAAAGATGGAAACAGGATTGAATGATGCTTAGTATCATCCCATGGCATTTCATTCAAGGTCATAACTTCCATAATACCTTCATTGGTTAAAAATTTCGTCTTAAAAGGATCAAGCATAGAGGCTGGTTCCAAGCACGACAAATGAGAATATTCATCAATAATCGTATTCATTCGATTATTTTTAGATGTTGATAAGTTGGAATAGCACTGAATTGCCTCATAAGCCAACTCAAAATGACTATGAGGCATCTCACTTCCATATAACACTAATTTTGACTCTGAAGGTACTTTCCATGGATCTCCCTATTCGAAAGTACTTGATGTAATCATGTTAATCATGGAATCATCATGAGGAAAATTAGGTGGAGGGAATGTGAAATTTCCCACCAAATATGAGTTTTTGAGAAGATGAACACCAACTTCTTCATATGGAATCATTGATTTTTCAACAAAAAGCACACTACCATTGGAATTAGGATCTGAGGTATAGTAGGACAATTGGTCTACCTTCAAAATTATTCCTTTGTGAAGATAAATGATCATCCTAAAATATGACGAGACTACTATCACCATGGCACAAGTCCATCTCCAACCAAGTAAAAGGTTATAGTCAAGTTTAGCATCAACAAACTCAACTTATATTGAAACCGTTTCACCCTCTAATTCGATTGGTAAATCATTTAAAATACCATAAGGACAAAAACCTCTTCCATCAAAGGATTTCAAATTTGTGGGAGATTGATTGATTGTCAGAGAACCTAAATCTCTCCAACAGGCAATGGACATAATACATGTCGACGCTTCTTCATCAATCATTGTTCGAAAAACTCATCGAGTTTTGACATGGACTAGTATCTGAAAATCTAGTTGGTGTGGGAGACGTGGGACATGATTCTCAAGATAAAAAACAATCAAATTGGATTCATGAGGATCTATTACTCCAATGGCTGATAATAATAACTTCCTTTGTGCTGGACAAGTCTGAAGCACTTCAAGATTTGGAATTTCTGAAGGTGACATAGCCAAATCTTCAACAATGTTATAGTTCTAAGCAACCCTAGCATGAGGGTTAAAGGCTGAATTTCGAAGCATACCCTTAGGAGGGAGATAAATTATCATATAATAGTTTGGTTTTTCAATATGTAATGGTTCAAAAGAAGGAGGAGTAGATGTGGAAGTTTGACCAGCTGGACTAGATTCATCTCCATCTTCAACAAGAATCTTTGATGCATAATATTTGGATCTCGTTGCTACCATAGCTTTGGAAGACATCATCATGATATCTGTCGATGTGGATGAGGAGGATTGGTCATGTGAAACCATTTTGTTGTCTTGAGGAGGAAGGGGGTCCTTCAAAAAAGTATGAGTGGGTGAACCTTTGATAAATTTAGAAACTTCAGCATGATGTGGGCACTCCATGGTGTAATTATCTTCATCACAAATTAGACAAGGATAATTAGGTTTATTCTTTTCATCAAATGGTTCATTATTTTTCGATCTCTCCTTAGAATAAGTGCATCATTTAGGTTTCCCATTCCCTTTTTATTATTTCCAGATTTCTTACCTATTCTGATTGATGATTCTACGATGTTAATCTCCGAAGTAATTTTAGGAGAAGGATTTTCTTTAAGTGAATCTGAGAAAGCCAAAATCTCAATTTTCTTAGAATTCTTCTTTTTATTCTTAGATTTTTGGCAAACAAAACAAATCATACCATTAGTGACATCTGATCTCGTAAGGGGTGGATTAGTTTGACCAGGGCGGGGTAAATATGGGATATTTTGATACAAAGTACCAGACTGAGTATAAGAAAGATTGAAGTATTAAGCATGAGCGATTACTTGTTCCTTAGTTACAACACCTCCTTTGGCAACATCTTATCTTAATACTAGTAAAATATATTTTATGAGCCATTCAACCAAAATTTGGTCTAGAATGTAGGCTGTAGCCAAACGACATCTTTGTCTCCATTCATGAATGTGATTTGAAATATGGGTTGACGTTGATTGTTTTAAAAAGGTTAAAAGTTCGATTCTATTATCATATCAAATGGGTGAATAAAAATGGGTCAAAAAATCTGTAGCAAGGGAATTAAATGTACTGAAGTAAGTCTGGGGAAATTCTACATACTATTTGGCTATCGAACCAGTTAAGGGTTCGTTGAAAAAGTCATAATCTAATAGAATCATCAATTAATGAGTTGGCCGCACACCAAAGATGGTAGTTCATAACATGGTTTGATGGCTCTTCACCCATATTACCTTCAAACTTAGGCATGTCACTGGGAAACTTAGTTAGAATGGTTGGCCAAAACGGTAAATAAAGAAGAGGATCATTAGTTAACAGAGAGAGGTTAGGAAAATCCAAAGTTGCAATGAAAGGAAACTTGTGGTTAGGATCTTGTTGGCTGCGTGGGGCCTGACCCAGGTTCAGAGTTAGTTAGCCAAACAAATCCTTACATTACTGGCCCTTTCGACATCAGCCCGTGGAGCGTAGACCGAAGTCTCACCTGAAGCAGTATGGGGGGATAATGGAACCAGGTTTCCACACCCTGAGATGGTCATGATGTCGATTTATTCCTTCTGTAACTGCTTTCGCACAGGTCATTAAGTTCAAGGGCTTAGTCTGTTTAGCCCTTTATTCTGCCCTTTGGTACCTCTATGAAGGAGTACCATTGACCTTCGCGCAATCCTAACCTGCGGTTCAGGTACTTTTGCGCTGCTAAGACAATGTATTGCACAGATTGCCAAGTTATCTTAAGTGTCTTACTTATCTTATTAAATGATCATAGTTAGCACCACGTAAATAGATATTCTTACTTGCGTTCAATTAGCCAACATAATTACATACATTCACACATCACATAAGAATTGTAACTGAAATTCATACACTATTTAACAAGATGCATTAACAGGAAACAAAGACACAAAATTTGTAGAATGTTTCTCTTTATTGATATCTTTAGATGATTACAGACTCTATCCACCTTGCGCACACAGCTGTAGGGGTCTGCGCACTCAATTGCGGACTTCCACCCTAGGCCTCTGTGCGCTTAGCTGCAGAGCCTCTGCCTACGCTAAGACCTGAAACTTAGACTTCTAAAGACTTCTTCCTTATCGTTCAAGACTTCTTGATTCTTCAAATTCAAAAACTACTTAGAGCTTACTTACTTAGTTCTCTTTATACAATCCCATGGTCCATGAACCATGGGTAGATCTTTACAACCGACTTTACACATTACAAAATAAGGGCAAACAACCCTTTATGGCTCATGACACCTTCACGCTCCATGGCCACAAAATGTAGAGACTTTACAACTTTATTACAAAATTTGACCCAAAACACGGGCTTTTAGCCCCAAAACTATCCTTGGGGGATCCCATTCCCAACAGGCCCCAAACACAAACATAGTGACATGTCCTTAAGTCACTCTGCAGGCATGGAGATCTTAGCGTGAAGACCTCCCAGCTCAACTTGTATGACCGCAACCTTGGCAGTGCACTGTGCGGCTACATGCTTCGCGTCTTCAACCATCTGCTTGATCACTGCTCCTGAACTATCGGCCTGAAGCTTTTGCTGAGTTTCTTGCAAAGTCACAAGATTTCCTTTAATAGAGGCTATAACCACATAAGCCTCATCCCTCCAGGGCTTCAGTCATGCCTTCAACACTGCTTCCTTGTGCTACACTGCACCCACCTATTCTTTCAGCTGCTTGTCCTCCCGTAGCTTTGCCAGTCTTTGTGTTAGTGAAACAGCTCATGTTGTGCCTTTGACCTCATCATAGCGCTGTTGCAACTTACATGCTTCTGTCTCCAGTCGCTGTACATTAGGGTCCTCCTGCAAGCTCGTCAGGACATCGAATGACTATTTAAAGAGTTGTGTGTAGTCCGCTATTACACTGTCAACTGCCATTATTACCTCTGTGACAGTGGTTGCATGCTGCTCCTTTATTTCTATCGGAGTTGAAGGCTGGGCCTTCAACTCTAATTCAGTGATCTGTAGGTTCAACTCCAATTAAACCCTCGCCATTTATGTACGAATGTCACGCACCCTTGTAGCCATCTTGCAGACGTGCACCTTGATTAGTACTTCCTTAGGAATGGCCAGCTCTGGGACCATTTGGCATGCCACCTCCATGACCTGAAGTATACACTTGTTTCGGTCGATCGCCTCAGTCATGGCAGTGATGGCAGAGTCTCGTTGTAGTGTCATCTACTCATTGTTAATCCACTGCTCGCTGATCACCTGTAGAGCACGGTGCTTGCGGGCCTTCAGCTCCACAATTACTCTATCCTGCAATAGGTGGAGCACCTCATGAGGGAGTGCTACCAGATTCAACCCTACTCCCTTGAGGGTGCTAACAGTGGGCTTGTCAGCTTCATTCTACATGGTTAGTGCTCCATCGGGCAGCACTACCACAGTGGAGACCCTCATGCGCAACATCTCTGTAGCTTCTGAAGTGTCGATAGCAAGGCTGGTAGACATTGTGGTAGCTTATGATGTGTGGGTCTGCAGCTCTTGCAGACCTATATGGATAGCCCCCAATACTAGTTGTTGCTGCTTCTTAAATGGTTGTAGGGCCTCCGTGGTGACAGCTCACACCGTTTCTCAAATATCGTGCAAGTTGCCCTCACTGAGGGTGATTGGGTCCAATGACATCTTAGTGGCCTTGGAATTCTTCCTTGACCCTCCTTTCTCTTGTCCCCTTGGATGCTTGATGTGGGCGGACGTCACTTATGGGTCTGCGCAGTGATGCTATGTCTACTCGTTTGTCTCTTCCTCTGTCTTGGGTGAAGGCGACCTCGCGCCTTTGTTAGAGCCCCACTCTATTCCACCTGTTCGCTTGTCCATCTACTGAGCGGCATCACGCTCCACCTGGGCCTTATCAGTGGCCTCCTTCTTTCTCTTTTTAGCCAGCTATGTCATATTGAGCTTGGCCTCGTCCTTCTTGCATTGTGTGGCGTATTTTCTCCCTCCCACTGCCAAGTCTACTGTAACGCACCATTTTGTCAGCCAGTAATCAGGTACTGCATCAATGGCATCATCCATTGCCAGGGAAGGCAAGTCATACCATGTCTAGGCAGAGTCCTTCCGCATCCTGATGGACACATGGTGAAAATCTGCCTTAAACTCCACGTAGCCCTATAGATTGGTAAACATCATAGGCAATAACCATGGTTTACGATTGATGGCCATGCAGATGTTCATCTCCATCAAGATCCAAAAGATCTTGCTTTCCTTGATGTGCTGCGCATCCTTGATCACCCAAAAAAAAAAGTGTACTTCACTACTTCTGGTAAGTCTGGCACGACTGAAGAGAATAGACTGTCCTTTGGCAGCTCCCATGCTACCAACACAATAGAAAGCAAGAGCCACGCATAGTGGAATGTCTTCCTAAGCTCCTATGCCTCGCGGTAGTTCACTAGGAACTCTCCACAGAGATAGTCCACCCAATTGAATTGGACTCCTTTGGCGCATTGGGCTACTAGCTCGATGATAGGTGCCGACACCTCATCAGCGCGACACTTCGTCATCACCTTCCCTGCCAAAATATGGATAGCCACTTTTATAGTAGGGTCACTGATGCTTGATATGGCATATATGCATGGCTTCTTCACCAGTGTAAACTTCTCCTTCATGGCCTCCGCAAGAGCTTGCTCACCATCTTTTCTGCCAAACATCATGGCTGTATTTTCTCCTGTGTAGGGAAACTGTATGATTCTGTGGATCAATCTGTCAGTGATGGGTATTGGCTCCTCCATCCACAAACACGCATCATGCACCAATCATAGCAGCTCCTTGATGCCCAAGACTATAATCGGGGTGTAGTTGTTGTGTGCCACCCATAGCAGGTTGAGCATTTCTACCGTCAAATCATGAATAGTGCCTTAACAATCACTTTCTGGTAGACCTACGTGATTTCTCCCTATGTAGCGTAGCTCCCTTCATGCTGCTGTGAACCTTGTGACACTTCCCTGCTTCGCACAATCCTCCAATCGTACAGCTCCCCAACTTGAGCAATGTAGTTTATAGTCCCATGCCTCCTTCCAGCTGCCTGGAGCACTAAGACTATGCTACCTTCATATATTCACATGGTCAGACCACCGGTGTATGGCTTCAATTGACTGCCATTCACCTTTCTTAGGAATGGATCTCCATTAAATTTAACCAACTGAACTACTCCTCCATTGGTAATCTCCTTAATGACATAGTGTTATGCTCTTAACCTGTAAAATGATACCCAAATACAGAATATGTGAAGAAAAGATACCCAAAACACAGAATAGCAACGATTTTATTATTCAAAGAGTAATTTTCACTTGCCTCTTCGAGGGGGAAACCTCCAATAGAGCAGAGCTCGATTACAAAATAAGACATGATGCTCCTCACAGGGAGTCTCTATCCTTTATATATGACTCATACATGTAATACCATGGACCAATACTATGGGTTTTATTAATACCATCTATCTAATACTACGACCCATTTGCAACTAATTGTGGTTCCATCATTAATTGCGGATTAACCACTTATAATTATTAATATGGGATTTATTGACTCTTGACTATGACGTGATCCCATTACATAAATAAGGGGGTTAGGGTGGGACCCTAACATGCCCTCCCCCTTAAGACTAGCCTTGTCCTCAAGGTTGAAGCTGTGGAAACTGCTGAAGAATAGTGGTTGGTTCCCAAGTTGCATCTTCCGGAGAGGTGTCTTTCCATTTGACGAGGACTTCCTTAATCATGCGGCCATGCAGTTGCTTGTCTCGTGTGTCTAGGACCTATTCAGGTTGAAGCCAGATGGACCCTTCTTCATCCAATTCAGGTAGACTGGTTTGAATTCTGCAATTGTTCCCAATCACTTTCTTGAGGCATGAGACATGGAAAACTAGATGGATTTTTGCAGTAGGTGGCAAGGCCAACTTGTAAGCCACTTCTCCAATGCACTGAAGTACTTGATATGGTCCGTAGAATTTGCAAGATAGTTTCTGACACCCCTTGTCTTTGAGTGATGTTTGCTTATATGGTTGTAGCCGTAAAAAGACCTGATCCCCTTCTTGAAATTGGCGCTCGGAGTGATGCTGGTCTACTTGTTGCTTCATGCGGTTCTGAGCTTGATGAAGATTCTCTCGAAGATGGGCGAGCATGGTTGCACAGTGTTGTAGGAGTTGATCCACTGCTTGTACTTTTGAGCACCCCTTGAGATACGAAGTAGGTGAAGGCGGGAGTTGACCATATACTACTTCATAGGGAGTCATTTTGGTGGTGGCATGATAGTTGGTGTTATACCACCATTCAGCCAGAGGTAACCACTGTACCCAAAGGTGTTTCTTTTCTGAAGTGAAACACCTAAGGTAGGTTTCTAGACATTTGTTGACGGCTTCGTTTGACCATCTGTTTGCGGATGATAGGAAGTACTGAGTTTTAGTTGAGTGCCTTGTATCCTGAAGAGTTCCTGCCAAAAATTACTGGTGAAGATCGGGTCGTGGTCGGACACAATAGAAGTGGGCATGCCATGTAATTTGAAGATCTGATCCATGAAAGATTGAGCGACCAAAGTTGGTGTAAACGGGTGGGGTAGGGCGCAGAAATGAGCATACTTTGACAGTCAGTCCGCAACCACCATGATGACTGACTTGTTCCCTGAATTTGGAAGACCTGTAATGAAATCCATAGAAACCTCCGTCCAAATTGATGCCGAAATGGGCAATGGTTGTAATGTGCCTGGTGTGTTGATGGTTTCCCATTTATGGCGTTGACAGACATCACATTTTGCTACGAAAGTAAGGATGTCCTTTTTCATGCCTGTCCAAAAAAACGATCTTCTAGTGTGAGCATACGTCTTCTGAAAGCCTGAATGTCCTGCAATGGGAGATGAGTGCAATTCTGCCAAAATGCGACTTTTGAGAGTGGATATTGGTGATATTACGAATCAAAGAATATCATCCTACCACGAGTAGCCCTTGGTGGAATTTGGATCTACCTGTAATTGAGAAATGAGTTAGGGGAGCCCGGGGTGTGAAAACCATTCCCGGCAAGCCTCTTCAATCCATTCTGGAATGGGGAGGGAAATTGCTAGCAGAGTACTTTCCTCCTCAAATTGGCGAGATAATGCATCTGCTACACTATTGTCTTTCCCTTTCTTGTAAATGATCTCATAATCATATCCCAGCATTTTGGCGAGCCATTTATTTTTTTGTGGGGAGGATAGGCGTTGCTCCAAAAAATATTTAAGACTGTGATGATCTGTGCGGATTTGGAAACGTCGCCCCAATAAGTAAGGTCGCCAGGTCTCGACTGCATGTAAGATGGCCATCATTTCCTTCTCGTAGGTAGATTGGCCTAGATTCCTCCCACTTAGTTGTTGGCTTGTGAAGGCCAACGGTCACCCTTCCTGCATTAAGACCGCCCCAATACCTGTACTCGAAGCATCACATTCAATGACAAAAGATTTGGTGAAGTCAGGTAGTGCTAAGACTGGAGTGGAACACATGGCATTTTTTAGAGCTGTAAAGGCTTGTTGTGCTTCCTCATTCTAGAAGAATGAATTTTTCTTTAGGAGTTGGGTGAGGGGCTTCGCTATGCGACCATAGTTGCGGACAAATTTATGATAATAGCCTGTGAGACCCAAAAATCCTCTCAAGCTCTTCAAGGTCTTAGGTTGAGGCCATTCCTGCATTGCCTGGATCTTTTTGGGGTCCACCTTGACACCATCACACCCAACAATGTGGCCCAAATACTCTACTTCTTCCATGCCAAACGAACACTTGGACATCTTGACAAATAATTTATGCTTGCAGAGCAGTTGCAAGAGTAGATCTACATGCTGAAGATGTGCGGCCCAAGTGCAACTATAGATGAGGATGTCATCGAAGAAGACAAGGACAAATTTCCTGAGATATGGTTTGAGAATGTGGTTCATAAGGCTCTGAAAAGTAGAGGGGGCATTACAAAGACCAAATGGCATGACCAGGAATTCATAATGGCCTTCATGAGTTCTGAAAGCAGTCTTGGGAATGTCGACTTCCTTCATGCGAATTTGGTGGTAGCCTGAGCGAAGATCCAGCTTAGTGAAGAATTGAGCCTCATTGAGTTCATCCAGCAAATCATCAATCACCGGGATGGGAAATTTATCTTTGACTGTCAACTTATTGAGGGCCCCGAAGTCGGGACACATCTGCCACTCCCCATCTTTCTTGAGCACCATGACCACTGGGGATGAATAAGGACTAATGCTGGGACGAATGACACCTGCTTCCAAAAGTTCCTTGATGATTTTTTCTATTTCATTCTTTTGGGTGAACAGATATCTGTATGGGCGCACATTTGGGGGTTGGACCCCTGGAACCAAGGTGATGCTATGATCATGTTCCCCTCGCAAGGGTGGAAGCTCATGAGGCTTGTCAAAGACCGGCAGATGGTTATTTAAAATCTGTTGCATCTCAGGATGAATTGGCAGAGGCTTGGTTTCGACTACCTGGATGGCATTAAATTGAGCTACAACTCCATGATTGCCCTTTTTTAACAATTTTTCCATCCTATGCGAGCTGATGATAGAGGGGGCTCGGAGTCCACGGAGGGTATGTGTGTAGTTGTTCTGCTTAAAACTCATATATAACTCCTGGAAATCCATTGTGATTGGCCCAAGAGTGCGGAGCCATTCAACACCGAGGACAATGTCGCAACCCCCCATGTGTATGGCAAACATGTGGGTTTTCAACTGATAATCCCCCATTTGAAGTTTGACATTTTCACAGCGGCCTTCACATTTCATTGTGCCTCCATCCGCAATTTGAACTTGGAAGTTAGAAACTGCTCATACAAAACAATGCATTGCTTCTGTGACTTTTTGATGGATGAAATTATGTGTACTTCCACTATCAATCAAGACTATTACTGGGCGATGTTTAATAAAACCTCTGATTTTGAGAGTTTGAGGGGAAGAAATCCCTGCCAAAGCATGCAACGAAATAACTGGTTCGTCAGAGACATTGTCCTTTTGGTTGTCTTCTTCTAGCGGCTCATGTTCCTCAAGTGGTGGATCTTCCTCTGTATAGCTGTAGTCAGTGGCATCAATTTGAAAAAAATTGGGCTCCTTGCATTTATGACCTGGGGAGTATTTTTCATCACAGTAGTAACATAGTCCTTGCTTTCTTCTGTCGGCCATTTCCGCAGGGGACACCTTTTGGACCTTAAGTGTTTGAGTCGTGTTGTGAGCCTGTGGGGGGCGACCTTTAGCGGAGAAATTTGGGCGACTGTATTAGGTTGCTAATGCACGTTCCACGTTACGAGCTACCTTGCAAGCCTCCGTCCATGTGGGAGGGTGGTGCAGTAGGACTTGAGCTTTGATGGCTTCTTTAAGACCGCTGATAAAACATTCCGTGTAGAACACATCTGAGAAACCCCAAGTGCGGAAGGCTAAGGCTTCAAAAGCTGTAATATATTCATCCACTGTACCAGTCTGTCAGAGCTTAGTAAGACGACCCAAAAAAGATGACTCCTGGTCAAAGCGGTCTTGAAGAGCTTTGGTGAATTTGGTCCAAGTCCTAAAAGGTCCAGTGCAACGTTGATGCCATTCCCACCATTGCCACCTTTCATTGTCCAAGTACATGCTCCCCAACATAAGTTGAGTCTCATCATCTAAGATGTGATTCAGTTTGAAATACTGCTCCATTTGTGCTATCCATGTCGATGGGTGAGAACCGTCAAATTTATTCATATCCAACTTGGGAGGTCACTGACTGGGTTGTTGGTGGGTGTGCCAAATGTGAGGAGAGTGACTAGACTCACCCTCATTGTGTCCATTGCCATTATACGCCTCCTTGTGGGTTTGCTCCTTGCCCTTCGGGATTATTTTCTCGACCATGCTACATAGTCCGCTAAGCTGAATATGGAGGGTTTGCACTGATTCTTCAAGTTTGTCCATCCTTTCATTGGCCATCGCTTGAGCTCTAGTTTCTACCATACGCCAACCTGATTTTTTTAAAATTGGGACCGCCTAAAAAAAATTCCACTAAGAAGTGAATGGTACCACTGTGCTCAGCTCGTCGTCCTGATTCTGATGGGCTAGATCACCAATAAGTGCCCCGAAAGATCTCAGACTTTTTATTTATTTATTTTTTTTTTTTGAAAACTCCTAACGGAGTTTTACTCCTTCCTTATCAATACTGCAGTCGCCAAATCCTCAAAATGTCAATGCGGCCAAAAGTCCTGCGAAAATTATACCCTGGTATAGGAACCCTTCACAACGACTCCGATCTGGTGGATCTGAGAGATCTGAATGGCAGATCTGATAGCTCTGGGCAGCGAAATAGACTGCTTCTGCAGATCTGATGGATCTAATAGATCGGAATGGCTGATATGCGAACTCGGGACTGATGTCTGCTGCTGCTGCACCCCTTTGCACAAGCGGATCTGGAAGAGATGATGTGTGATCCCCCGATAGAAAAGGGAACTATGGTCTTGAGGAGTGTCAGGTGCTACAGATCGCAATATACATAAGGGTCTGGCAGTAGTACTCGGCCCAATGTTTCAGGGCTCTAACTAAGGAGGATTGACCGTACCCTTAGCCGTACAACCCGACTACCCTATCGTACGGGCGAGTAATCTCTCCGAGTGCTGTTCTCGGTGTACTGTAGCCGCAATATGGCCGACAGTTTATCTATGGCAAGGTTTCAAGGGAGCCTAGGGGGCTTCCGATATACCCAGAGGGTACGTGGAAGACAATCCGTGCGTGGTTCTGTCTAATGCGCTACTACTCGAAGGGGTACCCACAGGGGTTACAAGGGAGTCCAACAGATGTGACCACCTCTTGTATTTCTTGTGTGCATGCCTCCCCAAATCCATAGTTTTATGCGCTCAACGACAGATCCCGTGGTTTAAAGACGCCGGAACACGTCTCTAGCCAAAAAAAAAAAAAAATTGCTAAGAATTGGAGATCCCACCGACCCTGGAAAGTGCTTTGATACCACTTGTTGTGCTCTTAACCTGCAAAATGATACCCAAATATAGAATATGCAAAGAAAAGATACCCAGAACACAAAATAGCAATGATTTTATTATTCAGAGAGTAATGTTCACTTGCCTCTTCGAGGGGGCAACCTCCAATAGAGCAGAGCTCAATTACAAAATAAGACACAATGCTCCTCGCAGGGAGTCTCTATCCTTTATATATGACTCATACATCCAATACCACGGACCAATACTGTGGGTTTCATTAATACCATCTATTTAATACTATGACCCATTTGCAACTAACTGTGGTTTCGTCATTAATTTCAGATTAACCACTTACAATTATTAATATGTGCTTTATTGACTCTTGACTATGACGTGATCCCATTACATAAATAAGGGGGTTAGGGTGGGACCCTAACATCAGCTCAGACAAGTAGAGTAAGGTGAGGGGGAAAACCTTAACAAGAACATCAGAGGTATATAATAAACTACTTCTCTAAAGGAACAACCTCTTCTTCTCTCAATAAGCTAGTATCTCTCTTCCGCCTCTGAAATGAATAAGTGCTATGCACAATTGTGAAAATGAAAAAATGAAAAAAATGAAAAGTGAAAATTTCAAAAAATAAAAAATGAATAAGGTGAAAGAAGAGAAAGGTTTCCTATGCATATATGTGATGCAAGTAACCCCGTTAGGGTACTCACCAGGCTTGTTGGCAGTGGAGCCATGCTTGTGTTCCTATGTGACTCCACCTAGGTATTGTCCAGGGCTATTTGTAGCGGAGAAACACCAGAGATGAAACTAAGACTCTGATGACTATACTACCTGTGCACCAACATACTCTTCAACCCCATCCGAAGTAACTGTGTTACCCTGGCTTGTAATGTGTGTCAATCGATCAAGATTTTGGTATATGCTACATCTTACAATCAGGCTAGTGTGAAACCAAGACGAACTAAGAACAAAACAATACTTCGGGAGGTGTTAGACTTGTTTTTCATGAACAAGGTCCATTCAAAGAGCTGGAGTTCTACTAGTGTGTCGCCAAGTGTTGTAGCGGCTATAACCACCCTCCAAAATTTTGCCTTGATTTCATTTTGGAGCCTCCCTACCAACCTTTCACAACATCATGTCTTGCTTCGTCAAGTACACAATCTTTAGTGATTTTCTTGAAGAAAGGAAACCTGTCTATCAGAACTTGATGCATTCCCCTCATAGGATGTTTCTGTGGACTTGGTGCACCTGTAAGATGAGCAAATCCTTCAAGAAATTGCGCAATTCTAGAGGGAAACCAACCTTCCCTCTGGAAATTACGCAATTCATTCTGTTAGCCTACTGGGCTCTATAATTACGCAATTCTTCCAGTCAGGCTTCATTCAGAAAATTACACAATTCTTCCCGGTAGGGCTGCTCAGCCCAGGAATTGTGCAATCCCGGGCAACAGTCAGTTGCTTTTTCCAGAAATTAGGCAAATCTCCTGGATAGTCACCCTAACTCCCTTCCAGAAATGTGCATTTTCTCCCACTAGTCGAGAAGCCTCTTGCATGTGCATGTTTGGTCAATTTAGTGTGTCCTAAATTGCTGATTAAAACGTCAATCCGGGATTCGTAAACTGAAGTGAAGTTTACTATATGTACAAGATAACCATTTTCTTAGTCTTTTGTCATTTTTGAGTTTTTTTAGTTTGTTTTTGGATTTATCTTTTATGGATTCCCTAGTGTGTGATGGAGAAAATGAAAGTTAAGTATGGATGGTAATGGTGATTTCTACAGTGATTTTCCAAACTTAAAAGTGTTCAAAAAGAAAGCTCTAAAATAATTGTAATGAAATCAATTCTTAAGAGGAAGTAAATGTATCAAACAGTGAACTAATGACAATGGCCCAGTATCCTTACTGTTGTATGAAAAAGAAAGTAAAAACTGAACTTAAAGCAACTCAAAGACTGAAAGTAAAGAAACTAATTCACACTACTTCAACTCTTCTGATCCTTTACCCTTCAACTCAATCTGCCTTATGGGAAGCAATCATGAACAAGTTAAGCAATATGATATCTAAATTGCAGGAAATTAAATTGCATAAAGGAAACTAATCACACTACTTCAACTCTTCTGATCCTTTACCCTTCAACTCAATCTGCCTTATGGGAAGCAATCATGAACAAGTTAAGCAATATGATATCTAAATTGCAAGAAAGAAAACTAAATCACACTACAATAAGTAATATTCTGATTCCTTACTAATAGAGTCACTTGACTATAGAAAGAAACCATAAACAAATGAGTAGTATGATGTCTAAGTAGAAGAAAAATAAATAAGCAAAACACAATTTGAAAAATGACAGTGTTGGAATTGAACTTCAGAAAATGAAACTTAGCAGGAAGGACAAGATGATCTCATATGTCAGTAGTTATCTAAAAAGATGAAAATTTGCCCGGGCTGCCTAAGAAAACCTGTAGAAAAGCACTGATCAGCTGACAGTTATAAGAAAACATAAATGAAAATGTAAACAACAGTGAATTAAAAACATCAAAATAGTATGTTATATTGAAGCTAATAATTATGAAAGCAGAAACATAATAAAATCAAATGAGAACTATACAGGGCTTTAGTGCGCAGGGGCCCTCTACCACCTCAGCCAGTCAACGAACAGTCACAAAAACGAGCTCAGGAAAGTAGTCTTCTCATGTATTAAAGCAACAAAAAAACACATAAAACAGAGTACAGTGGGGTGATAACAACAATCAAAATTACATTTCAAAAGCTTTTTCACAGCGTTTATCAACACGTTATTTATAATGAAAAGTGTTGTAACTAACTCCTAAATCCTATGCTGTTAACTGCGTTTCCAGAGACACGTAGATCTCCTCAGCCCGAGATCTAGCGTAATGGTCATCATGTCCATTAAATCCTCGGAGTGGTAGCTGTTGGATTCAGGTTACGGGGTTGATCTCCAGGTGTGCTGATATCTCCGTGAGCTGAGGACTGTGCCACGTAAACCTTCACGTGCTCAAAACAAAGACGTGCCACCGCTAAATTCCTTGGTTGGCTTTGCCTTTGACCCTTGTTGACCGTGACCGTTTATGGATGATTTGGCTGATCTGAAGGGACATGTTCCATGTACATGTCACCTGTAGCTTGCCCATGTGGCTCGTTTCTTCATAGGACACCTGTAGCATAGCCTTTAACAAAATGGCTGCAGAAACCTGTGCTGGCTGCGGAAACTGACAAGTTTCCGCAGCTGCCTGAACAAAAATCTAAACCAAACAACAGTCATAAGCATAGTTAGAAAACCATGTCAGAAGCTCTTTTTAGACTATAATGCAATGCTTTAACAGCTTGGTGGATGAAGTAAGTGGAAAAAGAAGGTTGAGTGGGTGTATAGGAAGGTGCAGGTTTGAGGCTCAACATACCCCCACTGTGAAGGTGTTGCATGTCCTCATGCAACCAAAATTTAGTCATTTCCCTCTAATCCATATGTTCTGAGGCTTCTGCTAGGACATCTAGCCCTTTTTTCTTCTTCTTTGGTGCTAACTTCATCCTGGGTTTCCTGACTAGACATTTGAACTTGAGATTAATCAATGCTCTGCTTAACTTTTTGCACTTTTTCTTCAGTTTCTTGTTTTTATTTTGCCACAGTCCTAAATGGAGCATAGTGTTATCATGGATAATCTTATCTACCTTACTCTGCTCTTTGAGTGCTTCATTTTCCTGCTTGATATGCCTATTTAGGACTTCTAATTCAAATACCTCCTGTTTCAAGGACTGAACTTGTGCATCTAGTGGCAGAGTGGTACTCAGACCTGTAGCTGATTGTTCTAAGGATTCCAGGTAGTTATATACCTCTTGCTGATTGGGATCTACCTCAGGTGTCTTTCTCGAACTAAGCTCAAAATCTGGTGGAGGAGGAGGACTGCTCTCTATTTCTGGCCGAAAAGGGCTTTCATCATGTGGAGGACTTGATTCAATGCTTGGCTGAGCTGGAGATTTCTCAAGTGTCTCTTCACCTAAATCGATAAAGTGAGGCTGTTTTTCTTGGGTTTTACTCCCCTTTCCTCTTAGCCTAGTGCTCCTCCTTAAGTATGGACTAGTACTCTTTTCTTATGTACTCTGTTTTCCTTTTTTCTTTTTCTTTGCTATAATAGCTTGTTCTTGGAGATGTACTAATCTCTCTGATAGTGTTTGATGATCCTCCTCTATGGATTGCTCAGGAGAGGGGTAAACTTCTTGAATGGTCCTTTTTCCTTTCCCTTTTTTCTGTTTCTTGTCTTTAATTCTGTTCTCTTTTCCTTCTTGAGTTTCTGTAGTAGGGGAGTCTTGGATTGTGGTATCCTTTTCTTTCCTCCTACTTTTTCTTGGAATCTTTGGTGGACTACTTCCAGAGGCCTTAGATGGCTCTTGGAATTAGTTTCTTATCAAGAATTGCTCCCAAGTATCTTTAGTTTTCTTCAGCTGGTCCTCAATAAGAATTTTTATGAGTCCATGATGATATAGATGAGGTTCAATGTTGCCTATGTGTTTTTGAACTGTAATACTCATCTTTTTCAAACTTAACAGAAGAAAATGAGGAAAATTAAGAGTGTGACCCTCTAAGAAATTCATCATCAGTCTAGCATGATACATATACATAGAACCAAAACGTCCTTCACACGTGATAAATTTTTGGATAACTAATAGTAGACTAGACCATTCCTCTTTTAGTGCATGAACAGGGATGCCTCTTGTAAACACGGTGGTATCCATACCTTGGTTTTGTAGCATAATTCTCCATATCTGATCATCCACACTTTTATTTTTAAACCACCTCTCACCTTCCTGAGGTAGGCCTGTGGCAGCTACTACTGTGGTTTCAGTCACCGTGAGCTTCAAGTCTCCAATCTCCACTGTTTGACCATCAAAATACCATGCAAAAGCTTTGGTCACCTCCTTGTTATGGCCTTTAAACTTTTGGATAAATGGTAACCATCTAGCTTTCTTCAGCAATTCTTTAGTTTGAGGATAACCTTCCAAGTATTTCGGTCCTTTTGGCTCTGCTCTCAATAATTTTCCCATCCTCTGTTTTGAATTTCAACTGAGAGCTCTTCTGCGTGTGAGGGTTCAGAGAAAAAAATGGCTCGGTTACAGGGTTTAGGATAGACTGTAGTGGCTGCAATCGGGGTTTAGAATAAACTATAGTGGCTGCAATAGAAAATGGAGAACAGGGAATGGAAATACCTGAATTACAGGAGGAACAGAGGGTGAGCAACAGTAAACGAGTTCATAAAATAAAATGCGGATGCATGCGAGGAGTATGGTATTAATGGAGTGGTAAACGAATGGAGTAACGTCAGGATTCTTTTGAATCAGATGACTATGTATGAAATGTTACATGTCTCAATGGACGGCTGCGGAAAATGCGGCTAAGAAGAACCGTAACTAAATAGGTCACGTCTCATGAGTACGGGTAATAAATGAAAGTGCAGTCAATCTTGAGTTTAAACTCGAAATAATCATGAGACCATTGGAGAAATGAATGCAAGGTGTGTGGAGTGATATCGTGGAATAGGAGTGGTTTAATGGAGCCATCGTATCAAATCATTGCACGTAGTAGAACTTTTTATGGTTTGATAACTATGTGAAATTATAACTTGAATTTTTATTTGATAAAAAAATTTGCTCATACCTTTGGAAACTTTGTCATTTCTTGCTCAAGGCTTCTAACCAATTGCTCTTCCTTGATGTCTTGGAGATGCCCCATGTCTTTAGCTCAATTACACCTGCATTTCATGATTATTGCACTAACAGTTGACTGTAAATTTGAAAAACAGAGTGATGATGGCTGCGGAAATCATTTCTGGCTGCGGAAACTGCTTCTGGCTGCGGAAACAGCTTCCAGCTGCGGAAACTGAGACAACACCCACTTAGCTGAACAAAGATAGTTAGAGAAGAACTAAATGAATGAAAATAGTCTTGAAAGGGACTTTTATTGATGAAATGAAATGGAATGAGTGGAATGAAATGAAAATGAAGTGGAGTGAAGTGAAATGGAAATGAGAATGAGATGGAGATGGAGTGAAATGGAAAATGAGGTGGAGTGAAAATGGAAAAAGAAAGAGAGAAGATTTTTTGGAAAATATAGAGTGTCAGGTGTCCCTGATTTTCACTCTACATTTTCTGCATAAGACCGCCAATCTGTGATTGGATTTCAGGCTTATACATACATACATATATATATAGATATATATATATATATATATATATATATATATATATATATATATATATATATATATATATATATATATATATATTTAACTGAAAGAATAAAAGGCTAGGTTGGTGGGGGAGAAGGATTCTTCTCCACCAGCCTTATTGTAGAATTCTCTTGGAACACCTTGACAAATTCTTCTTTTGAGAGTGGCTTATGATAAATTTTCAATCGGTGGCCATTCACAAGAAAAGAAATCTGAAATTCATCAATGGTCTTGACTCTTACTGCTCCATTATTGAAGACTTTGTCAATCTCATATGGCCCAAGCCAATGAGTCTGAAATTTTCCTTTAAAGTCTTTAAACTTGGAATCAAACAGTAATGCCCAATCTCCCTCTTGAAAGTTTCTCTCTTTGATGTATCTGTCATGCCACTTAGCTCTTTGATGTTGAACTAGATCAGTCCTTAAAATTGTTTCTTGTCTGATTTCATCTAGCTCATTCAGCTGCTCCATTCTGTGCTTTTGGGTTTCTGATAGATTCATCCCCAACTGGACTGCCATCTTAAAAGTCTTGACTTGAAACTCAATGGGAAGCAGGACTTCTTTCCCATAAACAAGTTCATAGGGAGAATGTCTTGTTGTATTCTTCCATGTAGTTCTGTAGGCCCATAAGGCTTCAGGAAGCTTTTTGCCCAATCTCTTCTGTGTAGATGAACAATTTTGGTGATGATGTTCTCAAGAACTTTGTTTGTAGACTCCACTTGGCCATTTGCTTGTGGATGGTACGGAGTAGATTTTCTGTGCTTGATTTTGTATTCTTCCATCAGCTTCTCCATCAAGTTAGATGTAAATTAACTTCCTTGATCTGTCACAATTTCTCTTGGGACACCAAAACGAGTAAAAATATCCTCAAAAAGAAATTGAACAACTGAATTTTCAGTGGCAAAAGGCAATGCTTTAGCTTCTACCCATTTAGTGACATAATCAGTGCATACCAATATATACTTTTTCTGTTTAGATGGTGGATTAATAGGTCCAATGAAATCTAAAGCCCATTTTTCAAAGGGTTCGATGAGTACCTGTGGTTGTAATGGCATTTCATTTGAAAGAGTCGGTCTCCCAACTCTTTGGCAGCTGTCACACCTTCTGACATATTGTTTTGCATCTTTGAAAAGGGAAGGCCAATAATATCCTAAAGAAAGGATTTTATAGGCCATCCTTTTGTCAGCAAAGTGTCCACCGCATGGTTCATCATGACATGCCTTGAGGATGTTAGGCATTTCATCTTCCTGAACACATCTCCTGATCACACAATCTAGCCCTGTTTTAAACAATTCATTAGAAATCCATGAATAACTTGAACTCTCCTGAATAATTTTTCTTTTTTCACTAGGAAATAGATGTGGAGGTAGCTTTCCTGTAGCCAAATAGTTAGCAATATCTGCATACTAAGGAGTCTTAGTAGTTATTGCAAACAAATATTCATCTGGAAACTTATCCTCTACAGGAGAATCTTCATTAGTATTTTGGATTCTAGACAAGAAATCAGCTACTGTATTTTGTTTCCCTGGTCTATCCAACACAGTAATATTGAATTCTTGTAAAAGTAAGAGCCATCTTGTAACTCTGCCGTTAGTAATAGGTTTATTCATGAGATATCTAATTGTAGAATGATCAGTATGGACAAAAGTTTCATAGCCAGTTATATAGTGTCTAAACTTATTGATTGCATGAACAACAACTAAGAACTCTTTCTCAGTCACAGTATAGTTTAACTCAGTGGGAGTCAAATTTTTACTGGTGTAGTAAATGGAATAAGGAACTAAATCCTTTTGTCCCAACACAACTCCTAGAGCTGTATCTGAAGCATCTGTGGAAATATGGAAAGGAAGTTTCCAATTTGGCCCTCTCAAAATGGGTGCTTCAGATATTCTTGTTTTCAAAGTTTCAAATGCATATTGACAATCAAGATCCCATTTGAATTCACAGTCTTTTGTAAGTAATTTGAAGAGTGGAGATGCTATTTTGGTGAAGTTTTCAATAAATCTTCTATAGTATCCAGTAAATCCAAGAAAACTTCTAACATCTTTTTGACAATTTGGAATAGGCAACTTGGAGATGACTTCAACTTTTGATCTATCAACTTTAATCCCATCCCCTGAAGTATGATGTCCTAAAACAATCCCTTCAGTAAACATCATAAAGCATTTTTCATGAATTAATGATAGGTTTGTTTCTTTACATCTTATAAAGACTTTTTCCAAATTCTCTAATGCCTCTTCAAACGAATTACCATAAATTGTAAAATCATCCATATAAACCTCTACACAATCATGGATTAGATCGAAAAAGATTCCTAGTACTGCCCTTTGAAATGTTGCAGGTGCATTACATAATCCAAAAGGAAGTACTCGGTAAGCAAAAGTTCCCCATGGACAGGTAAATGTGGTATTTTCCTGATCTTCAGGTGCTACCTGAATCTGATTTAACCACTAAAACCATCCAAAAATGAAAAATACTTTTTGCCTGCTAAAGTATGTGATACCTGATCGATAAAGGGTAAAGGAAAGTGATCCTTCAAATTTGCTTTGTTCAATTCCCTGTAATCAATGCATACCCTCCATTTACCATTCTTTTTATGTACTATAACCAAAGGAGAAACCCATCGGCTATCTGAAATTGGATAAATGAAGTTTACATTAAGTAACTTTTGGAGCTCTTCTTTCACTATCTCCCTAAGGTTTGGATTCATCCTTCTCTGAGGTTGTCTGATTGGTCTACTGTTTTCCTCAATGTAGATGTGATGAATGCAAGTCTTAGGGTCAATACCTTTCATATTAGTATATTCCCATGCAAATGCAGTAGAATGTTTTTGCAAGATTTTGGTTAGTTCTTCCTATTGTGATATTTCCAAATTTTTGTTGATATTCAATGTTTTTCCTGGAAAGATCTCAATGGCGGAACTACCAAACTCTTCCATAGAGAAAATAGACATTTGTCTAGATGATAAATACTCAATGTCGGAATCTAACTGAAATTGTGTGTGGTCATATTCTGAAGATGTTTCAAAGTTTTCTAATGTGTTTAGAATTTGACTATCTTCACTAACTTCAGAAATGGTAAAGACAGGTTGTATAGTATCTTCATCATCAATCCACTCATTATCTCCTATTTCTGTAATTGCTTTTGCTGGAGGATACAGATTGAATTTCTTTGTCGAATTACCATCAGAAATATACATATCCCCAGACCTACAACTGATGAAAGCATCGGCTGTGGCTAGCCAAGGTCTTCCTAAGATGAGAGGGTGTCCTCCTAAATTACTCTTGGGGGTTAAAATCATAAAATCTACTGGATATTCCCAAGGTCTAAGGAGACTGAAATGTCTTCTAATACACCATCTGGTTTAATAATTGATCGATCTGCAAGTTGCAGTAAAGTAGGTGTAAAGAGAAGATTAGGAGGTTTCAGTTGTTCCATAGTCTCTCTACTCATAATGTTGATAGCAGCCCCTAAATCAATCAAAGTATTTGGAATTTCAACCCCATTGATATGTGTTTTGACAATTGGACTGCTGGGATCTACATATTTCTGCATAGTAATTTTTCCCATCATGATGTCTGCAATTTTCCCTACCAGGTGGATTCTTCTTGTGTCTCTAGGTTTCCTTCCTGGTCTTTTAAGACTCAATTCCTTTATTGTTTTTGCTAGAATAGGAATCTCTCTAATGGCTTGTAACAAGGGAATCTTGATACAGACATTCTTCAATTCATCTAGAAAATCATAGTCAGGCAACAAGATTTGTTTTTCCACCCCTTTGTCAATTTGTAATCTTTCAGGAAAAGGAGGTGTGGATGAAGATGCAGGTTTCTAAACTATAGGAGTTGTGGGGGTTAGCTCTTTTTCTTTTTCTTTCTGAGTGTTTGGGTTTTGAAGAGATGCTTCAGAACCCTTATTGGCTTCAAGAGATTCTTCCTCAGAAATTCTTTGATTTTTGGCATCTATAGAAGGTTTATCTAGAACTCTACCAGATCTGAGTTGTACATCATTGAGAGGAACAATCATATAGGCAAGAAATTGTTGACCTTCTACCATGTAATCATTTTGAGGGTTTTTAGTATTGGGGTTTGGCAATGGCTGAGAAGGAAGTTGATTTGAATTCTGTTGGAATGGAAGCAAGAGTTGAGAATTTGGATTCTGTTGAGAAGGTTGTTGTTGTTGTGGAAATGGCAATGATAATTGTGGATTTTGATTTGGAAGTTGTGGAGCTTGTTGATTTTGAAAAGATGGAGGATATTGATAAAATTGAGCAAATCTCCCATAAGGATTTTGCGTACCTTGTACCCATGATTGAAAAGGATTTTGAGGTTGGGACCAAGGTTGTTGCCAAGGATTCCAATTTGGTGGGGTTTGAAAGTTCATAGAGTTATTAAACCCTTGGTTTTGTTGCCCCTACCAAGGTCTCCTTGCAACAAAACAGAGAGACTCAATTGTATTTGGATCTTCTTGGAAGACAGCTTTGAGCCCAGGAATTGAAGGACAATCCTTGGTCTCATGATTCTCTGAACAAATCGCACATGTTTCTACAACTTTTGCATCCAAGGGACATTCCCTGAGAGCATGTTTTTTTCTACATTTTGGGCAAAAGATGGCTAAAGCTTCAACTTCTACTTTCTGCTTATTGTGGATCTTAAAGTGTCTAGTTTCTCACTAAGACTCCCTAAGATATCAGTTTTGAATTCATCAAGCATATTGCCAATCTCAGCCCTACTTACTGATCCAGTTGCATATTTGTTTGCTTTGAGAGAAGAATCTCTAGGCCCTGTTCCAGTTTTAGATTTTCCTCTTGAGAGATGGACACACAGTTCTGCTATATCATGAAGTGGAAGTTGAGATATGTCTCCTTTTCCCATCATGTTCAAAATATCTATCCATTCATCTCTAATGGCTTTTAATAGAAGGGCTTTCAAGGTTTCCTCATCTAAGTTACTCATTTTTGCTCTTTTCAGATTGTATTGGAATCTTTCAAGTAAATCCTCCAAGTTTTCATCTTCTCTTTGTACCATTTTAATTTTCTCTTTTCAGATTGTATTGGAATCTTTCAAGTAAATCCTCCAAGTTTTCATCTTCTCTTTGTACCATTTTAAATACTTCATCCTTGTGGTTGGTAGGCATACAATAATCCATGTATCTATCCAGAAATGTTTGTTTCATATCATTCCAAGTCCTAATGGATTGAGTGAGTAATCCCATGAACCATTTCAAAGCAGCTCCTTTCAATGTTGAAGGAAACAGTTTGAGTTTTTGAGAGTCTTCCAGATAATCATAGGTTCGACACACGACCTCAAACTCAAATAGAAATGTTTCAGGATCTTCATTTCTTAACCCATGAAAGTTTGGGAGGACAGATGGTGAAATATTTTTCATTGTTGCTCGAGAATCCTCATCGACTATAGGAAATCCGAATGAGTTATCTCCATCCCTATTTCCCCCATTGTTACCTCTACCTCCTCCATTATTTCCTCCTCCTCCTCCTCTACCTCTACCTCTACCAAATCCGTTTACTCCTTCCTCTGTCATGGTAGTTTTCTCAGAGATTTCAGTCCTCTGGTTCCTTTACTAATGGCGAACGAGGAGGAATTTCTCCCTCTTCTTCCTCAGATGATTATACTTCTTCAATTACATTGTGTCTCCGTGTAGAAGAAAAGAAAGGATCTTTTCCTAATTCAGATTCGATGGATGGTGAGGAAGAGTCTCCTAACTCAACTACTGTCTCTTGAATTCCAGGAATCCTAGGGCTAGGAGTGTAGGTTGGAGATGATGGAGGTGTCTCTTGTCTATTCCTTGAGGTAGAAGGAGTTGTGAAAATCGAACTCTTGGCTCTAGCTAAAAACCTTCCCCTAGAATCTCTTGCTCTATGCATATCATTTTTATTTTTCTTCAAGTCAGGCTAATAATTCTCTTTCTGATCTTCCAGGTCACTCTAGGTGCAAGAAGAGAGCATACTCAAGAAACTATTAAACCAATAACTTTCTCTTTTCTGATCCTCCAGATCACACTAAGTGCAAGAGGAGAGCATACTTTGAGAGGTTATCAATTTTCCTTCCTTGAATTTTTTTTTTTTTAAGAAATTGGCTACCTAGTTTCACTTCCCCGGCAACGACGCCAAAATGTTTGGTCAATTTAGTGTGTCCTAAATTGCTAATTAAAATGTCAATCCGGGATTCATAAACTGACGAAGTGAAGTGTACTATATGTACAAGATAACCATTTTCTTAGTCTTTTGTCGTTTTTGAGTTTTTTTAGTTTGTTTTTGGATTTATCTTTTATGGATTCCCTAGTGTGTGATGGCGAAAATGAAAGTTAAGTATGGATGGTAATGGTGATTTCTACAGTGATTTTCCAAACTTAAAAGTGTTCAAAAAGAAAGCTCTAAAATAACTGTAATGAAATCAATTCTTAAGAGGAAGTAAATGTATCAAACAATGAACTAATGACAATGGCCCAGTATCCTTACTGTTGTATGAAAAAGAAAGTAAAAACTGAACTTAAAGCAACTCAAAGACTTAAAGTAAAGCAACTAATTCACACTACTTAAACTCTTCTGATCCTTTACCCTTCAACTCAATCTGCCTTATGGGAAGTAATCATGAACAAGTTAAGCAATATGATCTCTAAATTGCAGGAAATTAAATTGCATAAAGGAAACTAATCACACTACTTCAACTCTTCTGATCCTTTACCCTTCAACTCAATCTGCCTTATGGGAAGCAATCATGAACAAGTTAAGCAATATGATATCTAAATTGCAAGAAAGCAAACTAAATCACACTACAATAACTAATATTCTGATTCCTTACTAATAGAGTCACTTGACTATAGAAAGAAACCATAAACAAATGAGTAGTATGATGTCTAAGTAGCAGAAAAATAAATAAGCAAAACACAATTTGAAAAATGACAGTGCTGGAACTTCAGAAAATGAAAATTAGCAGGAAGGACAAGATGATCTCATATGTCAGTAGTTATCTAAAAAGATGAAAATTTGCCCGGGCTGCCTAAGAAAACTTGTAGAAAAGCATTGATCAGCTGAGAGCTATAAGAAAACATAAATGAAAATGTAAACAACAGTGAATTAAAAACATCAAAACAACATGTTATATACAAGCTAATAATTATGAAAGCAGAAACATAATAAAATCAAATGAGAACTATACAGGGCTTTAGTGCGCAGGGCGCTCTGCCACCTCAGCCAGTCAACGAACAATCACAAAAACGAGCTCACGAAAGTAGTCTTCTCATGTAATAAAGCAACAACAAAACACGTAAAAAAGAGTACAGTGGGGTGATAACAACAATCAAAATTACATTTCAAAAGATTTTTCACAGCGTTTATCAACGCATTATTTATAATGAAAAGCGTTGTAACTAACTCCTAAATCCTATGCTGTTTACTGCGTTGCCAGAGACACGTAGATCTCCTCAGCCCGAGATCTAGTGTAATGGTCATCATGTCCATTAAATCCTTGGAGTGGTAGCTGCTGGATTCAGGTTACGGGGTTGATATCTAGGTGTGCCGATATCTCCGTGAGCTGAGGACTATGCCACGTAAACCTTCACGTGCTCAAAACAGAGACGTGCCACCGCTAAATTCCTTGGTTGGCTTTTCCTTTGACCCTTGTTGACTGTGACCGTTTATGGATGATTTGGCTGATCTGAAGAGACACGTTCCATGTACACATCACCTGTAGCTTTCCCATGTGGCTCATTTATTCATAGGACACATGTAGCATAGCCTTTAACAAAATGGCTGTGGAAACCTCTGATGGCTGCGAAAACTGACAAGTTTCCATAGCTGCCTGAACAAAAATCTAAACCAAACAACAGTCATAAGCATAGTTAGAATGTCAGAAGCTCTTTTTAGACTATAATGCAATGATTTAACAGCTTGGTGGATGAAGTAAGTGGAAAAATAAGGCTGAGAGGGTGTATAGGAAGGTGCATGTTTGAGGCTCAACAGTGCAGTTGGGTTGACCAGTTCCGCCTAGGACCAAGGAAACTTGACATGCATGCATGGCTTGCTTTTTCCTGGAATAGAAAAAGGTAGCATGCAAAAAGGCATCCCTTGATTCAGGGAGCTATTTTTAGTAGTTGGAGGTTACATGAAAGGATAGTTTTAGAATCTTTCCTCCAACTGTTGCTTTTTCCTAGATTTGTGGCATGCAGATCATAAGCCCAAACTTCTTTATTCGATGCATCAAAGCTCATTATTTGACACTAATCTTGGAGTTGTGACATCCCACAGTACATCCAGGAATCTTCGACACATCTGGCTCATCTATTCACAGGTAAGTGGTCTCAACTTGTCTTTTTCAACATTTCTATCACTTTGTGTTTTTTCTCTTGTGTGATTGTTGTTTTCTTTATTTATTTGAATGCTTGTTGTCGTTTATAAGAATTCTAGCTTGTAATAGCACCATTTCAAGTTTTGTTACTATCTCCCTAATGTCGTATGCATGAAACTATTGGCATGAACGGTCGACGATTCGACGACTTGCTTCACCCACATGCATGTTGTTCCATTTTCTGAATCTTTCATTCACTATTTGCATTCATGATCATTTACTTCTGGTTACACTCAATATCTCTTTGCATTCACTTTCACATTTTCATTCAGTTGCTCGTCGGTGGGTCTGGCTAGCCTTGGCCCAGACTCTACCTCACCAACACAACATTGCACAATCCTGAGAGGGAAGGCTCTGCCTTCCTCCCAAGAAATGTGAATTTCTACCCAGTAGTTGTTCCCTAGGCTTTCTTTGTGCAATTATGAGGTATAGTGATTGTTGGGCAATAAAATTGCACAATGCAGTCACTAAAACTGTAGCCATTTCCAGCTGGAATTGCGCATTTCGCAATTCCCACAATCAATAGTCAGTCTAATTCCAGTGGCTAGTCATGCCTCCTAAATAATGCAGACTGCCTTTTTGTAGTTCTGGTAGCCAGTCACCTCGCCTCCCAGAAGAAATTTTGCAATCTTTGACTATCAATCCCCACGTATGTGTTATGTCATTCCTGAATTTTCTTTGGTTTTCGCTGAGAGATTTCTTGCCATGCATGTTGCTTTATCTCAAGACCTAGGAGGTGGTCGTCTGCCTCTTACATTTCAGGATCAATGGCCTCCAATAGATCAGGATCAAAGGACACTAACAGAAGTGCAATTGAAGCAGCAGATGAGCAAGTGTCCTCAAGTCTACCGATCTATGAAGATACCAAGTTGATTCTAGATAAGGAAATCAAGTTGAAATGGCAAGAGGTCAATGATGCATTTACAGGAACATTTGGGGAAGACCTCGAAGACCACTAGGTATACATGAACATTCACAAGTTTGGCTTGTACTAGATGGCATGCAGATACCCCGTGTTCCATGCGTAGACATTATACACTGGATCATCTCCTACAGTGATCCCGAGATGATGACCTTGAGCAGTGTCAGTGGGATGAAGATTACAACCTTCAGGGTAGAGGATTATGATGAGATGTATCAGATGTTGGAGCCCGTGACTATCATGGAGACTCCCTTCAGCTTATCCAACAATAATGTCAACTCCAGAGACATTCTAAAGAACTGGGTAAAGGAGCCAGCTAGATTTAGGTTGACACCCAACAAGATCTACAAGACGAAGATACTACGGAAGGCGTATCAATACTTGGTCATATTTTCATGTCGACCGTATGGCAAAGAAAGCATGAAAACCTTCTTACAGAGTTGGGTGATTGCGCTGAACCAACTGGCCTGAGAGGGAAAACCTTGCAACTAGTCGGGCATGTTAGCTTATCAACTGAAGGAACATGTAACTAGGGCTCGACAGCTGCCCAAAGGTATGCAAGAAGAAATATACATACCCACCTACATCTTGGATGCAGTCTGTGCCTGCTATGAGTTCCCAGGCTTGAAGTGGGCATGGTCACCGGTGGAGTCCATTACAAACACATATTGTAAGATGTTGTCTGAATGTAGCTTTAGAGGAGTTATCACATGGCTGTCTGATCATTTTGTCACCACAGCTTACAAGATGATATTCGAATATAATCCACCCTACATGTCGATGGTAGCAATGGAGGCACTGATATACATAGTTAGCTGGTATGCCTCACCATCTAACACCTTCATACGAATGTACAATGTAGAGAAGCCTCCGCATGTTCTACCGAATTTTTTCTTAGACGTGCTCATCATCCAGGAAGTAGCATATCACATCTCGGCAACTAGGTTGCACCAGAAGAAGAAGGCATTGTGGCTCGCTCTTCCACTGTGCATTGGGTTATATGAGATCCAAAGTTTCAAGAATGCAGATGTCGAATTAGAGTAGATGAAGAAGTATCCATTTGACCTCCAAAGTTACAATCCATATGACCCACATTATCTTGTGAAAGATCATTGCATGAGAGTACAATTCAACTGGATCCATGGGGCATTTCATTGGGCAAAGGAGGACCCATGGAGATATTTCTATAGTTTCTCTAGACCCAAAGAATAGGTCGGCTTTGTTGTGGATTGGTTAGTGAAGCAACGTGAAGGAGAATCCCGGAGAGCACCAGAAGTAGCAGTAGCAGTAGAGGTGAACATACTAGTGTGGGACAAGGGCAAGAGGAAGATTGTTGATCACATGGAGGAAGAGAAAAGCTACAATTTCTGAGAAAATCCACCTATAGAGAAAGAAACTATGGCTATAGAGGCAAACAAGAAACAATGCGATAAGAAAATTGCACAAAGGTAGAGGGAGAAACTAATAATGGAGGAAAAAGAGAAGGAGTTGCATGAGTTGAAGGAGCAACTCCAAAAGGAACAAGAGCTACGCAAACATGAGAGGGAAGTGTCAAAGAAACATGTACAACAGGGGGTGCATCTTATGCAAATAGATGAAATAACACCCATATAGGTAGTAGACTCATCAAAATAGCTAGCATCAGGTGGACAGGGTGAACCATCTTAGGAGTAGGGCTTGGCTCAAGTGATAGAGCAAGCACTTGAACAAATGGATACAAACATGGAGCAGCATGAGTTAGAGCAAGACATTGACCTCATGCCTCACCACCAAGGGTCAACCCACAAGCTTCACCGCATCCAGAAGATGAGCAAGTCCCAAGTGTCTAAGGAGACACTGAGATCCTTAGAGATTAGCGGGAAGAAGACATGCACAACATCTCGTTCAGCGAGTGTCAACATAGAGTTGTGCAATCTCACAGAGTGTCAACTCCACAAGATCATACATCTCCTGCACAATAAGAGGAACGAGTGATCATGTCTAATGTGCATAAACATCTAGCAGCCTTGGCCGATGCTACCAGAGTTTATTCCGAAGCCCCTAGCTCAACTGTTCGCTTTCTAATAGCTGAGAATGAGAGAATGGCTAAGGAATTAGAGACATAAAAGCAAGGAGGAGAGTTGGTTACAACATCCACCCAAGTAGAACTAAAGAACGAAATACTAGATGAAGTGTTGTCCCTTGACATATTCATGCAGGTGTTGTATTACAAGTTGGTACTATGTACAAGGTAGTCATCCATCTCAATGGATGGCAGCAATGATGTGTTAGAACAACACATATCTTGGAAAACGTGCATGTTGTTGTTGATTACATACAAATGTGGACGATGAGATTGTAGGTTTTAACCCCATACAAAAATTAACTTCATGCGAATTTGAAGCGTAAAAACTGGTAGCTTGCTGACTTTAATGTACAAATACACGAGGTATTTAATATAATAACTCATCAATATATATAAAATTGTACAAGTGATGAATGTTACAATGAGGACCCACATTTATATACCTAAGCAGGTGTCCTTCCGTAAATGGGCATGTCTTTTAGACATGCCTTTTCACTTAACTTAATGACTATTTACCCTAATCAATATTTGATTATTTACTATTTACATTTATTTTACTGGTTATGAATTATATTCATAAGATAGCCCGTTTCTTCAGAAGCTTTGTCCTCAAAGCTTTAATGTTGTCGATTTTTTCACTTTGGTGTCTATCACTCGATATTTTATTCACTTAGTGTATGTCACTCGATGCATATAATGTGGCAAGTGTCTCGTCATGTAGAATCTGTAATATTCACTTGGATTTTTTAATTCTTTTTTCAATTTTTTTTTAATTTATTATTATTATTTTTTTTATTTTTTTTAAGGGTGACTAATAATTTGAACTTAATTTATATCTTATAATTATTATATACTATAGTAATATAATATATATATATATATATATATATATATATATATATATATATATATATTATATAATTGTCTTCCTCGTGTCATGCCCAATCAGGAGGTTATAGTGCTTTCATCGAAAAGGTTTTATTGTTGAAGGGAAATCATAATTGATCTGCGTCTTCGCTCTCCGAAACTGGGGGCGTGTAGATAATTTAGGTGCTTAAGTCCATTTCTCACTAACAAGTTTATATAATAGCGTAACTGATATCCGTCACTTAGAATTTGCTTTTTTAAATCGAAGTGCCATGTTGCCCATCGTGATTTGCTACAATGTAAACTATACATGGGTTGTTCCCTTGACCTGTGGCACAATGGGTGACTTGAGTGTCGACTAGATTGGCGGAACGTTGGATCGATTGGTGGCTCACGGTGGCACGATGGGTGACTCGATCTGACATGACGGTTGATTGGTCGAAGGGGCGTGATCGTTGTGTCTTCCAACCCTCTGTCCATCTCGGCTCGTCCCCTTCTCTCTACCTCCTCTAAACATCGTCGAGTTTTTTCAATGCTATGAATCATTTCTATTATTGACTGTTCAGTAATCTATGTACAAGGACGATTTTCTAGTTCTTCTCGAGACTGAAGAGAAACACCAATTTCTTGTATCTCATTATGATCACCATGCTCCTCTATAGTTCCTGTTCTTTCAGCTGATGGTGTTGTTGTGCTTTCAAATTCATTATATGTCTCCTGGTCAAGAGGCAATACTTCATTTAATATCGGTAGATGATGAAGAATATCTTTTGTCTCGCAAAGAAATTTGCCCAGATTATTATCAAACTGATCCAATAACTATTCATTGGAAAGGATTACACTATTGTTATCCAAATATGTCGAAAGGCTATGATGAGGAGGAGATGAGGCTGACACACTATTATTGGACAGTGAGGGGGTGGAGAAATCTGACCCTCTTCCACCCTACGTGCTCTTGCTTCTCTGCTATCTTGGCCCTTTTTCTCCATGGTCGTCCATCACAATATATTAAAAAATGAATAGATGCACACTTGTATTCATGAAGCAACAAAACTTATAAACTTTGGATATTCCCTGAATTGGAGCTTTGGTTTCTAAAACACCAACTTTAAGCTTGGGCTGCCTTGGTGTATCTTGTAGTGTTTGTTTGGTCATTGCTGGTTGGTGCCATGCTTTCACTCCACCTTCATCTGCCTGCTTTGTCTCTGCTTTTCTCATCCATTTAGGTAAAGGGTAGTCAGGAAGGCTTTCCAACTCTACACCTTCTACTAAGTCGACCACATCGATATTATGATCTTGGTAGAAAGGAAATGTCTGCTTCTCGTCTTCACTGATAGGAGATCCAAGATTAATAATCTCTATCAAGGGTTGAGTTTCCCAATTCGTTCTGCTGGATTTACCACCCTTCTGAACGATTTCTACATAGGTTGGTGGTGAAGAATTACCGTTGTTGTTTTTCTCAGCAAGTATGTTTGGAGGCCTTCCATTCTCATCTGAGTTAGATTTATCAACATCCGGAGCTTTTTGCAGTACTTGTATTTGTTGGTTTGTAATTGGCTTTATAGCCTCTTCTAGAGGGTGGGCATATGTGAATTTTCTCAACTTAGGAGATTTACTTTGTCGATTGTCCACTGAATTAACACCACCACTTAAGCGCAAATCACCTTCAATAGTAGGCCATTTGAAGGAATTGTTTATTGGGTTTTCCCATGCTCTTCTATGATTAAGCATTTCCTCCATCATTATGATCTCGCTCATAGATTCATCGTTCGAGCCAAATGCAGCTTGCAACATGTTCTCTTCTACAAAATCCATAGCAACCATCTCCTGGGCCTTGTACTCAAATCTAGACCTAGTGGTCTGTGCACAAAATTCATAAAATTGGGCTTGAGATTGTTTCTCAAGAAATGTCTTATTTAGCTCTTCTCGACTTGGGATCTTCTCAGGAAAAATCATATTTTTCCCATGGAGGTAACAAAACTCCCTCAGAGAATTAAGTTCATCCTCTTCCTCTTTTTCTACTAATGGGGACCTCCATAATGGACTTTTAGCCTTATCAAAGGTCATCGCATTACTCCATTGAGCTAGGAATAGGTCTATGTCCATACTCTGCTCTCTGATGGCAGAAACTTTTCCAAATTCTTCATGTACATGGGACTGGACCTCAACCTTGCAGTTAATGAAATATGTGCATGTTGCCTTATCAATGATGTTCTTAGTCACTTCATTACTGGTATATATGAATGCTAAGGTGACATGATCTTGGACTTCCGAGACACCCACATTGTTTTGCATATCTTTATTGATAGAGCTATTGGAACCAAAACCTTTTTCCAAGGTAATATGCTTCTTTTCTTCATCTAAGTTTTTGTTGGAAGCTGTCTGGGAAAATTCTTGTATGGTCTTCTCTTCAAAATTTTCATGGTTATGAGGTGGAGTAATGACAACATCAACGTCTGGATCTTCAGTATGCAACTCATCTTCTTCGACAATATTTTCATCTGGATCATCATCCTGATCTATATCATTCTCATCCACATCAAGATCAACTCCATCTAGATTTTCAACATTATAATCTTCTTGATCTATATCAGCTTCATCGAATCATTATCTTTATCATTTTCCTTATTATCAATTTCCTTTTGACATGCTTTGATTTCTGCATATGATTTTTCTAAACTTTGAAATCCTTCTTGAATTTTACTAAATTGTTCGATGCAATCAGGATGTGAATGTAATGGAACATTGTGTGGCGAACAACGTTCAAATAGCCACATGATTATATTGTGTGCCATGGCTCTGATACCACTGAAGCATAAAAACTGGTAGCTTGCTGACTTTAATGTAAAAATACACGAGGTATTTAATATAATAATTCATTAATATATATAAAATTGTACAAGTGATGAATGTTACAATGAGGACCCGCATTTATATACCTAAGCAGGTGTCCTTTCATGAATGGTCATGTCTTTTAGACATGACTTTTCACTTAACTTAATGACTATTTACCCTAATCAATATTTGATTGTTTACTATTTACATTTATTTTACTTGTTATGAATTATATTCATAACAGAATTCTAAAACACAAAAAATTGTTAGAAAATTATATATTACGGAGCAATGGAACACATAAAATATTGCAGAAATATAAACACAGAAAACGCACAAAACAAGAGAGACACAGATATACGTGGTTCACCCAGTTTGGGCTACATCCACCCCAAATAGCCAGTCCTTCCTTTCTATTATCCAGCAAAATGAAGAGACACAACCTACAGCAAATCCGCTGTAATATCCTCTGTTTTCTCTCACAGTCTCACCTCTCTGTTTCTCGCTCACACAGAATACACATCTATCACATAGCCTCAAATACAATGCCCTCATACAAAGAGAGGGGTTGCCTTCTAGGGCAAAAACCCTAAACTAAACATAAGTTGTACCGTCAAATCATCCACCTAATGAACAGCCCAGATTGACTAGAAATTACTATACCTTTACAAGGAAATTTTAAAAGTCCCCCCCGCACCCCCCCACGTGGAGGGGTGTACAAAACTTCCTGGGGTATACATCCGGCTGAAACAAAGACCTCTGGACAATCATGCTCCACACACAACAATCTCCCACTTGGAGAATGATTGTAGCAACTCCACCGCTGCTTCATTTGCTGGACAATGGCTCCTCTTTGGACCTGGCTGTTTCTCATCTTCATCGTCATCCTTGAAGACCAATTGAAACTGAGAATGTTCTCAGTTTCTCCCTGGTTACAACTTTTGTTAGCATATCTGCAGGATTCTGGCTAGTGTGTATCTTTTCCAGCTTCAACTCTCCATCTTCCAACACTGATCGTATGAAATGATACTTGAGCTGTATGTGTTTAGTCCTGGAATGAAATGCTGAGTTCTTTGCAAGATGAATGGGACTTTGGCTATCACTGTATAACGTGCCCATATCATGCTTCTTACCCAACTCACCCATAAACCTTTGTAACCAAATCATTTCTTTACTAGCCTCTGTAGCAGCAACATACTCTGCTTCTATTGTTGAAAGTGCAACAACACTTTGGATTTTTGAAACCCAACTGACAGTTGTTCCTCCAATAGTAAATACATATCCTGTAGTGCTCCTCCTGTTATCTCTGTCACCTGCCATATCTGCATCAACATATCCTTGTAGGGAGATGTTTGAACCACCAAAGCATAATGCTTGATTTGTGGTACCTTTCAAATATTTGAGAATCCATTTCACTACCATCCAATGTTCCTTTCCTGGATTGTTCATGTACCTGCTTACAACTCCCACTGCATGTGCAATATCAGGGCTTGTGCAGACCATTGTATACATTAAGCTTCCAACTGCTAATGCATATGGAACTTTAGACATATAATCCATGTCTTCTTGGGTCTTTGGGCACATTTCCTTGCTAGGTTTGAAATGGCTAGCAAAAGGTGTACTAACTGGTTTTGCATTGTGCATGTTAAATCTTTTCAACACCTTTTGTATGTACTCATTCTGAGACAATGTTAATTTACGATTTTTCCTATCTCTAGTTATTCTCATACCAAGGATTTGTTTTGCAGCTCCCAAATCCTTTATTGCAAATGAATTTGCCAATTTTCTTTTGAGCACATTTATTTCCTGCATGTTAGATCCTGCAACAAGCATGTCATCTACATACAATAACAATATAATATAGCTGCCATCATTTTGCTTTTTCAAATAAACACAATGATCAGAGTGACATCTAGTATAACCTTGTTCAGACATAAACTTGTCAAATTTTAGATACCACTGCCTTGGAGCCTGTTTTAAGCCATACAAGCTCTTCTTCAACCTGCACACTAGTTTCTCCTTCCCTTTCACCTCATATCCTTGTGTTTGCTGCATATATATCTCTTCCTCCAAATCCCCATGGAGAAAGGTTGTCTTTACATCTAACTGCTCAAGATGCAAATCTTCAGCTGCTACAAGACTTAAAATAGTTCTAATTGAAGTCATTTTAACAACAAGAGAAAATATTTCATCAAAATCAATACCTTTCTTCTGTGAAAACCCCTTCACCACAAGTCTAGCTTTATACCTCTGTTTTCCTCCATCTTATTCCTTCAGCCTGTAAACCCATTTATTCTGTAATGTTGTTTTACCTGCAGGCAACCTGACTAAGTCCCAAGTCTGGTTATGTGCTAAGGAGTCCATCTCTTCTTTCATGGCTTGCTCCCACTTCTTCCTGGTTTCTACCTGCACTGCTTCTTCATAACATTCGGGTTCACCAGAATCAGTCAACAATAAATAATATAATGAAGGAGAGTATCATTCAAGGGGTCTACTTATCCTGGTAGATCTTCTAACACCACTTTCAGGTGTTTGGGGTTCCTGTTGCTGTTGTGGTGGTTGCTGTTGTTGAATAGTATTATTTTCAGGCACCTTTACCTTTTCAGTGATGTCATCAAGAACTGCGTATTCCTTGTTTTCGTTTTCTTTCTTCTTTTCCTGCAACTGATTCTTATACAAGACCTTTTCATTGAATATTACATCTCTGCTCCTAATGATTTTGTGATTTTCATAATCATATAAGTGATAACCAAAATCATTAACACCATATCCAATAAAGGTACATTTCTTTTACTTTGCCTCAAGCTTTGTTCTATTTTCTTTATCAATATGGACAAAGGCCTCACAACCAAAAGGCTTTAAAAAGTAGTAGTTTACCTTTTTACCTGTCCATGCTTCCTCCAGAACACCACCATCCAAGGAACTTGAAGGCCCTCTGTTTATTAGATAAACAACAATATCTACAACATCTGCCTAAAACTGTAAAGGCAATCCTGCATGCAATCTCATGCACCTTGCACACTCCATGATTGTTCTATTCATCCTTTCTGACACACCATTTTCTTGTGGTGTTCTTGGAACTGTCTTCTCTCTGCGAATTCCATGCTCTGAACAGTACCTATCAAACTCTTTTCTGCAATATTCACCTCCATTGTCTGATCTAAGACACTTCAATTTCTTTCCTGTCTCAATCTCAACCAAAGCTTTCCATTTCTTGAACATATCAAATACATCAGATTTATTCTTAATACAATAAATCCAAGTTTTTCTAGTTGCATCATCAATAAAGGTAACATAATAACGAGAGCCACCAAGAGATGATACCTGAGCAGGTCCCCATACGTCTGTATGCACAAGCTCTAATTTTTCATTCTTCTTTTCTTTCCCAACTCTGAGAAATCTGACTCTCTTCTGTTTTCCATAAATGTAGTTCTCACAGAAGTCCAAATCAACATTCTTCAAACCCGGCAACAAATTCCTTGAGTGAAGAATCTTCATCCCCTTTTCACTCATGTGTCTGAGCCTATGATGCCATAATGCTGCATCTGCTCCTTTGGAAGTTAAAGCATTAACAGAGTTAGAAATACCATTGGGTAAATACAATGTACCAACCTTTTCGCCTTTTGCTATTACCAGGGCTCCTTTGGTGACCTTCCAAGCTTTATCTGTGAAAGTTGTCACACAACCTTCACCGCCTAACTGCCCTGTTGAAATCAGATTTTTCTTTAGATCTGGAACATGCCTTACCTCCTTTAATAGCCATTGGTTTCCATTCTACTTTTTTACAAGAACCTTACCCATTCCAACGATTTTACAGGGTTTATCATCACCCAGACGAACTTGTCCAAAATCTCCTTGAACATAGTCATGAAAGTATTTCTTATCAGGTGTGGCATGGAATGAAGCCCCTGAATCTACCACCCAGGAATCGGTAATATTTTCGAAAGAAAGAATCAAATCATCTTGTAACACCTCACCTGTCACATTTTCTTCATGATTGTTTTCTTGTTGTGCATCTCCTTCTTTTCCCTTCTGAGATCTACAGTCTTTCTTTAGGTGTCCTTTCTTTCCACATTTCCAGCACACTATCCCCGATCTGGACTTGGATCTACCTTTCCTTGATTTACTACGATATCCTGAGCTCTTTCCTCTTTCCATTTTTCTTCCTCTAGACTCTGCACTCAAAGCATTTCCCGATGTCTCATCGGAGCTTTTCCGTCGCATTTCCTCGCTAAGGATAGCACTGACAACATCATCAAACTTTAAAGTACTAGATCCAGAAACGGAGTTACTAATGGCCATTACCAAACCATTCCAACTTTCTGGTAATGAGCACAAGAATAACAGAGCTCTAACTTCATCATCAAAGTTTACCCCTACAGAACTTAACTGGCTTGTAACTGTATTAAAATCATTTAAATGGTTTGCAACAGATCCACCTTCCGACATATTCATATTAAATAACCGTTTCATAAGAAATACCTTGTTTGAGGCCGAGGGTTTTTCATATAGTTTCGACAACGTCTTCATCAAACCCTCTATCATGGTTTCCTTCGAAATGCTGAAGGCGACTGACGCAGCAAGGCACAACCGTATTGTTCCGAGTGCCTTTCTATCGAGAAGGTTCCATTCTTCATCTTTCATACCCGTTGGCATCTTTGTTTTTCAACCCAATGGTAGGTATAGATCTTTCTGATACAGATAATCTTCCATCTGCATCTTCCACAGCGAGAAGTTTTGGCCGTTAAATTTCTCGACCCTAAACTTACCATCTTCCGCCATTGCTCCCACTCGAACCAGGAACCCTTCTTTCCTGTGAGTTTATCAGCCAAATAGACCTTCGGCTCTGATACCAATTGTTAGAAAATTATATATTACGGAGCAATGGAACACATAAAATATTGCAGAAATATAAACACAGAAAACGCACAAAACAAGAGAGACACAGATATACGTGGTTCACCCAGTTTGGGCTACGTCCACCCCGAACAGCCAGTCCTTCCTTTCTATTATCCAAAAAAATGAAGAGACACAACCTACAGCAAATCAGTTGTAATATCCTCTGTTTTCTCTCACAGTCTCACCTCTCTGTTTCTCGCTCACACAGAATACACATCTATCACACAACCTCAAATACAAAGGTCTCATACAAAGAGAGGGGTTGCCTTCTAGGGAAAAAAACCCTAAACTAAACATAAGTTCTACCGTCAGATCATCCGCCTAATGAACGGCCCAGATTGACTAGAAATTACTATACTTTTACAAGGCAATTTTAAAAGTCCCCCACGCACCCCCCGCGTGGAGGGGTGTACAAAACTTCCTGGGGTATACATCCGGCTGAAACAAAGACCTCTGAACAATCATGCTCCACACAACAATAAAAAATGCAAGAGCATAACACATAAAACACATATACATGGAGATTTTCCCCTAGATCCATAAACCGGGACTACCAGCTTGATTTTTCAGTATGTTCCTTTCAATGTTACAATACATATTTATACATGACGAAGCATCTAATACCATGGATGATCTGAAAATCACTCGTATGTGACCTCAGTTAAATAATTATTATATAAAGGTATTACAGACTCATGTGCTGGTGTGTGTCTATGTTATTTTTGGCAACGGATCGATTAGATTGCAAAATACACAGACACTGGAAAATGGAAAACAGTAAGGAGAAACACAGTAAGCAAATGAAAGAACACAACAATTAATAAGGAGTTCACCATATTTTCCAGTGCTACATCTCTAGTCCAGCTTTCAGTGGTGGCCTTCTTTTATTATGTCTTTAAAGAAGAGAATTACAAATAAGGAGCTCAATCTTAGTCTCCTAAAACAGAATTTCTTGGCAGGGTGGTTCTTGGATTCCGCAAACCACTAGAGTGCACAGACTCTTTTCCTTACCAGCTCTTGACCTCTCTGGTCTTTAAAGGGAGGAGCCCCAATGTCGTTCTCAATTCCTAACAAATCCTCTCAGGGATTGCTCGATGCTGCATTATGCTGCAGGTCAGCTCGGCTCTCTGTCTTTTCTGCTCTTTGCTTCAATGTCTCTTCTTTTCTTCGATTCTTCCTCTCAATATATCCTCCATTCTCTGTCTCAGTTCATGGCTTTAAAGCCAATTGATCTCATGACTGCTCACTTCCCCTTCTGCCTCCGTTGGATCACCTGCTGTTGTTCACTTGGAATTCCTTGTCTCTCTGTCATCATCATCAACAACTCACAAGCACTGGTCACTTGTCCTCTTGCGAACTGCGCCAGCTCTTCCTTGTCGGTTTAGTTTTTAGGTTACATCGTGGAATGAGTCATCCACCATCTCAGCTGTCAAATCGGACCTCAAATCCTTATAGATTGTGACTTAATCGCTTGTCAAATCCGGTTCTTTCATCGGGCGTGTTCTTAGCCGTTAGATCTGGAGCCCCCAGATTCGACGTCATTCACTCATTTCGCGTGGTTGACTTGCTTGACCATTAGCATGCGATGAGTGGCAGTTTTCTCTCTCCTCTGCCTGCCACGTGTCAGGTGCTGAGTGGAATCACTTGTTTTTCTCCAAATCTGCTTATTGCCCAAGGGTGCCTCCGATATATACTGCCAGTTTTGGATTGCATGTCTCACCTTTAGCCTTTAGCAGTTTTCCCACGTTTTTCCCGGCTTCCATGCAACTAAGCGCTTTGGGGCTTTCTATCTCGAGGGGTTTTTCCCAGTGATGCACGATTAGCGCTAATTGCGCATTAGAAATGGCCTTCTTTTCCTGATCCAGGCTACCCAGGTGCCAGTTTGGCCTCCTGTGCAGTCTCCATGGGCCTCGGTCAGCGCGCTTTGACCAAGGTCCTCCTTGTTCCTTGCTAGCTACCAACTACCACTGTTTAGAGGTCTTCTTGATCACTCTGTGCTCTTGAATTTGAAGTTTTTTCCTGATTTGATACAGTCATGGTGCTATGATAATCTTTGTGGATCCAATTTGGATCACGGCCATCCCACTGAAAAATATTTTGGACCACCAAAAGTTGGTTTTCAAGCATCGACTAAGTGAGGGTACTATTGTCTAACTTGCCCAATCTCTATCCACTTTTCACTGCTTGGCTTTGAACCCTTGAGCCCACTTCTGAGGTACTCAACATCTCCCTTGTGCGTCATCCTCACCTTCCTGTCTAGCTTTGTGTCTTCCTGCAATTCATTAAGATATTCAGGTAGCAAGTCATCAATAGAAGGCAATTGACTCTGCTCTTCGGGATCCTCAATTAATGAAGGTTTAAACAATCTCAAGCAATTTGCATTTTCAAATGAGTAGATGTGCATGTAAGCTGGTAGATCAAGGTGAAAAGCATTTTCACCAATCTTCTCAAGTATCCTGAAAGGTCCATACCTGATAGGCTATAGCTTTTTACCTTCACCTTGCATCCTGTCCTTGCTGATATACAGCCAGATCTAGTCACCAACTTGAAAACTATGCTCCATCCAATGCCTGTCATGCCTAGCCTTCTATTTGGCTTGGCTCTTTTCTAGTTGTTCTTGTACTGCCTGGTGGATCTCCTAGATTGGTTCAATGAACCTAGTTGCCCTGTCCACATCATTATGTCCCTCAACTGTGTTATCTTTACCAAAGACAAAATCCAAAGGAGACCTTGGTGTGAAACCAAAACAGGCTCAAAAGGAGATCTTTGTGTAGAAGATTGTTTTGCTCTGTTGTAAGCATGTTGCACATAACACAAATGTTCATCCCAAAGCTTAGGATGTTTGCTGCAATATCCTCTGAGTAAGTGGATCACTGTCCTGTTAACTACTTCTATCTGGCCATCAGTTTGTGGATGAAACGCTGTGCTTTTCTTCAGTTTGGTGTCCATTAGTTCCCACAGACTTGACCAGAACTTCCCCACAAATTGGGTGTCTCTATCAGAGATAATGGAAGTGGGTAATCCAAAATGAACCCATACATGTTCAAAAAATAGTTTTGCAGTTTGTTCAGCTGTAATCTGCTTGTTACAAGGTATCAAAATACACAATTTGCTGAACCTATCCACAACAACATACAGATAATCATGACCTTTCCTAGATTTAGGTAGTCCTCCAACAAAATCCATGGAGACACTTTCCCAAGGGTGAGAAGGAACTGGTAATGGAGTGTACAAGCCTAGTTTTCTATTGTTGGGCTTGCTTTTAGCACAAATATTACACCCTCTTACATATCTAGAAATTGTCTCATTCATTTTTGGCCAATAACAAAATCTTTGCAGCTATGCAACTATTTTACTTACCCCAAAGTGACCTGATATTATAGAAGTGTGTGCTTCTCGAGTTATCTTTACTCTCTCTGTTTGTGGAATGCATAACTTCCCACAATGGTATAAGAGTTGGTCCTTTACATGATAGTCTAATTCTTCTACTCTTTTGCCTTGACTTAAAGTTTCATATACATTTTTAAAGTCTATATCTTAAGCATATTGTTCAATGTAACTCTCATGTATCACAAAATTATGCTTAAGTATAGTAGATGCATTTATAATAGGTCTAGATAACATGTCTGCAACTTTATTATGCATGCCCTTTTTATATCTGATGACTAAATGAAACTGTTGTAGATAACCCATCCATCTATAGTGTCTTGATTGCTGCAACTTAGTTTGGGAGTGTAGATATTGAAGTGGTTGATGATCAACATGTATTACTGTCTCTTTGCCCATTAAGTAATGTTTCCACTTTTTCACGCTGTGTACTAATGAATACAATTCTTTATCATATGTAGGATAGTTAATTACTGAAAAATTAAATGTCTTAGAATGATAACATATGGGTTTACCATGTTGTGTCAAAACTGCTCCCATGGCATAGTCACTGGCATCTGTTTGGATCTCAAATGGTCTCTGAAGATCAGGCAGTGCTAGTACAGGTGTTGTACTAATATTTTCTTTCAATGTGTCGAAGGCTTTCTGCTGTTTGCCTCCCCACTGAAACACCTTGTTCAATCCTATTAAAACATGTAAGGGAGTTGCAATTAGGGAAAAGTTAGAAATGAACTTTCTCCAATATTGTGCTTCTCCTATGAAGCTTCTAACTTCGGTAGTAGATTTGGGTTTAGGCCAGTTCACAATGACTGCCACTTTAGAGGGATCTATTTTCAATTCACCACCCCCCACTATATGACCCAAATAGTTCAGAGATGTTTTTCCAAATTCACATTTTGAGAGTTTAACATAAATTTTTTCTCTTTTCAAAACATCTAGTGTTTGCTTAACACGATTTAAGTGTTCTTCCCATGTTTTGCTAAAAATCAGAATGTCATCCAGATACACAATACAAAATCATCAAGAAATGGTCTGAGTACATCATTCATTAATCTCATGAAAGTAGTAGGAGCATTAGTTAAGCCAAAAGGCATAACCAGTCACTCATACAATCCCTGCTTTATTTTGAAAGCAGTTTTCCATGCATCTTGTTCTGCAACTCTGACTTGATGGTATCCACTATGCAAGTGTAACTTGGAAAAATAAACAACTTCTTTCAATTGATCCAAAAGATCATCTAAACGAGGAAGGGGATAATGAATTTTGATTTTTATCTTATTCAGTTCTCGGTAATCAATGCACATTCTCTCACCAAAATGATTGGTGATCCACATGGTGATGTGCTAGGTCTGATGAACCCTTTCTTGAGCAACTGCTGCACTAGCTTCTTGATTTCAGCATTCTCTAAAGTAGACAACCTATACATTCCAATGTTAGGAAATGGAGCATCTTGCTACAAAATAATATCATGCACTATTCCCTTTTTGGGTGGCAAACCTTTAGGTTCTTGAAACACGATATCATACTCTGAAACAACCTTTTCTAAATCAGCTTGTTGTTCAGCATTAAAACCTTCAAATACATGGGTTTTATCAGGTTTCTTTTCCTTTACAACCACCAGTAAGAATTGTTTACATGAATTTATCATTCGTTTCATCTGCCCTGAGTTTATGAGAGTATAATTATTCTTGAGCTTATGAGCTATTACAAAGTATTTGATTCCATATTTGACAAGTAGATACTTGTTCTCGGCTCTAAAGAAAATAGCTTTTCTGTCATACAAGTAAGGAATTCCTAAAACAATTCCACATATATCCAAATGAATTATGTCTAACTCAACCTCATCTACAAATGCCGACCCAAAAGAAAACTTGAGTTTGCACTGTCTAGTCACTTGTAGTTGTGCTTTATCATTTAACCATCCTAATGGGTATGGTTTCTTGTGAGGTGTAGTTACTAATCCCAACTTCTTTACAATTGCTTCAGAAATTAAATTTACTTGTGAGCCACTATCAAAAAAAGTATCAATATTTTGATGTTTGGAAATAACTCGAATATGGAAAAGCTGATGTCTTTTTATCTCATTTTCTTCATCAGTAATATATTGTGTAGAATTACTAGTAGATGCTTCAAAATTCTTACCTTTTATAACTGTGGCTGCAATAGTTGTTTCATCTTCCGAGTCTGACCCCAAATCTTTCTGAATAGCTACAACAATATTCTTCTTCTTTCCCTCGAACTTCTTAGGTCTCAGCTCTAGATGCAGAATCCAACAGTGCTCATCATCATGCCACTCCTTTTTACAGTGAGTGCAGGAAGCCTTGCTTTTTTGTGCAGTGATAACCTTCCTTGTTTTCCATTTCTATTTTCTTTTCTCCTTATTCTTGCTTGCAGTGGGTTGCGATGATCCCCCAACTTCTGGACTTCCATTCTTTCCTCTAGCTTCTAGATGAGTAGCTTGTACATATACCTCATCTATAGTAGTGGGATTAAACATGAGGATTGTGTGCCTCATGTAGCTGTGTAGACCACCAATGTATTTCAACAGAGTCTCAGGTGAGTCTAATGAGATTCCTAGAATCAATGCTCTCTTTCTAAATTCCTGAGTATACCATTGCACACTTTTCCCTTTCAACTGTCAAAGATTTTGCCAACTCATCATGGCTTGCTGCATGTAGGCCAATGGATAGAACTACTTTTTTATTGCAGAAACAAATTCACTCCAGACAGAGATAGTCTTACCATGTCTCTTCATATCAACTTGGGTCTTGCCTTCCCATGAAACCAAGGTAGTGCCTCCAAGACGTAGGCTTTCCAGCTAAATCTTTCTCTTGTCCAATTCAATACTTTGCACTCTGCAATAAACATCAATTTGTCTAATCCAATTTTCTAGCTTTTCTGCGTTCAACTCTCCATCATATATAGGTAAATCAAATTTGACATCTAGTTTGATCAAAGATGCTTTTTTTGTGTTTAGGGCTATTAGGAGGTGTGAGAAAGTGTTCTTCTTTCCCTTTTCCTTTTGAGTGGTCATGGAGGAAAGACTCATCTTCTCCCTTGTCTTGTTTGGAGCCTGATGCATCTTCATCCTTGTGTTTTCTAAAGTCTTATACATTTCTTCTACCATGGACCTTATGGCTAGGAAACTTTCTATGAATTGAGGGTCTGGCCCCACAGAACCTTCCTCTGACATTGTCTTCCGAGAATAGACTCTCCTAATTTCAGGATTAGTTTCGACGAACTCTCCTTCTCCTAATTTGAGCTTTGATCTAGTTAGCATTCAATAGCTAAACCAACACAAGCTTGTCTAACCTTACAGCCTAGAGCTCTGATACCACTTGATCTGAAAATCACTTCTATGTGACCTCAGTTAAATAATTATTATATGAAGGTATTACAGACTCATGTGCTGGTGTGTGTTGATGTTATTTTGGGTAATGGATCGATTAGATTGCAGAATACACAAACACTAGAAAATGGAAAACAGTAAGGAGAAACACAGTAAGAAAATGCAAGAACACAAAAATTAATAAGGATTTCACCATATTCTCTAGGGATACATCTCCAGTCTATCTTTCAGTGGTGGCCTTCTTTTATTGTATCTTTAAAGCAAAGAATTACAAATAAGGAGCTCAATCTGAGTCTCTTGAAACAGAATTGCTTGCCAGGGTGGCTCTTGGATTCCCCAAGCCACTAGAGTGCATAGACTCTTTGCCTTACCAGCTCTTGACCTCTCTGATATTTAAAGGGAGGAGCCCCAATGTGGTGCTCAATTCCTGATAGATCCTCTCAAGGATTGCTCGATGCTGCCTTATGCTGCAGGTCAGCTCGACTCTCTTTCTTTTCTGCTCTTTGCTTCACTGTCTTCATCTTATTTTCTTCGGTTCTTTCTCTCGGTATATCCCTCATTTTATATCTCTGTTCATGGCTTTAAATCCAATCGATCTCATGACTGATCGCTTCCCCTTCTACCTCCATTGGATCGCCTACTACTATTCACTTGGAATTCCTTGTCTCCCCATCATCATCATCAATGACTCACAGGGAGTGGCCACTTGTCCTCTTGCGAACTGTGCTAGCTCTTCCTCGTCGGTTTTGTTTTTTGGTTACATCGTGGAATGAGTCATCCGCCATCTCAGCGGTCAAATTGGACCTCAAATCCTTATAGATCGCAGCTTAATCCCCTGTCAAATCCGGTTCATTCATCGGGCACATTCTCAATCGTTAGATCTGGAGCCCCCAAATCCGACGTCATTCGCTCATTTTACGCGGTTAACTTGCTCAACCATTAGAGTGTGATGAGCAGTAGTTTTCTCTCTCCTCCACCTACCATGCATCAGGCGCTGAGTGGAATCGCTTTTTTTTCTCCAAATCCGCTTACCGCCAAAGGGTGGCTCCGATATATACCACCAGTTTTGGAGCGTGGGTCTCGCCTTTAGCCTTTAACGCTTTTCCCCACGGTTTTCCTGGCTTCCATGTGACCGAGCACTTTTGGGCTTTCCTTCTCAAGGGGTTTTGCCCAACGATGCATGATTAGCAATAATCACGCATCAGAAATGGCCACCTTTTCCCGATCCGGGCTTCCCAGGTGCCAGTTTGACCTCTTGCGCAGGCTCCATGGACCTCAGTCAGCGTGCTTTGACTAAGGTCCTCGTCATTCCTCGCTGGTTCCCAACTACCACTGTTCAGAGGTCTTCTTGATCGCTCTGCGCTCTTGAATTCAAAGTTTTGTCCTGATTTGATATAGTCATGGTGCTATGATAGTCTTCATGGATCCAATTCGGATCTATGGACCAAAAACCATCACGTCCAAAACCATATGTGAAAATCATGCACAAAACCATAGGTAGGTCCGCCCAACCTAATATAGGGTCCAAAAACAAAATCTCCCAAGACACTACCTAGGACCCCATAGAGGGGGATTACCTACACCCTTCAAACCCCCTGTGACCCCCTCGCTATGCAATCAGCTCAATGAAAACTACGTGGGCTAGTCGTGGAAAGAATATAACACAACCCAACATTCTCCCACTTGTTTTTTTCTTTCCACAGGCAGCCACAAGAGAGATTAGTCATTTATCTAGCCCTGCAATTCCCATTTTTTCTCTACACCAAGAGAACTTCTCAGAGCTCACAAATTTTGTCAATGCATCTGCAGTATTCTTCAAAGTGTCCACCTTTACCAACAACACCTTTTTTTCTTCTATCATATCCCTCACAAACTGATACTGAACATAAATGTGCTTTGTCTTTGAATGATATGCAGGGTTCTTTGCAGAGAAAATTGCACTTTGGCTATCACAGTCTATCCTTATAACTCCCTATACTAACCCCATACTTGAACACAATCTCTGCAAACAAACTACTTTCTTGCTTGTATGAGTGGTTGCCATGTATTGTGCCTCTGTAGTTGATAGTACCACTACAGATTGTTTCTTACTCATCCAATTGACTGCACCTCCAAATAGGTTAAACACATACCCACTTGTAGATCTTCTCCGATCCAAATCTCCAGCCTAGTCTGCATCAACAAAGTCATGAATATCCAATACTCTGTCCAATCCTAATCTTTCTTGGTAGCACAAACCATAATCACTAGTGCCACGCAAATACATGAAAACCCGCTTCACTGTTGTCCAGTGCTCCTTGGTTTTGATATAAACCTGCTCAATACTCCCACTGCATGTGCAATGTTTGGTCTAGTACAAACCATTGCATACATCAGGCTACCAACTGCACTCACATATGGGACATGGGACATGTACTCTTCCTCTTCTTGTGTCTTGAGACACTGTTCAGCAGATAACCTGACACCTACAGGAATAGGAACCTTCACTGGTTTACTATCCTGCATATTAAACCTCTGGAATATTGTCTTGACATACTTCCTCTAGTTTAACCAGAGCTTCCTCTTTGCCTGATCTCTTTTAATTTCCATGCCCAAAATATAGTTTCCAGCACCAAGATATTTCATGTCGAATTTGGAGGACAATTTGGTCTTCAAATCTTGGATAATTTCTTTTTCATTTCCAACCAGCAACATACCATCCACATATAAGACCAAATAAATAACACGGCCACCAATTAATTTAAAATACACACAGTGATCTTCTTTTCTTCTGGTGAAGCCAAGTCCCCGTATAAATGTACCAAATTTCTGATACCACATCCTTGGTGATTGTTTTCACCCATACAGAGACTTCTTTAACTTGCATACCAGTTCTTTCTTACCCTTCACTGCAAAGCCTTCAGGTTTCTTCATGTAGATTTCCTCTTCCAGATCCCCATGAAGAAATTCTATATTCACATCCATCTATTCTACCTCAAAATCAAAAGCAGCATCAACAGATAAAAGTAATCTAATAGAAGTTACCTTGGAAATAGGAGAAAAAATATCACCGAAATCAATTCCTGGCACCTGAGAATAACCTTTTGCTACCAAACGAGCTTTGGATTTCTCCACCTTTCCTTGTGCATTTATCTTCTTCTTGAACACCCATTTGGTGCCAATGGGTTTCCTTCCAGTCAGAAATTTTTTTGTGCAAAGATTCCATTTCATCAACCATGACCTCTTTCCAGAGTTTTCCATCCTCTGAATCTACTACTCCATTCACAGTTCTGGGATCATCACCAGTAATAGATAAAGCAAAATTTGAACATAAATCAGATGGGCTATACCTTTCTAGCTACCTTCTTTCCCGAACTAATCTTCTCACACCCAGAGTTTTTGGCTCTTCATCTTCTAATTCCTCCTCTGCTATAGAGTCTGAATATTCCTCCTTAAGCTCAAACTCTATCTTCTCAGGTTCCTTTGGTTGTACTTCATGTTTAATAACATATTTTACCTCTTTGAACACCACATCTCGGTTGTACACAACCTTCCTTGTTACTGGGTTCCAAAGCTTATAACCCTTTAGATCATCCTTATACCCAATAATGATGCACTTTTCATATTTACTATCCAACTTGGTTCTTTTCTCCTTTGGAACATGTACATAGGCATTACATGCAAATACCTTCAGATGTGAAAGAAAGGGTTTCTTACTAGTCCATACCTCTTGTTCATTCTTTCTGCAACTCCATTTTCTCAGGTGTGTATGGAGTAGTCTTCTGCCATGCTATACCACACTTCTTACCGAATTGTTCAAATTGCTTGCTGCAAAACTCTCCACCGTTATCTATCCTCAACACCTTTATCTTCTTCTCTGTCTAGTTTTCCACAACATCCTTAAATTCTTTAAACCTGTCAAAGACTTTAGATTTCTTCTTAAGGAAATATATCCATGTATTCCTTGAGAAGTTATCTATAAATGATACATAGTACACAGACTTACCTAGTGATGGAACCTTCACAGGTCCAAACACATCACTGTGCACAAGTTCTAATATATGTTTTTCCCTTTTACCACCAGAGGGGAAACTCACCCGATTTCGCTTCCCATATACATAATTTTAACAGAAATCAAAATCCATAGAGCTATTACTCATACCTTCTGCCATACGTTTACCATGAAGTATTCGAAGGCCCTTCTCTCCAATATGTCCAAGCCTTTGATGCCACAACATGGTCCTCTCTCTAGAGACCACTAGATTTTCTGCTCCAGTTTCAAGAACCACAGAACTGTTGCACCCATCAACAACAATTCTACCTTACAGCTTGTACTGAGTCCCAATCTGAACTACCCACATCAATACTAGTGCTCCCGAACCATCTTGCAGGTATCCTTCTCTAACACTATTTTTACACCTGCATCATCCAACTTGCTTACAAAAATCAGATTTTTGGCTAATGCAGGAATATGCAGAACACCCGGAAGTGTTCTAACCCTTCCAACTTACAACTTCAACTTTACTTTTCCGCAACCAACGATTCTAGCCTTTCTGTCATCCCCCAAGAAGACATCACCACCATCATATTTCTCATACTCACAGAACCACTCTCTATGGGGATTGAAGTGAAAGGATGCACCTGTGTCAATCAACCATGCCTCATGACCTACATGTGTACTTGAAGAAGCCAGGTACACATCCCCACCTTCATCTGACGTGGTTTTCGCCTCTGCAAAAGGAGCATCATCAGATCCATTTCCTTTGTTAGGAGCTTTAGATTTATAGTTCCTTTTGTAGTGCCTTCCTTTCCGCATTTCCAGAAAACCACCTTTATAGGTCTTCCTGGAGATTTAGATCTCCCTCTAGACTTAGATCTCCCACTCGATGACTTATTTTCGTTTATGTTCTAGGACCGTCCTCATACAAACAAGGCATCACCATTATGGCTCTCCATATCTTTTCGTCTCATCTCCTCCATTAGTAAGGATGAGACTATTTCATCAAACTGAAAGGCAGTTGCATTGCTACCTATTGCAATAACCAGACTATCCCACGAATCTGGTAGAGACCAAAACAAACTAATGCACTTATCTTCATCTGAAATTTTAACATCAACAGACAATAACTGACTTACCACAGTATTAAATGCATTCATATGCTTTGTCACCGAGTCTCCATATTTCATCCTTAGGTTATATGGCTATTTTATAGGAACAATTTATTCATCAAAGACTTATTTTGGTAGAAAGTCCCTAACTTGTCCCACAAAGCCTTCACAGTAGCTTCCCCTGATACATTCAACAATATTGAATCCGAGACACACAATCGTATTGTGCTCTTTGCCTTCTGATCCAACTTCTTCCATACTTCGTTGGACACTACCATTGGTTTATTACCCATATCTACCATGATCCACTGATCCTTATCCACCAATAGATCCTCCATCTTGAGTTTCCACAACTCAAAACTCTGACAATTAAATTTCTCAATCTCTATCTTTCCATTGCTCATCGTCTTCTTTCACCACTTGAATTGATCTCATAGATCTCCCACTGAACAGGGTCTACCACAGGCCTGAGTGAAACCCCTCAGCAACAAAGGCATCCACTTGAAGCCAAAATAGCTGTGATACCAAATGTAGGTTTTAACCACGTACATAAATTACCTATAAACGAATTCTAAAACACAGAGAATAAACAATGTGAGAGCATAACACATAAAACACATATACACAGAGATTTTCCCCTGGATCCCAAAATCGGGACTACTAGCTTGAATTTTCATTATGTTCCTTTCAATTTTAAAATAGATATTTATACATGCCGAAGCATCCAATACCATGAACCGAAAACCATCACATCCAAAACCATGTGCGAAAATCATGCAAAAAACCATAGGTAGGTCCGCCCAACCTAATACAGGGTCCAAAAACAAAATTTCCTGGGGCACTGCCTCAGACACCATAGAGGGGGATTACCTGCACCCCTCAAACCCCCTATGACCCTCTCGCTGCGCAATCAGAGTAATGAAGGGGGGTATCTACCCCCGCTCTAACCCCCTGGTTAACTACGTGGGCTAGTTGTGGAAAGAATATAACATAACCTAACAGAGATACAAGGGAGCCCTGCTTCACTTTCCTAAGATGATGAAGCCCAAAGCAGTCGAGCTAAAGGAAGTATCTAGAGTCAGATCTAGAACTATGAAGAGCTCTCGCAGCTCATATCTAGTATACAAGATTCCCATGCACGTGCATTCAAGAGTATGGATGTTGTGGTGTGTGCACATGTGATCCCATCTATTGGGACTCTCACACAAGTGAAGACAAAGGCACAGGTCTGACTAGAGATTGACTCGTAGTTTGACGAGTTGATGTGCATTTCCACTAGCCCAGACTTGCCCATCATTGCAGACATCATGTACAAGTATGTTGCTAGTTTGCCCACTTTGAAGACAATGATGCACATGATTTTAGACGAGTTGGACAGAGGAGACTGAGCAGTGTATCCCTATGCTATGGAGGCAAGAGTCAGGTTCCAGAAAGATGTCACCTTGGAGCACATAGACACCATCATGGACTACCGATCTTGGCATCAATACACTACTGTCAACCACAATGAAGATGTGGAAGAGTTGGTCTTCCAATGGTTGTCTGAGTCATAGTGAAATCTAGCATGACTTTCTCAAGCCATTTTTGTCTTACATGGGTACATGTGCATTCTAATGTAACATCTTGTCAAGTGTAAGTTCAAGTGTTGATAGTTGGATGTAACAGTCATAAAGTAGATGAAGAGTCATGAGGGTAGATGAATTGTCACAAAGGGGAATGTCAAGGGTCACCCCACCCTTTGCTGTAAATAGTCTCTCATAACGCATTGTATAAGCTTTCTTTCAGCCAATATTCCGATAGGACTATCTTAGAGAGAGATTGGACAATATTGTAATGAGCCTTGGCTTCTCCACTGTGCAGAGCTAATACATCTCTTTGGAGGAGTAGGAGGTTGTGGCTGTAACGTTCCTCTCTTAGAACTAGTGGTTGGAGATGGATGTGTTGTATGACTGGAACTTACACTTCTTAATATAAGAAGAGCCAACACATTTCATGCATATGTTGTATTGTATTTCAGCTATCTGTTTACTCTACATGATATGTGTATTTGTTTTCTTACGCATGGATGTATAGCTATTTCTCTGTATGTATATATGAATATTTCCCAAATGTGTTGTTGGTTTAACCATCACTTTGGGTTGCTAGCTAACTTGCCTTCAATGTTGTGATGCATCTTTTCTCATGTGTTCCATTCTTAACTCCATGATATCGTAGGTTTCCAAGGGGCACACTCATCTCAAACCCCATGTGTTAGAGCCTCTCATGCACCTTCCTTGTCACACTGCATATGTCACACCCTTGCTACCAACAAATTTATCCTACTTCCCTCTATGCGAAATCATGCTCAAGGCATTACCATATGACGCACTGCTAGGACTCCTATACCAAATGGTTTGAGGTCTAATTGGTACTTTTTACCTGGGAGATCCCTTGACACATTGGCAGGTCCAATACCATCAATAAAGGAAAAGCCCACATATGCACATTTCGATAGATTATCCCTAAATAAAATTGGTCACCCATGGAAGCCTATAAATACAATTGGTTGTAAGATCATTTGGACATCACCAAGAAACTTCTTCTTCTCTTCTTCATTGATTGGTTGACACAAGTCTGAAGCTTGGACAACAAAAGAAGTTCGAAAAGGTCCTAAATTATAGGGTCTGAGGCTCAAGTATGTTTTAATATTTTTGTGTTATAGTCATTGGCTTGTTACAGATAAATTATACAACAGTCACTAGATTTTACGATAAAGGGAGTGACTAGAATCCTTCAGTCACTTGCACAACTCCTCCTCCATGCAATTGGGAAGTTTGACTCAGATTTGACCATTGACCAAAGTTGACTGTAGTTAACTTAGGTAGGAAACATTGTCTTTGATATATTTTAATGCTGGAAAATTTTTCCTAAATGTTGTTGGGTTATTTTGGTGGATGATATTGTATTGGGCTCATTATACTCTCTTCTAGACATTTTATGAAAATCTAATAGAAGATGAATTTCAAAGGGTTTTCCCCATAGTGGGTTTTTTCCCTGATCTTTGACCAACCCTGGTGTCTCTTGTTGATGTGTTGATTGTATCCTTTGTCATTGCATTTATTATTCTATCTTCAATTACTATTGATTATTGGAAAGACTAATTGTTATTGGAAAGATTGCTAATTGAAACATTTCATTGGGCTAAAGTAAATGATACAACATAGAACAATATGAAAATTTAACATCCTACAACTTCTTGGATTTGAGTAGGGAGAGGTTCATCATGTGCTTGTGTTTCCCTTTTGGTACCTGTGGATGCTTCATCAATCACAATATCTATAATTTCAATATTATTTTGGATCCTTTTATTGTAATATTTATATCCTTTTCTTCTAGAAGAGTATCAAAGGAGGACTACTGCATTAGCTCTAGATTCCAACTTTCCAATCTTATCATCATTTTTCTATATGAAACATTTGCTTCCAAATATTCTAAAGTTTTTTATAGTTGCACGCTTATCATACTAGAGTTCATATGGACTTTTATCATTGTTTACTCGAACATGAGACCTGTTAAGTATATCCATCGTTGTATGTATTGTATGTATTATGTTCCCTAGAAGGTTTGAGGTTTTCCTAACTCATCAAGCATGGAACATGCCATTTCTTGAATTGTTCTATTCATTCTTTCTACCACTCCATTTTGTTGAGGAGCTTTAGCTATGGAAAACTATTTGTTGATGCCATGTTGTTCACAAAAAATGAAAAATTCATCTGATATAAACTCTCCTCCTCCATCAGTTCTAAAACATCTTATTTTTAGATCCCATTAATTTCTACCAAAGACTTGAATATTTTAAACGTTTAAAATTCCCTATCTTTATACATTAGTAAATCAATCCAGCACATTCTTGTAACTTCATCGATAAATATTATGAAGTATTCTTTACCATGAGGAGACTTCTTTCTCATAGGTCCACGTAAAATCAGTGTGAACAAGTTCAAGTGGTTTACTTGAAGTACCTTATTTAGCTTTAAACTGAAATATGGATTGCTTACCAAATTGACATGAATTGAAAATGATATTTTCAGGTGGAGAAATGTTGGGCAAGTCACGGACAGTTCCCATCCTACTTGACTTGTATAATTGTTAAAAGCTGAGGTACCCCAAACTTTTGTGCAAAGCCAACTTTCTTTGAAGCCAATTTAACATTTATTAAAAACAAAATATCAGATACATGAGACAAAAAAATGGGAGAAAAGGATTTCAAGCCTTAATTTATTGATATGTAGAAATACTGATACATAATTCGCAAGATGATGCCTCGTATTATAGAATCGAGGTTCTAATAACAAGCAACCAACTTGGCTAATTGTTTGAACCTCCTCCACAAGTTTATCCACAATATCTAAGTTCATTTTGTGCGATTTCATCCCTAACTTCTCTCATTATCCTCATGTTTAGTCATACGTAGACTTCTAGGGCAATCTACTTTCATTATGAATAATTTGATATTTTCTCATGAATTATTACTTCACACACCCTTTAATAAATTCCTAACCAACATTTAATTTGGACTTAAGGATTGTTAACGTATGTATGAGACTAACATTCCCACCCTCAATCATAGGTCCACAGTAATATATTGGTACCATCTCCAAGTCTTCATGCTAATTTTTCTATGCTGAGGTATTGAAGAACTACTATGTTGAGCTATTGAAACAAATCCTATTGTGAGGTGCTAAAGAATTATAGTGTTGATGATGCCCACTGGAAGATTTTTTAAGGCCTACTAGAATATTTGATGATGCCCACTCGTATATTTGTTGAGATTTTTAAAACTTTTAGTCTGACAACCATCTTCAATCCACTATCATTTCCCCCTTTTATCAACTGAAAAGAGAGACAAGCATCTAGTTTTATCTTTTAACTCCCCCTTAAGGTATAGGAGAGTTTATATTTTTAATTGTGTTCAATTGTTCAGGAAAATTGATCTTTACCTTTGCCTTAAATATCGTGTAGGACATATGCAAGTTCTTTAATTCTAGATTCCATCTCCAACGGTTTATCCATCCATAATTAACTATCATATTAGTATTCTTCTCGATTCAACATTTCTCTGATAGATTATTTTTCTTCCCACGATGAATACAAGGATGGAGGTCGAAATATTTACTTTCCATATGACCATTTCTCTTACAATTGTTACACATAACAAGATTCTAGTTATTTTCTAGAAATCTTGCAGTTACAAATAGAAATGGTTTTGAGAAATATGGAGCATAAAAAGTGTTTTATTTGTTGTATCCCAATCCATGTCGATATTTGTTGAAAGAAATTTATTCCCAAGGTCTGATCACCTTCTTGGAAATACCATTTTCTTGTTGTACTTCACACCTACTACTATTGTTGATATTTTGTGCTTGATTCATTAAGTCATTTATATCACACTGAGCATCAATGATCTCTATTAACAATTCATGTGTACCACACGATGCATCAAACTTTTTAATTAGATATTCAGTATAACTTATTGCATCATTTTCATTTAGTAGTACAACTTACTAGATGAGATCATTTGTGTCACAACTTTCATCAACTTGGTGGATTAGATCATTTCTGTCACAACTATCATCAACACGCTGACTGAGGTCATCTATTTCACAAATTTCATTTGTTGTTTGGATGAGATCTTCTATGTCACAAACTATATCTATCTTTTCTGGATACCTTACATCAAGTAGATCTTATTTTTTCCTCAATTTTGTCTAGAGTGCATTAATGAGTTGTTCTTTCATATCTAGTTCATTTTGAAGATCTTTTGTTGCTTCTAATGTGCTAGTCATTCGATTAATTATTCTTTGATTTTTATTTAACTTCCACTCAAGTAATTCAATTTTCTTGTGCAATTCATGATTGTACTCTTGCAATTATTTAATTTCTAGCTCTTCATTTTGAATATGTTTTTCTCCTTTACCCATTTTGATCTTTAACATGCTCGCTCGCTCTTATGACACCTTATGGTTTTAGGTACCACCAATAATGCAATCCAAAGTTTAATTACAATCTTGAATTCAAAGTAAAACAATAGCTTGGATTACAATACTGACATTCCCTCAAAATAAAATTTTCTTATCACTCCAAATCACTCCAAAATTACAAAAATCACACCTTATTATCTTATCACTCCATTACATAAAGAATAATCCCTATCTCAAAATTTCAAATCCCTTTACTTTACTTTAAACACTCCTTATCCTCATGTTACTTTTTCAATCCCTTTAACTTAAAAAAAAAAAACACTTTATGACATCACTTAAAAAGTGATATGAAATTACTTGAAAAAGGTGAGTGGTTTTTAAATTTTGATTTTAAAACATGCACCATGCATGATTTGTTTTCAAACTTCATGAAATTCAAGAATTTTTGGGCGTAGTCATTTCCATTCATCGAGTCTCCTTTACACACAGTCCATGTAGGTTCACTAGCTAATCTCCACAAGGATCTCCATTGTGGCTCCCTTTTTTTCAATTGGTTGCTTCACAATGTAGCAACACTGACAAAACTCTAGGCTGACTTATTTCCAACCACAAGGGGATTCAATACATATAGATCAAACCCCATAAAATACACAATTCAACTAAAAAATATGGATGGTCAACCAAACACTAGAAATCCTTTTTTTTTTATAGAAAAAAGAATAGCAAAAAGAATTCTGATGCAAGTAAAATTCAATGCATAGAAATAAAATTTCACTACCCATAATGACTACAACAATGACAAGACATGCAGGAAAGTGGAAGAAACAACAAGATAGAAGGAACAATCTCAGAAATAGGGGAAGAGAGTTATGATGACCAGAGGGTGATTTAGGAACTATTTCTCTGATCGATCCCATCTCAGCTTCTACACGAATAATCACATCAGCGGACCCTCAAAGCATGATGAGTATAAATCTTATTCACAATTTGGAAAAAGATAGTAATCTTGTTGTGAGCCCTAAATTGATTGATTCAAACGAGGTTTTAAAGGATGTGGATTTGAAAAAGGTTGAAAGGATGAATATCCATAAGTAAGAACATTATACATTGAAATTTTCAGTTGTTACATGCTCTCTGATAAACGAATAGGTGCATCAACAACCACAATTGTAGGTTCACCAACACATGCAGTAGCGCACCCTTATATTGAACAAACTTTGTAGCAGTGCAAGGAATGGTGATTTTTGGATAACGATTCATATGACAACACTCTTTTGATCAACTTCATCAACCTACGATCACTGTTTACAGGAAAAACTAAGGCAATATGCCTCACGAATTCACAGGCTAGAGAAGCGGATTGAGAGGAGAATCAGATTCAACAAACCTGGTGAGTACCTTTGATGACAAATATGCTATGCTAAATGGGCTCAATTCTCTATTGATCTGCGTCCAAGTCTCCTCCAACAGTGTCAGTGACTTTCACAATTTCTCTCAACATAAATGCAAAATTTTTAGTGGTAGCATTCACCAAAAAAGTAACAATAGCCTCACCATAGAAGTTTCATGCGTCTCTAACCCAACAACTTTTTTATGTCATGTTAATTAAACTTTGTCTCTCATCTATTCTTCTTGTTGCAACACCTTGCAGCTAGATCTTCTCAACATGTCCTGTTACAAAAACAACCAAGTCTCTTTCTCTTAACCTCTCACATTAGATCGTCATTCCATGCAAAAGGATTTCCATCAACCATGATATCATTCCATGAGAAAATTTAAAGGTGAAAACGTATCCACCATAGATAAAAAATTCTGAGAATTTGATAACTTTTCTCAGCATGAACGATGGTTAGTTGGTTGTGGGAAGATACTTTTAAGCCCACCATTTTTAGTGTAGTACATTGATCATCACACCTTAATAGTCAATTCATGTAACTAAATTCGAAGCTTGATTTCTGGAAAATATAACTTCAAGATTGAATCCCAATTCATAAAAAATAAAATTTGAAAAATTGGTCATCGTCGCACACCCCACCAAAATACAATACACATGCCTTACTTTGTTGATTTTGGGTAACATCGGATGTGCTCTAGCCACGAAATTTGGTGGAGAGGTTGGGGCACATGAGATCTCCAATAACTAGAAAGGGTTTGGGCAGATTCTAAATAAATTAGTAGATATTAAAATAATTAATATTTTTAATGGAGTCCCAAAGTCTAAACTTAGGGAAAATAAAATATTAATGTGTATTAATATAAATCTGTGTTAGAATGGTCCTCTTAGCCATTGATTAGGGACTTAATCTGGGCCATTAAGATGTCAACGGGAAAAGTATAAGAGGAGGCTTGAGGATCACTTGGAGAGCACACTAGAGAGATCAGTCATTCTATTCTCTAGAGCGGGGTTTGCTAAGAGAGATAGAATCAGTGATTGGGAGAGTAGTTGAGGGGCATTGAGTATAGAGAAATAGAGAAGACAAAGATTGTGCCAAGAGAGAGGCACAGTAGCCAAGGAGAGTGATGTAGAGCCAACAAGGGCTCACACAGGGCCACACAGAGGCCGCTAAGTGCTACACAAAGCACTAGAGGGGCCAGCGTGGCTGACGCAGAGGCTCCCAAAGCTGATGCAGGGCCTCCTGGGGCTGACGCAGGGCTAGCGCTGGGCTAGGAGTGGCTGACACAGTCTAGTTTTGGTAGACGTTGGGGTTGCAGAGCATTTTTGTGCTGAGGAACTGCTGGAAAGGTTTTCTAGTCTTTCAGCCAAGAGATTTCACTCAAAATATGAGGTATAGCTACTAAGAAAATTCTTTGTTGGGTAGGTAGTTTTGGCACCCAGATTGTACTCTAATATTGCTTAATAATAAAACCCACAGATAGCTCCATCGATTTTCCCGCATTGGGTTTTTTCCAGGGACATTGGTCCAAAAACAATGGTGTCATGTGGTGTGTTTGTTCTTGTTTCTTTTAGTTGTTTATCTGTAATATTTTGAGCATGCACTGATGTTTATTTTCAGTATTTACTTTGTAAATAACTTGTTAAAGAAAAATAATAAGTAGGTAGGAATAAATCAGGAATAAGTCAGAGAAGGTGCATGAATGGTTTCTAAACTAAGTAAACTTAGAAACTTAAACATCGTATCAGAGTGAGCTTAGAGATCACAAGAGGACTAAAAGACATCAACTGAGAAGAGCAATAGCAGTAGAAAAAAGTTGTCCTGAGGTGACAAAAGCTATTTCTAGCGACGTAGAAGCCAAGAAGTGTGACACAGAGCCAGCCAGATCCACACAGAAGAAGATAGGAGTTGCGTAGAGCCTCAGAGAGGCCAACGTTGCTGATGTAGAGGGCTAGAGGGCTAACACAGGGCATCCCAGGGCTAACACACCCATTTGGGGTGACGCAAAGCTAGCATGAGGCAGAGAGGGGCTAACGCAGTTCAGAGAGAGGCAGATGCTAGAGTCTAGAAGGTTGAAGAAATATTGCAGAGTGAAGCTGGTGAGGGACCGTAGTCAGAACAATACTTGACATAGCAGGGCCAGAGGAGTTTTTATCGAGGGTTTGTAGCTGAAGAACCTGGATCAGTTGTGCAGTTGCACAAGATGATCAAAGTAGGGGGCATCTCAACAAGCAGCAGAATGATTTCCAGGAGGGAAATCAGGACTCAGAGGGAGTCCAGAAGAGAACTTCCAGACGAGAAGTAGAGACTCATAGGAGTCGAACAGAGAACTTCCAAGAGGGAAGTAAAGGAGTGTCATGGCACTACACAGGGTAAGAGACCAGGATAGATTGGACGGAGCATCAAACTTCACAGTCTGGAAGGCCAAAATCTTATCCATACTTGAAAAGAATCATGTCAAGAACTTCACCTTAAAGGTAATAGCTATCCTAGTCAACCCCAATGATAATGACAAGTACGAGGAGGCGATGGTGAGGGCCAAGTGCATTATCCTTAACGGGGTCAAAGATCATGTGCTACCACATATAGCTGAGAATGAAATGATAATTGAGATGTTTGAGGCTATCAAGAACCTATACCAGCGTACTTCTATGCAGAGATGAATGCTCCTCGAGAACTAGATGAGGTCATACCAGATGAAGAAGGGTGAATCGATTGACACCTTCCTCGAAGGACTGAATGAGATCCGAGACCAGTTGACTACTATAGGAGCGACACCAGATCAGGAGCTTATGGTGAGGATAGCCTTGAATGTTCTCTCAGAATATTGGGAACTGTTTTTCCATATTATCCTGGGCAGAGGGACTCCCCCACCTTGGGATGACATGTGGGCAGCTCTTCGCCAGGAAATGATCAAACGATAGTTGAAGACAGGTAGTAGCAGCAAAGGGATCAAGGTCAAGCAGGAGGAGAAGTATATGACCCTAGCATCTGAGGGAAAGCAGAAGAAGTGGAAGAAGAAATATCTCTCCAAGTTCAAGTTCTTCCACTATGGAGATATGGGTCATTATGCAACCCAGTGCCCAAGGAAGAAGACTAAGGGAGAGTCTTCTGAGACAAAGGTAGCGCCAGCATGGGCAAAGAATGAAGTTTTGAAAGACGATGACTATGCCTTGAATGCACACATGCCACTTGAGTGGAAGTGGGGAGACATTGAGTTGTATTCATGCGGACTACAGGCGATGAGGGGCAATATCCTTGAGGTACCAAGCCTCTTGGATTAGACCTTGCTATGAAAGCCCTGACGAGGAGTAGCAAGACTAGCTGAGTGGGTAGAGCCAGATGCGGATGGAGTGGAAGAGAGAGCTACAGTGCAGAGACGGTCCCAAGACAGCACAGAGCTAGCAGGTTGCAGCCATGCGAGAGGAACAAGAGTGTTGCACCACTACAGGAAGGCATAGAGAGGTGTGCAATGGTGCAAGATGCAGGGAGTTGTTGCAGCAACGCAGAGGTCAGAGAGGGAGCACTTGTTAGCAGAAAAGGGAGCTTCAACATCAGTTGGTGCTTCTAACCCAACAGGAAGGTCAATTGGGAGATCAGTTACTTACTTCTTAGTAACTAAGTTGCAGTGCAGTAGTGGGCAACACATGTAGGTTTTAAACCTGTACAGAAATTACCTGCAAACGAATTCTAAAACATAGAAAATAAACAATGCAAGAGCATAACACATAAAACACATATACACAGAGATTTTTCCCTGGATCCCAAAACTCAGACCACCAACTTGATTTTTCATTATATTCCTTTCAATGTTACAATACATATTTATACATTCCAAAGCATCCAATACCATGGATTGAAAATAATCACGTCCAAAACCATGTACAAAACCATAGGTAGGTCTTCCTAACATAATATAGGGTTCAAATTTATTTTTTCTCGGGGCGTTGCCCCACACCGCGTAGAGGGGGGCTACCCGCCCCCCTCAAACCCTGTGGACAGGGGGATCTGCCACCCCCCTTGTGACCCCCTCACTCCGCAATCGGCGCAATGAAGGTGGGGATCCACACCCCCTCTAATCCCCTGATTCACTATGTAGGCTAATTGTGGAGAGAATATAACACAACCCAACATTCTCCCACTTGTTGTTTTCTTTCGACAGGGGGCCACAGGAGAGCTTAGTCATTTATCCATCCCTACAACGCCCATTGTTTCTCTACACCAAGATAACTTCTCAGAGCTCATAGATTTTGGTAATGCATCTGTAGTATTCTTCAAAGTGTCCACCTTTACCAGCAACACCTTTTTGTCTTTTATCATATCCCTCACAAAGTGATATTGAATATCAATGTGTTTTGTCTTTGAAGGATAATAAGGGTTCTTTCCCAAGAAAATTACACTTTGGTTGTCACAGTCTATCCTTATACCTCCCTGTAATAACCCCATACTTGAAGACAATCTATGCAACCAAACTGCTTCCTTGCCTACATGAGTGGCTACCATGTATTCTGCCTCTGCAGTTGATAGTGTCACTACAAATTTTTTCTTACTCATCCAACTGACTGCACCTCCAAATAGGTTAAACACATACCCACTTGTAGATCTTCTCTGATCTAGATCTCTAGCCCAGTCTACATCAACAAAGCTATGAATATCCAACATTCTGTCCAATCTTGGTCTTCCTTGGTAGCACAAACAATAATCACTAGTGCCACGCAAATACTTGAAAACCCACTTCACTGCTGTCCAATGCTCCTTCCCTAGTTTTTACATAAACCTGCTCAATACTCCCACTGCATGTGCAATTCCTGGTCTCGTACAGACCATCGCATACATCAGGCTATCAACTACACTTGCATATGGAACATGGGATTGTTGGCATTATGACACAGGTTTGGCGCTATGACATAGGTGTTGTCCTTGATTACAACTCGCTCAAATGATAGATCATAGTTTAGGCAATCAGATTGAAGGAAAAGAGATATATGCAGGTTCCCCTTGACCAAGCCACATATACACGCGGGTTAGAAGTCCATAAGGCACATATGCATATACACACACTTTCACGCAAGGAAAAGCTCGTACATGTTGGAAAACCTGGTTTTGGTCTGTGGTATTTGGTCCTTGGTATTTTGACCCATGGTATTGATCCAAAGGTATCTTGATCGAAGTGTTGACCCAAGGTATTTGGTCCAAGGTATTGCTTCTAAGTGGTTTTGGACCATGGTATTGAGTAAGGCCTAAGACTATAAAAGGAGGAGGAGCTCATTAGGCAAAGGCACTCAAGCATTGAATATCTAATGAAGAGAAAGATCTAGAATACTAGTGATTGGGTTATGGTGCATAGCTGGATCTAAATGAAGGAGGAACCTGAGCACTAGAATAAGGATAAGTTCTATTGATGATGGTGGGTTCCAGTATTGCAACAATAATGCTGCAACTCCTGGGACTCCCTTCTTCACTTTTAACAACCTGGTAGTTTGTAACAAACTTGGAAGCGACGGTGCTATATGCACAAGTACTAGCTCTTACCGCAGCTGTGACTGGATTAGCTGGCACAAGTCAGCTAGGAGCTTAAGCCAACTTCTATGAGATCTCAAAAGAATATTTTAACAGTGATGGATGAAAGCTAACTCAACCAGAGGCTAATCTACTTGCAGAAAGAAGTTGAAAGCTAGAAAGGAACACAAACCCTAACAAACCCTAGTTTTACCGACTAACCCTACTAGTGCAAGTAAAAGAATGAAGGTACAAGAATGGATTCCATTAACTTTTAGAAAGGTAAAATGCATGTGAATAAGCTACTTCTAAAGAAAAATATGAAGAAAACATCTTTTTGCATTTTTGAGTACTTCGTCAAGATTATTTTGCATATGCTGTAACTGTTTTTTACTGTACATATGTTAACTGGCGAAAGGAAATGGAGTAGGCACTTGCAGGAGGTTGGGAAGGTTAGAAGAGGGCCTAAGTGGTCCCTAGCACCCTTCCAAAGAGTTTCACAGTGATCGGATTCCAAGAAACCGCTTTCGTGAGCTTCTACAGGAAGTCTGCAGGGGTTCTACAGGATGTTCAGTGGCTTCTACAGGATGTTCGAAAAGGAGATTTTTGAAGGGTTGATGGTGGAAAAGAGGTGAATAAGTGGGTACGGAGGTTGATGATGATGAGGAATGGTCTAGGACCTGGCGAACGAAGTGGGTGAGTGACAAGGATGGTTGGATTTGTTCAAGGAGGGGTAGAGCAATGTTGCACAAAAATATGGAAATTAGGTCAAAGTGAGGGAACGTAGCAAATGTGAGGAAAGAATCAGAGTTGGAGGATAGAGAAGGTAGTGGTGATGGAGTAGGGGTAGGCAAAGAGGTTTTACAGGTGCTATGCAAGTTATTTTTCAAACTATTCAAACAAAGACTCAAAAAACCAAAGACCTAGCTACTTTAACCTAATCTGACCTGAATATTAGTAAGGCAAATGAGTAGAAGTTTATTGCAATGAAATCACGTGAAATAGCTATGCAAACTAAGCAATCATGAACCTGAACATGTAACCTCAACTGGTATCAACTTCTGCATATGAGAATCTACACTAACAATTGCATGATGAAGCAAAGACAATGTTTTTGGTAGTGGCAAGGACACCTTGGTCTCAGCTCATGGTCTCGCAGGGGGAGAGGTGAGATTAGGGGTCTTGATGGCATTTTTCTGAAGATTTTCTCTGTTATTAACCTATCAAAACAATCTGAACCTGAAAAGACTTTTTAATCATCAAAAATGACCTATATAATCAAGCAAAACTGTAATCTACTTAATAGAAATTATTTGATAAAGAAATTCAAAACATATAACAGTACAAGAAGGAAGCCTTGGCACCTGGGTTGGGCCCAACCCTAAGAGCTACAGGCTCCTGTTGAAGCCCCGAAAATCGGTTCGACAATAAGGGGGATACCCGCCCGGTCCGGACCTTGGTTGGCAACTCCTTATCCGTTTGGTATAGCGGGTCCGACTGGGGATAATGGGACCAGTTTCCCAATCTGTGGGTGTGTGTGTGTAGAATTGGATGTTGCTGATCTAACAATAACTATCTAAGCTATTCTAATTCAAACTTTAATCTAATTCTATGCTATGGTAATCTAATAAAAACAACACATCTAATCTATGCTAACCCAGGATGTAATTCTTCTATTATGCGATCTAAAGAGTTTTCATATAACAACTGGTAATAAATATCATTCAACGATTATAAGAAATGAAATCAATAAAGATGAACTATTTCGCATAAAAATTTAGGCAAAACAGTTGTGAACAACATATCGCATAATAAGCTATTCATACATTGAACATAAATAAATAGTTCCACCGTACAAAAGTGCCAAATGGTAACTCAATCATTCATGCAATAACATATAAACAATTGAAGACTGTATATCACTTTAACATATAAGAAGAAATGGTCAAGAGATAAAAGTACCATTTATGACTGGTCCTACTCATAAGCTTCAAGCAATAATGATTTATTTCTCCTTGCTCTAACATCTACTAAGAGTACAGAAGTGCAACATCAGTAGCAGATATCAAATGCAAACATCAACAAATCTTGATCCATTCATTCACCAAAACCTCCTCTGAGGGTGCAAAAGTGCATGTTTTGAGGACAAGTTTTTGATAAATTTCTGGACCCTTCTCTAAATGCATGAGAAGGGTTTAAATACTACTAACTAAATAACTTAATTACACATATTCAGGATACGGTTTAAATGACCACCCTTTTTCTAAGCAAAATTATTTCTAAAAATTAAATCTAATATCTAAATATTTATGTATTTGCTCCTTAATGTTGCGAGCATTCGATATTTGCCTGGGTTGAGTCGACTGACTGTCTTCTACTTTTGATTGAGCTAAACAAAAAGAAATGGCAAGCACTGGCACTATTTTTTCCAGAAAAATAGCATATATGCTTTAGAATCATCTCTGGCTATGTGGATTTACTGTGTATGCTTAGTGATAATCCAAATTCCACTTGGTTAACCCTTAAATTGCCTCAGCCTTTGCTTTCTTGTGTTTCCGGGCTTACGAGTGACTAAGCAGTTAAGGACTTTGCTTTTTGAGCAATTTCCTCAGCGATGCGCAATTAGCGCTAGGCGCTAATCGTGCATCGAAAACTGCCTCCGTTCTTTGATCCGGGCCTTTTTGGTGCATTTTTCGCCTTTAGCGCCTTTCCATCACCGGGTATAAGCTTTAAAATTTTGCAAAAATATTGCTTTTGTGAACTTCTACCCTTGAGTGTTAAATCGCCTGTTGATATCAGCATTGTTCAATCATTCATTGAACCATGGCTCTGACTGATAGATCTGCAACGGATAGCCTAGTAGCGCTCTGAAATTTGTGGCTCTGTTGCATGCAACATCCATTAATGAGGGCATTTCTCTGCTTCCGAGCTTTGGAGCTTTATCCTTTTTCCTTAATCGCTTCCTGGTTCATATTGTTTTTGTTTTTCCTTCCTGAAGTTCACACATAAGGAGAGCGTAATGATAATAAAAATTGACAAGAAAGCTCTGAGCTCTATGGATGTACAAAAACATGCCACCTGACGTGAAATAACTCTTCAAAAAACACAAAATTGTCTTCCATTAACACTTGGCGTACATTCATTAATTTTCATTAACGCGCCTATTCAACTTTTCTTGAATGTTGAGCCGGGGAAAATCTGCGATCATCGCGTTATCGCATTTTCTCAATATGTGTTATCGCAGGGTTAGCCGATCACGTTTATCGCATTATCACAGGTTGTTGTTTCGCATGATCGCAAGATCGCCGATCGCATTATCGCATAATCACAGGATCGCAATTCGTTACAATTTGTTAAATAGTTATGTGCTGTTTTTTGCGATGTTGCGATATGCGATGTCGCATATCGTCCGTCAGCGATTTCTTAAAATTTTCGTTTATGAGTGTTTCTTAATGCATGCGATGCGATGGATTTCGCGTCGCATTCTCGCAGTTTATCATTCTACTCACAAGGAAATGTCCTATCTTCTTCGCGCGATGTGATATTTTCTTAAGGAGTATAATACATGAGTTTTAATTAAATTTTTTGAATTTTTTACTAAGGGTCCCCACTTATCTAGTGTTATTGATAATACTAAATAAGGAGGGGGGTTGTTGGTGGCCACAACAATTGGCGATTCACTTGGAAGAACCAGTTATCTCTGTTCTCCTATTGAATTTTTCAAACTTCCAAAATAGAAATTTTTTCAGAAAATTAAACTTTGTTATGGACAGATAGAGTACATTATGCTTTTAAACTGTCAATGATATTTTGTTTCAACCTCTTTTCTTTCTAATTATTTGCTTCCTTAGGCTACTCCTTGTATTTACATCAGCCATTACTTGGTCTTGTATAGATAAAATAAAGTCTCCTCTATAAACCAGTTTTAAATATGCTCATTTGTCGTAGGTAGAACCTTTGTTACCAGCAGGTGTTTATAGCCTCGACAGGGTTACCTGTTACCCAGCAATGATCCTTTATCCTATTTAAGGTGACCTACAAATTTCAAAGAAAAAATCCATATTTACACTTATTGCTTTGATTTTATTTTTATTCTTAAAGAACAATGTCTTGGTTTGGTAGCCAAATTATGACAGAGTCACTCACTTGATTCATAACTTTGCTGAACAAGTTGGCTTGTGATGAGACCCCTTGTCTTTTGATTACAACAATCTTGAGTCATTGCCCTGTTGTGGTAGACAGTATTGGCAAATTCAGCAAGTTATGATATCTGTGATCATGATAAGACGGCTCATGATGAGACCTATTATTCTTCAAGATATAGTGTATCCTTGGATTATCCCTCTGAAGCTGCGATTTTCCTTAGCAGGGAGGAAGTCATTGTTTCCTTAAGATGGCTCTCGATGACAATAATAGAGTTTTTTGGAAACATTGTTCTACAGAGAATCTTCATTTTGTTATTGATACCTTTCATTGTGCTGATATAAAACAATTTCTTCACTAAAGGTTGCTTTCATCGAATTCCTTGAAGCTGAAACTCGTATCATATCTAGGTTAAAGTTTTTAACTGTATCTGTCAATAATAAAGACCATTTTTTCAAAAGATTTTCTATTTATACAAGCGAAAAGCTCAAAATCTGAAAGAGAATTGGTGTCTTTTTCGTAAATACCTAATGTAACCACTCACACTTGGTTTTATTATGAAAAGAAAAACTATTCTACAAAAAATAGAAGAATAATCTTCTATGGAAAATATTTTTTGAGAATTTGTCCATTAACAGGCAAAGGGTCCCTCCTACCTGCTAAATCCTGTAACACAAATGTTGATGGACCTATGACTTCAATAATCTGAAAAGGACCAATCCACATTCTTTGAAATTTTGTGTGTTTGCCCTTTACTTCATGAGCCTTACCCCACTTTAAAACTAAATCTCCCATCTGAAAATCTTTTATGGTCATTATGTTTGAATCAAAAGAGGATTTTACAAGCGCTTGATGATGAGCATGCGTTTTCTTAGCTTGTTCTTGTCGTTCTTCTAATTTAATTATTTCCATTTGTCTCAGGTGTAAGGAGGAAGTTGGTACTTCATCAATGTATTGTACTAAAGACAAAGAGGGAATGGCTAAGTGAGTTGGAAGAACCACTTCTTTTCCATAAACTAAATTAAAGGGAGAAGTGTCGATTGAAGTTTTTTGCGTTATCCTATCTGCCCATAAAGAATATACCAAAGCTTTGTGCCAATTATTTTGATTCTGGTCAACTGTTCTTTTAATAATCCTAATTAGGTTTTTATTTGTTGACTCAGCTAACCCATTACCTTGCGGATAGTAATTGGCCAAATATTTAAGTTTGAATCCTCTTTTAAGTGCAAAATCAGTCATTGCATTTCCAGAAAAGTATGATGCATTGTCAAACATTAAAGCAGATGGAAATCCAAACCTAGTGATTATAAATTGATCTATGAATTCAATAATATTTTCAGAATTAGCTGTCTTGAGCGGAACTGCTTCTACCCATTTTGTGAAATAATTTGTTGCCGTGAGGATGTATCTATGCTGCTTAAAAGAGTGAGGAATGATCTCACCTATTATGTCCAAGCCCCACTGACTGAAAGGTTGCTCGATGTTTACCGGTTGTACTGGTAGGGACGACTTCTTTTGTCTCCCAGTAGTAGTTTGGCAGACTTGACATCTTCTCATGTAACTATGCGAGTCTTTGAACAATGTGGGCCAGTAATACCCTGTGCGTAAGATTTTATGTGTGGTAGCATCTCCAGCATAGTGTCCGCCTGCTGGCCCATCATGGAGTTCCTGCAAAACTTTTTCAGCTTCAGTTTTTTCAAGACACCTAAGAAGAACAGAATCATAATTTTTTCTGAAAAGAATATCATTTATGAGCTGATATTGTTTAGCTTTTAATCTTAGAGCTCTTTTCTTAGTATGATCGAGGTGTGAAGGAGCATACCCATTCTTAAGATAATAAATGATACCAGCATATAATGATTCTGCTTCATTTAGGCTTACCTCACCTATTTGTACCTCTTCAGATGGGGTTTCAAAAATTTGCGAGGCTCTGGCCAGCATTTTGCAGAAGCCTTGACCTCTTACGATGTTTGGTGGTTTTATCTCAAGGTCATATTCCTGTAAGGCAGTAACCCAATTGGCCCTTTTCTTACCCACATCCTTCTGCACTAGAAGATTCCTTACCGCTGGAAATGGTACTATGATCTTAGTATGGGTTTTAAGTAAGAAAGGTCTGAAGTATTTGACCGCTTTGAAAACAGCATAAGCCTATTTCTCCACGTCTAAATAATTGAGTTCAGCACCTTGTATATTTGAGCTAAAAAACGCAATTGGAGTTTCCGCTTTTTCTTGATTCGCTTGAGTTAGTATCACGGCATATGACTTATCTGAGGCAAATGTGTATAAGATAAAAGATTCTGAAAAATTCGAGGTTGCTAAAGATGGAGCATTAATAATAGCTTGCTTAATCAGGTTGAATGCTTCATGCTCATCTTGACCCCATTTAAAATTTGAATTCTTTTTAATCATGGTCTGCAAAGGAGACACGATTCGTGAAAAATCTGGAACGAATCTCTTTACAAAATTGATTTGACCAAGGAAAGATTGCATGGCTATTTTGTTATGGGGTTGGGATATTTCAGAAATTTCTTTGATTCTGTCGGGTTCAATGTGAATACCAGACTTTGAAACTATGAATCCTAGAAGTTTCCCTTAACTTAATGTGAAAAAATATTTCTTTGGGTTAAGTGAAATTCCATACCTTAAACACTGTTGAAAGATTTGTTTTAGGTCTTTGAGATGGTCGCTTCGCTTCTTGGAGTACACTGTTATATCATCCAAATAAATTACTACATATTTATTGACTAAACCTTTCAATGAAATGTCCATGGCTCTCTGAAATGTAGCACCAGCATTAATAAAACCAAATGGCATCTTCCGATATGCATATGTGCCCCATTTAGTTCTGAATGTGGTTTTCCACTGATCATCAGGATGTACCAACACTTGATTGTACCCTGAAAATCCATCCAAGAAAGACATTAGTTCTGAACGTGCCACCGCCTGCAGTATTTGCTCCATAGGTGGAAGAGGAAAATTGTCTTTTTGACAGGCTTTGTTAAGATTCCGAAGGTCAATGCAAATCCTAATATCTCCGTTTTTATTTCTAATGGGTACCATATTGGAGACCCATTTGGAATATCTGGCGGGAAAGATTATCCTGGCTTTCAGTAACTTGTTGAGCTTGGTCTTTATCTGATTTTCTAAATTAGGGTGGATTTTTCTCAGATTTTGTTGGACAGGTTTTTCATTATCAATCATAGGAATAGTATGTTGGATGATAGAAGTGTTGTATGTTTTCAGCTCATCATAATTCCAGGCAAAACCATTTTTATATTGTCTCAAAAGACGAATATACGCTAGTTTATCTTCAGGGGCTAGGCCGAGGCTAGATTAATGTTTTGTGGTTTAGCATCGGTCCCTAGGTTTACTAATTCGTAGTTCAAAGTTGAACTGTAGAGTTTTGAATTGGTAGACCTATTAAATTGATCTTTCAAATCGTATAAGTCTTCTAACTTGACCACCGACTTTGGTATAGCATTATTAGTGCTATTTTGTTGCAACTGTCGATCGTGCCGGTCTTCGTCAATTATTTGATTGGAGTAGGATGCTTTAGATGTAAGGAAATTTACAATATCTGGATCATCATTGAATGCTCTCCAGTTTGTGATGTTGTCAGGAATGGACAGTCTAAAGATTAATTCTATTGAGAATCTATCTGGACTAAAATCTTCAGAGGGAATAAGCTTAGAAGCTACATTAGCCAAAAGGTCTGCACTTGCGTTTTGGAGTCTAGGGATTGAAGAAATATTAAACGCTATGAAATGCTCAGTCAGATCTTGTACTAAAGATTGATAGTGTTTTAAGTGACCTGATAAGCAATGTATAGTGTTACGTACCTGCTTAACCACAATCTCAAAGTCTCCAAAGACTTGAAGATACTTGACATCTAACTTGATTGCCTTGTACATGCCTTGAACCAAAGCCTCGTATTCTGTTGTATTGTTTGTGCAATCAAATTCAAGTCTGCATGTGAGCATGATCTTTTCTCCTTCTAGACTAATCAGAACACATCCTGCTCCTGCTCCTTCATTAGATCTAGAGACATCAAAAAATTATTTCCAAAACAAAGATGTATTTACAGGTTTATCTAAAAAATTAATACATTTCGAACTATCAGTTCGAGAAAAATTCTCAACTTGGGACAATTTTTTTTTTTCTAAATAAGGTGACGCATGAGCATTGAAATTACCGAGGAAGGAATCTACCAAGTAATTGCCAATGATACTGCTGTTATACGCTACCAGTTCATTTTCTCCCTCTAACTCCGTTACTATGTACTTCTGGTGTATCTCTCGTTCAACTTTTATTTGATTCGGTTTACCATTGTAGGGCAGCCACATGTGCGACCAATTAGTTGCGAAGAATCCATGGAGTTTCTCTGACAAATCCCTGCTAAGAATTAAGCCATAGAATTCTGGGATGTCAACAACTAAAATATCAATAACCTGACATACCTTCGGGTTGGATGACAATCTTATGGTTACTTGATTTAGTTCGCCGATCACTTCGACTTGAGATCGATCAAGCTGAACTATGCGCACTGCGGATTTCTGTGGTTGGACATTTAATTTGGCACATATACATTTGGGTAAAATATTCGATGAAGCACCGGAATCTACTAAACAATTGTGCACATTTTTATTGAAGATTTCATAAGTAAGGAGAAATGGGGTAGTGTGAGATCTTGATCTTCCTCCAATCAAGGCGCTGTAATTTGGATCAATCTTACTGATCACGTTCGTTGGAGGTCTTCCCATGTTGTGGGAAGCTTGAGAAATTACAGCGGCAGGCAAAGGTGCAACTGGCACGGCATGTAATTCTTTCATCATTATCTTCTGTTGATGTTTCAATTTGCTCAGTTCGTAAAGGGTGATATTAGCCCTAGTATTTTTCATATCATCAATAATATTGTACTCCATTTCATCCGACACTATCAGTGTTTTTGATGGAGTTGTCTCATCTGCTTGGACTAGGCTAGTTTGAGTCGCTTTGGATGTCGTTTTCTTTGTTGCGACTTTATCTTTTGTTGCAGAGCTTGCGCTATTTTGCTTAGGGGTAGTCTGGGGAGGATCAAGCTGATTTTTACTTCGTGTGCTAACTGGAAATACTTCTTGATCTTCCTCTTGTGGGAGGATGAAGTCCCACATTCCTTGTAATTCCACAACTTCTTCGTCATCGGTCTGCCCTTCAGTGGCAATTTCCTCTTCCTCTTCCTCGGATTCGGCATTTGAAATGGCATTGGGGGGCTTTGCATCTGTTGAAGGACCTCTTTTAAAAGCTCTGTAGGGCTTTTTCGAAGAAGTTTATGCTACTTGCGTTTTTATGTCGACCATCTCATTGGACATGGTCTGTAGAACTTTCTGCAATCCTTCTAAATCAAAAGGATCTTTTGGCTATTTCTTCTTGGAGTCTTCCTTGAAGGTGACTTTTTTGGACTTACGTTCCTCTATCGCGGATCTCTTTTCTAGGGCTATTATTCATTTTTCTACTGCTATCGCCTCTTTCATGTTTTCAGCTAAGGTTGTTTTTTTTGCCCTGTCCACGAAGATGGCTATGTTTGATGGCAGAGCGGTAATATACCATTTGCATCGTACTTCTTCGCTGCGCTGAGAAGCAGTAGAAATTTTGTTGAACCATAAATTGAAATCCTTAATAGGCTCTCTAGCTTTGGCTTTAAGATTGGATAGGTCATTGATTAACGTTGCTGTTGATCTGTCATCACCAAACTTGGTTAGGAATTGGTCCTGGAAGATATTCCAACTTGTAATGGTTCCGAAGGGTAATAAAAAGTACCATGACCCGACTATCCCTTGCAGTGTATAGGGAAAAATCCGAACAACAACATCTTCATTAGTAACCCCATTGAGATTAATGGAAAGAATGAAGTTATTTATGTGCTCTTCTGCTAGCATACCTACCTCGGGATTGAATTTGGGCAGCCATTTCTTAGGATGGACCGGTATTTGACTCAAGGGTGTAGGCATTAAGACTGCCCCAGGGTTGTTCCATGGAGTCTGGGCCATCGTTGAACTGCTAACAGAGGAAAGTGCAGAAGATGATGTCTGTGGCTAGGAGGATGAGGATACTATGATCGTAGATGATTGAAGAGGGGTTGTGGGAGTCCCAGTGGACGGATGAACAATGATCTGGAGTGGAGGTGTGGATGGTTGACTTCGCGGTAAGTGTTTGAGATGGATGATGCGGATGGAAGAGTGTCACTGTCAGACTCTTGCGGTGATTTCCTGGCTCTTTTCCTGGTGGGAAGAGGTAATTCGGTCGGCTGAATGCCAAACTTTTCACTCTTTAACCTAGTCAGGGGATGAGCAGGGTTGTACTACGAAGTCACGCTGCCTTGAGATCTATCAGACCTCTGAGGGGAGATGGAAAATCACTAAAGTTTGTGAATCAGGGATTCAACTTCAGGAGGTTCAATGGTAGATTGGTCTGAAATATCAGGGTGTGTAGCAGCGGTTGACACTCGAGAGACTTCTAACTCTGGATTTAAATGTAATGGGGAAGTTGGGGGAGATGATGAGGGTGATTTACTCTCAGAATGGTATTCAGATTTGGATTTACTTGCCATTCATAGTTCAGGCCCTCCTTCTAGCGCCAAATATGTTGAAGCCCCGAAAATCGGGTCGACAACAAGGGGATACCCGCCCGGTCCGGACCTTGGTTGGCAGCTCCTTATCCGTTTGGTATAGCGGGTCCGACTGGGGATAATGGGACCAGTTTCCCAATCTGTGGGTGTGTGTGTGTAGAATTGGATGTTGCTGATCTAACAATAACTATCTAAGCTATTCTAATTCAAACTTTAATCTAATTCTATGCTATGGTAATCTAATAAAAACAACACATCTAATCTATGCTAACCCAGGATGTAATTCTTCTATTATGCGATATAAAGAGTTTTCATATAACAACTGGTAATAAATATCATTCAGCGATTATAAGAAATGAAATCAATAAAGATGAACTATTTCGCATAAAAAGTTAGGCAAAACAGTTGTGAACAACATATCGCATAATAAGCTATTCATACATTGAACATAAATAAATAGTTCCACCGTACAAAAGTGCCAAATGGTAACTCAATCATTCATGCAATAACATATAAACAATTGAAGACTATATATCACTTTAACATATAAGCAGAAATGGTCAAGAGATAAAAGTACCATTTATGATTGGTCCTACTCATAAGCTTCAAGCAATAATGATTTATTTCTCCTTGCTCTAACATATACTAAGAGTACAGAAGTGCAACATCAGTATCAGATATCAAATGCAAACATCAACAAATCTTGATCCATTCATTCACCAAAACCTCCTCTGAGGGTGCAAAAGTGCATGTTCTGAGGACAAGTTTTTGATAAATTTCTAGACCCTTCTCTAATTGCATGAGAAGGGTTTAAATACTACTAACTAAGTAACTTAATTACACATATTCAGGATACGGTTTAAATGACCGCCCTTTTTCTAAACAAAATTATTTCTAAAAATTAAATCTAATATCTAAGTATTTCTGTATTTGCACCTTAATGTTGCGAGCATTCAATATTTTCCTGGGTAGAGTCGGCTGACTGTCTTCCGCTTTTGATTGAGCTAAACAAATAGAAATGGAAAGTGTTGGCACCAATTTTTCCAGCAAAATAGCAGATATGCTTTAGAATCATCTTTGGCTATGTGGATTTACTGTGTATGCTTAGTGATAACCCAAATTCAACTTGGTTAACTCTTAAATTGCCTCTGCCTTTGCTTTCTTGCGTTTCCGGGCTTACGAGTGACTAAGTAGTTAAGGACTTTGCTTTTTTATCAATTTTCTCAGTGATGCGCGATTAGCGCTAGGCGATAATCACGCATTGAAAACTGCCTCCGTTCTTTGATCCGGGCCTTTCTGGTATGTTTTTTGCCTTTTGTGCCTTTCGTTCACTGGGTATAAGCTTTAAAATTTTGCAAAAATATTGCTTTTGTGAACTTCTACCCTTGAGTGTTAAATCGCCTGTTGAGATCAACATTGTTCAATCATTCATTGAACCATGGCTCTGACTGATAGATTTTCAATGGATAGCCCAGTAGCGCTCTGAAATTTGCGGCTCTGTTGCATGCGGCATCTGTTCATGAGGGCATTTCTTTGCTTCCGAGCTTTGGATCTTTATCCTTTTTCCTTAATCGCTTCCTGCTTCATATTGTTTCTGTTTTTCCTTCCTACAGTTCACACATAAGGAGAGCATAATGATAATAAAAATTGACAAGAAAGCTCTGAGCTCTACGGATGTACAAAACCATGCCACCTGATGTGAACTAACTCTTCGAAAAACAAAAAACTATCTTTCATTAACACTTTGCGTACATTCATTACTTTTCATTAACGCGCGTATTCAACTTTTCTTGAATGTTGAGCTGGGAAAATCTGCGATCATCGCATTATCACATTTTCTCAATATGTGTTATCGCAGGGTTAGCCGATCACATTTATCGCATTATCACAGATTGTTGTTTCGCGCGATCGCAAGATCACCGATCGCATTATCGCATAATCGCAGGATCGCAATTCGTTACAATTTATTAAATAGTTATGTGCTGTTTTTTTGCGATGTTGCGATATGCGATGTCCGATATCGGCCGTCGGCGATTTCTTAAAATTTTCGTTTATGAGCGTTTCTTAATGCATGCGATGTGATGGATTTCACGTCGCATTCTCGCAGTTTATCATTCTACTCACAAGGAAATGTCCTATCCTCTTCGCGCGATGCGATATTTTCTTAAGGAGTATAATACATGAGTTTTAATAAAAGTTTTTGAATTTTTTACTAAGGGTCCCCACTTATCTAGTGTTATTGCTAATACTAAATAAGGAGGAGGGTTGTTGGTGGCCACAACAGCTCCTAAGAAAAATCTCAGGACTGATGCCAAATGAAACTGCTTTCCATTATTAAAAAATAACCATGTCACAAGAAAGTTGTACAACAGAAACTACAAAGATGAGCTGAGAAACTAGCAGCACTATAGTGCAAAATACAACTACTCAAAAAGTAAACTACGAAGGTTGGAAGCCTTCCTATTTATGCACTACAAGGGTCTCCAACAACCCTCCTTAACTCGAGGGTCTCGGCTGCTCAAACTGACAGTGATCAGTCACTTTACACAAAACTGCTCGGCTGCCCTTGGGAATCCTTTTCAGTGGCCTGCTGATCTCCGAGCTGAGGGTGGAGATTTTGAGGAAGGGGCCATTTAATATAGGATACACCCTTCCTATGAATCCTCACCCTTGTTCCTTCATGCTTGGCTGTCATATGGCTCATAAATGCTTTGCTTGGGTCCAAAATTTGTCCAAAAATCTACAATAACCATGTGTTAGCCTTCTTGGTCCAGTGACTATCCTCATTCGTTCAACTAACATAAATATACTCAAAAAACATGCATAAACTATGAAAAATGGTGGATTGATGAAGAACAGTAGGCAAAATGAGCCCAATAAGTTACCCATTTTTAGGGCTCATCATCACCCCCCTACTAAATGGGTTACTCATCCTCTGAGAAACTAATCTAGCTCATCATCCTTGATAGCTTTGACTACCTCTCTCACATCCCAGGCCTCTACAGTGATGTCTTCTTCCTAGTCGTGAAATCCTACTTTTCTTTCCACTTCCTCCCACTGCCTGTTTTCCTCTTCTTCCTTAACTCCTTCTAGCAATCCCAAGGCAAGGGAGGACTGAATTTCAGGCTGATCCAATTGGCCTACAGATTTTTCATTGACTATTTATAGAGGGGTACCCTTGCCAAGACCTCCCTCATCCTGGTTGGAGAGTGGTATTCCCTTATCTTCAAATTGTGGGGCAGTGTGTTCCACCTCTTTGTGCAAGCATGGAGGTAGTTATCCCCCAACAATCTCTCCATGTCCTGAAAGTGGGCAATAGCTTGAGCCTGTTGCTCAATGTGATCTGGTAAATCCTAAGGGCTGTTTGCCAAGTGCTAGTGGGAGCTTATCAATGCTGAGGGATCCTCCGGCTCTACTATGATCATTAGTGGCTCACTGAGTTACCTGCTCATAATATTTCGGACCTCTGCTGCTCTTTTTTCCTCATGATTCATCCAAGAGGCCATGGCCATAAGTTGGACGTCTCCTACCATAATGTTGGGATCCCATTAATTCATATTTGGAAGGGCTAAGTTGTGCAAATAAAACTATGATAATTTAGCCTTGTCCTCTGATGAGCTACTGTCACATAAAGCCGCAAATTGATGACAATTTTGAAATGGAGTAGTGCCCCTTTGGGCCAAGGTGTTAATCTGGAACTGAAACGATTGATCTTTGAGGTACAAAGTGTATGACTTGGCAGGCTGCCTACATTGTATGGCCTCTATTGCCCAGCTGGCCATGCAAGCCAGTTGGGCTTCCTTCTCATGTACCTGTCGCCCTAGAGACTGTATCTCCTCTGCTGTCTACAACTCCTTTTCCTGTAACTGTTTTGATAGTGCCTCGATCTCAGCCTGCAACCCATACTTTCTTTGTTGTTCATCCAAGGTTTCTTTGTTTGTTGGAGGCTTTTCCCGTTGCTGCTGTTCTCCTAGAATGGAGGGCCTGTCTTCCTTATGGATTCCTTGTAGTTGTAGCTGCTGTTTCAGCAACTCGTTCTCTTCCTGTAGTGTGGCCCCGTGACAGCTTTCCACATGCTTCACCATAGCCAATTCTTTCCTTGACTCCTTGAGTTGTTCCTCTAGGGGGTTTATGTCTACCACACCCTTGGACTTGGCGATCTTCATCCAAGTATGAGTCTTAATCCTTTCTTCCTCAAGTGCAAAAAATAGTGGCACTGCAAATTTCTGGGGAATTATTTTCCCACCTTCTAACATGTTATAGTATGTGCCCAAACTGGGCTGAGGACTTGGTTCCAATATTTCCTCTGTCCTTCTTCTTGTGGTTGTTTGGCCACCTTTTCCTCCAAATTCGCGGTCTCCTTTAGCTTAGCCTAAGTTTCCTGTAGAGCTTTCTCAGCTTCCTGTAGAACAGTCTTTGTGTCCATTGTCTTCAGTCTTTCTCTCCAGGTGGAAGTTTTTTGGCTTCCTCAGTCATAGGTGATGGAAATATTTGAGGGATACCCTTCCTTTGGTTTAGGGGTTGTGTCCTCAATAATAATTGGCTCCTTTGACTGCGGCTGGGGTCTGCCAACTTTGATCCATGTGCTCCTTCTTGCTTTAAAGTACATGGAGGTCTGCCTCTTTCGCTTCCTTTTTTTTTTTGGAGGTGTTTTTAAGACGGCCAACATAGCTGCTACCTCTCTTTCCAATATTTTCGGCGATTTTCCTCTTTGTTGTTCTGTTTCCATGCTTCCTGTAGAAGCCTCTGTGTCAACTACTTCTGCCTGAATTGTGGACATTTTAGGATCTGTTTTTACTTTTTGTTTTGGTGTGACTTCTGTGGTTGTGCCAACCTTTACTTGGGATGTTTTTGGCTTCTCTGCTCTCCTCTGCAGTCTCTTTTCCCTTGGGGTTTGTGCTGCTATTCCTTGCTCTATTTTAGACTCAATAATTTGGCCCTCCCCCTCTTTCTCTTTTTGTCCTACTGGTGCTTGTTTATCCTGTGTTTCTTTGCCACTAGTTTTCTCTCCTGCTTCAGTGTGTTCCCCTTCTTCACTGCTGGATGAGGTGAGCTCCTCGGCCAGAATTCTAATATCGTCATCTTTGGTCATGTTTCGTAAAATTTCTCAAGAGAGGGGGACAGTGTAGGTGTGGAGGGCATCTTCTACTAAAAGTTTGATGAGCCCATGATGGGCTAATTGTTCCAGTGTCCCTTCTTTAAATTATGTGCCACATTCACTTAATGACTGCAGAAGAAAATAGGGGATGCTCAAATTTTGTTCTGGAGGAAAATCCATTCCATGTCTTAGTTCATTTAGCAACCTGAATTGATAGTCATAGACAATGCTGAATCTCCCTTCACAGGTAATGTATTTCATGATTTGGAAGTTGAATTCGCTCCAAAGAGGAGGTAAGTTGGCTCTCCGAACCCCTTTTTTGTCATCTATAGGATGTTCTTCAGGCAGGAAGAATGATTTCTTGGCTTTCTGGCCCAATGACCTTTCTTCTTTGCTCAATGGGAGTCCTAATGGGAGGCCAGTAACATGACTGATGAGCTTAGGGGTAACTTCTAGGGTCAAACCCCTAAAATTCACTGTGGCCTGTGTCTTTGATTCAGGTTTTAGGGACATTAAGTATTACTCCATTATTTCATCATCATGACCCCTGAATTTTGTCGCAAAAGGACATCCAATTGGCACGAGTGAAGAGGTCTACCACCTCACGATGCTCACACAGCTTTCTGGGATTTGAAGGTTCTCTCCTGATAAACCCTCCTGGAATGGTGAGAGTGCCCTATTTTATGCTCTGTCAGAAAAGGGAACACTGTCTATGGGTTTTTCCCTGGACTCAAGGAATAATTCTTCAGCTATTTAATATGAATGAGCAACAATTCACTGGTCTCAAGCCTACTATAGCTCAGCTCCAAGTTATCTAGAAAGGAAGAGTTTTTTGCTTCTACAGACAGAGGGCAGAGACCGAGTTTTCTTCTCAGGACACATTTAGATATGCAAATTTTTAAAATTTTCATCCATAGGCTGGCTCTCACAACTGCATATACTTTCCTTATAAGAGATTTTTAGCAACAAGAAATGTGGAGAAGAATTTTGATGTAGAAAAACTGAGGAATATCATTCAACACACAAGAAAACTACTATTTCCAACTCACAGGCTGATTTTTCTCGGACTCCCCAATTTAAAACAGTTCAATTCACAACCTTTTCGAAACATACCATGAATGGAAGAGTGTTTTCGAGCCTACCTCTCTCGGAATTCCAAATTCGACGAAGAAAAATCCAGGCTTTCTACTTCGAAAAGCTGTGCCAGAATTCCTGTAGAGTGGCTTCTTGTAGAACTCTTGCTGGCCTTTGTAGGATGTCACTGCGCTTTTGAATGAGCCCAGTACACGAGATATTTTTTTGAACAGGCTGAAAAGCTCGGTGGGGGATGACGGGTTAACAAATTTCAGAGGCAGAGGAAGGGTACTTCAGCCGAGGACGTTGCAAGTGCAAATGAATAGCGGGTGGTGAGAGTCTTTAGCCGAATATCTTTTAACAACGGAGCAATTCGTGGCAAGGGAATGAGGTGGCCGGACCGAACCATTGATCCAACATCATAGCCATCATTTTTCTGTGTGTCTCTGACCGCCATCACCTCCCCTCTACCATTAACCCCTGCCACCACTACCAGTCTCGCTGATTTTCCCTGACTGGACACTCCACACATGTCAACTGCACGTCTCGATGGAAAATTTGAATGTAACTAAGCCTATTCGGATCCCACGAGGCTTTGTAACTAGCTGAGGGTGGCCAGTTTGACTGGCCACCGATCCCGTCCAATCCGATCCATTTTCACAGCCATGGAGTTTTCGAAATATAGTTTATGCAATTGACAAATGAGGTTAGACACTTACCTGCATGACCATGGATGTGTTATGCAGACCTCGGGTCTTGGAGCCACTGCTTTGCTTGCTTCTACCTCGTGCACGGGTGTTCGAACCCATTCCTCCATTCATTGATGTTGTATGTACGAGTTTTGGAACCCGATCCTTTGGTTGTCATCGCTGCATGCATAGGTTCGGCTTCGTTTCGGCTGATGACGATGTTCCCACATTCAAGAGGAGCCTTTTGCATGTTCCCTTTGTTGATTTCGGCTGTCCCTGTCTTCAAAGTATGTATTTCCAGAGGGATCATCTGCTACAGGATTCCTGTAGGATATCCTGTAGCTACTTCTCCTCCTGGAATGCAGGCTAAACGAGTAGGGATATATTGCAGACGAAGGATTTCTTGATGAAGAGTCCAGACAAGGATTAATAGGTAGGGTGAGCTAGACATCATTGCCTAATTTGTTGTTGAAAAATTCTTGCTGGAAATCTGAGGAAACGGTGTTTCTGGTATGACTGTGTAGGAACATATAACCAAGTCGGTGACAAAGGTGTATAGAGATGAAACAGGGTGCCATATGGTGATGGGTGGAAACACGGGTGGCTGTAGGCCTAACAAACATATTCCCACCATCAGATCCCCCTCCAAAATTGATTTTGGCTTGCCCGAAGGTTCTACAAGGTCTTTCTTATAGAAGACATAGACTTCCTGTAGAAGAGGCAGAGCTTCCTGTAGAAGGTGGAATCTGAACCCGAATGCGATCAAATCCTAGGAAAGGTGAGTGATCAGGGAGGAAGTGTCTGTGAGGGTGTCCTATCACCTGGTGTGGATCCCTGTCCTTGTTTTGCGCAACCTTCCTAACCTACAATATATTCCCTGCAACCTGCAATTATTCCACAGAGATTAGGCCTGTTTTTGTTTTTTTTCTCTTATTTCTCTTTTTTCTTCATTTTTTTTTTGAGAGAGAGAGACAGCTAGGGCACCTCCATGAGGTTTTCACCCTCACTGCCTGCCCCAGGCACTTCTAAGAAATTTTCACCCAGGGATCTTTTTATTTCACTCTGTTTTTTTTTATATACTAAGGTGTGGGTGGAGTAGAGACAGGGCCCCGCTCCACTACCAACACTAATTTCTCCAAAGTTTCAATGAACTCCTGCCTCGAAAGAGGTTTCCTGTATATTTTCAATCGATGCCCATTGACAAGCATGGGGTTGGCTTCTTCATCAATGGTCCCGATGAGGACTGAACCATTGTCGTTGCATTTCTCCACTATATATGGTCCTAACCACCTTGTCCTCAGTTTCCCCTTGAAATCCTTGTATCTAGAATCATACAGAAGCACTCAATCTCCTGGCTGGAATTGCTTTTCATTAATGTGCTGGTCATGCCATATCTTCCTCTAGAGTTGAACTACTTCTGAGTGGAGGAGGGCCTGCATTCTCTGTTCATCTAATCCATTCAGCTACAGTAATCTTTCCCGTTGTGCATGGCTGAGATCTAGGTCCAGCTGAGCTGCCACCCTCAGTGTGTTGTACTCGAATTCTATGGATAGTAGAGCCTTCTTCCTGTAGACCAGCTCGTAGGGTGTGAAACTTGTTGTAGTTTTCCAAGTGGTGTTGTAGGCCCAGGTGGCCTCAACCAAGCGATCTGCCCAATCCTTCCTGCTGTTGCTCACCACTTTAGTCAAAATCTCTTCCAGCGATCTATTAGTAACTTCCACATGCCCATTAGCTTGCAGATGATAAGGAGTAGAAGTTCTGTGCTTGATCTTGTGATGAGCGAGTAGGTCTTCAATTAGGTTAGAGGTGAACTGACTTCCTCGATTGGTGACCAGCTCTCTTGGGTAGCCAAATTTGTAGAAGATATTTTCCCTTAAAAACTCAGCGACTTTTTCTTCTGTTGCTACCTTGATTGCCTTGGTTTCTGTCCACTTTGTCAGGTAGTCTGTGCACACAATGATGTAAGACCTTCTCCTTGAAGGAGGATTGATAGGACCCACAAAATCCATGCCCCACTTCTCAAATGGCTCGAAGGTCACTTGATGTTGGAGGGGCATTTCATCCCTTGGAGTCGGTTTCCCCATCCTTTGACATCAGTCACATTGGCTAATGTATCTTCTGACATATTGATGAAGAGTGGGCCAATATTAGTCTGCCTGTAGAATTTTGAAGGCAATTCTCTTCGCTGCAAAGTGACCTCCACAGGGCCCATCGTGACAGGTCAGGAGGATGTCAAAAACTTCCTCCTCCCTAACACAATGCCTCAACATTTGATTTGGGCCAAGTTTAAATAGGTTGCCCCCGATCCAAGTGAATGGGGCACTTTCCTCACAATTTTGCTCTTCTCTCTTGAGGATAGGTGTGGAGGGAACTGTGCTGAGACCAAGTAATTTGCTATATCAACAAACCATGGGGAGAGTACTGAAATAGAAAACAGGTGTTCGTCTAGCATCTGGTCATCCACTGTCCCTTCTTCACCTGCAAGCAAATCCAATCTAGACAAAAAGTCAGCAACAACATTTTCCTTACTTGGTTTGTCCACAATGGTCAAATCAAATTGATGCAACAAGAGTAACCATCTAATGATACGAGCATTCGCATCAGGCTTATTCGCTAAATATCTAATCACAGCATGATCGGTGTGTACGAATGTTTGATAACTAGTGATATAGTGTCTGAACTTGTTTAGGGAGTGTACTACAGCCAGGAACTCTTTTTCGGTTACAGTATAGTTCATCTCTGCCTTAGACAGGTTTTTGCTGACAATGTATATGGCATATGGGAGTTTCTCCTCAACTTGTCCTGAGGATGCCCCTATGGCTTTGTTCAAGGCATCGGTGTGGATGTGGAAAGGTAGGGCCCAGTTTGGACCTCTCAAGATCGGGGCGGACACCAGCTTATCTTTCAACTCATCCAGAGCCCCTTGACAGTTGTTAACCCATTTAAACTCAACATTTTTCCCTAAGAGGCCAAACAATGGCAAGGCTAGCTTACTGAAATCTTTAATGAATCTTCTATAATATCCTACTAAGCCTAGAAAGCTCCAAACATCTCTTACCACTTGAGGGGGTGGAACCTTTTGGAAGATAGCAAATTTGTTAGGATCCACCTGTAATCCTTGCTGAGAAATGGTATGACCTAACAGGGTCCCTTCAGTCATCAGGAATTCACATTTTTCAGGACTGAGGGACAGGTTCATCTCAATACATTTTTTTAAAACTTTTCCCAAGTTGGACAATGGTTCTTGGAAGTTAGACCCATAAAGAGTAAAGTCATCCATATAAATTTCCATTGAATCGTGAACCGGCTCAGCAAATATGCTCAATACTGCTCTCTAGAAAGTGGCAGGAGCATTGCATAGCCCAAAGGGAAGGACCCGGTAGGCAAAGGTTCCCCAGGGACAAGTGAAGGTGGTCTTATCTTGGTCTTCCGTGCTAATTTGGATTTGATTATACCCGCTGAACCCATCTAGGAAAGAAAAGAACTTCTTCCCTTCCAACCCATCTAGCACTTGATATATGAAAGGCAAAGGGAAATGCTCCTTCTTGGTGGCTTTGTTAAGTTCTCGATAATCTACACAGATTCTCCACTTCCCATTTTTCTTGGGTACAAGCACCAGAGGAGAAACCCATTCGTTGCCTGAGATGGGGTAGATGAATCCTGCATCCAAAAACTTTTGCAATTCTTCTTTAACAATGTCCTTAAGGGCTAGATTCATTCTCCTCTGAGGCTACCTGACTGGTTTACAATCCTCTTTAATGTAAATGTGATGGGTACAGACCGACGGATGGACTCCTTTCATTTCCTTATAGCTCCAGGAAAAAGCATCCAAATGGTGGCTCAATAAGCTACAGAGCTCCTTCTCTTGAGAGGGAGATAGGGATGAGTTGATCTTTAAGGTTCTTTCAGGACCAAATTCCACATTTTTAACTTTGGGTGAGGTCGGATCAGCCACACATAGGTCCACTAAAGTGTTGGCTTGGGTACCTTCCACTAAATCCTCTAATGATAGTGCACTGGAAGGTGGATTTTGAATCGAATTCTCGATCAAGTCATCCTAGGTCAGAGGACCTCCCCTGGTGGCTTCTACTATGCACAATGGTGCAGAGTAGACTTCACCCTCATTTTCCTCCTCCAACCAGAGCGGTAAGTCATGTTTTAACAGAGGTTGGGCAGGAGGGTATAGGACTAGTTGTTTGGACATAGGCCCATTCTTGATGGTCATGCTCCCAGCTCAACAACTGATGTAAGCATCTGCAGTAGCTAACCAAGGCCTTCCCAAAATGAGGGGGTATCCAGTGAGTTTTTTCTTTGGTTGAAGGACCAAGAAGTCTGCAGGGTACTCCCAAGAATCGACAGAGACCATGACATCCTCCACAATCCCTTCAAGAGTCACGGTGGAGCGGTCTGCCAACTACAGTACTGTCGAGGTCTTTCTTAAGGAACTCTGAAGGTTAAGTTTAAGCATAGTGTCCCTGGTCATCACATTAATGGAAGCGCCCAGATCAATCAAGGTGTGGGGGATTATGATGCCATTGATGTGGACATCAACTACAAGATTCGCAGGGTCCAATTATTTTGGATAGATTACTTGTCCCAACATCAGATCAGATAGTTGTCTAATGACGTTGATAGTCGGGGAATCTCTCTTGCGCCTACCTGGGTGCCTGAAACACTTCTCCTTGATCAATTTGTTGTAGATTGGTACATCTTTTATGGCCTGGAGAAGTCGAATTTTCACACACAACTGTTTAAGTTCTCCTAGAAGTTCAGTCTCCTCTAGGTTTGGTTGCATGGATACTGTTAGTCTCTCAGGAAAGGGTGGAATGGATTTGGGTTCACTTTCATGTTTCTCTTCCTCTTCCTCCGGGGGAGGAGGCTGGCAATCTAGAAGGACCTTTCCAGATCGTAGGTTGATCTCTTGAATCTCCACAGCATAGGTAGGGCATGTTGTCTCTCTATGATCCAGGTGGATCTTGGTGGCCACCTGCCAAGTCCACCTGGACCCCCACCATTGTTTCTCTCAGCATTTTCAGTTTCCTTAATTGTAGCACAACTTACTATTTTTAGTATTTTTTCGGGTCCTGAACTTCCGGAGCCATTTTGAGGCCCTAAACGATGTTTTTTGGGAAATCTATTACCAGTGATTTTTTTGATAAAAATCGTATTTTCTGTCGTAGTCCTCAGAGATATCTTTCCAACGGGCTATCATGCGCGTCAAACGGAGATAATACGACAATTTCGCGACCTCGGGAAGTTGGCTGTCCAACTCACCCCAAAACGAGGCCCACAATTTGGCGTTTCATCTTCTAGGGTTAGGTTTTGGAATGTGAAGGGTTTTCCATTGTTTCTCAATAATAAATAGGCCTTCGAGCCTCATTGTAAAGACAGTTTGGAACAGTTCAGAGGCATGTAGCCGACACATCTCTTCTCAGAGATAAGCTACCATCGCCCTAGCTGGGTTATTTCTATTTCTATTTGTAAGCATATATCAGTATTTTCCATTAATGAAATGAAGTATTATTTCCACTGCATATCTGTCTTTATGGTTATCACGGGATTTTATTGCGTTCCTATTTAAATCCGGATCACTCTAGTGTATACCTGCTGGGCCTGTCTATTGTTGGGGTTCGAGTTCGGTTGAGCAGGCATCTGGGGTTGTCTTGGAGGAGTAGGAGGTAATGGTTGTGGTTGAGTAGGAGGTGGAGGCAAAATAGCGGGAGGAGAGTTGTATTGGGGCCTCCACCCCGGTTGAGGTGCATTCCACTGAGGTTGTGGCTGGACATGAGAGTGAAACAAATGAGCAGCAGGTTGAGTATGGTACTGAGATGGATAAGACCAAGGAGGAAGTGTGGACCAGGAAGGATGAGTAGGGGTTCCCCAAGAAGGCATGTGAGCGGATTGGTTCGGTTTGTAATAAGCTTGCGATGTTCCTTGCATCCCCTGTTGGTAAGGTATGGACCCATGTGGCCTCCTTTGGTTAAGGAAGTAGAGTGGCTCAGTGGCCCCTTCAACCCCTTGGTATATGGCTTTAAGTCCAGGTAAGGTTGGGCACTGGTTCGTGGGGTGGTCTTCCTCACAAACAAAACATACCTCCACTGAGTGCAATGGACACTCGTTCTTAGGATGCTTCCTTGTACATCTGGGACAAAAAATGGCCAAAGCCCTCTCAGCTTCCTCTTTCTTCTGTTGGATTCGGAAGGTATCCAGTTGCATAACAATGGTCCATCTCATCTCACTTTTGAGGTCTTCCATCTGATTAACAAACTCATGCTTGGAGAAGGTGGCACTAGTTGAGAGTGGATTCCCCCTACCACGTTTTCGGGCTACCCTAGAGTGGTTTCTAAACACAGTCTTTATGTCCTCATAAGGTAGTTGGTAGATGTATCCTCTAGCTAGCAGATGGAGGGTAACTAGAAGGTCTTTGGGGACTCCTTGGAGCAGAACTAGCTTCAGAGATTCAAGGTCAAGCGTGCACCTGGCCCGTTTATATCTAAGTTGGAACCTTTCCTCATAGTCTTCTAAAGACTCATCGCTTCCCATGGTCATCCGAAATATTTCTCCCTTTGTTTCCTTTGACCTACAGTAGTCTCAGTATTTGTTGTTAAAGGCTTGCTGCATCTGAGCCCAAGTTGTGATACTGTTTCCAGGTAACCCCATGAACCAGCGTAGTGCTGCATCCTTAAGGGTAGAGGGAAAGAGTTTCAACTTTTGCTTGTCTTCTATAGTCATAAGTTCAAAAAAGGACAACAAACTCAAACAGGAAGGTATCAGGGTCTTCAGTGGTCAATCCATGGAAATGAGGTAAGGCTGATGGACTTATGTTTTTCATCTTCATGTCCCCGTTGGTCTCTCAGATGGGGAAGGCACCTTCCATTCTCTCCTCATCCTCTCTACCATTTCTGTTTTTAGCCATGGTCTCAAAAGGAATGTTTTCCTGTTCTTCTTCTGTTATAGGATCTTTGTATATCTCAGGAGGTTCAGCTATAGGTTCTTCTGGATCACTGCCACCAAAGAAGAGAGAAGGGTGACTCAGTGATGTGGTGGGGGTGCTGGGTAGGAATTTTTTGGTATTATCTCTATTTCTACGAGGCATGAAATGAAATATTTTTAGTTGCTTTTGTTTTTTTCTCTGTTGTACCTAAATAACTAAAATAGATTGAATTGAAACTAACTAAAATCTATCTTGCTGAAACAAAAATGCGGAATTGAAATGAAAGTAGGAAAGAACTAATCTATTTTGTTGAAATGAAATTGCAGGAATGAAATGCTAAGCTACACTTGTAGAATTGAAATGTTAATCTATGCTTGCAGAATTGAAATGCTAATCTATCAAAGTAGGAAATGCTAATCTACTTTTGTGGAAATGAAATAGCAGAATGGAAATGAAACAACTACTCTACTCTTGCTGAAATAAACTACTTAGCAGAAGGTTGTAGTAGAAAATAGAAGAAAAACAACAATTACCAATACTTTGACGCTTCCCTGGCAACGACGCCAAAAAGATGGTGGGTTTGAGTATTGCAGAAATAATGCTGCAACTCCTGGGACTCCCTTCTTCACTTTTATCAACCCGGTAGTTCGTAACAAACTTGGAAGCGACGGTGCTATATGCACAAGTACTAGCTCTTGCCGCAGCTGTCACTGGATCAGCTGGCACAAGTCCGCTAGGAGCTTAAGCCAACTTCTATGAGCTCTCAGAAGAAGCTTTTAATGGTGATGGATGAAAGCTAACTCAACCAGAGGCTAATCTACTTGCAGAAAGAAGTTGAAAGCTAGAAAGGAACGCAAACCCTAACAAACCCTAGTTTTACCAACTAACCCTACTGGTGCAAGTAAAAGGATGAAGCTACAAGAATGGATGCCATTGACTTTTAGAAAGGTAAAATTCATGTGACTAAGCTACTTCTGAAGAGAAATATGAAGAAAAAATATTTTTTCATTTTTGAGTACTTCGTCAAGATTATTTTGCATATGTTGTAACTGTTTTTGACTTTGCAGAGGTTAACTGGTAAAAGGAAATGGAGTAGGTTCTTGCAGGAGGTTGGGAAGGTTAGAAGAGGTCCTAAGTGGTCCCTATCACCCTTCCAAAGAGTTTCACAGTGATCGGATTCCAAGAAACCACTTTCATGAGCTTCTACAGGAAGTCTACAGGGGTTCTACAGGATGTTCTGTGGCTTCTATAGGATGTTTCCACAGGATGTTCTGAAAGGAGATTTTTGAAGGGTTGATGGTGGATAAGAGGTGAAGAAGTGGGTACAGATGTTGATGATGATGAGGAATGGTCTAGGACCTCGTGAACGAAGCAGGTGAGTGACAAGGATGGTTGGACTTGTTCAGGGACGGGTAGAGCAATGTTGCATAAAAATATGTAAATTAGGTCAAAGTGAGGGAACGTAGCAAATGTGAGGCAAGAATTAGAGTTGGATGGCGGAGCAAGTGGTAGTGATGGAGTAGGGGTAGGCAAAGAGGTTTTACAGGTGCTCTGCAAGTTATTTTCCAAACTATTCAAATAAAGACTCGAAAAACCAAAGACCTAGCTACTTTAACCTAATCTGACCTGAATATCAGCAAAGAAAATGGGCAGAAGTTTATTGCAACGAAATCATGTGAAATAGCTATGCAAACTAAGCAATCATGAACCTAAACATGTAACCTCAACTGGTATCAACTTCTGCAGATGAGAATCTACACTAACAATTGCATGGTGAAGCAAAGACAATGTTTTTGGTAGCGGCAAGGACACCTTGGTCTCAGCTCATTGTCCCATAGGGGGAGAGGTGAGATCAGGGGTGCTTGATGACCTTTTTCTGAAGATCATATTCGCTATTAAACTATCAAAACAATCTGAACCTGAAAATCCTTTTTAATCATCAACAATGACCTATATAATCAAGCAAAACTGTAATCTACTTAACAGAAATTATTCGATAAAGACATTCAAAACATATAATAGTATAAGAAGGAAGCCTTGGAACTTGGGTTGGGCCCAACCCCAAGAGCTGCAGGCTCCTAATAAAAAGCTCAGGACTAATTCCAAATGAAACTGCTTTCCATTATTCAAAAATAACCATGTCACAAGAAAGTTGTACAGCGAAAACTACAAAGATGAGCTGAGAAAATAGCAGTACTATAGTGCAAAATACAACTGTTCAAAAAGTAAACTACCAAGGCTGAAAGCCTTCCTATTTATGCACTACGAGGGTCTCTAGTAGCCATCCTTAACTCGAGGGGCTCGGCTACTCAAACTACCAGTGATCAGTCACTTTACACAAAACTGCTCGGCTGCCCTTGGGAATCCTTTTCGGTGGCCTACTGAACTCTGAGCTGAGGGTGGAGATTTCGAGGAAGGGGCCATTTAGTGTAGGAGACACCCTTCCTATGAATCCTCACCCTTGTTCCTTCATGCTTGGCTGTCATATGGCTCATAAATGCTTTTCTTGGGTCTAGAATTTGTCCAAACATCTGCAATAACCACGTGTTAGCCTTCTTGGTCAAGTGACTATCCTCATTCATTCAACTAACATAAATATACTCAAAAAACATGCATAAACTATCAAAAATGGTGGATTGATGAAGAACAGTAGGCAAAATGAGCCCAATAAGTTACCCATTTTTGGGGCTCATCAGATGGGTCAAGATCTTAAGGCTTGATGTGAAGTACCTTTCTGTGATTTTGATCTTTTATATTTGGCACATGTCTTGATCTGTAAATCTGATAATCTAGGTATAACTAATGTTTGAATAGTTGAAAAGGGTAAATTATCTTTTACAGATCTGTACACAAGTTTAGTATATTAAAGACGTGTATACATGCTGGTGTGGTAATTTAAAACATCGTATATGCGGGTTTGCCTTCATATAGAAGCGTATGCACGCAGGTTCTATATATTGAAGTAGCGTACATCTCATAAAATATGTTTTAGCTACTTCTGTTTACTGTTGCAGTGTTCTGGGTTCGGGTACTGTTACTGTATTATGCTTATAGCATTCAGAGAAGTGATTGTTTGATTCAGTTTTGTTTAGTGCAAGGGAGATTGATTGATGCAGATATATTTAGATATTTGATTGATGCTATTGATGGATCCAATCTGAAACTTTATGAAACGTGGTCCCTGTAAGAAAAGAGAAGGTTTTAGTCTTCTGTAGGTAGAAGCCTGCGTACTAGTATAGACTGCACCAGTACAGAAATATTGTAAAAAGAAGTTTCTTATTAAAAGAAGATAGAGACAAATTGTAGCAGGTGGTTTTCACCCACATTTGGTTTCCACCTTATATCTTGTATTCATGTGTGTGATTTCCTATACTGTTTACTATACTTGATTATTGTTTTATGGTTCTGATACACATATTAAGATCAGCTAACTAAATTATAAGTCAGTAAGATATACACGGTTTTCTCTAAACACAGTTGCGTATATACGCAGGTTGAATTAACAGAAGTAGAATATATCAATCTATTTATGGAAATGAAAAATTGTTAAATTTCTAATACTGATTCATGCCCCCCTCTCAGTATTATTTCCAACAATTAGTATCAGAGCAGGTCCTTTAGAAGAATCTTGATCACTTAAAGGAAGATCTATCATCATGAGCAACTACGAAAAAGAGGCATCCATCAGGCCACCAATTTTTGATGGGACCAACTTCGTCTATTGGAAGGTAAGAACCACAACTTATCTTCAATATCTTGGAATAGAAGTTTGGGATATCATGGAAGGAGGATACACATTTCCAGCAGCAAATCCTACAGATATGGCAGGTAAAAAACAGTATGAAACAAATGCAGAGGTTGTCAATACTCTATTTGGGAGTCTATCACAATCAGAATTTGTCAAGGTTATGCAACTCAAAACTGCTAAAGAAATATGGGACAAGATCATTCTAAGCTATGAAGGAGATGATTAGGTAAAACGTGCAAAATTGCAATCTCTCAGAATTCAATATGAAACTCTTAGAATGCACAATGATGAAAGTGTAGCTTATTATTTCCTACGTATAGATGAGAATTTTAATCGCATGAAAAACTTGGGTGAAGAGATAAAAGAAGTTACTTTAGTTGAAAAGGTTCTAAGATCCTTGTCGTCTAAGTTTGAATCAAAAGTTTCTACCATACAAGAAAAGCAGAATCTTCAGAGTACTACTATGTCACAACTGCATGGAATCCTAACTGCTTTCGAAATGAGAAAAGTGGATCCATCAAACATGATAGAAGCTGAATTCTAAGCTTCAGGAAAAGGAGAATACAATGAGTTAGGAGATATGTCAGAAGGAGAGGAAGAATCAATTTGTTAAGAAACTTCAATGGGGTTTTGGAAGATTCAGAGGTAAGTTACCTTTCAAATGCTTTGCTTGTGGAAGATTCGGTCACTATGCAGCCAAATCTCCTCATAAAGATAGGCTTGATAAAGATAAGGAACTGGTTAAATGGAATAGAAAACAGAGCGTAAGTAAGAAGAGCTATTATACACATGAGGACAACGATGGATTTTCAAATAGTGATGAAGATGAACATGGTAATGATTATAGACTTTTGATGGCTTTTGAAGATGATGATTTCTTGGATGCCATAGATGAAGATGATCTCTATGAAGAAATTTCTAAACTTAAAATCTGTTTAGAAGAAAAGAGTATGATTATAGATACTCTGACATTCCAACTTGCTGAAAGGGAAAAACATAATGAAAAGTTAGAATGTGAAATTGTGGGACTTAGAAAAGATATTGAGAAAACAAAAGCTCTTAATCCTAGATTTGCTAAAGGATCTGAAACTTTAGATGAGATTATCAAAGTGCAGCGTTCTCCTCTAATAAAGACAGGTCTTGGATATACTAAAGAAGCATCTCAAGCACAGAAGCCATTCACCTCTGAAATTTGTCTTGATGTAGCAAGGAGAAGTGAACAGGTTGACAATTGTTGGCAAAGGCATAAAGCGGATCACCAGGTAAATCGAGGTCAATCTACTTCAAGGATGAACAGAAGCTACAACCAACCGCAGGTAAATCATTCCCAATTTGCTTCAAGAATGAATTTCAATGGAAACTACAATCACCTATTCAGTAGATTTGATAATCGTAGGAATTTCTTTAATGGCCAATGTTTCTCATGTCATAACTTTGGACACAAAGCTACTCAATGTGTTGCCTACAAGACCATCATGACTAGAGAAGCACAAAATCAAAGTAGTGTGACTGGGATCATGAAGAGGACCTACAATAGCTTTTTTTCTCTTGAAAATGAAATAGAATGCTCTATTTGTAACAACTTCGGTCATGAAGATTCTGAATGTAGGAGTAAGTTTCCGCAAACATCTCAGAAGGAGCAAGCTTCATTGGGTCCCAAAACATGGAGAAAGAAAGAACCACAAACAAAAAGATGTGGTATAGCCTTATATGCGGAAGGACAGGAAAATCAATGGTACATCAACAATGGATGCTCGAAACATATGACAGGTGATAAAGAAAAACTTTAGTCATATAGTACCTTAGAAAAGGAAAGGAAGGTATCATTTGGAAATGACACCCCTACAGTCATAAAAGGTAAAGGATCTACTCCCTTAAAAGAAAAGGTCAAAGCTGGGAATGTTATGTATGTTGATGGCTTAAAGAATAATCTATTGAGTGTTAATCAAATGTGTGATCAATGAAATGAGGTAGTATTTCAATCAAATGGATGGATTATTCATGAGCTTGATATAGGAGAAACAATGATCAAATTCATAAGAACTCCAAATAATTTATACATGCTCAAGGGAGGACAGCAACAATGCTTTCTAAGAAAAAATGATGAACACTGGCTATGGCACAGAAGGTTGGGGCATCTAAGCTTCCCTTAGATAAAGAAAGCATGCAAATATCTGGATGTTCATGATCTTCCTGACATTAGAATTCTAGATAATACAATATGCAAATCATGTCAGTTTGGTAAGCAAACTAGAACACATTTCCCTGAAAAGGAAGGATCAACCAGTAAGCCACTTGAACTTGTCCATAATGATTTATGTGGTCCATCAAGAAAAAGGTCACCTCGTGGAGAAGAATACTTTATATTGTTCATTGATGACTTTTCTAGAATGTGTTGGATAGGACTTCTGAAGCATAAAGACGAAGCTTTAGAAAAGTTCAAAGCCTTCAAAGCCTTGTTTGAAAATTAATCAGATCACAAAATCAAATTCCTTAGGTTTGATCGAGGAGGGAAATTTATCTCAGATGAATTTTTCAACTTTTGTGAAGAACATGGAATAAGAAGGGAATTCTCTACTGCAAGGATTCCTCAGCAAAATGGAGTTGTAGAAAGGATGAATAGAATGGTTCAACATATGGCTCGTGCTATGCTTGATGAGTCTAGAAATCCTGCAACCTTCTGGGGTGAAGTTGCATTTGCTGCCATTACTATTCTCAACAAAACAAACGTCTGGGTAAACAACACTCAAACTCCTCATGAACTTTGGTATGGTAAGACTCCCACTGTAAAATAATTCAAAGTCTTTGGAAGTAAATGTTACATCAAAAGGACTGATGAAAATCTTGGCAAATTTGAACCTAGAGCAGATGAAGGCATTATCCTTGGTTACTCTTCCCGAAGTAAAGGATATAAGTGTTACAATAAAAGACTTGGAAAAATTGTTGAAAGTATTTATGTGGTGGTTGATGAAGCATGCAACAATCCAAAGCAGGTAAAATCGAAAGATTTTGAAGATGATGAGGACTATCCTTCAACATCAAATCAGACTAATGTTGAAGAAGAAACCTATGAGGCACCAGAAGAATAGATAAGGGTAGAAGAAAAGACTACATCCAGGTATGTCCAAAAGAATCATCTAGAGACTCAAATTTTGGGGCAGAAAGAGGCAGGTGTACAAACAAGAAGAACTATTATAGAAGCTTCAAGCTATCTAGCATTTCTCTCCTCTGTCTAACCATGAAATATAAGTGAAGCATGCAAATATGAATGCTAGGTCAAGGCCATGAATGAAGAACTTGAGTAGATTGAAAAGAATAACACTTGGGAATTGGTTCCTAAACCTAATGATAAGAATTTCATAGGGACCAAATGGATATTCAAAAACAAGATGAATGAAAATGGAGATGTTATTAGAAGCAAGGCTAGACTTGTTTGTAAAGGGTATGCTCAACAAGAAGGTACAAACTTTGAAGAAACTTTTGCACCGGTTTCTAGACTTGAAGCCATAAGAATGTTCCTTGCTCTTTCTAGCTTTCAAAAGTTCAAAGTATATCAAATGGATGTGAAATCTGCCTTTCCAAATGGAGACTTAGAAGAAGAAGTGTATATTGAGCAACCAGATGGATTCATCCCTGGAAATGATCGAAAACTTGTATGCAAACTCAGAAAGGCTCTCTATGGTCTTAAACAGGATCCAAGGGCTTGGTATTATCGTCTGGACAAATACCTCCATCAACAAGGTTTTTCAAAAGGATCAGTAGATAAAAATATATATATAAAAATTAACAATGATAAATTGCTAATACTTGTTGTGTATGTTGATAATATCATCTTTGGTAGCAATGAAGAAGCCATGAGTCAAAACTTTTCTTTGGTGATGTAGAAAGAATTTGAAATGTCCCTGCTTGGTGAGCTCACATATTTTCTTGGTTTGCAAGTCCAACAAAATAAAGACGGTATCTTTCTATCACAAACCAAGTACGTCAAGCAGATCTTGAAGAAATATGGCATGGAAGATTCAAAACTAGTATATACCCCTATGGTAACATGATGCAGCCTCAGCGCAAATGATGAATCAGTAGCAATACATCAACCAACCTATAGATCCATGATTAGTAGTTTGCTCTATCTAACAGGTACCCGACCAGACATCATGCATGCAGTGGGAATAGCTGGAAGATTTCACTCAAATCTAAAGGAGTCACACCTGCAGGAAGTCAAAATTATCTTTAAATATCTTCAAGGAACTTAGAATTTTGACTTATGGTATCCTAGGGACACAGATCTTACACTTCATGCATACACAAATGCAGATTGGGCAGGAATCATGGATGATAGAAAAAGCACTAGTGGTGGTGCATTCTATATGGGTTCCAAATTAGTGTCTTGGTTCAACAAGAAACAAAGTTCAATTGCATTATCTACAACGAAAGTAGAATATGTGGTTGCTGCATCTTCTTGCACACAACTCCTTTGGATGATGCAAACATTGCAAGACATTCAAATCACATGTACTCCACCCATCTCCATTCTATGTGATAATACAACTGCAATTAGTATTTCAAAGAATCCAGTCATGAATTCCAAGACCAAGCACATACCTATCAAATATCATTTTCTCTGGGAACAAGTGCTTGAAAAAAAGGTAAAATTGGAGTATGTTCCCTCCAAGGAACAAGTTCCTGATATATTCACCAAACCACTACCCATAGAGACATTTGAATACGTCAGATAGAAGCTGGGAGTAGTTGATGCATCATCTTGCTGTTGACACTTATCTGTTTCAGAGAACAATGGTTGTACGCGAGTTTCATGAAGCGTATCTGCATACATACACCAATTTCTATGAATACAACTACGTATATGTTGGTTTGAACAATATCAGTGGGCTAGACTCAGGATGAAAAGAGTATGATATGGGTCTATCAGTGATCATTTGGCACAGGTTCAAGGGGAGCATATAATGCATTATTATTGTTGGCATTACCTTAGAAGATGTTGGTACAATTTCATAGTTGTTTTTGATTCAGGTGGAATAGGTGCAGAGGGAGATCATGGTTGCTGGTCTGGATGGTGATTGACATATGCTATTGATGATAGTTGTTGATGACTATCATAGTCTTGTTTTAGATATTCCATCTCTATGTCATGTATATCTTTTATTATCAAGGTCATGTAACGACCTATTTTGTTTCCCCACTATGCCTGGGATAGATGATGTAAGGTTCTTGTTTTATCATGTATAAACTCTTGGTATATCCCCACTTGGTTGGGAGATGGATATATGTATGAGTCTTTTGTGATAGGAAGGTCATTTATGATGTATAGAGTCATGTTTTTCTTATAGAACATCTTTTTTCAGACCTTGCCTTCAGTTATGGGGAGCATGAAAAGTACACTTCAGCATATCCGAAAAGTTCAGCGTGTACTCAAGGGGAGCATAATCCTTTTCCCTTGATGACAAAGGGGTAGAATTACTTTGAGTGACTTGGGGTTGCCATCAAGTCCAAAGGGGGAGATTGTTGGCATTATGACACAAGTTTGGTGCTATGACACAAGTGTTGTCCTTGATGACAACTCACTAAGATGATAGATCACAGTTCAGGCTCTCAAAATGAAGGAAAAGAGATATATGAAGGTTCCCCTTGACCAAGCTGCGTATACATGCGGGCTAGAAGTCCCTAAGGCACGTATGCGTATACACACACTTTCACGCAAGGAAAAGCGTGTACATGTTGGAAAACTTGGTTTTGGTTTGTGGTATTTGGTCCTTGGTATTTTGACTCGTGGTATTGATCCAAGGTATCTCAACCGAAGTGTTGGCCCCAGGTATTTGGTCCAAGATATTGCTTCTAAGTGGTTTTGGACCATGGTATTGAGTAAAGCCTAAGACTATAAAAAGAGGAGGAGATCATTACACAAAGGCACTCAAGCGTTGAATATCTAATGAAGAGCAAGATCTAGAATAATCGTGATTGGGTTATGGTGCATAGCTGGATCTGAATCAAGGAGGAACCTGAGCGCTAGAAGAAGGATAACTTCTATTCATGGGTCAAGATCTTAAGGCTTGATGTGAAGTATCTTTGTGTGATTTTGATCTTTTATATTTGGTGCATGTCTTGATATGTAAATCTGATAATCTAGGTATAACTGATGTCTGAATAGTTGAAAAGGGTAAATTATCTTTTACAGATCTGTACGTAGGTTCAGTATAGCAAAGACACATATACACACTGGTGCGGTAATTCAAAACAACGTATACGCAGGTTTTCCTTCATATAGAAGCGTCTGCATGCAGGCTCTACATATTGAAGTAGCGTACGTCTCATAAAATATTCTTTAACTACTTCTGTTTACTATTGCAGTGTTCTGGGTTCTGGTACTATTATTGTATTCTGGTTATAGCATTCAAAAAAGTGATTGTTTGATTCAGTTTTGGTTAGTGCAAGGGAGATTGATTGATGCAGATATGTTTTGATGTTTGATTTATGCTATTGATGGATCTAGTCTGAAAATTTATGAAACATGGTCCGTGGAAGAAAAGAGAAGGTTGTAGCCTTCTATAGGTCAACACCTACATACTAGTACATCAACTAGTACAAGAGATAAGGGGGTTGTAGCTCCCTTCCAAGAGAAGTTGGAGAATGAGAGAAGGTTGTAGCCTTCTGTAGGTAGAAGCTTGTGTACTGGTATAAGACTGCACCAGTACAGAAATATTGTAAAAAGAAGTTTCTTATTAAAAGAAGATAGAGATGAATTGTAGCAGTTGTTTTTCACCCACATTGGGTTTCCACCTTATATCTTGTGTTCATGTGTGCAATTACCTGTACTGTTTACTACACTTGATTACTATTTTATGGTTCTGATACACAGATTAAGATCAACTAACTAAATTATAATTCTGTAAGACATACGCGGTTTTCTCTAAACATGGTTGCGTATATACACAGGTTGAATTAATAGAAGTAGCATATATCAATTTGTTTATGGAAATGAAAAAATGTTAAACTTCTAATACTAATTCACCCCCCACTCTTAGTATTATTTCCAATAGGGACATGTCCTCTTCCTCTTCTTGTGTCTTGGACACTGTTCAATAGATAACTTTACACCTACAGGAATAGGAACCTTCACCGGTTTACTATCCTACATATTAAACCTCTGCAATATTGTCTCAACATACTTCCTCTAGTTTAATGAGAGCTTCCTCTTTACCTGATCTCTTTTAATTTCCATGCCCAAAATATAGTTTGTACCACCAAGATCTTTCATGTCGAATTTGGAGGATAGTTGGGTCTTCAAATCCTGCATAATTTCTGTGTCATTTCCAACCAGCAACATGTCATCCACATAAAAGACTATATAAATAACACGGTCACCGATTAGTGTAAAATACACACCGTGATCTACTTTTCTTCTGGTGAAGCCAAGTCCCTGTATAAATGTATCAAATTTCTGATACCACATCCTTGGTGATAGTTTTAACCCATACATAGACTTCTTTAACTTGCATACTAGTTCTTTCTCACCCTTCACCGCAAAGGCTTCAGTTTCTTCATGTAGATATCCTCTTCCACATCCCCATGAAGAAATATTGTCTTCACATCCATCTGTTCTACCTCAAAATCAAAAGTAGCTGCAATAGATAAAAGTAATCTAATAGAAGCTACCTTGGCAACAGGAGAAAATATAACACCAAAATCAATTCCCGGCACTAGGGAATAACCTTTTGCTACCAACCAAGATTTGTATTTCTCCACCTTTCCCTCTACATTTGTCTTCCTCTTGAACACCCATTTGCCAAAAACTCCACCAGAACCCAAGCTTTATTTTTGTGCAAATATTCCATTTCATCAACCATGGTCTCTTTCTAGAGTTTGCCATCCTCTGAATCTACTACTTCCTTCATAGTTGTAGGATCATCATCAGTAACAGATAAAGAAAATTTTTAATAGAAAGTAGATGGAATATACCTTTCTGGCTAACTTCTTTCTCGAACTGATCTTCTCACACCCTGAGTTTGTGGCTCTTCATACTCTGATTCCTCCTCTTCTGTAGAGTCTGATTCTTCCTCCTTGAGCTCAAACTCTCTCTTCTCAGGTTCCTTTGGTTGGAATTCATGTTTAATAACATCTTTCACCTCTCCGAACATCACATCTCGCTTGTACACAACCTTCCTTGTTACTAGGTTCCAAAGCTTATAACCCTTTAAACCATCCTTATACCCAATAAAGATGCACTTTTTAGATTTACTATCCAACTTGGTTCTTTTCTCCTTTGGAACATGTATATATGCATCACATCCAAATACCCTCAGATGTGAAAGAGATGGTTTCTTACCAGAGCATACCTCTTGTGGAGTCGTATCCTCCAATGCTGATGAAGGTGATCTGTTGACTAGGTAACATGTTGTCTCCACTGCCTCTGCCCAGAATTCCTGTCCTAACCCGGCACCACTGAGAATGCTTCTTACCCTTTCCATCAACGTCTTGTTTATTCTTTCCACAACTCCATACCACACTTCTGCCGTGATATACCACACTTCTTACAAAATTCTTCAAATTACGTGCTGCAAAAATATCCACCGTTATTTGACCTCAACACCTTTATCTTCTTCTCTGTCTGGTTTTCTAGCAAAGCCTTAAATTCTTTAAGTCTGTCAAAGACTTCAGATTTCTTCTTAAGGAAATATATCCATGTATTCCTTGAGAATTCATCGATAAATGATACATTGTACATAGACATTACCCAGTGATGGAACCTTCACAGGTCCAAACACATCACTGTGTAGAAGCTCTAATATCTATTTCACCCTCTTACCACCAGAGGGGAAACTCACCTAATTCTGCTTTCCATATACACAATTTTCATAGAAATCAAAATCTAGAGAGCTATTAGTCATACCTTCTACCATACCTTTACCATGAAGTACTCGTAGGCCCTTCTCTCCAATATGTCCAAGCCTTTGATGTCATAGCACGTTATTTTTTCCAGAGACCACTAGATTTTCTAATCCACTTTCAAGAATCACAAAACTGTTGCACCCATCAATAACAGTGCTACCTTGCAACTTGTACGGAGTTCCAATCCGAAATCCCCACATCAATACCAGTGCTTTGTGAACTATCTTGCAGGTATCTTTCTCGAACACTATTTTTACACCTGGATCATCCATCTTGCTTATAGAAATCAGATTTCTGGCCAATGTAGGAATATGCAGAACACCCAGAAGTGTTCTAACCCTTCCACCTTGCAACTTCAACTTTACTTTTTTGCGACCAACGATTCTAGCATTCTTGTCATCCCCCAAGAAGACATCACCACCATCATATTTCTCATACTCGTAGAACCACTCTCTCTTGGGAGTGAAGTGAAAGGATGCACCTAAGTGAATCAACCATGCCTCATGATCTACATGTGTACTTGAAGAACCCAAGTACAAATCCCCACCTCCATCTGAGGTGCTTTTCACCTCCGCAGAAGGAGCATCATCAAATCCCTTTCCTTTCTCAAGAGCTTTAGATTTATAGTCCCTTTTGTAGTGCCCTTCCTTTCTGCATTTCCAGCACACCACCTTTACAAGTTTTCCTGGAGATTTATTCTCCCTCTAGATTTAGATCTCCTACTCAATGAATTTTTTTATTTTATTTTTTATTTTATTTTTTATTTATTTTTTATTTTATTTTATTTATTTATTTATTTTTTTTCTGTTTTGGGACCGTCCTCGTACAAACAAGGCATCACCATTCTGGCTCTCCATATTTTTCCGTCTCATCTCTTGTTACACAGTAATTTGTCACTGACTCTGAATTCCTTTATCCCAGGTACTGCCGGTCCATGTTACTAACATCTGTGCTGTGTCATGTTGCCAATTATGTGTCATTACCTTCCTTGAAATCTCAGGAAGGATGTCTCAATTCCTCATCCATAAAGAATACCCCTTTTTACCTAAGTTTCTGGGTCGTCACGAGTCAGAACTTATCCCTCTCGCAAATATGGTCAATTTAACACTAGCCCTAACGAAGTCTTCACCTGGTCCCTATGTTGCACCCACGACAAGCTAGATTTGGCATGTTTTTCAACAACTTGTTGAAACTTCGAGATGAAATTGCTTCATGGGTAGTCCTAGGGCTAGTTGTTGGGTTAGTTGAGCTCACCTCTCTCCTCTGGGATAGTTGTTACACCTTTTGTGCAACCTCCCTAAGAGATAAGCTCTTCCTTCCTTCTCTTATGGGACCTCTCCCTCCTATAAATATCTCCTCCATGAATGATATCAGCTAGCTTGGATGTAACTGGATGACAGCTAGATGTAATTTGATACTTCCAAGTTTCTAAGAGAGGAGTAGAGGTAGAGAGTGTTATTAGAGTGTGGAAGTAGCCTCATTTTTATTTTGATTTGAGAGATGTTTGAGTAGAGTTGGCTTGAGAGATTTCTAGCATCAACCCTTTTGGACAGAAGAGAGAGTCATATGTTCCCTTGGGAGACAATTCACAAGTAAATGCTTATGGAGACATGTTGACATGACCCTTCAAGGAGGATTACAATGCCAAGGCTCGGTTGTAAGTTTTACTTTGATTTATATTAATACAAATCAATAGCTCGTTTCCTATATCGTGCATTAAATTGTATGTCGATAGCTTGAGGTTCCTTGACTCTTCAAGTAGATTGTTTGGTCATTTTCTATTGCATTTGTGGTGTTTCTCTACATGTTTTTTTTCAGGTATGAGCGACTAGAATAACAATAGCTAGAGCAACACGATGAGGACTTCATCAAATTTCAAATTGAAGGTAGACCTTCATAACACCAACTTTCTAAGCAAATCTGCTTTGGTATTATCTATGCAGTGACTAGACCCACTCTAGGGCTAGAGGGTTGCCTCTGTCTGCAGAGGGAACTTACCTATGTCACAAGTTGGCGACTCCACTGGGGACTTGTATTTTGTCTTTTGTGTTGATTTCCTTTGCTGGTTTATTGTCTTCCTTATTATTTTGGTAGCATACTTCATTATGGAAGATGTTAGATTACTTCTATAGCCTTCCCACCCTTCTAAGTGATAGATTTGTCCCTGCCCCAGTCCAACTTTCATTTTTTTCTTTTGATTCTGGGTCATCACTGTTTATTTACTAACAGTCACGAAGTAGTCGCGTCTGCATTGTCTTCTGGGTTGCACCTTTTACTGTACGGCGCGAATAAATTGTCTAACAGTCGCGACGAGGCCTAAAATCAACTTTGTGCAGCTAACTGATGTACTTTCGTGATGAAGTCGCAAAGTGATTGCTTAGGTAGGTGCGACGATTTGTTGTTGGCGCATGTTGCTAGTGTTTCACTTGCGATGATTCCTGTAAGTTTCAAATTTTGAGGTTTGTTTGGTTGATCGGACAGTGTGTTCTGTCCTCAGAGCTTGTTTTGCTCCTCTTTGTTGTGTCAAAAGTGTTGGTTGTTAAGATTTTTGATTCCGGTTTTCAAGTCTTTTCAAATCCTCCCTCTTGAACTGTGTGACTTAAATACCGTAGGGTTTCTCCACTACTTGGCTTGTTTGGGTCACTCATTCATTGAGATATTTAGACTCTACTTGGTATAATTTCTCTCATTGTTTGAGGCTTCTTCTTTTTCACTGTTTTTCATCCTCTTGATTGGTGTGTGGCGTTTGGTCACCAAACTTCCTTGTCTTGTTTGTTTGGTCTCCTTCTTTCGCTTGGCACAGATTGCTTTGCTTCACAATCAATGAGATAGTTTTCTAGTTTTGTAAAAAAGGATTATTTCTTTAGTTTTAAGTTTTTGATTCATTTGTGCCTATATTTTCTTATTGTTTATTCAAGAAAATAAAAGAATTGCATTCATCTTGTATTAAGGTTTGAAAGACGATTTTTGCATTAGTAGATTCTTGAGATTAAGACATTGAAAAGCAAAAAGTGTGTTTCTCCTTTTCTTGTTTGGATTGCTCACAAGTTTGAGTAAATGGTCGAAGTGTTCCATTTTCTTTGATTGGTTTGCTTGTTTTCCATTTAGCTATTATGCATTGAACCTCTCACTCTTCCTTATCTAGTTGTTCATCCAACGAGAATGGCCTTTTTTCTCATTTAGTTGCATTCTAGGAGTGTTAAAGATACATTCGATAGGTCCTTACAATCGAGACTTAATTCAAGATTAACTGTCAAAATTTATTGAATGAACTTAAAAACACATTGGAACATAACACTCACACATCTATAGGTCTAGGCTAGAGACATGTTCCGGTGTCATTAAACCTAGTCCCTATTGTTTTCACTAAGGTTGGGTGATTCCTCCTTTTGTGATACAATAGATGCTAGTACAGATTTTTTCTCCCTGTACCATCACATATATATTGGGAGAACCTACTAGGTTATCATCCTATTATCCATAGGAAGCCAAGTCTACACCTTAGGAGTCGTAATGCACCAAACACAACATTCAGGAAGATTGACTATCGTACAACAAGTCCTTCGTCATTTGTCTTTCATTTTATTACCAAGGTGTATATGCAGTTTTACGATTTGTCTGGTAAACCTCTTGCCTAGAATTATAGACCAGTCACTTTCATTCCTTTTCGACTCTTTAAAAGTAAAAGGATCATCTGAGCCTTTTCCTTTTAGGCTCATTAAACTTTGAAGGTGACTAGAGTCACCTTTTGTCCTTTTCTCGACTCTTAAAACATGAAAAGGAAAAGTTTTGTTTCAATGTTCTAAAATTAACTTCCCACAAAACATTCCTGGCAATAGTTGATTTCTTTAGTGATTCTTTAGAGTTGATTCCAATGGCAACATTTCCAATTCTACCAGTCAAGCATTCCCCTTAGAAAGGAATCCTAGTCCTTTTCCTTCCTTCGGAAATGCTGGTGCTCCTTATACGGAAACGTTGTCCCTCCCTAGGTTAACCATTGGTTCACTTGTCTGGTTATTTTCAACTTTAATAATCCCAAGCATCTCTACTCCGGCCCTAACGTCTCCTTCATTCGAATCATGACATGATGATTCTAAGGTTGACCCCTCGCCTTCTTCCCCTATTTCTTCACCTTCCTCTTCTACTTCGCCTGGTGAATGTTTCAAGTCTCGTAACCAGGAGGCTAAGAAGAAGAAGAAGAAAACGAAGAAGAAGAAGTCAGCTAAACGAGGGGCCGACCATACAGATGTTACTCCAAATACACCTCCTATTGACAAACCTTCTGCTCTTCCACGGAAGATCAAATTCCCTTGCATGTTGTGTAAGGGTGACCATCTCCTCCGAGACTTTCTTGGCATTCGCAATGTCTTAAAGGTATGGTATCAACATTTGGATCGACCATCCTCATCGACCTCTGGAGATCATGTCGATGCTACACTCTTGGCTAGCGTTGGTAAGAATAAAGGGAAGATTAGATTCCCTTGTAGGTTATGTGGAGGAGACCATCTTCTTCATCTTTTTCCTCTTATGGATATAGCCTCCAAAGTTTTGGAAAACCTTACGACTTCTCACCCCAACTCCATGTTGGTTATCAAAGGCTTCCTTCTAACCCTCCCACGGTTGGTAAATAGATTGACATAGATTCGTCCCTTACCCACCTTGCTCTTCCTCAGCCTGACCCTTTGGTGTCTGTTCCTGACCAGCCATTGGTTGAAGAGAGTGTTGACTTGGCTTCACCACCAGTTGCTCACTTTGTTCCAGAAGAGCATAATGATCATACTACTCATGTTCTTCTCATATCTTCAGATTTTCTTGAATCAATGAGTGACCATCCTATCCCAGCTGCTCAGGAGCATTCTTCTTCTATTCCTACCGAATATGGGGGCAATCATATGATACCCCAACCAAGTAGTTATGTCATTTCCTTCGATTGGAGTCACTTAACTGCTTTCCACCTCCCATCTTATGTGCCTTTCCAGATCGCAGTACACGCCTATAATATGGTAGTACTTGGCACTCTATTGGATGAAGGTGCATCTGTTAGCATCATGTCTTCCACTACTTAGCAAGCTTTGGGCTTCCCACAGCTTGTGCTTGTCACCCAAAATCTGTTGGCTTTCAATGGAGGAACCAATCAACCCTTAGGGATCCTTCTGAAGTTCCCAATTACTTTGGGAGGTAAAACCATCTATATATACGTGATGGTCATCCAAGGTGCATTAGATTTCAATCTTCTCCTTAGACGCGACTATATTTATGTCGCGGGAGCTCTTGTTTCTTCACTTTTCCATGTGGTGTGTTTTCCGCATGAAGGAAGAATTATGACTATTGATTAATTGTCGTTCATTGGTCATCAGGTACCTCCTTTGCAACCATCATCCCCTATCGGCTCTTGTTTACAAGTAGTACCTTCCTCGCCACAGGTCAATTATGTGGCTACCCGCTTCGTCTCCACATCTGTTGATGATCACGCAGATGGTCTCGTAGATCATGTACTGGGGGCATTGGAACCCGATCTGTCGTTGGTACCCAATGACATGTATTCCTCTCAGAGCATGGTCCTTCCATCCATTCGATACCTATTGGGGGTCATGTTCTCGTATGGCCCATGAACAGGGTTCAGAGCATATTTCCTTATCTTGTGTCAATCTTGTTAAAAAATGAAACAAGGGTTCAGAGCATAGTTCCTTGTCTTGTGTCAAGCTCGTTAAAAACTAAAACAAGGGTCATGAGGATAGTTCTTTTACTGTGTCAACCTCATTAAAAAATGACACAACTCCCTTTTCCAAATCGAGTCTTTGATTAAGATCTCATAACATCCAATTTAAATCTTTCCAAGATCTCAAAAGTGAACCTCCATTCCATCCACTTAGTTGAATGAAATGAAGCTTGGGGGCATGCACCTCAGTTTGAGTCATTATGTTGGGGGCATGGGAACTTATAGCAAGCATAGTTTTTCATTTCAAGCTTGTGTAAACTATAAACATGAAACTGAATCTAAGTAGAGTTCTCCATGGTTCAAGCTTGTGTAAAAATGAACCCACACCCGATTTACATCTTGTGATTGTTGTTTTTATCAGTTACTTTCTGCTAGATGAGCCTTGGTTGTTTCATTCCATCGTCACCATCTCTTTGGCCGATCATATGCTTTCACTTGGTTGTTTTTCCTTTCCTGAGGGACTACATCGATGAGTGGTTTTATTAGCCAGTCTCTTGACCATTACATGTTTTGAGCAGTTCCACCATTACCAAAACCAGTTGTTACCCTTTATACTGCTCGTTCCTCCGGAACAAGTCACCTTTAAGCTCTTTTTTGACGCGTAAAAAATGAAAAGATTGCAGAGTATTTTTCCCTTTTGACTCATAAACAAAATAAAATGGGGGGTCCACTTTCAAGCTCCTTTCTGACCCTTTTAAAAATGAAATGATCACCAAGCTCTTGTTTCTTTGAACTCGTTAAAGGCTGCGAATCGTTATCTACCCAGTATAATTTTACCCCTTTTTTATGTTGGGATAGATTATTTACGAAAAAGGTATATGTTGATCTCTCACAGTCAATAGGTTCCCTTGGGTATTATTTTCTACCTTTTCGGATACGAGGGAAAAATCTATGAAAAGGGACCTTTGGAGTTTTCTTTTCTGTGTCTTTTTCAAACTCTCTAAACATGAAAAAGACTTCGAGTTTTACCTATGTCAGACTCGTTAAATCCTGATGACATTGGACTTGTCACCATAATGAGATCGAGCCTCTCCTTCCTAGGGCTCGTTAAAAATCAGTAGGTTAGATTCGTCCAAAGGATGAGCTTACATTACAAGCATATGCTATCCCCTTCAAGCTTGTGTTTCAAAAATAATTGGGGTACTCACCAGAAATGGTGGGGGAAAAATTGGAAACATTTGGTTGATTATATTAGTTATTACGGCAGCTTGTCACTCTTGACATCGACACTCTTTCTGCTTCATGTCGGGTTGGGATATCCTCTTTCTATCATTGGCCTTCTAGGTTTTGGGTTATTCATTTTGCCTCATTCCATCTGATCCCTGCTACATTGTCATGACCTTTGATTCCTTGGTACCAAAATGCTGCCAAATTCTGGAGTCGTGTCACCAATATGTTCAAGAGCTTAATCCTTTTGTAGTTCTTAGCCTTACGCACCTTCCTCGGATTCTCTATCTCATTCACAATCATCTTGTTCCTTTGTCTCATTTCTATTTTGTGGGAAACATTATGGCCCTCCTTCGACTGGTCACTTCTTATCGACTTCAGCTCATTATCTAGGAAGTTGACCTAGAGACTCCTTTCTAGTACCTTGGAGCTTGCATGCCTCAATGGAAAGCTCTTCACATTTGATGACAAGATTGCGTCATTGGTCTTTGATCGATTGATTTCACAAGTGTTCGACTCCAAATCATTCTTCACACTTTGTGGATTGTACTAGCAGTACCTTGAGAACCATTGACATTACTAGTGGTCTCTCTCGTGCTTGTTAACGATTCACATCATTGGCCGGTAATCAAGTGATTTTCTACTGTGTTCGACTTTAGCACATCTATTCACATATTAGAAATTGTACAATGGTCAAGTTGGGATTCAAGACCCCAGGCTCAGATTACACAAGTCTAGGTTGCGTGGATTGATTTATACATGAATCTTTTGATTGGATGGATGTGACAATACCTGAGTCTTTTTTATGGTATTTCTGTTTGGATGGTTGCATCCATACCACAAACCATTTATGTTTATGCGCATGTATTTCCTTTCACTATGTACTCATGTATCAGAGATATCAGTTGTACTTGCGTCTGCAAGTTCTTCTCGAGGACGTTTTGTTTCAGTTATGGATTCGTAAATCATTTCACCCCTCCCACTCTCTTGGCCTTCATGCTTTAGGGGGAATCTGTTACACAACAATTTGTCACCGACTTTGCATTCCTTTATCTCGAATACTGCTGGTCCATGTTACTGACATCTGTGTTGTGTCATGTTGCCAATTATGTGTCATTACCTTCCTTGCAATCTCAGGAAGGATGTCTCAACTTATCATCCCTCAAGAAGACCCCTTTTTACCTAAGTTTTTGGGTCATCGCGAGTCAAAAGTTATCCCTCTCGTGAAGATGGTCAAGTTAACACTAGCCCTAGCGAAGTCTTCGCTCTGTCCCTATGTTGCACTTGTGACGAGCAAGATTTGGCAATTTTTTCAACAACTCATCAAAACTTCGAGTTTAAATTGCTTCATGGCTAGTCCTAGGGTTGGTTGTTGGGTCAGTTGACCTCACGTCTCTCCTCTGGGATAGTTGTTCTTTTTGGAAATACTAAGAGGTGGGGGGCGGGGGGGGGGGGGGTGGGTGAATCAATGTTTTTTTTCAATTGTTCCTTTTATCACCAAAAACATTTATATATGGAACATGTTAACACCCAGGTTGTTCCCTATGACTCCCAAGGGAATACGGCCGGGGTAACCACTAACCAATCTTTTAATCACTGTTTCTAGCCAAACAGTGATCAGAGAGGGCTCTCTCTTTATGATTTATATCTACAGTGATGGTGTTTTAGGCTAGGTATTGAGTACAGGTTATGTTTGTGTTTCGGTTGATGAAATTCCCTTAGACTTCAGTGATGTAGTTTTTAGATATGTTGAATATCATTGGGCAATGGAGTCTGTGGCTTAATGTGTTTGAATCTGTGAGATGAAAGATGGAACTTACAGGGCCATTTGGGTGTTTAATAGAACAGATTTTTGATTAAAAGACTGGAAACAGGTAGCACGAACAGTGAAAGCATTTAAGAATTTTCACTATTTATCTATATGTTCCCAACAGATAGCTTTAAGAAGAGAAAACAGAGGTCTTAGGGGCAAAAGTTGAATCCCTGAGAATGACTGTTACAATAAAACACAGTTTTTAATTGCAGCAATTAAGAATTACAATTCTGTTACTGTATATGAGGAAAACATATATAATAGCTCAGTTTGAGTCCAGGGTAAACATGGTTAAATCCTGGTACTATCCTTTCACCTTGTTATCAAGTGTAAAACATTAGAACGACAAAGAGAACAAAAGACTCAAAACAGACACGACAAAGAGATTTGAGAATACTTATAGTTTTATGCAACACCCATGGAATCCTGTAACATGCATCCTTCACCACAAGACATCAAATACACCAAACTTCTGGAAGTTCCATTCCTCCTTTGTATTAATTCTCTGAAAATATTACAGCAGATGGAAGTTATCCAAGAGAAAATTCCAGCAACCCCTTATGCATTACTAAGGGGGGTATATATACGGATTTACATTTGGAAAAATATCTGAAAGAAGAGTAAATGCCTCATAAATATGCTGCCAACTGCTAGTGCGCAGTAGCCAAAGAAGTAAATGAAGAAGTAAATGCAGTAATAGCTCTTAGTCCTTTAGCTGTCAAAATCTGTCAGATGCTGTTGAATTTGTAGCAGTTGTAGTCGGCTGAAGGCGTGTGTTTCAAAATGTGGCTAGCTGTCACTGTTAGTGATGAATCACCTTTTAGATATTTTCCAGTCACTGACCACTTTATACTTGTCTTGCGGTGACCTGAGCTGGCTTTTGACCTGGAGTCTTGAAACTACCGTGGCAGAATCTGGAGCATGGCTTGCCACCAGTCCTCCTTGGGCATTTGATGCCTTCGCATTTTAATCAGTGTCTCATCAAGCTCTGTGTATTTGAAAAAACTGGGAGGAGTTTCAAATAGATGATTAACTTCATTTTCAATAAAAAATGACCCTTCAAGCTGAGTGTACAAACTCTGTCCTGTAGGAGGAACAGTTTCTTCAGAAGCACTGCTGGATGCAGTGATTTGATTTTCTATGTACGCGGCCATCCTATTTGTAAATTGATCTCTGTTGATCAATTTCCCTGTACCGCTCAATAGGCTAGGCATTCCTCTTGCCTGTAGCATCCCCATTCTGAGCTTGAAGTCTTCAACTTCAGTCTGTATCTCATAGCTCCTCCTTTCTGCTGTCTGCACATATCCTCTGAGTGTTAGCACCTTTTTGGTCATAAGGATGGCCTCCGTTCTGTTGGTGATTCCAACTGCTGCCAGCTCATCTTTGTCTTGCCTGTTCAGAAAGTCTATCAGTTGGCTAGCTTGTCCAGGTCTATTTCCTAGTGCTGTCTTAGCCCTCTGGATATCTATCTGAGCTTGCACAATTAAATCCATATGTTCATGGATTGTTTTGAGTGATTTCCACTGTTTAATCATGCTTTGGGTGATTTTATTCCATAAGATCCTCTTGATCTCAGCCATGGTGTTTTTGAGATCAAGCTCTTTCTCCAGGGCTTTGATTCTGTCCTTTTGGGTCTTGATCTGTCTGCCCTGTTCTGCCACTGTCATTTTAGACTGGTCATACTTGGCATCTATCTCTGCCAGTTTTTCTTTTGCCTTCCTTATCTCATCTGCTTGTAGCTCCATTTGCTTAACAGCCTTAGTTAGTTCTTCTATGCTGGGCTGGTCAACTGTATTTGCTGTTGTAGGGGCCACTGCTGCCCCAGAGCCTGTTGCTGCTGTAGAATCTGTTGGGGGAGTTGGTAGTGTGGATTCTCCCTGTTTGTCCTGTAATGACTTCTTCAGCTCCTCCTCTAGCTCTTGGATCCTTTGATCCTGCTGCAATAGTAGATCAAGTTGTTGATCAACTTGTTTTTCTTTTTGCAGTTCAGCTGTCTGAGGATGTTCTGTAGGTGACAGCTTCAATCTCCTCTTCATGGCATTGAGATCATCCTCTTTTTTCTTCAGGAGGGCTTTTACCCCGGTTGGGTCACTAGGGTTATGCCCTAGATCAACAATAATCTCTTCAAGAGATTTTATCCTGTTATCCTTGGCCCTGGAAGACAATCTCTCAAAATCCAGTTGAGTATTTGTGTGCTTCAAGGATTCTTTCAGCTCATGAGCTAGTGTGGCCTTATCTACCAAGGTGGCATAGACCATTTCTCCAGTCTGCTTATGGAGCTCAATTTGGTCCATAGGATGTATGTCTTTGGCCAAAACCTCCACCCTTGTTTTGATGAAATCAGCAGTGGACATTGGGTTGGGCCCCTTAGGTTTGAAATGGCTGAATATCATCTTCTCCTCTTTGAAGTCGTAGACCGACATCAATCTTTCTTGTTGGGCTGGAGTGGCATCTATAAATTGCTTGTAAACCTCAGCCCTCAATAGTTCATTTGCTGCCTTGATTTCTTTGAAGGTGGCCTTAGCACCTTTGAGCTTCTGGCTTTGTTGAGAAGAAGATGATACCTCCAAGCCAAGTTGTAAATTCTGCTCCTGGTGAAAGGAGCTAGTCCCTGTGTGTTGGCTGCCCTCCCTATCCTTGGCTGTATCATTGAAGACACCTTCAGTAATGTCTTCTACTTCTGGGGAGTCTGCCCTCTGCCTTTTAGCTTCTGGTTGTTGGGAGGATCCACTGAGGGGAGTGGACTCTTCTCTTTGTCTTTTGGTCCCCCTTTCTTCATGTGCCGGGGTCTGTAAAATTGAAGTGGTTAGGGGCTCCACTTGAGGGGGTGGTGTCTGCAATAAGGTGGTTTCTGGCAGCCCAGTTTGTGGCAGACCGGTTTGTTCTTCTTGCTGCCCTGTTTCTTGCTCTGGTTGTTGCTTTCCCTGCTCTGACTGCTGCTTTTTTGCTTCATCTTCAGCGTCCATTTTTCCCTTTCCCTTATCCAAGCCTGGTGCTGTTGTTGGCGGCGCTGTCCTGGTAACTGAGGTTCCTCCTCCTGATGTTTGAGGCAGCCTGAAAGGTACCTGGATCACATAGTCCAGGTCAATAGTTTTTTCAAGTTCTTTCATATTTTTAGCTATTTTTTCCTCTTCAGACAAGCTCTCAATAAGGGTATCCAACTGCCACTCTTGTAAGTTTGCATACTGTTCTAGATGTGGATAGTGGCAGTGTTTGATGGCTAGGAGTCTGTACTTTGTTCTCCTGGCAGTAATGAAACCTTGAGGGTCATATGGGACCCACCGGAAACTGTAAGACAACTTATATTTGTCTTTTAGGATCAAATCTGCAGCCTCCCATCCTTCCTTCTTATTCATGATAAAAGGGCCCAGCTCATTTTTGTAGTTAAGGTGTGCTTTTTTCTTTGAGCTGTGGAAGTGAGTGAGGTCTGACTGGATTAATTGCCTGTAATATTCCAAGGCAAATAATCTCATGGGAACATACTTGGGTAGTCTGTATGGACAGAGCTCACACCCATACACTCTGAACACAGTGTGGTGTTCATATAGGTACCAATCACCTATTTTGTACTTCTTAGAAAGCTGTAAAGCTTTCTTGATCTCATTTGATATTCTAGGTGGAGGGGATTTCATAAGTATGCTGGAGACTGGGTATACAAACTGATCTACAAATTCACAATAGCTGTAGGGTGAATTTGTGATTTCATGATAGACTGAGGTCCAGAATATGACTGATCTTTTCTCCCCTTTGTTGTCCAGCCTTCTGATGTAGCATGGGAAAGCTTCAGAGTGATGATACATGAACAGGTGGTAGATGTATGCTGAATATCTAAAGACTCCTTGTCTGTCCAATTTGCACAATTGATCATGGATCCTATTGGCTATGAACTTGGCAAAGTTGTACTTTCGGGCAGGGGGTTGTCGTGGGCTGTAGGCAGATAGCATTACGAGCATGGCTAGATCCACATGCTTGCTGTTCTGGTAGCCTAGCACATAGGCTATCATGTCCAGGAGCAGCCTGCCTGAGTCATTGAAGTGCTCATGTGGATAAGGAGGTGGCCCTGTAGGCTGGTTCTCAGGCCACATGTAGTTCCTGGTGACCTTCTGCAGCTCTTCACTGGTCATCTTCTCACCTGCTTCCATTAAAGATCTCATGGAGAAAGGGACTAATAACTCTGTCTGTTCAAAGTGCAGCATTTTGTTGATGGTGTCAGCGTTTATATAGAACAAAATCCTCCCTAGTTGAGTGTTGACAGCTCTGTGCTCCTGATCATAATTTTGAGCACATAAGTGAATGATTTCAGGGAAAACATTCACAGCTGGGAGGCAGTAATAGGGCAGGTTTGACTCCCATATCCCATCTGTACCAAGTCCTGCCTTATAGTCTTCCCTTAATGTGGTGAAGGTCTTCAAAAAGTTTCTGTTTCCCTCAAAATCATTTATGAGACAGTCTTTGTCAACTAATGGCATAGCTTCCAGTTCCTTATTGGTTTGACTCAGTGGAGTGACACTGAGGGAGGAGGATGCAGATGCTGCCATGATACAGTCTGAAAGTGTGCAGTAGGATGCAGAGCTTTGATGAATCTCTTGAAGACTTTGAGCAGCAGGTAGGTGCAATTGGTGTGATGTCTTCTTCTGGTGTGAAGTTGTTCTGAAGCTAGCAAAGTACTGATGATTTTCAGGAATGTGGATTGTCTAAGGGAATGCTTACTGAGGTATTAGTATTTGTACAGGAAGAGTGTAGGTAACCAGTACTTGGCAAAAAGGAACAATGCCGGGTACTTCAGGGCGATTTCTGCAGTTTTAACCCGCGAGCTGGTTTGTACAGAGCTAAATTGGGGCTAATGGATGGCACAGGTTGCTTATGTCTGATTTGGGTGCTTAGGTAGAGCTAAATTTAGAGTTTTTAGCAGACTTTAATGGTGATTTTGCAGAAAATTGGAATTCACGGGCAGAATGGGAGAAAACGGCAAAATACCTGGCAAATCGACCTGGAAGCTTGCGGGCTGGGTTGCAAAGGCTTAATGCAGTCAAGCCTCGAACTTTGAACGGTTTACTTGTCGAATTTGATGGCTGAATGCAAGATTTCGCGGCAGCAGGCTTGACAACGGCTAGTTCAGCTTCGCATGCAAAATAAGCGAAAAATATGCGTTTAGCCGTTTAAATCGGTAAATTTGGCAAAAGTATGAATTTGGCGCTTTTCCGCCGATGACGTCAGCATGACGTCATGGCGGGGCCCAGGTGAGGGGTGACGTGGATGCTGAGGTGTTAGCCAGGTCGGCAGGACACGGTGGCGGGCGGGCGCAAAGGCGGGCCCGCGTGGAGGACCAAGGGACGATGGGGCGGGCACCGGCGGGGTGACGTCAGAGCGGCGTGGACATGACGTGTAGGCATGACGTGTGGGGTAGCGGTATACGGGGTGGCGGTAAGTGGGTTCCCCGCACCACCTTTGGGCAAAGGCGGTAAGTGGGAGGAGGGCTCCGAACAACCTTACCGCCCGCCACGCGTCCATTGTACGGGATAGGTAAAACCGCTTTCCCCGGACGCTAAATGTCGGCACATCGAGATCTGAAATTGACCGCCCACCCTTAGATCTGGGCGCTGGAGATCTGACGGCTGGCGGGCCTTCCGACTGGTCGAGCATGTTGGGGAGGGGTCCCGCCAGCGCAATAAAATATTCAGTTTAATTTTTGGGCGGAGGACTATAGGCAAGTGGGTTTTTTCGCAGTTTTGGGTTTTTTGGGCCTTTTCAGGGGTTTTCATAGGAAAAGGGGGTTTTCTGTGCGCTTTCAGCAGAGAGACGGTAAGGGCTTGAGGGACAGGATTTCTGCTCATAACCAGGGGTCAGAGCACATCCAAGACAAGGTTGACCACAGTCCCAGGTGGACTGAAGTCTCCTTGGACCATTTACTTGGCTATAATGCCAAAAGGAGAATATGTAGATAATGCTGGGATTTATACACCTTGGTGTTAGTAATATTAGGGAGAAAGGCGATATAAGGGATTTGTACAATAGGGTTAGTGTTAGTTGTGGAGGAGGGGGTAAGTGGATGTGGAAATCATTGAGTTTATATGAAACAAGCTTGGTTTCAAGAGTAGATCAAAATGAAAAGAACTTTAGATAAGAAATGTGGCTTTTACAGATCAAGAACCACCATGAAAACTTAGTCTTTTCCATGAATCTCAGGCTAGTGAGGGAATGTTAGAAATGAAATTGGAGGGGAGTGAGGGAAATTAGTCATGCTTCCAGCTGTAATCTTTTGCCTTGCTGCCCACCATCACCAACCTTGCAATGATAGGGATACCTTTCTGCAACCCCTGCTACCTACCCAGCTACTTGCCTAGCATTTTATTTCTTCTTGGAGGGTGCATTTGGACTTGCAGACCCTTACTTGCCTTTTCTTTTCCTTGGCTTTTTCTTTTGCTTTTTCTATCTACTTCTACCCTTATCTCTTTCAAGGTCCCAGATTAAGCTGTTGGGATCCTTTTCTTCTCTACCTAAACTAGTTGTCTGCCAAGATTAAACAGTTTGGACAGACTTTTTTCTCTATTCTACAACTCAAAATTGAAACATGGCATGATCCAGTTTGAACTGTTGAATCACCCAAAAAATTGTAATAAGGTCCTCAATATTTGAAATACTTCACACACCTCTGATTTTCTGGAAATATGGGATCTTTGTAGTAGCAAAGCAGAGCATATTTGGATTTTCAATAATCAATCATGAAATATGAAACCTATTACTATAGGTATCTAACAGTGGCTCCACATGGGGATGGTTTTTCTTTTGAAAGACCAAGAACAGCAGGTCAGATTGCCTTGTTCCTTGACTGTCCATCTTAATCTTTGGAATCTGATGCATGCAACCTGTCAAAATTGTGTGCTTTTCCTTGGAAGACCTCTGATTCTATTTGCCTCTTGCTGCTAGGTGCAGCACTTGAAAACATCTTTTTACAAACAAAAAAAACATATGTAGGCCTGCATATATACAATGAACCTTTGGATCCCTATCATAGTGAACCATCATAATAGTGCTTCAACATCCTGCCATTGACAGGACCTTCATCCAGTTCAGTTACAGTCAAACTTTTAAGGAAATAAGTGTTATTACCTTGTACTGCTTGGACAGCAAATGGTCCTTTCCACAAAGAATCAAATTTCCCATGTTTCCCTTTCTCTTCTCTTCTTGCATCCCACTTTAGAACTTTGTCTCCCATATTGAAATCTTCTGCTTTGGTTCTTCTGTCAAAGGCCTTTTTCAGTTTTTCTTGTAATATTTGCACTCTGCTGAAAACTTGTTCTCTGGTCTGCTGTAAACAGATTATCTGGTTGATCCTTCTTTGCATATCATTTGGCTCTGCTTGACTTTCTTGTAGAAGTTTCATAACTGGCACCCCTAGTGATGAAGGAAATCTGGCCTCTAATCCATAGACCAACTCATATGGGCTGGTACCAATTGATCTTTTGGTGGTTAATCTGTCTGCCCATAAAGCATTTACTAGTTTCTTGTGCCAGTTCTTTTTGTTCTCTTCCAGCACTTTCTTTATGATGTTTATCAAGCTTTTGTTTGATGATTCAGCAAGACCATTTCCCTGAGGATAGTAAGCTGTAGAATGGCCCAAAGTGATGTGAAATTTATGGCAGAAGTTCACCATTTTCTTGGATTTGAAGGCAGCAGCATTGTCTGTTATTATTTTATCTGGGCAGCCAAATCTAGCCAGTATATTATTCTCCAAAAATTGAATGATCACTGAATCATTTGCTTGTCTGCATGGGGCAGCTTCAATCCACTTGGTGAAGTAGTCTGTTGCAGTCAAAATCCATCTGTGTTGTCCTGAAGATGAGGGATGAATCTCCCCAATGAAATCCAAACCCCATTGTTGAAAAGGTCTTTCTGTTGAAATGGGCCTCAAAGGAAGTGGCAGCAACTGTCTTCTGCCTTCAAACAGTTGGCACTTGTGGCATGATGTTGTGAATTTCTTCACATCAGAGAACATAGTGGGCCAGTAATAACCAGCCCTTAATATTTTGTCTACAGTGGACTTCCAGTATAGATGTCCACCACAGTCTCCAGCATGGAATTCTTGCATGATGTTGTCAGTTTCACTCTCAATAAGACAGTGCAGCAAAATACCTTCATGGTTTTTCCAGAGTAGATTCTCATCCATCACACAAAACTTAGATGTTTTCATTTTCAGAAACCTAGACTTAGTTCTGGACAGTCCTGGGGGAGCACACAGGTTTTGTAACACATAACAGACATCAGAGTACCAAGGAGATTGTTCAAAGGCTACATTGATCTTTGGAGTCGCCAGCTCTGTTTCACTGTCCAGTTGGTTGATATCTAAGGCTTGGAAATTTGCTTCTGTCATTAACTTGGCCAAACCTTGCCCTTTAATCAGCTTTGTAGGTTTTATTTCAATGTCAAATTCAAGTATGTTTGCAATCCATTTTCCTCTTCTACCCTCTAAGTTTTCTTGGGTGAGAATGTCTTTGACAATAGGACTTGGTACATAAGCCACAACATGAGAGTAAAGGATATAGATCCTAAAATCTTTGATAGCTTTGATTAATGCATAGGCTTGTTTTTCCATTATTTGGTACTTCAAAGGAGCATCTCTAAGAGCTCTGCTGAAGAAGGCAATGGGCTTTTCATTCCCTTGATCATCTTTCTGCAATAAAACAGCAGCAATAGTATGCTGGGAGGCAAAAGAAAAAATAATAAAGTCTCTGTCAAACTGAGGATTAGTTAATACCGGGGTTTGGGTTAAAGCCAATTTTATGCTTTCAAAGGCTTGCTTTGCTTCCACAGTCCACTTAACCTTTGAATCTTTCTTTAGCATATTGTTTAGTAGTCTGATCAATTCTGCTAAATTTGGGATGAACCTTCTTAAAAAATTGAGTTTTCCTAAGAATCCTTGCAACTCTTTGACATTCCTAGGGTGAGGCATTTGTAGGATCGCTTGTATCCTATCTGGATCAATTCTTATGCCATCTTTTGAAATGATGTGTCCTAAAAGTTTCCCTTCTTCCAAACCAAATAAAGACTTCTTGGGGTTTAAGGAAATGCCATATTTTCTGCATGTTATGAAAATCTGTCTTAAATGTTTCAAATGTTCTTGGTCAGATTTTGAGAAGGGTGTAAGATCATCTAAGTAAATGACCAAGAAATCATGAATTTCTTTTGCAAAAGCAATGTCCATTGCTCTTTGAAATGTTGCCCCTGCATTCTTCAATCCAAAGGGCATTTTCACATACTTGAAAGTTCCCCATGGGGTAGTAAATGCAGTTTTGTCTTGATCATCAGGGTGCACTAAAATTTGATTGAAGCCTGAGAATCCATCAAGCAGTGATATCCTTGAGGCTCCTACTACTCTTTGGAGGATGTGATCCATTTTTGGTAAAGGGTAGTTATCTTTGAGTGAAACTTGATTCAGATTCCTTAAGTCTACGCAAAGTCTGATTTCACCAGTTTTCTTTCTGGTAGGGACTAAATTTGAGATCCATTCAGAGAATCTGATTGGTGCTATAATACCAGCCTTGAACATTTTATGCAACTCTTGTTCAATGGAAGGAAGGAGCACAGGATTGATCCTTCTCAATTTCTGTTTGAATGGTTTTTGATTAGGCTTGAGGGGGATGGTATGCTGGATGACAGATGTGTCATAGGACTTGAGATCTTCATATCCCCAGGCAAAGACATCTTGAAACTCTTTAAAGAGATCAATGTACTTGGGCTTTTGATCAGGGGGCAAAGAGGCGGATAGCTTTATTATCTTAGGCTTTTCCATAGTGCCAATATTGCATTCTTCAATTCTTGCATCTAATGGCTGCATCTTTGGCTTCCTAGGGATGTCATTTGAGTCGAAAATATCCTCTAATGGGGTAAGGCCCACTGGGAGGAAGTTGTCTTTGAGTTGTATGATTTCAGTTTCAATGTTACTCATCTCTTCACAGTCCATTTGTTTAATTTGTTGAATGTTTTCATTGTTGAAAATGGTTGGGCTGAGTAGTTGTTTTGCTGTCCTAGGTGACATTGGGTGAGCAGATTGTTGAAACTGTATTTGTGATTGACATGCTTCATTAAATATTTGTGATTGACTTGCTGTCTCAAGCATTTGTGATTGACTTGCTGTCTCAAGATCAATATTTAATCCTGTGAACTCCTGTTGCAGGGTTAAAAAATTGTTTATTTGCATGTCATCCTCAAATACTTGCCATTCTCTGACATTGTTTGGAATAGAGGGTCTGTACCTGACCTCAGCTGTGAAACAATTATTAGGTTCCAGTGGGAATTTGAAAGTGCTGGCAAATGTTGCCAAGCTATGTGCATGGAGGTTATGGCCCCTTGGAATTTTTGTGATAGCAAACTCATGAAAGGTCTCTAATATTTCGATTACAGCAGCCCTGTAGGATCTCAGCCTCTTGTCATTAGTGACAAAATTGCCTTTTACTTGTTGAATGACCAGATCAGAGTCTCCCCTGATAGAGAGGCTAGGTGCTTGTAATGATTTTGCAATCTTGAGGCCTAGTAATAGAGCTTCATATTCTGCCATGTTGTTGGTGCATCTGAAATTCAATCTGTAGGCCTTGCCTGTTGCACAGCCTTTCTCTTTGTTATGTATCCATACTCCCGCTCCTGCTCCTAACTTGTTAACCGAGCCATCAAATTCTAAGACCCACAAGATGCCTTGCTGGTCAGGAGGTTTGAGGTTCTGTTCATGGGGTGGTAGTGTGAGCATGAGTTGGGGTTTCTTCTCCCATTTGTTTTCTAGGATAGCTTCATCATTTGCCTGACCATCTTTGACCCCTAGGGGAGAGCTAAAGTGTTTTGTTGTACTGATTGATGTTTGACAGGTGCTACTTGTTAGAATAATGTTTTGTTCTGGTTTAAATGTCTCTGTGCTAATGTGACTGTCGGAGAAGCCAATGCTGTCATTAAAGAGGATGTAAGAGTCTATGTCCGAATGAACAGCATATATTGGGAAATTTTGGGGTTTTTCTTCACTGCTAACCATATACTTCATGAGTGTTTCCCTATAAAGTCTTTTTGGTTGTCCAAAGACAGAGATGGTTGCATATGACATGTCTAACTGCAGGGAGCCTTGAAGCTTTGCTCCCCATGATCTTGATAATAGCATCCCATACTTGGGTGGGATATCAGCAACAACAACATCCATCAAAATGGTCTTGTTGGGGAATTGGACCAGGGACACACACAAATCCTTAATTAGACCCAGGCACTTGACTTGACTAGAATCAAAAGAAAACAAGTCTTTGTATGGTCTTGTGATATCTAAGTTTAATCTTTCCATGACTGCTTTTGGCATCAGATTATGAGAGGCTCCTGAGTCAAACATTGCATTGTGCAGAATTTTGTCATGTACATGTAAGCTGACATAAAACGGTAAAACCCCTGTGACTACTGTTTTTCCATCTACCTCTGGACCAAATAGTAACTCTGGAGTGTCATCTAACACATTTACATCATCTTTGCTATTGGTGAGCTGAAGGGATTTTTTAATCTGTTGTTTGTACATGTCATGCTTTGCTAACTCTGAGAGGGGAATTGCTACCTTTAACTTGCCAATCTCTACTCCTAAGTCAAAGGGTTTGTCAATTTGCATTTTGGGGTCACGGGTTGCAGTTCTTTCTTTGTTTGTTACATCTTCTGGTGGGATTTCATCTTGATTTTGGAACCTGCCCCTAATATTGATATCTTGAGGGGCAATATTTGGGTTAGGCTCAGAGGATAAGGTTGCCATGGGTTGTTTTGATGGGGACAGTGGATCAGTAACCTCTTCAACCACTACTTCCTTTGTAGGCAAGTTTGGCACATGATCAGGTTCAGTGACTGAGCTTTCTTTGGTTTGCTGTTTTTCTTTTATCTTTTCGGGTTGATTTACATTTACAGTCCTACTCCTTAGTTTGTATTGTTTGTGGACTTCATAGACAGCAGTGTCATATCCTTGTTTGAAATCAAAGGATTCCCCTGACTTAGTTTGGAATGTATTGCTTTCATCCTCCTCATGGTCTTCTTGGGTTAAGAATACATGACTTTTGCCATCCAGACCTATTAGATTGATTTCGGGGTCTTCATTTAGCTGATTTGCAGAAGAAGTTTCTGCATAGTTTTCTTGAAAAGGGGGTCTGATATCTTGGTCAGCATTAGTCTTTCCTATATTGGGGTTCTGGACTCTCCTGAAATTTGGGTTTCTAGGAGGATTGTTTTGTGGTGCCTCCCATGATGATTTTCTTTCTACTGATTCCACTCTCTCCCCCAACCTCTTCATGCTATTTAGAATTGCATCTAGCTTTTGGTCAAAACCCGAGGGTTCTTCTTTGAAGCCAGTTTTCTTTTCCAGCTTTGCCCTGTTTCTTTTGGCAATTAGGTTGGCCTCTACAGTGACTGCAACCCTTTGAGCTTCTGCAAGGGTTGGAGGGTCTCTTTCTCTCAACTGATAGGCCATATCAGAATCAAAACCATCAGGGAAATTATAAAGGGCCAAATCAGGAGGGGGTCTTAAGTTCTGAGGGATAGCATTGTATATGTTGTTAAACCTGGCACAATACTCTAACACTGTCTCTTGGGGACCTCTTTTAATAGTGTTATATTCACCAAGTATGTGGTGGGGATCTCTCTTTTTCTCCCATCTGTTAGTAAATTCCTGGTATAAAACTTCAGGGGTTGCAATTGAATTTGCATTTAAGGACCTAAACCAAGTTCTGACATCCCCAGTTAAGCTTTGAACAAAGATTCTCATCCTGACACTATCATCATCAATTTCATAGGTCTCAAAGTGGTCTTGCATCTTTTTAGCATGCTGGATGGCCGTCAAAGGGCCATGGGAATCAAAAAATGAGAGTCTGGTTTGATAATCTTGGGGTAGGGCTGGAGCATTGGCTGGAATCTGCAATGGTGCATATCTGTTAGCCATGTTTATAGGGTTAATAGGGTTGATAGGAACAAATGGGACAACTGGGATTACAGGTGTACTGGGGTTAATAGGATGGGTAACAAGTGGAGAACTGGTTGAGCGAGTATGTGCAGATGGTGAAGATGGAAAGGTAGGACTTTGAGGGGTTGAAGATGAACTAGGGGAATTGGGTGTGGAACGAAAAAGGACTTTGCAAGGAGTGGGAATGAGGATGGGTTGGTCTGACCTTATATCTGAATCAGCAGGTTTATCCTGCTTGTGCTGTTTCCTTATGTTCTTTGGGATGATATTTGGGTTATCAACAATGATGGGTTGATCAGGGTCAGGGTGTGCCCTAGTATACCTTGGGTTTCTTTTAGGAGCCAGCTTCTAAGTGTTCTTTCAGAACTTTATACAGAAGTTTTGTATTTACAAGGGCAAAATAAGAACTCTGGAATGACTATATATGTTTCAAGGCTAGGATAAGTTTCCCTAGTTAGCTCTTCCCTAAGACTGCCCCTGTATTAGAGAAACAATCCTAAGATGTCTTGGCTAGTTTCAGGCTTGATGAAAGCTTTGGAAGATAGATAGTGATTGAATAGTCTTAGTTCCCCAGTGGAGTCGCCAATTATGTTAACACCCAGGTTGTTCCCTATGACTCCCAAGGGAATACGGCCGGGGTAACCACTAACCAATCTTTTAATCACTGTTTCTAGCCAAACAGTGATCAGAGAGGGCTCTCTCTTTATGATTTATATCTACAGTGATGGTGTTTTAGGCTAGGTATTGAGTACAGGTTATGTTTGTGTTTCGGTTGATGAAATTCCCTTAGACTTCAGTGATGTAGTTTTTAGATATGTTGAATATCATTGGGCAATGGAGTCTGTGGCTTAATGTGTTTGAATCTGTGAGATGAAAGATGGAACTTACAGGGCCATTTGGGTGTTTAATAGAACAGATTTTTGATTAAAAGACTGGAAACAGGTAGCACGAACAGTGAAAGCATTTAAGAATTTTCACTATTTATCTATATGTTCCCAACAGATAGCTTTAAGAAGAGAAAACAGAGGTCTTAGGGGCAAAAGTTGAATCCCTGAGAATGACTGTTACAATAAAACACAGTTTTGAATTGCAGCAATTAAGAATTACAATTCTGTTACTGTATATGAGGAAAACATATATAATAGCTCAGTTTGAGTCCAGGGTAAACATGGTTAAATCCTGGTACTATCCTTTCACCTTGTTATCAAGTGTAAAACATTAGAACGACAAAGAGAACAAAAGACTCAAAACAGACACGACAAAGAGATTTGAGAATACTTATAGTTTTATGCAACACCCATGGAATCCTGTAACATGCATCCTTCACCACAAGACATCAAATACACCAAACTTCTGGAAGTTCCATTCCTCCTTTGTATTAATTCTCTGAAAATATTACAGCAGATGGAAGTTATCCAAGAGAAAATTCCAGCAACCCCTTATGCGTTACTAAGGGGGGTATATATACGGATTTACATTTGGAAAAATACCTGAAAGAAGAGTAAATGCCTCATAAATATGCTGCCAACTGCTAGTGCGCAGTAGCCAAAGAAGTAAATGAAGAAGTAAATGCAGTAATAGCTCTTAGTCCTTTAGCTGTCAAAATCTGTCAGATGCTGTTGAATTTGTAGCAGTTGTAGTCGGCTGAAGGCGTGTGTTTCAAAATGTGGCTAGCTGTCACTGTTAGTGATGAATCACCTTTTAGATATTTTCCAGTCACTGACCACTTTATACTTGTCTTGCGGTGACCTGAGCTGGCTTTTGACCTGGAGTCTTGAAACTACCGTGGCAGAATCTGGAGCATGGCTTGCCACCAGTCCTCCTTGGGCATTTGATGCCTTCGCATTTTAATCAGTGTCTCATCAAGCTCCGTGTATTTGAAAAAACTGGGAGGAGTTTCAAATAGATGATTAACTTCATTTTCAATAAAAAATGACCCTTCAAGCTGAGTGTACAAACTCTGTCCTGTAGGAGGAACAGTTTCTTCAGAAGCACTGCTGGATGCAGTGATTTGATTTTCTATGTACGCGGCCATCCTATTTGTAAATTGATCTCTGTTGATCAATTTCCCTGTACCGCTCAATAGGCTAGGCATTCCTCTTGCCTGTAGCATCCCCATTCTGAGCTTGAAGTCTTCAACTTCAGTCTGTATCTCATAGCTCCTCCTTTCTGCTGTCTGCACATATCCTCTGAGTGTTAGCACCTTTTTGGTCATAAGGATGGCCTCCGTTCTGTTGGTGATTCCAACTGCTGCCAGCTCATCTTTGTCTTGCCTGTTCAGAAAGTCTATCAGTTGGCTAGCTTGTCCAGGTCTATTTCCTAGTGCTGTCTTAGCCCTCTGGATATCTATCTGAGCTTGCACAATTAAATCCATATGTTCATGGATTGTTTTGAGTGATTTCCACTGTTTAATCATGCTTTGGGTGATTTTATTCCATAAGATCCTCTTGATCTCAGCCATGGTGTTTTTGAGATCAAGCTCTTTCTCCAGGGCTTTGATTCTGTCCTTTTGGGTCTTGATCTGTCTGCCCTGTTCTGCCACTGTCATTTTAGACTGGTCATACTTGGCATCTATCTCTGCCAGTTTTTCTTTTGCCTTCCTTATCTCATCTGCTTGTAGCTCCATTTGCTTAACAGCCTTAGTTAGTTCTTCTATGCTGGGCTGGTCAACTGTATTTGCTGTTGTAGGGGCCACTGCTGCCCCAGAGCCTGTTGCTGCTGTAGAATCTGTTGGGGGAGTTGGTAGTGTGGATTCTCCCTGTTTGTCCTGTAATGACTTCTTCAGCTCCTCCTCTAGCTCTTGGATCCTTTGATCCTGCTGCAATAGTAGATCAAGTTGTTGATCAACTTGTTTTTCTTTTTGCAGTTCAGCTGTCTGAGGATGTTCTGTAGGTGACAGCTTCAATCTCCTCTTCATGGCATTGAGATCATCCTCTTTTTTCTTCAGGAGGGCTTTTACCCCGGTTGGGTCACTAGGGTTATGCCCTAGATCAACAATAATCTCTTCAAGAGATTTTATCCTGTTATCCTTGGCCCTGGAAGACAATCTCTCAAAATCCAGTTGAGTATTTGTGTGCTTCAAGGATTCTTTCAGCTCATGAGCTAGTGTGGCCTTATCTACCAAGGTGGCATAGACCATTTCTCCAGTCTGCTTATGGAGCTCAATTTGGTCCATAGGATGTATGTCTTTGGCCAAAACCTCCACCCTTGTTTTGATGAAATCAGCAGTGGACATTGGGTTGGGCCCCTTAGGTTTGAAATGGCTGAATATCATCTTCTCCTCTTTGAAGTCGTAGACCGACATCAATCTTTCTTGTTGGGCTGGAGTGGCATCTATAAATTGCTTGTAAACCTCAGCCCTCAATAGTTCATTTGCTGCCTTGATTTCTTTGAAGGTGGCCTTAGCACCTTTGAGCTTCTGGCTTTGTTGAGAAGAAGATGATACCTCCAAGCCAAGTTGTAAATTCTGCTCCTGGTGAAAGGAGCTAGTCCCTGTGTGTTGGCTGCCCTCCCTATCCTTGGCTGTATCATTGAAGACACCTTCAGTAATGTCTTCTACTTCTGGGGAGTCTGCCCTCTGCCTTTTAGCTTCTGGTTGTTGGGAGGATCCACTGAGGGGAGTGGACTCTTCTCTTTGTCTTTTGGTCCCCCTTTCTTCATGTGCCGGGGTCTGTAAAATTGAAGTGGTTAGGGGCTCCACTTGAGGGGGTGGTGTCTGCAATAAGGTGGTTTCTGGCAGCCCAGTTTGTGGCAGACCGGTTTGTTCTTCTTGCTGCCCTATTTCTTGCTCTGGTTGTTGCTTTCCCTGCTCTGACTGCTGCTTTTTTGCTTCATCTTCAGCGTCCATTTTTCCCTTTCCCTTATCCAAGCCTGGTGCTGTTGTTGGCGGCGCTGTCCTGGTAACTGAGGTTCCTCCTCCTGATGTTTGAGGCAGCCTGAAAGGTACCTGGATCACATAGTCCAGGTCAATAGTTTTTTCAAGTTCTTTCATATTTTTAGCTATTTTTTCCTCTTCAGACAAGCTCTCAATAAGGGTATCCAACTGCCACTCTTGTAAGTTTGCATACTGTTCTAGATGTGGATAGTGGCAGTGTTTGATGGCTAGGAGTCTGTACTTTGTTCTCCTGGCAGTAATGAAACCTTGAGGGTCATATGGGACCCACCGGAAACTGTAAGACAACTTATATTTGTCTTTTAGGATCAAATCTGCAGCCTCCCATCCTTCCTTCTTATTCATGATAAAAGGGCCCAGCTCATTTTTGTAGTTAAGGTGTGCTTTTTTCTTTGAGCTGTGGAAGTGAGTGAGGTCTGACTGGATTAATTGCCTGTAATATTCCAAGGCAAATAATCTCATGGGAACATACTTGGGTAGTCTGTATGGACAGAGCTCACACCCATACACTCTGAACACAGTGTGGTGTTCATATAGGTACCAATCACCTATTTTGTACTTCTTAGAAAGCTGTAAAGCTTTCTTGATCTCATTTGATATTCTAGGTGGAGGGGATTTCATAAGTATGCTGGAGACTGGGTATACAAACTGATCTACAAATTCACAATAGCTGTAGGGTGAATTTGTGATTTCATGATAGACTGAGGTCCAGAATATGACTGATCTTTTCTCCCCTTTGTTGTCCAGCCTTCTGATGTAGCATGGGAAAGCTTCAGAGTGATGATACATGAACAGGTGGTAGATGTATGCTGAATATCTAAAGACTCCTTGTCTGTCCAATTTGCACAATTGATCATGGATCCTATTGGCTATGAACTTGGCAAAGTTGTACTTTCGGGCAGGGGGTTGTCGTGGCCTGTAGGCAGATAGCATTACGAGCATGGCTAGATCCACATGCTTGTTGTTCTGGTAGCCTAGCACATAGGCTATCATGTCCAGGAGCAGCCTGCCTGAGTCATTGAAGTGCTCATGTGGATAAGGAGGTGGCCCTGTAGGCTGGTTCTCAGGCCACATGTAGTTCCTGGTGACCTTCTGCAGCTCTTCACTGGTCATCTTCTCACCTGCTTCCATTAAAGATCTCATGGAGAAAGGGACTAATAACTCTGTCTGTTCAAAGTGCAGCATTTTGTTGATGGTGTCAGCGTTTATATAGAACAGAATCCTCCCTAGTTGAGTGTTGACAGCTCTGTGCTCCTGATCATAATTTTGAGCACATAAGTGAATGATTTCAGGGAAAACATTCACAGCTGGGAGGCAGTAATAGGGCAGGTTTGACTCCCATATCCCATCTGTACCAAGTCCTGCCTTATAGTCTTCCCTTAATGTGGTGAAGGTCTTCAAAAAGTTTCTGTTTCCCTCAAAATCATTTATGAGACAGTCTTTGTCAACTAATGGCATAGCTTCCAGTTCCTTATTGGTTTGACTCAGTGGAGTGACACTGAGGGAGGAGGATGCAGATGCTGCCATGATACAGTCTGAAAGTGTGCAGTAGGATGCAGAGCTTTGATGAATCTCTTGGAGACTTTGAGCAGCAGGTAGGTGCAATTGGTGTGATGTCTTCTTCTGGTGTGAAGTTGTTCTGAAGCTAGCAAAGTACTGATGATTTTCAGGAATGTGGATTGTCTAAGGGAATGCTTACTGAGGTATTAGTATTTGTACAGGAAGAGTGTAGGTAACCAGTATTTGGCAAAAAGGAACAATGCCGGGTACTTCAGGGCGATTTCTGCAGTTTTAACCCGCGAGCTGGTTTGTACAGAGCTAAATTGGGGCTAATGGATGGCACCGGTTGCTTATGTCTGATTTGGGTGCTTAGGTAGAGCTAAATTTAGAGTTTTTAGCAGACTTTAATGGTGATTTTGCAGAAAATTGGAATTCACGGGCAGAATGGGAGAAAACGGCAAAATACCTGGCAAATCGACCTGGAAGCTTGCGGGCTGGGTTGCAAAGGCTTAATGCAGTCAAGCCTCGAACTTTGAACGGTTTACTTGTCGAATTTGATGGCTGAATGCAAGATTTCGCGGCAGCAGGCTTGACAACGGCTATTTCAGCTTCGCATGCAAAATAAGCGAAAAATATGCTTTTAGCCGTTTAAATCGGTAAATTTGGCAAAAGTATGAATTTGGCGCTTTTCCGCCGATGACGTCAGCATGACGTCATGGCGGGGCCCAGGTGAGGGGTGACGTGGATGCTGAGGTGTTAGCCAGGTCGGCAGGACACGGTGGCGTGCGGGCGCAAAGGCGGGCCCGCGTGGAGGACCAAGGGACGATGGGGCGGGCACCGGCGGGGTGACGTCAGAGCGGCGTGGACATGACGTGTAGGCATGACGTGTGGGGTAGCGGTATACGGGGTGGCGGTAAGTGGGTTCCCCGCACCACCTTTGGGCAAAGGCGGTAAATGGGAGGAGGGCTCCGAACAACCTTACCGCCCGCCACGCGTCCATTGTACGGGATAGGTAAAACCGCTTTCCCCGGACGCTAAATGTCGGCACATCGAGATCTGAAATTGACCGCCCACCCTTAGATCTGGGCGTTGGAGATCTGACGGCTGGCGGGCCTTCCGACTGGTCGAGCATGTTGGGGAGGGGTCCCGCCAGCGCAATAAAATATTCAGTTTAATTTTTGGGCGGAGGACTATAGGCAAGTGGGTTTTTTCGCAGTTTTGGGTTTTTTGGGCCTTTTCAGGGGTTTTCATAGGAAAAGGGGGTTTTCTGTGCGCTTTCAGCAGAGAGACGGTAAGGGCTTGAGGGACAGGATTTCTGCTCATAACCAGGGGTCAGAGCACATCCAAGACAAGGTTGACCACAGTCCCAGGTGGACTGAAGTCTCCTTGGACCATTTACTTGGCTATAATGCCAAAAGGAGAATATGTAGATAATGCTGGGATTTATACACCTTGGTGTTAGTAATATTAGGGAGAAAGGCGATATAAGGGATTTGTACAATAGGGTTAGTGTTAGTTGTGGAGGAGGGGGTAAGTGGATGTGGAAATCATTGAGTTTATATGAAACAAGCTTGGTTTCAAGAGTAGATCAAAATGAAAAGAACTTTAGATAAGAAATGTGGCTTTTACAGATCAAGAACCACCATGAAAACTTAGTCTTTTCCATGAATCTCAGGCTAGTGAGGGAATGTTAGAAATGAAATTGGAGGGGAGTGAGGGAAATTAGTCATGCTTCCAGCTGTAATCTTTTGCCTTGCTGCCCACCATCATCAACCTTGCAATGATAGGGATACCTTTCTGCAACCCCTGCTACCTACCCAGCTACTTGCCTAGCATTTTATTTCTTCTTGGAGGGTGCATTTGGACTTGCAGACCCTTACTTGCCTTTTCTTTTCCTTGGCTTTTTCTTTTGCTTTTTCTATCTACTTCTACCCTTATCTCTTTCAAGGTCCCAGATTAAGCTGTTGGGATCCTTTTCTTCTCTACCTAAACTAGTTGTCTGCCAAGATTAAACAGTTTGGACAGACTTTTTTCTCTAGTCTACAACACAAAATTGAAACATGGCATGATCCAGTTTGAACTGTTGAATCACCCAAAAAATTGTAATAAGGTCCTCAATATTTGAAATAGTTCACACACCTCTGATTTTCTGGAAATATGGGATCTTTGTAGTAGCAAAGCAGAGCATATTTGGATTTTCAATAATCAATCATGAAATATGAAACCTATTACTATAGGTATCTAACAGAACACATAAATAGATAGATAGAATAAATGGTTTATTAATATAATATGTGCAATGAAATAGATACAATATATAAATTGTTGCAATCAGTTGCCAAGCATCAACTTGGAAGTTTGCGAGGCACCAACCACCAAAGCACCAACTCTATTTTTCCAAGGCAATAATCCTGGACTTAGGAGCACCAACTCCCAAGGACTCCAATCCTTTCAGTTCTGATGCTCCAGCCCCGCGGGCTCGAACCCTTTATTATAAATTGTTAGAATCTGTATTGCTATAGTTCTCTGCTCCCAAGCCTACTGAACTTATGCTTCACTTCCGTTCTCCTACTTCCCCAGCCTTTGCCTGAACTTCGACTTCCTCTTACTCTAATTATTCACATGCATAGTACCCTTTTCATGATTTTCTTGTTTTATGTATTCTTGATTCCTCTCACTGTTGATTTCCACTTTTCGATGGCTTTTCAGCTTCCTCAAATCTCGCTTCAGCTTCCTCTATGCTTGCTTGCCTCTATGGCTTCCCAATTCTTCAGGTCACTTTGGCTTCCTTTTCACTGGCTTGTCCTTCAGCTTCCTATATCTCTTCGAGTTCACCAACACTCCAGGGACATGTAAATTCAAAAGAGAGGACAGAAATACACAAAGAAAAAATGTTGCATATTAAAAACTGTAATAGAGCCCCTTTTTCAATAACAATATGCATACACAATACTTTAGTGTTTTACGGAGAGACTGTACCAATCTCGAGGCCCCACCTACCATGTCACCATCGCAATCGCAATCGCCATCGTTCAGGCCCACTGAACTATTGGAACCGTTATTATAAGCTTTTAGCCTAAAACACCTTGGGAAATACAACTATTGAGATACACATGAATATATGGAAAAACCCGACCGAAACGCTTAAGGCCAGACTTCAAAATCATTACACCCACATCTATAACTTCATCAGGTCTGCTCTTTAATCACAATCAGCAGTTGCAGCTTCCGGAATTCCTATATTAGTTGAGCTCATAACATTGCCGATGGCTGATGGCCCTACTGAACACGATATAGTATTAAGCTATGTTACAATCAGACCATTGTGTCTACAACATATATCGCAGTCGGTGCTTCCAATGTGGCAAGGCCTTAAGCACTTGCGATATGGCAGCTGTGACATAGCATTAAGTCATGTTGCAGTGTTTCAGCCCGTCCACATGCTTTATCGCAATTATATCTATATCTATATCTATATATATATATATATATATATATATATATATATATATATATATATATATATATATATATATATATATATATATATATCTATATATATATATATATATATATATATATATATATATATATATATATATATATATATATTATTAAGGGATAAATTCCCCTAGGGTCTTGGGTTGATACCCTAGTAGATCAGAGGTTATTTACAGAGAGAAACAGACATTCCATACAACCATGATGCTAATATAAACAAACTATACGAAAAAGGGGTGCACTTGGGGGTCCTTCATTTGAGAAGATCTAGTTAGGGTCCAAACCCTCTTGGAGTTCCTTTTAGTCCTTCAACCTGCAAAACAAACAATTCCAGAAAGTATAACAGTATATTGACCAAGTGTCATAAAGAAATCATCTTCATAACATAAGGAAAGGTTGTTAGTTATAAAATTAAAAACAACCATTCACATATGAATTATAACATTGACATCATGAACATGAAGAAGATTTATATCAAGAACAAGACAAGTGTTTATTTTATTATAAATAACTAAAGCACAGAAAGGAATGACTTCACCTGATTCGTCCTTTTGCAAGCTCCAAGCAGAACCATCCTCCGGATTCGTCTAGTCTCAAGCCTTCAACAAACCCCTTCCACGACTTACTCCATGATCTCTCAAGTAGTAGAAAGACATCATCACACAAGGAAACAAAGGTTTCCTGTAAATGGGGGAAGTGCTGGAAGCATAAGGATCTTCAGACCTGGTCAGGGAAAATATCATTAGAGTGATCTTTCTCTCTATTCTCTCCTTCCTTAGGCCTTCCCATTGAAGCCTTTTATACTTCTCCCAAAGTAGTTTTTTAGTTGGGAATTCGTTGAGAACATTTGGGCCACGGGCACTAATAGGTAATTAGAAGGTAAAACCTACGATCTCTACCCAAAATTAAGGAGTTTTAATTTTTTTAAGTGTCTTAAGACATATACACGGGTTGGGTATACACAGACCCATGTACACACGTGTTTAACTCAGGGCAATGTCACATATAGGGAGTAAAACACTGTTTTTTAAATTTTGGACCAGGTCTAGAAGGAGGGGTTGCCCTAGGCCATGAGTGCAACATCACAAACATCAAGAGTGAGGTTTGGAGCTATAACAGATGGCCCCTAATATATGAGGTCAGAAGGGGTACATGATGGCCGAAATGTATTAATCAAGTACATGGAAAGGAAATCTGCCAAAAACTAAGAAGGACTTCACCAGAGTTCAGCCAGCCAAGCCACAAAAGTAGATCAGAAAGAAACACTATCTGAGGCGGGCATACCCATGCTTAGAGAAAGTAAAGCATGTCTGCATATCAAGTACAAGTGAATCCACTAAGTATACAAGTATAAATAACTGGAAAATACATAATGGATCATCTGATCACGATCGAACAAGTACATGTCTGAATATCACATATAAGAATGTCAATGATGCTAAAGAATGAACCTGATCACTGATATCAAAGACTGATCACAAAAGGTAGCAAATGACCATGATGGAGTAGGATGGTACTACACTACAAACTTAGGTTCCAGCATATAGAATGTCACCTTGGATGACTGAAACATATAAGGTAGAGTGGTATCAACTAGCGGCAATAGGAACAACTGTCAAGTGACCCAATGAATGTTGATGCTACCTGAGGTCTTCACTGACCGCTGTGGTACATTTATACACCATGGGAATAAATGATTTGGAGTCGACCATGTGAGAAATCGTTTGATTACTGGTCATTGATGTATACCGTTAACAAACGTGAGACTACTCACCAATAATGATAATGATCGTCAAGGTACCGAGTACAATATAACAAGTGTGAATAGATGAGCTGGAGTCGAACACCTGTAAGAATCTATCAATCAGGAGACAATGATGGTTTCCCACTGTCAATAGCGAAGGATCTGCCACTAATGACTGCAAACCCCAAGGTACTGCCAAATGGACTCTAGATCTGTGCCCCAGAGCAATGAGTCATAGTCGATAGGGAAAGATCCGCTAGAAGGAAGTCATTAAGGCATCCTTCATCAATCTAGCGCGAGTGTAACCCGTAGGCGAATAATGTGGAAGGAATCGGGTGAAAAAGATGTAGTAACCCGACCAAAGCACATTTCCGGCGTACACAAGATGTAGCTAGCACACGATAGAAACCCTCTAAACCAACCAATAATGAAAGCTGACACAGAGGCGAGGTATGCACCAATAGGGTCAAATGGAAACCAAGGTACTGCACGAATCCCAATGTGTGATAATGTAAGTTGATGTCAAACACAAGGGAAACCACTCAGTGAAAGACCCATGATACTGATCGATGTTGACCACAAGGTGACCTATCAATAATGAAAATAGGGCCAGGGTACAGCTCTAGGCCTGTCCTCAGAGCAAGATGTCGTCATCAATAAGGACAAGACCCGCCAGCAAGAAGTCAATGGGGACCTTCTAAAACCGGCACGAGTAAAGGACCAATATAGCTAATGTGATGATAGACATGATACTGACAACCGGGGATGGCTGACTGAAAAGTGAGTCAAGAGACACTGCAGAAAGGCCGACTTAGGCTAACTTCCCTTGAACAAAAGCACGACTCAATGTGACTATGTGGCAGCATATGATGACTCTGTATAAGTTCGTCATGTAGGAGGCACGAACGAACCCTCCATATGATTGGAAGAGATAAGCAATCGGGGGAGAACTGACTCAATAACAAGGTTAAGGCGTGCCTAGGTCAAACTAAATCCCACCCAAATGGAGGAGACTTTGCTTTGAGTGCTTTGTTCAAGGGCGACACGACTGACTCTAGCTCCCAACAATAAGTGGAAATATTGTCCCGTTCTCACTCTTTTTTGGAATATATAATTTTTTTTCTCTTTTTCTTTAAGTTGGAAAAAGAATAAAAGAATGCTATAGTATAGTGGAAAGAACGAGTGTCGGTGAAACATATGATCTAGTTCCTGGGATTGGAACGTTCCTATGCTCAATGCAGGGAGGTGAAAACTAGTCCAAGGCACTCAAAGGTATGTTCCTTCCACAGATCAAGGTGTGTCAAGTAGCAGAAGGCAAGGGCATGCAAATTTGATTTCACAGTAGTAATGGTAAAAAGTTGGCTTAAACACGAGTCCAAGTGAAGCCAGCTTAAGGCCAAAAGGGTGCAAATGGTCAAAATGCAACGCAATAGTACAACTCAACACAAAGGAGCCTCTAGGGTATAAGGCCACAACGAAGCGAAGAAGCAAAGAGGAATGAGTCTTCATTGCATAAGTCATGGCGAGACTAAAGAGGACTCCCGAGCCTAGGGACAAAAAATCAGCATGAGTGCCAAGTGACAAGAAGCTACTAACTAGGGCACTCATGATAAGGTACGCTCTACCACACAAGTCATGATACTTCTAAGCAATGAGAAGGTTCCACACCATAACTTGGTGGGCTCGATCCTAAGGCCAAATGGGAAAGGAAACTGATAAGTGCATAATGCAGGCAGAAAAACCTAACCTATATGCTAGTTTCAAGAACCAATACCTGTCAGAACGGACAAAACATAAACTTCCAAAGGAGAAATTTTCCAAGTTTTGTAAACATAAATAGGAACACTAGACAAGAAGTTAATACATCCCACATATAGACTTCATATAAAATCTTGTGTGATAGAATACAAAACTTGAAAATACGTACCTCATATATACAATATGGTATAGGGAACCACACAACCTTGTGGCTTACGCATAATGGTTGTTCTAAACAAACCCCTTGCAGGGCTCAGGGAAAGGACTCCTTTGGTAGTCAAAACTCATGGCTTCAAAGAGTTCCTCCTATGAAGGCAAATCAAGTTATAGAAAACCATGAGAACTACAAGGATCAAAAGAGGGAATTAAGGGGTCCCATGCCCCTATAGGAAGAATCTATCGGTCAACTGCCGGGACGAAGTCCTAAGAAGGAGAGTAATAGGTCAAAGGATTCTCCTCAGAAGTGATTGAACATTGAGGATTCACTGCCACGTAATTGACCCGTAGCAGGGTAGAGTCTACTTGAACACTCGGAACAAACCAAGGGGTCTTCTACAGTAAAGTCGAATTAGGGTGGTAATTATCAGATGCAAGCTGATCAATAGTGACAATATTCCCGTTATGAGGAAAACACATTACTCAAAAGAGTGAAGATACCATAGCATTCATAGCATAGACATAGTCATGCCCAAGTAGCATATTAAAGTCTAAAGGGGTATCAACCACCATCATATCGATTAAGACAGTCTTCCCACCTAAAGTGATAGGCAATTGAGGAAGAACACCCATAGATTCACTAGGTCTTCTATCATAGGCCAACAAGTGACTCTGAGCTCTCAAAAACTTTGGGGACCCCAAAGCTTTCCAAGTCATAGAGGATATATTACTTGCAGAGGATCCTTCATCCACCATACATCGATAAATGTTTGTCGAATTAAATCCAACCTTTATTTGGAAATGTGCAGCGGAAGGAAGATGAGGCTCGACAAGACTATCCCAATGAAAGGAAACACTCCTAGAACTTTTAGGGGGAGCATTCGAAGGAACTGCAACGCCCCCTATACTAGAAGACTCTATACTAGAAATCAAGCAGACTCTTTTGTTAGGAATTTCACCCCCCAACAGAAGAGTGTAATCAACCAGAGATTGCACTGGCTCTACCACATTATCAACTAATGGTTGGCGGGATTGATGAGAAACCATATCAGATCTAGTAGTAGAAGTACTTTCAGACTCGAACCATATCCTTTGAACCTTTGGAATACCAGGGCATAAATGAGTAAGATGGTCTCCCTTGCATATCTTACAAGGGAACTTAGGTTTAAAACTTCTACGTCGAGGTTTCTTATCAATCTCCAACCCGCTAACATGACTAGCAGTGGTTTGCGGAGAGTCCTGAACATGACTTGCAGAGGTCAGTGACTCTTGCTAGTATGACTTGCAGTGACTAGACTTGTGCCCCCAGCATGACTAGCAGTGACTGAAGGCTCATCTTGAACATGACTAACAGAGGTTGCTGATGAAGTGATATAATTATTCTTCTTCTTTGACTTCCTCTTTCTCCTCTTTTTAGATTTCTTATTAGAAGAAGGAGGAGAAAAAGGAATCCTAGATTTCTCTTTGAAAGAAGATGAACAATTAGCACCCATGTGATGCCCTTGAAATAAATCATTCAACTGAGAAGATTCAAGAGAATTTGGAATATTCAGAGTGGACCACAGCCAAACGGGTAATCCAACATTAAATCCAGGGATATTCAATGTTTCGATCAAGGGAGTACCAACGTTTCCAAAGAAAGGAAAAGCACAAGGATCCCCTTTTGGAAGGGTACCTTGGTTGGTTTCTACCGGAATATTGGCCATATCTAACTGATTTGCAGACCCTTCCCTTACGGGAATGTTGAAATTACTTTTCAAGGAAGATAGATCCGCAATGAAAACCTTTGCCCTTGAGGAGGCAACCCCACAACTTTCGAAATAACGACCAAATGTCTTTCAAGATCAGCGGAGTGGCAAGTCAGTCACTCAGGATACAAAGTCAAAAAAGTGACTAGACAAAATACCTAAAGCCAACTATATACAAGGAGCAAAGAGCACTCAACTATAAAGTCACTAAAAGATGCCAGCCAATTAAACAAGTTCCAAGTATTTCCGCTCTGGGTGATTAGGACCGGACACCAAAATACAAGAAAGTGAATTAAGGGGCCTTTCGGAGATAGTTTGGGATAATGACGGCCCAGTCCTACTAGCGAAAGTAACAGAGGAAGTTACGCTGACCTCCTAACAACAGCCTGTGCCGGTGTAAACCCCCAAGCTTCGCAAGGGTGCCCTCTGGTAGTATCGTTGAGAGTGATACAACGTCGACCTCAGGTGCCACAGGATTTCCCTCTATAGCCACCTATGTAGATCCCTAGGAGTAGCAACTAAGGTTACCAACTCATATCAAAAGCCAGGTAGAATAGTCTTGAGGTAAGACCTGATGAGTAGGAAAGGGGGTATCTCTCTTCCTTATCCTCAAAATCCCTCATGCTTAACTCCCAGATCCGGAACTTTCTTGGTCTCTCTAACGCTATTGGATTTTCACTCACTATTCAGACTCGTATGTTTGACAATTTAAATGGCCTTGGAGAGTTTTCTCTCCACTCGCCTAATCCAAGGCCCTAAAATATCCTAAAACGTGTTGGTCTATCTAACTTGACAATTATGAAAAGTTCTAGTATATTTTAATTAGCGTTTTTTTTTAAATGGGCTATTCTTAAGTCAAGGGATAAGCAGAAACGAAACTTGTGGTGTTTTGACGCAAAAGAAATTAATAAAAACTAAACTATATGCAAATGCACTCGTTTTGTTCTTCGATGAAAGAAATTTCTACTAGGTTCAGAGGAACTTCAAAGAAAGCAACAAATTTTTCTTTTCTTTTCTTTTACTCAAGCTTCACACTTACAAAAGTTAACAAAAGAATGGATGTCCTAAAAATATGTGCAAATTTATCCTAATCCAATGAGTACATGTTGATGCAAGACTTAAGACTACTCTAAATCAAGAAATGAAAGTAACTTGTTTATCAATACTAATTTGCCACTTAAAATGTTTAGATGGAATATGAGTTGCTAATGCTGATTTTCGTCTCCACACTAAAAGAAAGTTTCAAGACAAACAAAAATGCACTTTCATTCACTAAAAGAAACTAAATCAAAACAAAGTTCAAGAAAGAAAAACCAAGTTTTTAAAGAAGTTTTCTTCAAAAGCAAAAACAAAAACATCTTTTCAAAAGTGCTCTCAACAAGACTGAAACTTTATGATTGAAAAATTGGCAACAAAACACTTTGCAAGCTGACAACACAAAATGGATGAAAACTCAACAAAAAAATGTGTTTCAAGATGCTCTTAACAATCAAAAGTAGAAATAAGAGCTTGGAAACAAAGACCAAAAGATAAAAAAGACAATTTTCAAGAAAGTGTCAATCAACAACTTTCAGAAAGAAAGAAAAGTAGATGGTCACAAAAATGTAGTTTCGACAAGCAAACAAAAAGGTCACCAAAACAATATTTGACACAAAGATTGAGATCAATCTTCCTGCCCTGAGGAATTAGAGCAGCCACGATTCCCAGCAAGAAATCTTGTGTGCTTAAACAAAAATGATGACGCTTGCAAAAACAAATAAGACCAACACTTTCCACAATCAGAGAGAATTTGAAATCAGATACTTGCTGTAAAACTAAAGACTAACACAGAAAAGTAACTGTTCAAGACTGAATCAAACCAGTAGATAGACCTTCAGAAACAAAAAGATTTGAAAAACCTTGAAAATTACAAGATATACACGACTTTTTTAGTGCACAGCTGCATGTATACACTACTCAACCTAAGGAAACATGCATATATGTAGGTTTACTTAAGGAAACATGCGTATATACGCTTCTGTAAATTGGAAAAACAATGTATATAAAAGATTTCAAGAAAAAACAAAAAACAGTCTGAAGAAACTGATCAAACTTACAATTCAAGTTCCTATAGGAATAGACTACACAGTAATAGCTGACAAATAGACAGCTGAGCCCTGATTGGCTTGAATCAACCCAAACTAGGAACAACAATATTGTTTTCCCCAGTAGAGTCGCTAATTCTATTAAGGGATAAATTCCCCTGGGGTCTTGGGTTGATACCCTAGCAGATCAGAGGTTATTTACAGAGAGAAACACACATTCCATATAGCCATGATGCTAATATAAACAAACTATATGAAAAAGGGGTGCACCTGGGGGTCCTTCGTTTGAGAAGATCCAGTTAGGGTCCAAACCCTCTTGGAGTTCCTTTTAGTCCCTCAACCTGCAAAACAAACAATTCCAGAAAGTACAACAGTATATTGACCAAGCATCATAAAGAGATCATCTTCATAACATAAGGAAAGGTAGTTAGTTATACAGTTAAAAACAACCATTCACATATGAGTTATAACATTGACATTATGAACATGAAGAAGATTTATATCAGGAACAAGACAAGTGTTTCTTTTATTATAAATAACTAAAGTACAGAAAGGAATGACTTCACCTGATTCGTCCTTTCGCGGGCTCCAAGTGGAACCGTCCTTCGGATTTGTCCAGTCTCAAGCCTTCAACAAAATCCTTCCATGACTTACTCCATGATCTCTCAAGTAGTAGAAAGACATCATCACACAAGGAAACAAAGGTTTCCTGTAAATGGGGGAACTGTTAGAAGCACAAGGATCTTCAGACTTGGTTAGGGAAAATCTCAATAGAGTGATCTTTCTCTCTATTCTCTCCTTCCTAAGGCCTTCCCATTGAAGCTTTTTATACTTCTCCCAAAGTAGTTTTTTAGTTGGGAATTCGTTGGGAACAATTGGGCCATGGGAACTAATAGGTAATCAGCAGGTAAAACCAATGATCTCCACCCAAAATTAAGGAGTTTTAATTTTTTAAAGTGTTCTAAGACATATACGTGAGTTGGGTATACATAGACTCATGTACACATGCGTTTAACTCAGGGCAATGTCGTGTATAGGGAGTAAAACACTGTCTTTTAAATTTTGGACCAGGTCTGGAAGGAGGGGTTTCCCTAGGCGATGAGTGCAACATCACAAACATCAAGAGTGAGGTTTGGAGCTATAATAGATGCCCCCTAATGTATGAGGTCATAAGGGGTACAAGATGGCCGAAATGTATTAGGCAAGTACATGGAAAGGAAATTTGCCAAAAACTGAGAAGGACTTCACCAGAGTTTAACCTACCAAGCCACAAAAGGAGATCAGAAAGAAACACTGTCTGACGTGGGCATACCCATGCTCACAAAAATTAAAGCATGTCCGCATATCAAGTACAAGCGAATCCACTAAGTATACAAGTATAAAGAATTGGAGAATACATAATGGATCATCTAATCATGATCGAACAAGTACATGTCTGAATATCACATATAAGAATGTCAATGATGCTGAAGAATGAACCTGATCACTGATATCAAAGATTGATCACAAAAGGTACCAAATGAACATGATGGAGTAGGATGGTACTACACTGCAAACTCAGGTTCCAGCATATAGAATCTCGCCATGAATGACTACAACATATAAGGTAGAGTGGTATCAACTAGCAGTAACAGGAACAACTGTCAAGTGATCCAATGAATGTTGATGCTACTTGAGGTCTTCGCCGACCACCGTGGTACATTTCTACACCATGGGAATAAATGATTTGGAGTTAACCATGTGAGAAATCTTTTGATTATTGTTCATTGATGTATATCATTAACAAATCGGAGACTACTCACCAATAATGATAATGACCGTCAAGGTACCCAGTAGAATCTAAAAAGTGTGAATAGATGAGTTGGAGTTGAACACTTGTAAGAATATAGCAATCTGGAGACAATGATGGTTTCCCACTGTCGATAGCGAAGGATCTGCCACTAATGACTGCAAACCCCAAGGTACTGCCAAATGGACTCTAGATCTTTGCCCCAGAGTAATGAGTCGTAGTCAGTAGGGAAAGATCCATTAGAAGGAAGGCATTAAGGCATCCTTCATCAATCTAGTGCGAGTGTAACCCGTAGGCCAATAATGTGGAAGGAATTGGACGAAAAAGATGTAGTAACCCGACCGAAGCATGTTTCTGGCGTACACAAGATGTAGCTAGCGCACGACAAAAACCCTCTGAAACAACCAATAATGAAAGCTGACACAGAGGCAAGGTATCCACCAATAGGGTCAAATGGAAACCAAGGTACTGCACAATTTCCAATGTGTGATAATGCAAGCTGATGTCGAACACAAGGGAAACCACTCAGTGAAAGACCCATGATACTGATCGATGTTGAGCACAAGGTGACCTATCAATAATGAAACTAGGGCCAAGGTACAGCTCTAGGCCTGTCCTCAGAGCAAGATGTCATCATCGATAAGGACAAGACTCGCCAGCAAGAAGTTGATGGGGACCTTCTCAAACTAGCACAAGTAAAGGACCAATATAGCTGATGTGATGATAGACATGATACTGACAACCAGGGATGGTCGACTGAAAAATGAGTCAAGAGACATCGCAGAGAGGCCGAATCAGGCTAACTTCCCTTGAACAAAATCATGACTCAATGTGACTATGTAGCAGCATATGATGACTCTGTATAAGTTCGTCATGTAGGAGGCACAAACGAACCCTCCATATGATTGGAAGAGATAAGCAATCGGGGGAGAACTGACTTAATAACAAGGTTAAGGCGTGCCTAGGTCAAACTAAATCTCGCCCAAATGGATGATACTTTGCTTTGAGTGCATTGTTCAAGGGCGACACGATTGACTCTAGCTGTCAACAATAAGTGGAAATATTATCCCATTCTCGCTCTTTTTTCAAATATATAATTTTTTTGTCTTTTTCTTTAAGCTAGAAAAAGAATAGAAGAATGCTATAGTATAGTGGAAAGAATGAGTGTCAGTGAAACAGATGATCTAGTTCCTAGGATCAGAACGTTCCTATGCTCAATGTAGGGAGGTGAAAACTGGTCAAAGACACTCAAAGGTGTGTTCCTTCCACGGATCAAGGTTTGTCAAGTTGCAGAAGGCAAGTGCATGCAAGTTTGATTTCGCAGTAGTCATGGTCAAAATTTGGCTTAAACACGAGTCCAAGTGAAGCCGACTTAATGCCAAAAGGGTGCAAATGGTCAAAATGTAATGCAATAGTACAACTCAACACAAAGGAGCCCCTAGGGTATAAGGCCACAACGAAGCGAAGAAGCAAGGAGGAATGAGTCTTCATCACATAAGTCATGGTGGGACTAAAGAGGACTCCTGAGCCCAGGGAAAAAAATCAGTATGAGTGCCAAGTGACAACAAGGTACTAACTAGGGCACCCATGATAGGGTAGGCTCTACCACACAAGTCATGATACTTCTAAGCAATGAGAAGGTTCCACACCATAACTTGGTGGGGTCGATCCTAAGGCCAAATGGGAAAGGAAACTGATAAGTGCACAATGCATGTGGGAAAACCTAACCTATATGCCAGTTTTGAGAACCAATACCTGTCAGAACAGACCAACCATAAACTTCCAAAGGATAAATTTTCCAAGTTCTGTAAACATAAATAAGAACACTAGACAAGAAGTTAATACATCCCACATATATAGTTCATATAAAATCTTGTGTGATAGAATACAAAACTTGAAAATAAGTACCTCATATATATAATATGGTACAGGGAACCACGCAACCTTGTGGCTTACACATAATGGTTCTTCTGAACAAACTCCTTGTAGGGCTCAGGCCAAGGACTCCTTTGGTAGTCAAAACTCATGGCTTCAAAGAGTTCCTCCTATGAAGGCAAATCAAGTTCTAGAAAACCATGAGAACTACAAGGATCAAAAGAGGGAATTAAGGGGTCCCATGCCCCTATAGGAAGAATCTCTCGGTCAACTGCCAGGACAAAGTCCCAAGAAGGAGAATAATAGGTCAAAGGATCCTTCTCAGAAGTGATTGAACATTGAGGATTCACTGCCACATAATTGACTCGTGGCAGGGTAGAGTTTACTTGAACACTCAGAACAAACCAAGGGGTATTCTGTAGTAAAGTCGAATTAGGGTGGTAATTATCAGATGCAAGCTGATCAATAATGATAATATTCCCGTTATTAGGAAAACACATTACTCGAAAATGTGAAGACACCATAGAATTTATAGCATAGACATAATCACGCCCAAGTAGCATATTAAAGTCTAAAGGGGTATTAACCACCATCATATCAATTAAGACAATCTTCCCACCTAAAGTGATAGGCAATTTTGGAAGAACACCCATAGATTCACCAGGTCTTCTATCATAGGATAACAACTGACTCTAAGCTCTCAACAACTTCGGGGACCCCAAAGCTTTCCAAGTCACGGAGGATATAATACTTGTAGAGGATCCTTCATCCACCATACATCGATAAATGTTTGTGGAATTAACTTTGACCTTTATTTGGAAAGGTGCAACGGAAGGAAGATGAGGCTCGACAAGACTATCCTAGTCAAAGGAAACACTCCTAGAACTTGGAGGGGGAACATTCGAAGGAACCGGAACGCCCCCTATACTAGAAGACTCTGTACTAGAAATCAAGCAGACTCTTTTGTTATGCACTTCACCCCTCAAAAGAGGAGTGTAATCAACCAGAGATTGCACTGGCTCTAGCACATTATCAATTAACGGTTGGTGGGATTGATGAGAAACCATATCAGATCTAAAAGTAGAAGTACTTTCAGACTCGGACCATATCCTTTGAAATTCTAGAATACCAGGGCATAAATGACTAAGATAGTCTCCCTTGCATATCTTACAAGGGAACTTAGGTTTAAAACCTCTACTTCCAAGTTTCTTATTAATCTCCAATCCGCTAACGTGACTAGCAGTGGTTTGCAGAGAGTCCTGAACATGACTTGCAGAGGTCAGTGACTCTTTGCTAGTATGACTTGCAGTGAGTAGACTTGTGCCCCCGGAATGACTAGCAGCGGCTGAAGGCTCATCTCCAACATGACTAGCAGAGGTTGCTGATGAAGTGATAGAATTATTCTTCTTCTTTGACTTCCTCTTTCTCCTCTTTTTAGATTTCTTATTACAAGAAGGAGGAGAAAAAGGAATCCTAGATTTCTCTTTGAAAGAAGATGAACAATTAGCACCCATGTGATGCCCTTGAAATAAATCATTCAACTGAGAAGCTTCAAGAGCATTTGGAATATTCATAGTGGACCACAACCAAACGGGTAATCCAACATTCAATCCAGGAATATTCAAAGTGGCCATCAAGGGAGTACCAATGTTTCCAAAGAAAGGAAAAGCACAAGGATCCCTTTTTGGAAGGGTACCATGGTTGGTTTCTATCGGAATATTGGCCATATCTAACTGATTCGCAGACCCTTCCCTTACGGGAATGTAGAAATTACTTTTCAAGGAAGATAGATACGCAATAAAAACCTTTGCCCTTGAGGAGGCAACTCCACAACTTTCGAAAGAATGACAAAATGTCTTTCAAGATCAGTGGAGTGGCATGTCAATCACTCAGGATACAAAGTCCAAAAAGTGACTAGACGAAAATACCTAAAGCCAACTATATACAAGGAGCAAAGAGTACTCAACTCTAAAGTCCCTTAAAGATGCTAGCCAGTCAAACAAATTCCAAGTATTTCCTCTCCAGGTGATTAGGAACGGACACCAAAATAAAAGAAAGTGAAGTAAGGGGCTTTCCGAAGATAGTTTGGGATAATGATGGCCTAGTCCTACCAGCGAAGGTAACAGAGGAAGTTATGTTGACCTCCTAACAACAGCGTGTGACAATGCAAGCCCCCAAGCTTCGCAAGGGTGCCCTCCAGTAGTACCATTGAGAGTGATACAACATCGACCTCAGGTGCCACATGATTCCCCTCCGCAATCACCTATGTAGATCCTTAGGAGTAGAAATTAATGTTACCAACTCATATCAGAAGCTAGGTGGAACAGTCTTGAGGTAAGATCTGACGAGTAGGAGAGGGGGTATCTCTCTTCCTTATATTCAAAAACCCTTGTGCTTAACTCCTAGATCCGGAGCTTTCTTGGTCTCCCTAACGCTATTGGATTTTCACTCACTATTCAGACTCGTATGTTTAACAATTTAAATGGCCTTGGAGAGTTTTCTCTCCACTCGCCTAATCCAAGGCCCTAAAATATCCTAAAACTTGTTGGTGTGTCTAACTTGACAATTATGAAAAGTTCTAGTATATTTTAATTAGTGCTTGTTTTTAAATTGGCTGTTCTTAAGTCAAGGGATAAGCGGAAATGAAACGTGTGTTGTTTTGACGTAAAAGAAATTAATAAAAACCAAACTATATGCAAATGCACTCGTTTTTTTCTTCGATGAAAGAAATTTCTACTAGGTTCAGAGGAACTTCAAAGAAAGCAACAAATTTTTCTTTTCTTTTCTTTTACTCAAGCTTCACACTCACAAAAGTTAGCAAAACTATGGAATTCCTAAAAATATGTGAAAATTTATCCTAATGCAATGAGTACATGATGATGCAAGACTTAAGACTATTCTAAATCAAGAAATGAAAGTAACTTGTTTATCAATACTAATTTGCCACTTAAAATGTTTAGATGGAATATGAGTTGTTAATGCTCATTTTCGTCTCCACACTAAAAGCAAGTTTCAAGACAAACAAAAATGCACTTTCATTCACTAAAAGAAACTAAATCAAAACAAAGTTCAAGTAAGCAAAACCAAGTTTTTCAAGAAGTTTTCTTCAAAAGCAAAAACAAAAACGTCTTTTCAAAAGTGCTCTCAACAAGACTGAAACTTTATGATTGAAAAATCGGAAACAAAACACTTTGCAGGATGACAACATAAAATGGATGAAAACTCAACAAAAAAATGTGTTTCAAGATGCTCTTAACAATCAAAAGCAATAAGAGCTTGGCAACAAACACCAAAAGATCAAAAAGACAATTTTCAAGAAAGATTCAATCAATAACTTTCGAAAAGCAAGAAAAGTAGATGGTCACAAAAATGTAGTTTCGACAAGAAAACAAAAAGGTCACCAAAACAAGATTTGACACAAAGATTGAGATCAATCTTCCTGCCCTAAGGAATCAGAGCAACCAAGATTCCCAGCGAGAAATCATGCGTGCTTAAACAAAAATGATGACGCTTGCAAAAACAAATATGACCAACACTTTCCACAATCAACGAGAATTTGAAATCAGATACTTGCTATAAAACTAAAGACTAACACAGAAAAGTAACTGTTCAGGACTGAATCAAACCAACAGACAGACCTTCAGAAAAAAAGGATTTGGAAAATCTTGAAAATTACAAGATATACTCGAATGTGTTAGTGCACAGTTGTGTGTATATGCTACTCATCCTAAGGAAACATGCGTATACGCAAATTTACTTAAGGAAACATGCGTATATACGCTTCTGTAAACTGGGAAAACAACGTATATAAAATATTTCAAGAAAAAACAAAAAACAATCTAAAGAAACTGATCAAACTTACAATTCAAGTTCCTACAGTAATAGACTACATAGTAACAGCAAGCAAATAGACAGCTGAGCCCTGATTGGCTTGAATCAACCCAAACTAGGAATAACAATATTGTTGTCCCCAGTGGAGTCACCAATTCTGTTAAGGGATAAATTCCCCTAGGGTATTGGGTTGATACCCTAGCAAATCAGAGGTTATTTCCAGAGAGAAACACACATTCCATATAGCCATGGTGCTAATATAAACAAACTATACAAAAAAGGGGTGCACCTGCGGGTCCTTCGTTTGAGAAGATCCAGTTAGGGTCTGAACCCTCTTGCAGTTCCTTTTATTCCTTCAACCTGCAAAACAAATAATTCCAGAAAGTATAGCAGTATATTGACCAAGCATCATAAAGGAATCATCTTCATTACATAAGGAAAGGTAGTTAGTTATACAATTAAAAACAACCATTCACATATGAATTATAACATTGACATCATGAACATGAAGAAGATTTATATCAGGAACAAGACAAGTGTTTCTTTTATTATAAATAACTAAAGTACAGAAAGGAATGACTTCACCTGATTCGTGCTTTCGTAGGCTCCAAGCGGAACCGTACTCCGGATTCGTCCAGTCTCAAGCTTTCAACAAACTCCTTCCATGACTTACTCCATGATCTCTCAAGTAGTAGAAAGACATCATCACACAAGGAAACAAGGGTTTCCTGTAAATGGGGAAAGTGCTAGAAGCACAAGGATCTTCAGACCTGGTCAGGGGAAATCTCAACAGAGTGATCTTTCTCTCTATTCTCTCCTTCCTTAGGCCTTCCCATTGAAGCCTTTTATACTTCTCCCAAAGTAGTTTTTTAGTTGGGAATTCATTGGGAATAGTTGAGCCACAGGCACTAATAGGTAATAAGGAGGTAAAACGCGCGATCTCTGCCCAAAATTAAGGAGTTCTAATTTTTTGAAGTGTTTTAAGACATATACGCGAGTTGGGTATACACAGACCCACGTACACACACGTTTAACTCAGGGTAATGTCGTGTATAGGGAGTAAAACATTGTTTTTTAAATTTTGGTCCAGGTCTAGAAGGAGGGGTTGCCCTAGGCCATGAGTGCAACATCACAAACATGAAGAGTGAGGTTTAGAGCTATAACATACACACACACAGATATATATATATATATATATATATATATATATATATATATATATATATATATATATATATATATATATATATATATATATATATATATATATATATATATGTATGTATGTATATATATGTTGCAATTCGCAAGTTTTAATGCACCAAGGCTTAGAGCCCGAATATATGAAATACACTGAAAAGCATGCTTCAGAACACTTATATATATATATATATATATATCTATATATCTATATATATATATATATATATATATATCACATGTATATCGCAATCAGGGGTTTCGGGTAGTGGCTCATAGTAGAACCCCCCGATATGATTTCTCCAATATATATGTATATTCCGCCTCTGATAGTGTATTTTGATATATATGTAAATTCCGCCTCCAATAGTGTATTCTGATATATATGTAAACTCCGCCTTTGATAGTGTATATTGCGCACGTATATATATATATATACATATATATATATATATATATATATATATATATGTATATATATATATATATATATATGTATATATATATATATATATATGTATATATATATATATATATATGTATATATATATATATATATATATATATATATATATATACTACTCCGCCTCTGCTCTTTGTATTCTTTCGCTCTTCTTTATTGCTCCGCTGATAGTTCTTCTTTGTCATACATTGCTCCCGATACTCCCGATATGCCTCCTCTTGTAGCTCTGATAGCTCTGTTTTTATCCTTCGATAGCTCTGCTTTGCTCCTATAATATGCTCTACTTTTATATTCTACAATACTCCTCCTGTAGCTCCAATAGCTTTGTTTTGCCTCCTGTGGCTCCTAGAATATTGCCATATTGACATCAATCACAATCTATGTCAACAATCTTCCCCTTTGTTATTGATGGCAATATTCTTCTTCTCTCCCCATTTTACATCAATGGCAAAGGAATGCATACGGATTCCCCCTGTCAAACTGCTCCCCCTGTAGAACTTCTCCCCCTGTCCTGCAACATCTTTATGAATGAACTTAAGTGACGCTAAAGAGATAACCCCCATATTTTGACGAAGATGTTGAAATGCTTCTTGAGGAAGAGGTTTTGTGAAATTATCATCTATCTACTCGTTAGTATTGATATCTTCCACGATGATGTTTTGTTTAGCTACTTGTTCACGAAGGAAATGATATTTGATTGGTATATGTTTGGTCTTTCAGTGCATCACTAGATTTTTGTTGAGACTGATAGTACTTGTGTTATCACAATAAATGGTAATGGTACCTACGTTGACATCTTTTGGAGCTTCCTTCATTGATAGTATTTGAGTACAATAGTTTGTTGTAGCTATATGCTTGGCTTTGACCATGGATAATGATATGGATGTCTGTTTTTTGCTGAGCCAAGATACCAAACAATCTCCCAGGAAGAATGCATTTCCATTAGTACTTTTCCGATCATCTACACTTCTAGCCCAATTAGCATTGGTGTATGCAGTTACAATCAGAGTTGAGCTCTTAGGGTACCAAAGACCAAAATCAGGAGTTCCTTTCAAGTATCTGGGAATTCTTTTTATAGCTAACAAATGGGATTGTTTAGGAGCTGATTGAAATATTCCCACCATTCATACTGCCTACATTATATCGAGTCTCGTGGCAGTTAAGTACAGAAGGGCTCCAATTATTGACCTGTAATGAGTTGCATCTACCAGAGGGGAGTCATCATTTTTGCTCAATTTGCAATTTTTGGTCATAGGTGTGCTCATGGGAGAACAGTCTTCCATTCCATATCTTTTACGCATGTCTTTAAGACATTTGGCTTGAGATATAAACAATCCTTCTCTGGTTTGAGATACTTGTAGTCCAAGGAAGTGAGATAATTCTCCTATCATTGACATCTCGAACTCTTTTGACATGTTTTGAGAAAATTCATGGCTCATCTCGTTATTATTTCTAGCAAAAATCATATCATCAACATAAAAAAGTGTGACCAGTAACTTACCCTCATCCGTCTTTATGTAGATATTTCTTCCTGCCACTCACTTCTTGAAGCCTTGTTGTTGTAGATAGTGATCCAATCTTGCATACCAAGCTCTAGGAGCTTGTTTCAACCCATATAATGCCTTTTTCAACTTAGAAACTAAGTCTTTTCCTTCTGTTAGATCAAACCTTTCTGGTTGCTCCATGTAGACTTCTTCCTTGAGTTCCCTATTTAGAAATGCTAATTTTACGTCCATTTGATAGATTTTGAATCCTTTTGAGCAAGCAAATGCCAAGAACATCTTGATAACTTCCACACAAGCTACCGGTGAAAATGTTTCTTCAAAGTCAATTCCTTCAATTTGTGAATAGACTTTACAAACAAGCCTTGCCTTCTTTCTGATGATTTGTCCATCTTCATTCATTTTGTTTTTGAATACCCACTTGGTTCCTAGTATGTTTTTGTCCTTTGGATGAGGTACTAGCTCCCATGTCTCATTATTCTCAATTTGAGACATCTCTTCTTCCATGGCTTTTACCCAATGAGGATCCTTACTTGCTTGAGTATATGTTTCTGGTTCTATCATGGATATGTTGAGGGCCCCGAAATCGGGTCTACAACAAGGGGGATACCCACCCAGTCGGGAACCTGGTTGGCGGCTCCTTACCCGTTTGGGGTAGCGGGTCCGACTGGGGATGATGGGACCAGCTTCCCAATCTAAAAGATGTGTTTGTGTGTGTGTAGATTTTGAAGATACTAATCAAAAGGTAATTTTAAACTAATTTAATTCTAGACTCTAAACTGACTCTATGCTACTGTAATCTAACAAAAACAGCACATCTAATCTATACTAACCCGGGGTAAAATTCTTTCATTATGCGATCTAAAAAGATTTCATACAACAACTGGTAATAAAGATCATTCAGCTATCATAAGAATATAAATCAATTTAATATGAACCGTTCTGCATAAGAAGTTAGGCAAAACAGTTGTGAACAACATATCACATAATCAGTTATTCATATGTTAAGCACAAACAAATGATTCCACCGTACAAAAGTGCCAAATGGTAATCCAGACATTCATACATTAACATATAAACAAATCAACTGTATATCACTCTAAGAATATGAGCAAAAATTAATCAAGAGATAAAAGTACCATTTATGACTGATTTCACTCACAAACTTCAAGCAATAATGATTTATCTCTACTTACTTCTAACATCTACTAAGAGTACAGAAGTGCAACATCAGTAGCAGACATTAAAATGCAAACATAAATAAATCTTGATCCATCCATTCATCAAAAACCCCCTCCGAGGGTGCAAAAGTGCATGTTCTGAGGACAAGTTTTTTGACAAATTTCCGGACCCTTCTCCAAATGCCATGAGAAGGGTTAAATACTACTAACTAACTAATCTTAATTACACAAATTTAGGGAACGGCTTCAAATGGCCGCCCTTTTACTAAAGAAAATTTATTTCTAAAAATTGAATCTAATTTCTAACCGTTTCTGTATCTGCTCCTTAGTGTTGTAAGCAATGCGAGGTTTGCCTGGAAAGAGTTGGTTGGTTGTCTTTTCCTTTTGCTCGGGCGATGAAAGTAGAAATAACAAAAGCTGGAACCTCTTTCTGACAACTTAGAAGATACTTTTGAAAATCTCCCTCTGACTGGGTGTTTTTTTCTGTGTATATACTTAGTATAACTCAGATTTCTTTCAAACTGATTGTTTTGTTGCTATTTCGGTTTCCGGCCGTGTGAATGACTCAATGAGTTAGGGATTTTGTTGCCTTAACAATCTTACGTATTGAAAATTGCTTCCATTCTTTGTTCCAGGCTTTTCTGAAGCATCATCCCTTTTCAACATTTTTCTTTCTGCTTTACCCAATCTGAGCTTCAAGATCTTTTGCAAACATGCTGCTTTTGTGCGCCTTTGACTCTGAGTCTTGGATAGTCTATTTTCATCAATTTCTGTGGAGTTATACTTTGGACTCCGTGGCTCTGCTGCATGTGGCATTCATTTGCGAAGGCATCTCCTCTCTGTTCTTCAAGTATTGGCGCTTTCCCCTTTTCCTTGGATGTTTCCTGCATATAGATTTATATTAGTTGCTGCCTTACAGTTTACACAAGGGAAAAGAGACATGACGAAAATATTGACATGAAAGCTTTAAACTCTAATGAATGCATAATCATGACACTCATAAAGACTTGACTCTTCAAAAAATGCAACATGATCATCTTTGGATACTCAGGTGTGCAATCATTAATTTCCCTTAAGGTGAGCGCTCGATTTTGGGTTTACAGATCATGCCGAAGAAACTTTGCGATGAGTGATTTCTGCGATTCGTATTGCAGCAATTAATAGTTTCATTCGTCGCAGATCGCAAATCGCAAAATCGCAGTTTGTAGGATCGCAGATCGCAAATCGCAATATCGCAATTTTCATTTGCTCGTTGTGTGCTGCTTTTGCGACGTTTGCGATATGCGACGTCGCATATCGGCCGTCGGTGATTCCTTCTCATTTTCTTTTAAGGGCGCTTTCAAAATATGCGATGCGATGAATTTCACATCGCTTCTTTGCAGCTTATTTATGCGCATAGGAAAACTCTTCACTCTCTCTCTGCGATGCGATATAGCTTTTAGGGAGTTAAAATACAAAAATTTGGATAAAAATATTTTTGGGATTTTTGTTAAGGGTCCCCCTTTGCTTGATATTATTGCTAATACTAAACAAAGAGGGGGGTTGTTGTTGACCACAACAATGGCGATTCACTGTGAAGAACCAGTTATCTCTGCTTTTCTATTGACATTTCCACTTCCGAAACAGAAAAGTTTTCATATGTCTAAATTTTGTTATGGACAGATAGAGTAGATTACCCCTCATCCTGTTAATGATACTTTGCTTCAACCCTTCTTTTATTCCAATTGTCTGCTTCCCTAGGCTTAGTTCTTGCATTCATACGAGACATTACTCGATCCTTTTTAAAAGATAAAATAAGGTCTTCTCTGCGTGCTGGCTTTAAAATATGCTCATTTGTCGTAGGTAGAGACTCTGTTGCCCGCAAGCGTCCGTAGCCTCGACAGGGTTACCATGTTATCCAGCAATGATCCTTTTTCCTGCTTAAGGTTATTTACAACATTTCAGAGAAAAATCCTTTTTGGCACTTTTTCCTTTTTTACTCTCTAAAGAACAATGTCTTGGTTTGGTGGCCAAATTATGACACAGTCATTCACTTGATTTACACTTTTGCTGAACAAGCTGGCTCGTGATGAGACCCCTTGTCTTTTGATTGCAACAATCTTGAGTCGTTGCCCTGTTTTGATAGACAGTTTTGGCAAATTCAGCAAGTTATAATATCTGTGATCATGATAAGCCGGCTCGTGATGAGACCTCTTATTCTTTGAGATATAGTGCTTTCTCGGATTGTTTCTCTGAATGCTGCGGTTTCCTTTGGCAGGGAGGAAGTCATTGTTTTTCCTTAAGAAAGCTCTGGACGACAATAATAGAGCTTTGAAAATCACAGCTTTGCAGAGAATATTTATTTTATTATTGATGATACCTTTCATTGTGCTGGGATAAAACAATTTTTAACCAAAGGTTGATTTCATCAAAGTCTTTCGAAAGGTTGAAACTAATATCATTATTCAGGCTAAAGTTAACTCTATTTGTCAATAATAAAAATCAGATTTTTCGAAAAGTTTTGCTATTTGTACAAGTGAAATCAAAATCTGATAGAGAGTTAGTGTGCTCTTTCATGAATCTTATTCAATGATCATTTACAACCGGTTTTATTTATAAGAAAGAGAAAACAAAATAAAAGAAACTAAAACTATCCTACAAAAAATAGAAGAGTGATCTTCTATGGAAAATACATTTTAAGAATCTGTCCATTCACAGGCAAAGAATCTCTTATACCTGCCAAATCCTGCAACACAAACGTCGATGGGCCTATGACTTCTACAATCTGAAAAGGACCAAGCCACAGCTTCTGAAATTTCGTATGTTTGCCCTTTTCTTCATGAGCCTTATCCCATTTCAAAACTAAATCTCCCATCTGAAAGTTCTTTCTGGTTATGATGGCTGAGTCAAAAGAGGATTTTATTAGCGCTTGGTGGTGAGCATGGGTTTTCTTAGCTTGTTCTTGGCGTTCTTCTAGTTTGATTATTTCCATTTGTCTTAATTGCAAAGAGGAAGTAGATACTTCATCGATGTGTTGTACTAGAGACAAAGAGGGAATGACTAAGTGAGTTGGAAGAACCACTTCTTTCCCATAAACTAAATTAAAGGGAGAAGTGCCGATTGAAGCTTTCTTCGTGATTCTATCTGCCCATAAAGCATTTACCAGCGCTTTGTGCCAATTCTCTTGGTTTTGGTCGACCGTTCTTTTGATAATCTTGATTAGGTTTTTGTTTGTTGATTTAGCCAACCCATTACCTTGTGGATAGTAATTAGCAGAATATTTCAATTTGAACCCTCTTTTTAATGCAAACTCAGTCATTGCATTTCCAGAAAAGTATGATGCATTATCAAACATTAAGGCCGTTGGCAATCCAAACCTAGTGATGATAAATTGATCTATGAATTCAATAATGTTTTCAGAATTAACTGTCTTGAGAGGAACTTCTTCTACCCATTTGGTAAAATAATCTGTTGCCGTGAGGATATACCTATGCTGCTTAGAAGAGTGAGGAACGATCTCACCTATTATGTCCAAGCCCCATTGGTTGAATGGTTGCTCGATGTTGACCAGCTGTAGTGGCATGGACGATTTCCTTTGTTTCCCCGCAGCAGTCTGGCAGATTTGGCATTTCCTTACGTAATTGTATGAGTCTTTGAACAACGTGGGCCAATAGTATCCTGCACGTAAGATCTTATGCGCAGTAGTCTCTCCAGCATAGTGTCCACCTGCTGGTCCATCGTGGAGTTCCTGCAAAACCTTTTCGGCTTCAGTTTTCTCAAGACACCTAAGAAGTACAGAATCATAATTCCTTTTAAACAGAACATCATTTACGAGCTGGTATTGTTTAGCTTTCAACCTCAGAGCTCTTTTCTTGGTGTGATCCAGGTGTGATGGAGCATACCCGTTCTTAAGATAATAAATGGTGTCTGCATATAATGATTCTGCGTCGTTTAGGCTTACGGCATATGTGTGTACCTCTTCAGATGAGTTCTCCGGAATTTTCGATGCTCCAGCTAACATCTTGCAGAAGCCTTGACCTCTTACGATGCTTGCTGGTTTGATCTCAAGATCATATTCTTGTAGAGCGGTAATCCAATTTGCTCTCTTTTCGCCCACATCCTTCTGTACCAAAAGGTTCCTTACCGCTGGAAACGGTACTACGACTTTGGTATGGGCTTTAAGTAAGAAAGGTCTGAAATATTTGATCGCTTTGAAAACAACATAAGCCTGTTTCTCCACGTCTGAGTAATTGAGTTCAGCGCCTTGTAAGTTCGAGCTAAAGAATGCGATTGGAGCTTCCGCCTTTTCTTGATTTACTTGAGTCAAAATCGCGACATAAGATTTCTCTAAGGCAAAAGTGTATAAGATGAAGGATTCTGAAAAATTTGGGGTAGCTAAAGATGGAGCGTTGATGATAGCTTGTTTGATCAAGTTGAATGCTTCGTGCTCATCTATGCCCCATTTAAAATTTTAATTCTTTTTTATCATATTTTGTAAAGGAGAAATAATACGTGAAAAATCGGGGACAAACCTTTTTACAAAATTGATTTGTCCAAGGAAAGATTGCATGGCCTTTTTGTTATGGGGTATGGATATTTCAGAAATTTCTTTGATTCTGTCAGGTTCAATGTGAATACCAGATTTCAACACTATGAATCCGAGCAATTTCCCTTCACTTAATGCGAAAAAAGATTTCTTTGGGTTAAGTGAAATTCCATACCTTAAGCATCTTTGAAAGATCTGTTTCAAATCTTTGAGATGGTCGCTTCGCTTCTTGGAGTACACTGTTATATCATCCAGGTAAATCACTACCGATTTATTGACTAAACCTTTAAACGCGATGTCCATGGCTCTCTGAAAGGTAGCGCCGGCATTGATCAGACCGAATGGCATCTTCTGATATGCGTATGTGCCCCACTTGGTTCGGAATGTAGTTTTCAACTGATCATCGGGATGCACCAGCACTTGATTGTATCCTGAAAATCCATCCAGGAAAGACATTAATTCTGAGCCTATTACTGCCTGTAGTATTTGTTCCATAGGTGGGAGGGGAAAATTATCTTTCTGACAGGCTTTGTTGAGATTCCAGAAATCAATACAGATTCTAATATCTCCGTTTTTATTCCTAACAGGCACCATATTGGATACCCATTTGGAGTGTCCGACGGGGAAAATTATTCTGGCTCTCAACAATTTATTTAGCTCAGTCTTTATCTGATTTTCTAAGTTGGGGTGGATTTTTCTGAGCTTCTGCTGGACAGGTTTTTCATTGTCAATCATAGGGATAGTGTGTTGAATGATAAAAGTGTTGTATGTTTTCAGCTCATCGTAATTCCACGCAAAAACATTTTTGAATTGTCTCAGAAGACGGATATATGCTGATTTTTCTTCAGGGGCCAGGCCATGGCCTAGATTAACGTTTTGCGGCTTTTGATCGGTTCCTAGGTTTACTAATTCATAGTTCAGAGTTGAACTGTAGAGTTTAGAATTGGCAGACCTTTTAAACCGACTTTTCAAATCATATAAATCTTCTAACTTAACCACCGATTTAGGTATAGCGTTATCAGTGCTATTTTGTTGAATTTGGTGATCATGATGGTCTTCGTCAAATATTTGATTTGAGTAGGATCCTTCAGAAGTAAGGAAATTTACAATGTCTGGATCGTCATTGAATACTCTCAAGTTGGTGATGTTGTCAGGGATGGATGGTTTAAAGATTAATTCTATTGAAAACCTATCGGGACTAAAATCCTCGGAGGGAATCAGTCTAGAGGCTACGTTAGCTAACAGGTCTGCGCTCGCATTTTGGAGTCTTGGGATTGACGAAATATTGAATGCTATGAAATGTGAAGTCAGATCTTGTACTAAAGATTGATAGTGCTTTAAATGAATTGACAGGCAATGTATGGTGTTACGTACCTGTTTGACGACAATTTCGGAATCTCCAAAGACTTGAAGATACTTAACATTCAACCCGATTTCTTTGTATAGGCCTTGCACCAAGGCTTCGTATTCCGTTGTATTGTTTGTGCAATCGAACTCAAGTCTACATGTAAGCATGGTCTTGTTCCCATCTGGGTTAACCAGAACGCATCCTGCTCCTGCTCCCTCGTTAGATTTAGAGCCATCAAAATATAATTTCCAAAATAAAGATGTATTTACAAAACTATCTAAAAAATTAAAACACTTTGAATCATCAGTTTGGGAAAAATTTTCAATTTGGGACACAACTGAATTTTCTAAGTAAGGTGAAGTGTGAGCATTGAAATTGCCGAGGAAAGAATCTACCGAGTAATTGCCTATGATACTGCTGTTGTATGCTATCGCTTCGTTCTCTCCTTCCAATTGTGTCACTATGTACTTTTGGTGCAATTCTCGTTCAACCTTTATTTGATTGGGTTTGCCGTTGTAGGGTAACCACATGTGCGACCAGTCCGTTGAGAAATATCTGTGGAGTTTCTCGGACCAATCCCTGCTAAGAATTAAACCATAGAATTCAGGGATATCAGCTACTAGAATGTCAATAACCTGACAGACTTTCGGGTTAGACGACAATATTATGGTCACCTGGTTAAGTTCACCAATCACTTCGACTTGAGATCGATCAAGTTGAACTATGCGCACTGCAAATTTCTGAGGTTGAACATTCAATTTGGCACATATTGATCTGGGTAGAATATTCGTTGAAGCACCAGAATCAATCAGGCAATTGTGCACGTTTTTATTGAAGATTTCATAAGTGAGGAGAAAAGGAGGAGTATGGGATCTTGACCTTCCTCCAATCAAGGCAATGTCATTCGGATCAATCTTATTGATCATGTTGGTTGGAGGTATTCCCATGTTGTGGGAAGTTACAGCTGTAGGTAAAGATGTAGTAGGTACGGCATGTAATTCCTTCATCATTATTTTATGTTGATGTTTCAATTTTCTCAATTCGTAAAGAGTGATATTAGCCCTAGTTTTTTTCATGTCATCGATAATGTTATACTCCATTTCATCCGACACTATCAGTGTTCTTGATGGAGGTGCTTGATCTGATTGGATTGGGCTAAGTTGGGTCGCTCTAGCGGTTGTTTTCTTTGTTGCGACCTTTGCAGGGCTTGCGCCCTTCTGTTTAGGGGTAATTTGGGGAGGATCAAGTTGATTTTTGCTTCGTGTGCTAACCGGAAATGCTTCTTGATCCTCTTCTTGTGGGAGGATGAAATCCCACATTCCTTGTAGTTCCACAACTTCTTCATCATCAGTCTGCCCTTCAGTGGTATTCTCTTCTCCTTCTTCTTCTTCAGATTCGACGTTTGAGACAGCATTGGGTGGTTTCACCTCCATGGGAAGGTTTCTTTTAAAAGATCTGTAGGGCTTTTTTGAAGAATTTTCTGCTACTTGTTTTCTTATGTCAATCATCTCGTTGGACATGGCCTTTAACACGTTTTGTAATCCTTCCATATCGAAAGGATCTTTCGTTTGCTTCTTCTTGGTGTCTTCTTTGAAAGAGATCTTCTTAGATTTGCGTTCTTCTATTGCAGATCTCTTTTCTAGGGCAACTACGCGTTTTTCTACTGCTAGCGCCTTAGTTAAATTTTCAACTAAGGTCGTCTTGCTTGCCCTATCTACGAAGATAGCCAAGTTAGATGGTAAGGCCATGATGTACCATTCACATCTTACTTCCTCGCTGGGTTGAGAAGCAGTGGGAATCTTGTTGAGGATCTTATTGAACCGTAAGTTGAAATCTTTAATGGGTTCTCTAGCCTCAGCTTTAAGATTAGACAGGTCATTGATGAATGTCGCTGTTGATCTGTCATCGCCAAACTTGGTGAGGAATTGACTTTGAAAAATGTCCCAACTTGTGATGGACCCGGAAGGTAACGAAAAGTACCATGATCCGGCTGTTCCTTGCATTGTGTAAGGAAAAAGTCAGACGACAGCATCTTCATTGGTAACTCCGTTGAGATTAACTGAAAGCATGAAATTATTGATATGCTCTTCAGCTAGCATGCCTGTTTCTGGATTGAATTTAGGTAGCCACTTCTCAGGATGGGCCGGTATTGGGCTCAGGGGTGGAGGCATTAAAACCGCCCCAGGATTGTTCCATGGAGACTGGGCCATCGTTGAGCCGCTAGTTAATGAGAGTGCAGAAGACGGTCCCTGATGCTGAGAAGATGAAGGTATTATGATAGTTGATGATTGAAGAGGAAGTGTGGAAGATGGATGAGTGATTTGGGATGAGGATGTGGGTGGTTGACTTCGCGGTGAGGGTGTTGAAATGGACGAAGTGGATGAAAGAGTCTCACGGTCAGACTCGGGTGGTGCTTTCCTTGCTCTTTTCCTAGTAGGAAGAGGGAGTTCACTTGGTTGAATACCAAATTTTTCACTCTTCAATCTGGTCAGAGGGTGAGCAGGATTGTACTGCGAAGTCACGCTGCTGTTAGATTTATCAGACCTATGAGAAAAAATAGAGAATCCCTGGAGTTTATGAATCAAAGTTTGAATTTCAGGGGGTTCAATAATGAGTTGGTCTGATATATTGGAGTAGGTAGCAGCGGTGGATACTCGAGCGACTTGTAACTCCGGGTTTAACCGTAGTGGAGAAGTCGGGGGAGTTGATGAGGGTGATTTACTCTCAGAATGGCATTTAGATTTTGACTTAGTTGCCATTCATAGTTCTTGCCCTCCTTCTAGCGCCAAATATGTTGAGGGCCCCGAAATCAGGTCGACAACAAGGGGGATACCCACCCGGTCGGGAACCTGGTTGGCGGCTCCTTACCCGTTTGGTGTAGCGGGTCTGACTGGGGATGATGGGACCAGCTTCCCAATCTAAAAGATGTGTGTGTGTGTGTGTGTAGATTTTGAAGATACTAATCAAAAGGTAATTTTAAACTAATTTAATTCTAGACTCTAAACTAACTCTATGCTACTGTAATCTAACAAAAACAACACATCTAATCTATACTAACCCGGGGTAAAATTCTTTCATTATGCGATCTAAAAAGATTTCATACAACAACTCGTAATAAAGATCATTCAACTATCATAAGAATATAAATCAATTTAAGATGAACCGTTCTGCATAAGAAGTTAGGCAAAACAGTTGTGAACAACATATCGCATAATCAGTTATTCATATGTTAAGCACAAACAAATGATTCCACCGTACAAAAGTGCCAAATGGTAATCCAGACATTCATACATTAACATATAAACAAATCAACTGTATATCACTCTAAGAATATGAGCAGAAATTAATCAAGAGATAAAAGTACCATTTATGACTGATTTCACTCACAAACGTCAAGCAATAACGATTTATCTCTACTTACTTCTAACATCTACTAAGAGTACAAAAGTGCAACATCAGTAGCAGACATTAAAATGCAAACATAAATAAATCTCGATCCATCCATTCATCAAAAACCCCCTCCGAGGGTGCAAAAGTGCATGTTCTGAGGACAAGTTTTTTGACAAATTTCCAGACCCTTCTCCAAATGCCATGAGAAGGGTTAAATACTACTAACTAACTAATCTTAATTACACAAATTTAGGGAACGACTTCAAATGACCGCCCTTTTACTAAAGCAAATTTATTTCTAAAAACTGAATCTAATTTCTAACCGTTTCTGTATCTGCTCCTTAGTGTTGTAAGCAATGTGAGGTTCGCCTGGAAAGAGTCGGCTGGTTGTCTTTTGCTTTTGCTCGGGCGATGAAAGTAGAAATAACAAAAGCTGGCACCTCTTTCTGAAAACTTAGAAGATATTTTTGAAAATCTCCCTCTGACTGGGTGTTTTTTGCTGTGTGTATACTTAGTATAACTCAGATTTCTTTCAAACTGATTGTGCTGTTGCTATTTCGGTTTCCGGCCGTGTGAATGACTCAATGAGTTAGGGATTTTGTTGCCTTAACAATCTTACGTATTGAAAATTGCTTCCATTCTTTGTTCCAGGCTTTTCTGAAGCATCATCCCTTTTCAGCGTTTTTCTTTTTGCTTTACCCAATCTGAGCTTCAGGATCTTTTGCAAACATGCTGCTTTTGTGCGCCTTTGACTCTGAGTCTTGGATAGTCTATTTTCATCAGTGTCTGTGGAGTGATACTCTGGACTCCGCGGCTCTGCTGCATGCGGCATTCATTTGCGAAGGCATCTCCTCTCTGTTCTTCAAGTATTGGCGCTTTCCCCTTTTCCTTGGATGTTTCCTGCATATAGATTTATATTAGTTGCTGCCTTACAGTTTACGCAAGGGAAAAGAGACATGACGAAAAGATTGACATGAAAGCTTTAAACTCTAATGAATGCATAATCATGACACTCATAAGGACTTGACTCTTCGAAAAACGCAACATGATCATCTTTGGATACTCAGGCGTGCAATCATTAATTTCCCTTAAGGTGAGCGCTCGATTTTGGGTTTACAGATCATGCCGAAGAAACTTTGCGATGAGTGATTTCTGCGATTCGTATTGCAGCAATTAATAGTTTCATTCGTCGCAGATCGCAAATCGCAGTTTGTAGGATCGCAGATCGGAAATCGCAATATCGCAATTTTCATTTGCTCATTGTGTGCTGCTTTTGTGACGTTTGCGATATGCGACGTCGCATATCGGCTGTCAGGCGATTCCTTCTCATTTTCTTTTAAGGGCGTTTTCAAAATATGCGATGCGATGAATTTCGCATCGCTTCTTTGTAGCTTATTTATGCGCATAAGAAAACTCTTCACTCTCTCTCTGCGATGCGATATAGCTTTTAGGGAGTTAAAATACAAAAATTTGGATAAAAATATTTTTGGGATTTTTGTTAAGGGTCCCACTTTTCTTGATATTATTGCTAATACTAAACAAAGAGGGGGGTTGTTGTTGACCACAACAGGATAGAAGAGCAATATCAGTTTTCTTGGGTGTACTTATCATCCTTCTTTGGGTTTGCATCCCCTCATCTCTATTGCCAATAATATGCTCTTATGGATGATATTTTTGGAGAAAATTCATCTTTGAAGGGGTTTGAGGTGGTTCTTTTTCCTTGGCTTCTTCTTGATCTATTTCCTCTTTTTTAGGTTCTTCTTATTCAATGAGAGGATCAACTTTGTGTTCTTCAATTTCTTTTTCTAGAAGGTATTCATCAATCTTTACATCAATGCTTTCCACTATTTTCCTTCGTCGATTATTGTAGCACTTGCAGGCATTTCTCTGTGTAGAGTATCCAAGGAATATCCCTTCATCAACCTGAAAATAAAAATTTCCTAGTGAGCCATCATTGATTTTTATGAAGCACTTGATTCCAAAAATCTTGAAGTACTTTACTAAAGAAGGTCTTCCTTTCCATAATTCATAAGGAGTTTTTTCATAATTTGGTCTTAATTGAGTTCGATTCAAGGTATAGACAGTTATCCCGACTACTTCTCTTCAGAATTTTGGCTGCAAATTTGCTGCTAATAACATTGTTCTTGCCATTTCTTGAATTGTCGGTTTCTTCTTTCAACTACCCCATTTTGCTAGGGTGTTCTGGCAGCAGAGAATTCTCTTTTAATTCCATGTATTTTATAGAATTCATTAAATTCTTTTGATGTGAATTCTCCCCCTCTATCTTTCTCCTTTGAGTGTTGGATTTGGATGATCTCTGAAGGCTTTAATGTAGAGAACTCCTTGGTCTTGTGGCTGGTTCTAGTTTTCTTTCCATGTTGACATGGACCACATATTCCTTGAATTGTTTTGAATAACTTTGGGATGTCTCGTATAGCTTTAATCTTGTTGATATTGATTAAGTTCTTGAAGCTTGTATGTCCAAGTCGCTTATGCCACAACCAACTTTCATCTGCTTGAACTAAGTAGCATTTATCTTCTTGAATCTTGTTCAGAATGTAAATGTTGTTTGGTGCTCTAACCCCTTTCGCCACAATTTCCCCTGAGGAAGAGTTCCTTATTTCATAGTCTTTGGTGCTAAAGACAACATTGTGTCCTTGATCACAAATTTGGCTAACACTCAGGAGGTTGTGTTTGAGCACGTTTACTAGAAGAGCATTTTCAGCGTTTCCTTTCCCATTGATAAGAGTAATAGTTTCTTTTCCAGCAATTCTAGTAGATCCCCTTCCAAAGGATACATTTCCTTCCTTTTGTCCCTTGTCATGTGTCTAGAGCAGCCACTATCCACAAACCAATGATTTTCATTATTTTGAGCATATAGAGCCAGGCCACATTTATCTGTGTTGGGATTCTCACTTCTTGCTTTTCCTCTTTTGAGTGGGCAATTTTGTTCATAGTGTCCATTATTGTAGCATAATGAGAAAATCAGATCAAATTTGGTCAAGGGATCAAACAAATTGTAGGTCTTGATTTGTCCCTACCTTTTGGGGCCACATGGTTTGTTTATTTGATCCTTTAGTTTTGGTGTTTCATTCTTGCAAGCCATGCAATGTCTATCTTGATGACCAAAATTATTACAATAGAAACAATGTCCAAGAAAGATAGTTTTGAACCTCTTGTAATAGTCATGATTTGAATCAACATTCTTCCTTGGAATTACTCCCGCTTAATTCTTTGGATTTGAGATGGGCCTTTGATGGAATACTGGTTTGTATCTATTGTAATATCCATGATTCGAATCCACATTCTTCTTTGGAGTTATTCTCTCTTCATTCTTTGGATCTGGGATGCACCTTTGATGAAATACTCTTTCTTCTTTTGGGTTTCTAGAAAGTGCATCGACATATCTTTTCGCACTATTCTTAGTGCTTGATGATTCTCCTTTAAAACCTATTCCAGATTTGTCATGTTGAGGGTTTTGACTTTTGAGGATAGTCTCAAGTATTTGAGAGCTTTTCCAACCCTTTTCAACTTGCTCCAATTCCTTCCTCAGAGATACTATTTCGGCTTCACGTTCTTTGCAAGTTTCTTCTTTTTATTTTAGCTTTGTTTCTAGGAGATCTTCCTTTCTTTTTGTTTCCTCGTTTTCTACCTTGAGAGAAATGATTTTATTCCGTAATTTCCCATTTTCTTCAATGGAACTTATTAACAGTTCTTCTACATTTCCTTCTAGCCCTGAGTCATCATCATTTTTTAATGCCATGAATAATGTTTCTTGCCTTTCAACATGGTCACTTTCTTCATCTGATTTCTTTTTTATGACTACAAATTCATCTTCAACAGACTCATCTTGCTTAGAGAAAAGGTTTTTCTTATTGATCCCTTTCTTTTTGTATACCATTCTTTTAGAATTTTCTTCATCATCACTATCATGCTTATGAGGACATTTTGCAGCATAGTGACCTATTTTTCCATATTTGAAACAGATAAGAGGGTACTTACCTTTTAGCTTAGATCCTCTCTTCAGATTTTGTACAAATTGCGCCAATTTAGATTCCACATCAGAGTCATCACTATTGTCGTTCCTTTCTTTCCCCTTCTTTGATTTTGAAGCCTTGAATGCTGCATCTTTGGAGCTTGGGCCACCTTTTCTCATCTCATAGGCAATGAGAATTCCATGAAGTTCATCCATCTTGAGAGTATCTAGATCCTTTATTTATTCTATGGCACTTATTTTGGAGTCAAATCTATCTGGAAGAGATCTTAAGACCTTTTGAACAATGGTACTATTTTCACTGTTTACATCCAATCCTTTAAGAGAGTTGACCACTTTAGCTACTTGGAGAAAGTATGATGCAATATCTTCTTCATCGTCCATTTTCAGACTTTCAAATTGCCTTCTATGAGTTTGAAGCTTTGCGTTCTTGACTTTTGAGTCCCCGTCATATAAGCTAATTAGCTTATCCCACATTTATTTGGCAAAGTTAGAATTCATGACTTTTGTAAAATCAGAATCAGCGATTCCACTAGTGATGGAGTTCAAGGCTTTTGCATTTACAGTGTAGGCTTTCCTCTCGTCTTGATCTGTTGGATGAGTGGAAGGAATTGGATACTCATTTAGAACAAAATGCCAAACTTCAGGTCCAAGGGATATTAAGTAGTAGGTCATTCTCCTTTTCTAGAAACCAAAATTGGTACCATCTAACAGAGGAGGTCTTCCTGATGCTTCGTGATTTCTCATCATGACTACGAATCATTCTACAAGCTATTAGGCTAATATGAAGAAGCCCACTCTGATACCAATTGTTGGAAATACTAGGGGTGGGGGTGAATTAGTATTTCTTTTCAATTGTTCTTTTTATCACCTAAAACATTTATATATGGAACACAGAAATAGATAGCTGGAATAAATGCTTTTATTAATATAATTTGTGCAATGAAATAGATACAATATATAAATTGTTGCAATCAATTTCCAAGCACCAACTTGGACGTTTGTGAGGCTCCAACCTCTAGAGCACCAACTCTGTTTTGCCAAGGCAATAGTCCTGGACTTAGGAGCACCAACTCCCAAGGACTCCAATCCTTTCAGTTCTGAGGCTCCAACCCTTTATTATAAACTGTTAGAATCTGTATTGCTATAGTTCTCTGCTCCCAAGCCTGCTAAGCTTATGCTTCACTTCTGTTCTCCTGCTTCTCCAGCCTTTGCCTAAACTTCGACTTCCTCTTACTCTGATTATTCACCCGCACAGTACCCTTTCCTTGTTTTTCTTATTTTATGTATTCCTGATGCCTCTGACTGTTGGTTTCCGCTTTCCGCTTGCTCTTCAGCTTCCTCAACGCTCACTTCATCTTCCTCTGTTCTTGATTACCTCTTTGGCTTCCCGATTCTTCATGTCACTTTGGCTTCCTCTACACTGGCTTGTCCTTTGGCTTCCCGAATTTCGACTTCCTCTGTCTCTTCGAGTTCACCAACACTCCAGGGACACGTAAATTCAAAAAAGGGGACGAAAATACATAGAGAAAAAATGTTGCCTATTAAAAAATGTAACAGAGCTTGTTTTTCAATAACAATATGAATACATAGGACTTTAGTGTTTTATGGAGAGACTGTACCAATCAGAAGGCCCCACCTGCCACATCGCCATCGCAATTGCAATCGCCATCATTTAGGCCCACTGAACTATTAGAACCGTTATTATAAGCTTTTGGCCTAAAAAACCCCGGGCAATATAGATATTGAGATACACAGGAATATATGGAAAAACCTAATCGAAATACTTAATGCTAGACTTCAAAATCATTACACCCACATCTATAACTTCATCAGGTCCATTGTGTAATTGCAATCGGCAGTCGTAACTTTTGGAAGTCCTGTATAAGTTGAGCTCATAACATTGTCGATGGCCGATGGCCCAGCTGGATGCAGTATAGTATTAAGTTGTGTTACACTCAGACCATCGGGTCCGAAACATATATCGTAGTCGATGCTTCCAATGCAGCAAGGCCTTAAGCACGTGTGATATGGTGGATGCAACATAGCATTAAGTCATATTACAATGTTTCAGCGGGTCCGCATGCTTTATCACAACTATATATATATATATATATATATATATATATATATATATATATATATATATATATATATATATATATATATATATATATATATGTTGCAATTCATAAGTTTTAATGCGCCAAAGCTTAGAGCCCGAATATATGAAATACACTGAAAAGCATGCTTCGGAACACTTATCTATCTATCTATATATATATATATATATATATATATATATATATATATATATATATATGTATATGTATATATATATATATATATATATATGTATATATGTATATGTATATGTATATATATGTATATATATATATATATATATATATATATATATATAGATATATATCTATATATATATATATATATATATATATATATATATATAGATATATATATATATAGATATAGATATCGCACATGTATATTGCAGTTGGGGGTTTCCGGTAGTGGCTCATAATAGAGCCCCCCAATATGATTTCTCCGGTATATATGTAAACTCTGCCTCTGGTAGTGTATATTGTGCACATATATATATTATATACTGCTCCGCCTCTGCTCTTTGTACTCTTTCGCTCTTCTCTATTGTTCCGTTGATAGTTCTTCTTTGGCTGGCATACATTACTCCCGATAGTTCTTCTTTGGCATAGATTGCTCCCGATACTCCTGATATGCCTCCTCCTATAGCTTTGATAGCTCTATTTTTCTCCTCCGAGAGCTCTGCTTTGCTCCTCTGATATGCTCTACTTTTATATTCTGCAATGCTCCTCCTGTACCTCCGATAGCTCTGTTTTGCCTCCTTTGGCTCCTAGAATATTTCCATATTGATGTCAATGACAATCTAAGTCAACAGTTCCACCTTTTGTGCAACCTCCCTAAGATAAGCTCTTCCTTCCTTCTCTTATGGGACTTCTCCCTCCTATAAATATCTCCTCCACAAATGATATCAGCTAGCTTGGATGTAACTGGATGATAGCTAGATGTAGTTTGATACTTCCAAGTTTCTAAGAGAGGAGTAGAGGTAGAGAGTATTATTAGAGTGTGGAAGTAGCCTCATTTGTATTTTTATTTGAGAGATGTTTGAGTAGAGTTGGCTTGAGAGCTTTCTCACATCAAGCCTTTTGGAAAGAAGAGAGAGTCATATGTTCCCTTGGGAGATGGTTCACAAGTAAATGGTTATGGAGACATGCCAACAGGACCCTTCAAGGAGGTTTACGACGTCGAGGCTCGGTTGTAAGTCTTACTTTGATTTATATTAATATAAATCAATAGCTTGTTACCTATATCATGCATTAAATTGTATGTCAATAGCTTGAGGTTCCTTGACTCTTCAAGTAGATTGTTTGGTCATTTTCTATTGCATTTTTGGTGTTTCTCTACATGTTGTTTTCAGGTATGAGCGACTAAAATAAAAGGAGCTGGAGCAACATGATGAGGACTTCATCCAACATCAGATTAAAGGTAGACCTTCATAACGCCAACTTTCTAAGCAAATTTTCTTTGATTTTGTCTGTGCAATGACTAGACCCACTCCAGGGCTAGAGGGGTTGTCTTTGTCCACAAAGGGAACTTACCTGTGTCACATCTCCTCCATCAACAAGGATGAGACTATTTCGTCAAACTGCAAGGCAGTGGCATTGCTACCTATTGCAATAACCAGACTATCCCACGAATCTAGTAGAGAACACAACAAACTGATGCACTTATCTTCATCTAAAATTTTAATATCAATAGATAATAACTGACTTACCACAGTATTAAATGCATTCAGAGGCTCTGTCACTAAGTTTCCATCTTTAATCCTCAAGTTATACATCTTTTTTCATCGGACAATTTATTAACCAGAGACTTAGATTGGTACAAAGTCCCTAACTTGTCCCAAAAAACCTTCACCATAGCTTCCCCTGATACATTTAGCAATATTGAATCTGAGACACATAATTGTATTGTGGTCTTTTCCTTATGATCCAACTTCTTCCATTCTTCATCGGACACTCCCGTTTGTTTAGTACCTGGATCTACCACGATCCATTGATATTTATCCACCAATAGAGCCTCCTTCTTGAGTTTCCATAACTCAAAGCTCTGACCATTAAATTTCTTGATCTCTATCTTTCCACTGCTCACCATCTTCTTTCACCACCAGAATCAATCCCGCAGATCTCTACTGAATAGCGTCTACCACAGGCCCGAGTGCAACCCCTCAGCAACAAAGGCATCCCCTTGAAGCCAAAACATCTTTGATACCAAATGTAGGTTTTAACCCCATACATAAATTACCTGCATACGAATTCTAAAACAGACAAAATAAACAATGTGAGATAATAGCACATAAAACACATATACACAAAGATTTTCCCCTAGATCCCAAAACCGAGACTACCAACTTGATTTTTGATTATATTCTTTTCAATATTACAATACATATTTATACATGTCGAAGCATCCAATACCATGGACCAAAAACCATCGCGTCCAAAACCATGGACCGAAAACCATGTGTGAAAACCATTCACAAAGCCATAAGTAGTGTTCTACCTCTGAGATAATAATGGTCAACTATTATGCCAGAGAATCTAAGATAAATGTTTTGGGGGTTTTGTTTTAATTTGGGAGACCAATGGACGAAACAGATATAGAACTGATGTGCCTAACCATTTGAATAATATCAATATCTCAGCAAAGAGTTGCTATAAATATTTACACGTTGAAATAGCTTTTATAATGATGATGAGTAGAAACAAAAAAAAGTAAAATGATTGCCACAGTTTTCAAATAGAAAGCTAGATAATCATAAGTATGAAAACCTTTAAACTACGTTTACAGGTTTGATAAAATACACATGAGATTACAAAAGATGCTGATGATTTATTAATTTTGAGGCAATTAACTAAACAAAGAGTCCATTAATTCATTATCTTTATAGATTATCACTTCAGAAAGCTTATAGGAATAAATTGGAATACAATTACTCCTACCTAGTTTTCTCTGCAAGACACTAGTATATGAAGAAAAAAATAATTAATGACACTTGAAACACTTGCAGGAAACACAAACTGTGCAAAAAAAAATTGGAATCCTTTGCTTTGTATTGATTATCCAAAAAGACTAATTACATCAGACATCTAAAAATGGTTCTTTAAGGGTGCAACCCTTGATAACTCGTGAAGAGAGTTATTTATCCAACAGTAGGATGAAAAATATCCTAAACTACTTTTACAAAAATAGATTATTTACACAATAAAAAATAAAACTGTCTAATGATCTGGAACTGCTTTGGTAATGCGTTATTTGATGACTATCATTTAAAAAGTTGAAAAGTGGTTGAAGCTGGCTGACTGTTCCCTCAAAAGCTGAATGTTGTTCAATAATCCTTCATCAAGTAAATATGTTAATTCTTCCCAGTGTTTCTTATCTGGGATAGAAATATTTTTTATCCACCTGTAGATTTCATCCATCTCAGTGTATTTAGTAAAAGTGGGTTTTGCCAAAAATATATGCTTGATTTCATCCAAGATGAAGAAATAATCCCTAAATGTTTTTACTATGAGAGTTGGTGTTGCTAATCCTTTGATATTAGCGACTGAAGCTACATGGGTTCCCATCTCTATTAACTTAAAGAGATAATCCTTGATTTCTTTCGCCATTGGATCCTCATATGCTGGTAGTTTCAGCTGTTTCTTTAATGTTGTATACTTTGTCTGGTTCCTCTGTTTTGACAGTCAATGTCTGTGTAGTTGTTTTCTTCACTAAATATAGGTTTTTTAATAGGTTTCTTGTCAAGTCTTGGAATAAAGAGGTTCTGCGACTAGTATAAGAATTGTTTATCCAAGCTCTGGTCTTTAGCTAATTACTTGCAACACACAACAATAATTAAGAAAATACAGGTTCGGCAGGAAAAGCAACTGATGGCTTTCTAGCACAAGGATTCACGAGGAAGGAGTTGTGGCAGTGTTTTGAATGTAAATGGATGTGAAATTATGTTATAGAGGTTCAGGGTGGCATTGAAGGGTTTAATAGTTTTAACTATGAAATGGGCAAAAGGCACGAAAATGAATGTTTTCGGGGTTTTAAGCTTAACAAACAATTTTTTGAATATGGTGCAAACGTTTATATTTGGATAATTGGTGGTTTATCGAGTTGGCAGAGAGGCGGTATTAAGGTTCATCGCACCACTTATGAGGTGAAGGCGGTTTTGAGGAGGGGTCACCTGATATAGTCCATAGCTTGACACGTAGCCTCAGGGAGGTTAGGGAAAACCACTTTATCAAGCGGGTATTGTTCAGCCATCGAGCGCGACCGATATGGATGTGGAGCATTGGATTAGGCAGAAGTTGATCTAATAGTAATTGGGTGAGGGAAGCAAGTGGGAGATAAAGCATGGGCTTAGGGAGGGGCCTAGAGCTTTAAACATTGGCTGTATGGGTTTATTTAAGATTAATGGCTGGTTTAATATGGTCGGGCAAAGCTTAATGAAGTGAAATGTGATGTGGAGTAGCGGCTGTGGGTCTGGGTGATTTAATGAATGAAGTGATAGCATATCGCAAATCGCACTTTCTTCTGCCCAATGGTTCATTCACTTAAGAATGATGCGATGCAATATGATCCTACGGTGATGAATTGGCATTCATCCAATGGTTGACAGTGTTATTGCGCATCACACCTTCTTCTGCCCAATTGTTCATGCACTTATGAATGCGATGCAATACGATCCTTTAGGAAATAACCATTTCAGCATTTCAAACTTTCACATTTCTACCTACCCTTCTATTCCTAACATTTTTACTTATCCTTCCAGAGTGCATTTGAACTAGCAACCCAATATTTTCTTTTTATGAACAATCTATCTCTATACCTTATTTCTTCTATTGGCTTAGATTAAACTATTGAGCCAATCTATTTTCTACCTATGAGAACAAATCCAATTATGATGAAATTATATAATTGGATAAAATAACCTAGTGTGGCATCTAAACAAAGTGCACACAACTATTATTTTTCAAACTGAATTTAGAACAATGTAGTGGCATTTAGATTTGCAACACTTTTAGAGTTTATTTATTTTTCTTTTCTGTCTAACCTAACATTTTATTTTGCCTTTATTTTTTAGTGAATCTACCCTAACATTTTCTTTGATATGGACATATTTATCAAAATATTTTGCTAATATTTTTTATTCAATATTCTTTTTGTCCATATCCTATCTTAATATTTTGTAAATACATTTTCATTTTTTGTCTAATTTATTCTAACTTATCAAAACCAAAAAATGCTACAACATTGGCTCCAACTGGGGAGTGCTTTCTCCTGTAGAATGAGAACCTGCAGATCCATGTTCCTTCTCCTCGGGCTATGGAGTCCTTTGCTTTAAAAAATCTCACTAACATCTTAAAAAGTAAAAGAAACCAGAGCTTTTACAATGAAATGTATCCCAACTTCTTAGTACTGAATGAAATGTTTGAGAAACCTTCCACTTACAAGATAAGTGGAACATAGTCCCTCAAGATTTTGTAGCACAAAATTGTTGTTAGCATTTACTTCAGCAATTTCTATAGGACCAAACCATAGGTTATCAAACATACCATGCCTTCCCTTTTCCTCCCTCCTGGAGTCCCATCTTAGAACTAGGTCACCTTTCCTGAAGTAACTTTCTCTGGCCCTTCTGTCAAACAATCTTTTCATCTTACTCTGATATTTCTTCAATTTGTATTGAACTTCATCTTTGTTTTCATTTAGCTCAATAATTTGATTTATCCTTCTTGAAAAATCATCAGGTTCATCTGTTGAGTCCTGCAAGAATTTTAAAACTGGGAAAGCCAAATTGGTCAAAAAATTTTCATCTTTCCCATAGACTAACTGAAAAGGAGATTTCCTAGTAGGTATTTTTGGAGTTATTATGTTTGCCCATACTGCATAAATTAAATGAGAGTCCCAACTCTTTTTATGATCTGTTAGGGTCTTTTTGATTACCTTTACCAGATTTTTATTTGAGGATTCTGTGAGGCCATTACCTTGAGGGTAGTATGGAGTTGAATGATGTAACAGAACCTAATATTTCTAGCAAAGCTCAATCATTTTAATACTAGAGAATGTTGTTGCATTATCTGTGACAATTTGATTTGGGCAACCAAACCCAGATAAGATATTTTCTTCAATGAATTTAATTACTACCAAATCGGTAGCATTTCTTACCAGAATTGCTTCCACCCATTTAGTGAAGTAGTCTATTGGTGTGAGAATCCATCTATGCTAATTACTTGAAGTGGTATGGTTTTCTCCAACAAAATCTAATCCCCATTGAAGGAAAGTTGTTGAGATTATTGATGGTACTAGTGGAAGAGCTACTAGTTTCTTCTTACAAGCAAAAATCTAACAAGGAACATGACCTTTGACCTTTGCCCCCACTTGTAAGAACAATGTTTGCCAATAAAATCCTCCCCTTAAAATATTGTATGCTGTTTCTCTCCAAGCATAATGTCCTCCACAAAATCCTATGTGAAACTGATCAATGATTCCTTCAGTTTCTGATTCTATTAAACATAATAACAAAATATTCAATGGAGCTTTCCAGTACAAATTTTCATTTATGATGCAGTACTTGACTTCTTTCAATTTAAGACTTTTACATTGGGCTTTGGAAAATGATGCTGGACATTCAAAATGGAGTAGAAAAATTACAATGTCTTAATACCAATCTGACAATAGAAATTTGTCATCAATATGTAAAGGGCTAATCTGATTTGAAGGTAAAGGTTCTTGTGGATTATTTTATTTAGGTTGAAGAGAAGGTTCTTCTAGATTCTCCCCTTGTAAAATTAGGAGAGGTTCTTGTGGATTCTTCCCTTGTGCAAGGACAAAAGGTTCTATTGGATTCTTCCCTTGTAGTTCTAAAATAGAGTTGATTCCAAGCACTTTGCAATTGGCTTTTGCTAGAAGCTTGGCTGAGCCCCGACCTTTTACTAGCTTTGTAGTTTTGATAGTTAGATCAAACTCAATTTTTTGAGTGATCCAACTACCTCTTTTCCCAGCAATCAGGTTGAGTTAAAACTATTTTTACAACACCATTAGGAACATAAGTAGTAATAGGTGAATGTAGGACATACATCTTGAAAGATTTCAGGGTTTGAATGAGGGCATAGACTTGCTTCTCTATTATTTCATACTTAAGCTCAGCATCTCTCATAACCTTACTCAAAAAGGCTATGGGCTAGTCATGGGAATCTTCATTCTTTTGTAATAGAACAAAATCAAGGGTTGTTTCTGAGGTAAAAGAAAAGATATTGAATGGTTTAGCGTAATTAGGGCTGACCGAGGTGGGAGCTTCGGAAATAGCTTTCTTGATCAGATCAAATGCATGCCTGGAAAAGATAGTCCATTTAACTTCATGATCCTTTTAGCGCATGTCAGTTATATCTTTTACAATCTCTGCATAATTTGGGATGAATCTCCTTAAAAAATTAATCTTACCCAGAAAAGCTTGAATTTATTTCTTGTTTCTAGGTAAGGTCAATGTTTCAATGGCAGACATGTGCTTGGTATCAATTACCTCTCCTTCCTTTGAGATTATATGGCCCAATAGTTTCCTTCTTTGATAGCAAACAAATACTTTTTAGTGTTCAATGATATCCCAAATCTCCTACACCTATCAAAAACTTTCATCAAGTGCTTTAGATGTTTCTAATTGGATTTAAAAAAAATAGTAAAGTCATCAAGATAAATAACCACAAATTTGTTTACCTAACCCATGGAAGCTACATCCATAGCTCTCTGAAATGTTTCTCCAACATTTGATAAGCCAAATGTCATTCTAGCGTACATAAATGTACCTCATGGTGTAGTGAATGTTGTCTTTTCCCTATCTGTTGGATCAACATTCACATGATTATAACCTGAAAAACCATCAAGTATAGAAAGTGTTTGTGCTTCTAAAACCATTTGAAGTAACTGATCCATTTTGGGCAAAGGGTAATTATCCTTTAATGATGCTTTGTTCAAATTTCTAAAGTCCACACAAAGTCTGATTTCTCCATTCTTTTTCCTGAAAGGAACTAAATTTGCAACCCAATTAGAATATCTAAGAGGGATAATGATCTGGGCATCTAACATTTTCTTAATATCCTTTTCAACAGTTGGTAGAAGGGATGGATTAATCCTCCTAAGTTTTTATTGATAAGGTATTGCTTCTGGCTTCAAAGGGATCTTATGTTGTATTAATGAAGTATCATAAGTTTTTAGATCAACATAGGTCCAAGAAAAAACATCCTTATAATTTTCAAGTAACTTAAGATATTGAGTTTTAATCTCAGGGTCTAGAGATGCATAGATTTTGATTCTTTTGACATCATTTGTTCCAATGTTAATTTCTTCTATGTCCTCTTCCAAATAAATGAACTGAGGATTTCAGAGGACATCATTTTGATCAAACAATTTTTCTAAAGGTATTAAGCTTTTGGGAATAAAATTGCTAGACAATTGAATAATATCATGACCAACAATTTTTGAACTGAAATCTGAAGTATCATTTTCACTTGTATTTTCATTTATTTTGGATCTATCTTCATCAATTTGTAGAACAAAAAATTGATCTACAAGTTGCAAAATATATTTCAAGTGTTCATTGTCTTCAAATATCTGCTAGTGCTTCAGATTGTCTAGGATAGATGGTTTATACTTGACTTGTATTTGGTAGAGTAAATTAGTCTAATAAGGAATTTTAAATGAACTAGCAGAAACAGCTAAGGAATCTACATGAATATTTTGATCTCTTGGAACATAAGTCAAATTAAAAGCATAAAATAAGTTTTCAACTAAATCCCATACTTCATTTCGGTAAGACCTAAGTCTAGGGTGTTTAGTCTGGGAAATATTTCTCACTTGCTTGACAATAAGTTCTGAATCAGTAAAAACACTTAAGTTTTGAACCTTTAAGCTTTTGGCTAATTGCAATCCCAAAAGGAAAGCTTCATATTCAGCCACAATATTTGTAACTTCGAAGTCAAGCTTACATGATTGGGTAATGTTTTCTTTTTTTGGTGATATTAAAACTACTCCAACTCCTTATCCATATTTTGTACAGGAGCCATCAAAGAATAGTTTCCATATATTAGTTTGATTTAGTACTGGACTTTCAATTACATCTTCAATTTTAACTTGAGTTTCATGCACTTGGTTTGAAGAGAGTTGAAAGCAACCAAAATCTTGGTCAATTGCATAAATGGGATGCTTCCTTGGCTGGTATATTTTGTAAATAGTGTGTACAAATCTCACCTCCCTATATAATCTTAGTTGTTCTCCCCCATAAACTAGAATAGTAGCATAAGACATATCCATCTAAATAGTTCCCCCTAATTTGGCATAGCAAGACCTTGAAAGGAGCATTCCAAATTTGGAATGGATATCTGTGACAACTATACCAAGTACTACACTTTTCACTGGAATTTGGGTAAGGGTGACTACTAAATCCTTGATCAATCCTAAGCAAGGCACCCTTTTAGAATCAAAGGTGTACAAGTCCTGATAGGATCTAGTTATGTCAAGTTTCAAATGATCCATGATAGTTTTTGGCATGAGGTTATGTGATGCTCCAGAATAAAGAATACAATTATACAACATGGAATCATTTGTTTTAAGAGTTACATAGAAAGGAGGCACTATTTCATCTATCATATCTGAGCTTGGGCCAAAAACATCTGCTGGTTTTTCATCCTGTAGACTGATAAAATCACCTTCAGCATCAATCGAGGAATTTTGTATCCATTTGGAGACCTGATTTTTATACCTAGGGTTTTTAGAAAGTTCTGAAAAAGGAATTGGGATTTTAACTCTTTCTAACTCTTTTTCAACATTAAATGTAGTCAACATATTTTTTTCATTTTAAGGAATATCAATTTGTTATTCTAATGGTCGAATAAAAGTCATTTGAGTTTGAGTTTGAGCATTTTTGGCACGAGGTTCAATCATTGGAGTTTCCTTAGGAGGTCTTCTATGGCCATGCCTAGGCTTAAGGTCATATCTTTTGTTCAACTCTGCAATTAAAAATTCAGAGAAGGCATGGTATTTAGAAACCTGTGAAGATTCTTTATCTTCTTGAACCTGATTTTTTTGTGTAAGAGGAATAATAACAGTTTGATTAGAGGAAGTATCCATATTATTTATATCTTCAGTGATGGTCATAGTATTATCATCAGGTTGCTGATCATCTATCAACAAAGGAGTGGAAATCTGCTGATCATTACTAGGACTCTAAAGAATTCGTAATTGTGGATTTCTTTGATACTGACCTTGATTTTGATTGGGTTATGGAAATTGTTTGTTGAATTTCCCTAGGTTGAGTCTCAATCTTGGAAATTCTATTAGATATATTTCTAAGAAGAGAAGTTATTTCATCTATTTTAGAATCTTTAGCTTTAGTCTTAGAGGAACTAGAAGCCTCTGGTGTTGATTTGATTTTTATTTGGGCCTTTTCCTATTTAGATTTCAAAGAAGTTGAAGCAAACCTATTTGCTTCTACCTGAATATCATTTTTTTTCATATCTGCAAGAGTTCTTCAAGTTCTTTCTCTCAGCATAACAAAAAAATCATCATCAAAGGCTTTAGAAAATCTAGACTTTGCTGCTGCAACAGGAAGTTTACAATCACGGGGCACTTTATGATAAAGATTATTGAATCTTTTGATAAAGTCTGATACAAGTTCACCAAAATTTCTTTTAAGTTCATCAAACTCAGGGAGAAAGTAAAGAGGATCTTTTTTCACACCCCACTGTTTTTTAAATATATTTGTAAGTTCTTCCCAATTTCTAATGGTATTTGCAGGTAACTACCTAAACCAAATTCTTACATTTCCTTCAAGTGATTGTACAAACAACCTCATGTAAATGTTTTCTTGTTCAATATTCATGTTATCTGCAAAGTCTAAAAAGACTTGAAGATGGTCTTCAACAGAAGGATCGTTTCTCCATTATACCTGGGGAGGTATTTCAAGTATCTAGCTGTTAATGCATTGAGATTAGGAGGTAAGACTAAAGTTGCATATCTAGCCTGTACAATAGGTTGGAAATCCATAGTGGGAGGTGGTGTATGAGGTGTTTGTGTGGATGAAGAAGTTAAAGAAGATGAAGAGAAGTTGAAGAAGGTGATTGAGGGGGTGAAGAACTAGTTGGAGGTGAAGAAGGAAGGGATCTCCTGAATGATTTCAAAGGAATCTTAAGAACTAACTTCTGGACCTATGGATGGTTACCTTCCTTTGTTTCAAAGAGTGGATTTGTGTAGGAATTTACAAGGTAAGTTCCACAGAAAGAATACCAAAAGGACACCGCTCACAACCAGATCTCAAATCAATACACCAGTATTTTTGACGTGGTTAAAACCCTCAGAGTGCAAGGAGGGAAACAGTCCACGGCCTGTCCCAACGTGGGTACTACAGGCAATTTATTAATCAAAGAATGAAAATTTACATAAGCTTCTCTCATGCACGGATTACCCGAACAATGACCCTCCATGCGCTTTAAATAGAACTCATGGACCAATCGGGTGTCAAGCCACGGATCAAGTGTCGGTAATACCGAGGTGAGAGTGAACCGTCGGATCACTACATATCGTGACCGTCGGATTGTAAGTTACAAAATGTACAACGGTAAAGAAACACACTTTACCTAACTCTAACCTAACTCTATACTAGACCAAGTTGAACTTAACTATATCCTATGTGTCGGAATATCCTAACATCCCCCCTTAAGAACAACTTGGGATAGGATTGAAGGATTTACAAATATGACACAATAGGAGAAGGAAGGAGGCACTAGAGCCTATCCCCCCTTAGTGACAACTTCCTGAACTCCAAGCATATATCGAAGTTTAGTGAACTTCGCCTCTGTGAGAGCCTTTGTGAAGATGTCTGCAACCTGATCATCTGTTGGACAATATTGCACTTCAAGAACATGGTCATGAATGAGCTTTCTGATGAAGTGCATGTGTAGTTCAATGTGTTTGCTGCGCTGATGCTGGACTGGATCTTTGCATAGCTGAATGGCACTTTGATTATCACACCAAAGTGTGGTTGGATGCTGCTGCTCAAAGCCAAACTCTGATAGGATCTGACGAAGCCACAAGGCTTCCTTACTAGCTTCCACGGCACCACGATACTCTGCTTCTGCTGACGAAAGAGAAATGGCAGCCTGTTTCTTACAAGCCCATGTAATAGGTCCTGAACCAAGAGTGAAGACATAACCGGCAGTAGACTTCCGATCATCAGGGTCACCAGCCCAATCAGAATCAGTGAAACCAACTAACAGAGGAGCTGCTTTGGCACTGTAATGAATCCCAAACTGTACTGTACCTCGAACATAACGAAGTATTCTTTTAGCTGCTTTCCAATGACTTTCACGGGGGTTTTGCATAAAACGAGCAACAAGGCCAACAGCAAAGGAAAGATCAGGACGAGTATGGGTTAAATACAAGAGTTTTCCGACAAGTTGACGGTATAAGGTAGCATCAACTTCAGGAGAAGTACAAGAGACTGAAAGTTTGACTCCAGACTGAAAGGGAGAAGGGGCTGGCTTACAGTCTTCCATGTGAAAATGACGAAGAATATCACAAGCATACTTGGACTGGGAAAGGAAAATACCCTCTTGGGATTGCAAGACTTGAAGACCGAGAAAATAGTGTAAGTGTCCTAAGTCTGTCATTTCAAATTTCTTTTTAAGGCTGGACTTCACATGGTTTATAAGGTTGGGATCACTACCAGTAAGAATAAGATCATCAACATAAAGAACAAGGATGATAAGAGAGTTGCCCACTTTCTTGGTGTAGACAGTATTGTCAGAATGACACCTAGAAAAGCCAGATTCTAAAAGAAAGCTATCCATTTTGGCATACCAAGCCCGAGGAGCTTGCTTGAGGCCATAAAGGGATTTCTTAAGTCGACAAACAAGGCTGGAGTCTGTTTGTATGAAGCCAATGGGTTGTTCCATATAGATTTCTTCCTGCAAGTCCCCATGCAAGAAGGCAGATTTAACATCCATCTGATGGACTTCCCATTTTAAAGAGGCAGCAAGGGAAAGAACAAGGCGGATAGAGTTCATTTTGGCAACAGGGGAGAAGGTTTCAGTGTAGTCAATGCCTTCAACCTGTGAAAAGCCCTTAGCAACGAGACGAGCTTTATGTTTATCAACTTTCCCATCTGGTCCATACTTGGTTCTGTAAACCCATTTACATCTAACAAGTTTGCGTCCCTTTGGTAGAGGAACAAGATCCCATGTATCATTTGTCATCAATGAATGATATTCTTCATTCATAGCTGCTTCCCAATGTGGATGGCCTGAAGCTTCTGCAAAAGTGTCAGGATCATGATTTACTGGAGCTTGAGCCAGTAAAGAAGAGGCTCTTTCAAACTGAGAACGTGTACGTCGCTGATCTGTAGGATCACCGGCAAGATCACCTGCTGCATCCCGAGTAGCACGGACCCATCTTGGAAGTTGAGGATCCTGAGAAGGTGGGGGAGGATTATCATCCTCGCTTTCATCATCTGAAGAAGAAATGTTTTCAAAAGTAGAAGAGATAGGAAGAGGTGGCACATCCGCCGGACTAGGCTCGCAGGCCGATTTATTTTCATCAAATTTTACATCTCTTCTAATGATAACATTTTTGGACTTAAATGGAATAAGTCTATAACCTTTTACATCTTCAGAATATCCAACAAAAGTACATTTCTCACTCTTAGGTTCTAAAGCTTTATGCTTTTCATCTGGAATATGGGCCCATGCTTCACTTCCAAACACACGAAAGTGACTTACATCTGGTTTAATGGAACTCCAAGCTTCTTCTGGAGTGATATTCTCTAGAACCTTAGTAGGAGTGCGATTGATTATATAATTTGCACAATTAATTGCTTCGGCCCAAAAACTAAGACTGAGTCCTTTAGATTGCAGCATACAATTAGCCATTTCCTTTAAGGTGCGATTTTTCCTTTCAGCTACACCATTTTGTTGTGGAGTGTATGGAACAGTATGTTGCATTTGAATTCCATTTTCGGTGCAAAAGTTGATGAATGTGTTTTTAACATATTCTCCACCATTATCAGTTCTTAGCTTAAGAATTTGATGTCCAGATTGTTTTTCAACAAAGGCTTTGAAGGCCAAAAAAGTGTTAAATACTTCGCTCTTGAGTTTTAAGAAGTATACCCAAGTGCGTCTGGAGAAATCATCAATGAAAGTTAAGAAGTACTTGCAGCCAGAGAATGAAGCAACAGGAAGAGGACCACATAAATCACTGTGCACAAGCTGTAAAGGGGCTGAGGCGTGCCAAGAGGCACGTTTGTCAAAACTGTCCCGATGATGTTTTCCGAGTACACATCCGGAACAAACACCATCTCTGCAAGATACCATAGGAAGACCTGTCACCATATTTTCTTTACATAGATGCTGAAGGGAGCGATAGTTTAAGTGACCAAATCGCTCATGCCAAAGTTTGCTCACTTCATCATTATGAGCAACAAATACTGAGGGAAGTATTGATGACCCAAAGTTGTGAAACTTATACAACCTTTTGGAATCATCAGCAAGACCAGTAGCTAGAATCTGTTTAGGATCTTTTAGATCCTTGATTACAACATCATGAGGTGAAAATTCAACAATTTTACCTTCACCTGAATGAGTTATCTGATAGACAGATAGAAGGTTGCAGGATAAGGTTGGAACACATAATACATCATTAAACTGACCATTGTCTAGATGAACAGTTCCAGTCCCTACAACATTAAGAGATCTATCATCACCAACATATATATTTTTGGTGTTACAATCATTTAAAGAAGAAAACATGGCTTGGTTTTTGGCCATGTGACAAGAGGCTCCAGAATCAATGAGCCACTCATGAGAATGAGAAGAAGAAGAAGATACATTTAATGCATAACCAGACTGAGATGATTGACAATGACATGCAGAAAGTGCCATTCCGGAAGTTGAAGTTGAAGTAGGCTCCACATGGATGTTATGTTTCTTCATTGCGGCTTCCAAGGCTTCCATCTTCTTAAAGCATTTAGATTCTAAGTGGCCATCTCGATTACAAAAGTTACAATGTCTATCAGTCTTCTTCCATTTGTTTTTATTGGTCTTATCATTTTGCTGAAATGATCTTTCATTTTGAGGCTGAGATGGTTTAGGACCATTCTTTTGAGGATATGACTTCTTAGGATTCTTTGAATTTGGTTGCTGCTGGGCGGCTAACGCTTTCGTGGAAGAGTTTCCAAGATTAAGAAGACCAAGGTGTAAGAGTTTTTCTTGTTCTCTTATTAAGGAATCACAAAAGGAGTCAAAGGAAGGGGCCTTGTAGTCTTGTCCTTGACAAATGAAAGCTTCCCTTGTAGAATGGAAAGTGGAAACAAATACAGAGTAGGCTGGTCCCAACTTAGTAAGGATGGAATAAATAAGGTTACCATCTTCTTTCTTAACTTTAACACCTTCCAAGAGATATCTAAGGGTCTTGAATTTGGACAAGAAATCTTCAATGCAAGAAAAATTATTAGGATCCAAAGTAAGCAGCTCATTTTCAAGTTGATGGGCTCTAATTTCATTTTTAATCCCAAAAACTTTAGCAAGTTTTTCTAATGCTTCATGAGGAGTCTCAAGTTCTGCAATGTGGAATCTAAGATCAGGAGAAATAGACATCCCTATCAAACCACGTGCTTGATCTTGTCTATTTTCCCATTTTGCCGCCTTGTCTTCATCTTTTGGTTTCTTCTCTTGGTCTGTGGCTATTCTGAAGAGACCTTTACTTCTAAGTAAATCTTCCATGTAGGCTACCCATTGGAAGTAGTTAGTGCTGTCAAGAATGACTTGGCATGGACTTTCCATTTTAAAAAAAACTGAAGCTGAAGATGCTGAAAGTAAGTGTTCCAATGGATAGATCTCGAAAAAATAGGCGGTTTTAAAAAAAACGGCTCTGAAAAAGGCTTCCGGATGAAGAAGTTATGGCTTTTTGAAAAAAAATTGTTGACGTTGCCGGCAAAGTGCGCGAATGTGCGGGAATGAAAAAATCCGCCCCCACAAAATGGAGACTTGAACCCAAGACCTCTACTCTCTTAAAATAGCTTTGAACCAATTGATCTATACAAAAAATTTGAGAGAGAGAGAGAGAGAGAGAGAGAGGGGGGGGGGGGGGCCTTGGTTTGCGTGCTTGCCTTGAGAAAGCTCTTTTTCCCTACAAAACACAAAACACAAAACCCAACACGAATATGCAAAGAAAAACGAACCTTGCGGCTCGAAGTTAGCTTTAGCCAAAAAACTAGAAATTTAAAAAAAAAATCTCAAAGTTAGCTTTAGCCGAAAAACTAAATATTTTTCTCAATGTTTCTGATTTTCCGAGATCACACTAAGGTGCAGGGAAAAGAGCATACGCATGAGAAAAATCCTTCCTTTCTGTTTCTGATTTGCCCAGATCGCACAGAGTCGCAGGGCAAAGAGCATACGCAGAAATGAAAGGTATAGATCCGGTTAAAAAAAAGGCTAAATAAACTGAGACCGAAATAAGCAGAGAGAAAATAACAGTAAACTGCAAAAAAACACTGTATACCTCCCGATCTGAAAAATGACGCAGCTAGGGCTACCGGAAACCTTTTCGCGTGAAACGAAAGGGGTTCCTCACTGGAACAGATGCTCCGAACGCAACAGAGCAGTCCTCTCGGCCCGAAAGCAGTCAGAAACAGCAGATCTAGGAAACGACAGCCGCATGCAGTTCTACCGGCTTCAGATTTGGATCACCAACGGACGCGGCCCTCAAATAGCTCTGATACCATGTAGGAATTTACAGGGTAAGTTCCACAGAAAGAATACCAAAAGGACACCGCTCACAACCAGATCTCAAATCAATACACCAGTATTTTTGACGTGGTTAAAACCCTCAGAGTGCAAGGAGGGAAACAGTCCACGGCCTGTCCCAACGTGGGTACTACAGGCAATTTATTAATCAAAGAATGAAAATTTACATAAGCTTCTCTCATGCACGGATTACCCGAACAATGACCCTCCATGCGCTTTAAATAGAACTCATGGACCAATCGGGTGTCAAGCCACGGATCAAGTGTCGGTAATACCGAGGTGAGAGTGAACCGTCGGATCACTACATATCGTGACCGTCGGATTGTAAGTTACAAAATGTACAACGGTAAAGAAACACACTTTACCTAACTCTAACCTAACTCTATACTAGACCAAGTTGAACTTAACTATATCCTATGTGTCGGAATATCCTAACAATTTGAATACATAGACAAGGTCTCTTCGGGTTGTTCAGAAGAAGAAGCTTCTGGTTATCCAAAAGTGGGAGGAAACAAATAAGTGGTAGGGGATGTGAAATCTGTTGGTTTGTATTTTGGTAGATTAACACCCAAGTCAAACTCAGTTTAGGTGATCCTGGTGGTAGTGAGGGTTCTAGATGAGTTTCAAATGAATGAATGAGGAACGATGATTTAAAATCAACTCCCCTGTTTAAGAGTTCAACGACCCTAGGTGATAGGTGGGAGAAATCTGGATTGGATGGAATGTTACTATAAGGATCAAATGATGCTAAATCTTCAGACTGCAAGACTGAAGATGAAGAAGAAGAGGGTTGATGTCCCCTTTTAGAACTGGCTTTCCTCATAATTTTTTTAGGGTTTGACAAAGGATCAACTAAGTTACCCTTTGAACAAGATCTAGTGTGCTTAAACGGTGCCATTTTGGGAGGGTGGAGTCACCAGGTGAAGGATTTTAACCTTTCTAGACATTTAGTCGCCTTAAAGTAATAGACTACATATCGTTGCCCAAGAAAACTTAATGAAATTCGAGTCCCCAGCAACGGTGCCAGTTTGATGTTATACCTCTGACATAATCATGGTCAACTATTATGCCAGAGGATCTAAGATAAATGCTTTGGGGGTTTTGTTTTAATTTGGGAGACCAATGGATGAAATAGATATAGAACTGATGTGCCTAACCCTTTGAATAATATCAATGTCTCAGCAAAGGGATGCTATAAATATTTACACAGTGAAATAGTTTTTATAATGATGATGAGCAGAAACAAAAAAAAGTAATATGATTGTCATAGTTTTCAAATAGAAAGCTAGATAATCATAAGTATGAAAACCTTTAAACTACGTTTACAGGTTTGAGAAAATACACATGAGCTTACAAAAGATGCTGATGATTTATTAATTTTGAGGGAATTAATTAAAAAAACAATCCATTAATTCATTCTCTTTTTAGATTATCACTTCAAAAAGCTTATAGATTACATTGAAATACAATTACTCCTACCTATTTATCTCTGCAAGACACAAGTATATGAAGAAAAACATAATGAATGACACTAGAAACACTTACAGGAAACACAAACTGTGCAAAACAGAATTCAGAATCCTTTCCTTTATATTGATGATCCAGAAAGACTAATTACATCAGATGTCTAAAACTACTTCTTCAAGCATGCAACCCCTGATAACTCGTGAAGAGAGTTATTTATATAACAGTAGGACGAAAAATATCTTAAATTGATTTTACAAAAATAGATTGTTTACACAATCAAAAATAAAATTTTCTAATGATCTGGCACTAGTTCGGTGATGTGTTGTTTGATGACTATCGTTGAAAAAGTTGAAAAGTGGTTGAAGCTGGCTGACTATTCCCTCAAAAGTTGAATGCTGGTCAATAATCCTTAATCATGAAAATTGGTTAATTCTTCCTAGTGTTTCTTATTTAGGATAGAATTATTTGTTATCCTCCTGTATATTTCATCCATATCGGTGTATTTAGTAAAAGTGGGCTTTACCAAAAATATATGCTTGATTTCGTCTGGGATGAAGAAAGAATCCCTGAATGTTTTTACTATGAGAGCTGGTGTTTCTGATCCTTCAATATTGGTGACTAAAGCTACATGGGTGCCCACCTTTGTTAACTTCTTGACATAATCCTCGATTTCTTTGGCCATTGGATCCTAAGGTGTTGGTAGTTTTAGCTGTTTCTTTAATGTTGTATACTCTGTCTGGTTCCTCTGTTTTGACAGTAAATGTCTGTGTAGTTGTTTTCTTCTCTGAATATAGGCTTTTTAATAGGTTTCTTGTCAAGTCTTGGAGTAAACAGGTTTTGTGACTAGTATCATAATTGTTTATCCAAGCTCTAGTCTTCGACTGATCACCTACAAAACACAACAATAATTAAGAAAACACAAGTTCGGCGGGAAAAAAAATTGATGGCTTTCTAGCACAAGGATGCCTGAGGAAGGATTTGTGGTAGCATTTTGAACATAAATGGAGGTCAAATAATGTTACAGAGGTTCAGGGTGGCGTTGAAGGGTTTAACAGTTTTAACTATGAAACAGGCGAAAGGCATGAAAATGAAGGTTTTCGGGGTTTTAGGTTTAATGGGCAACTCTTTCAATATGGCGCAAAAATTTATATTTGGATAATTGATGGTTTATCAGGTTGGCAGGGAGGTGGTATTAAAGGTTGTAGCACCTCTTATGAGGCGAAGGCGGTTTTGAGGAGGGGTCACCCGATATAGTCCATAGCTTGACACATAGCCTCAGGGAGGTCGGGGAAAACCACTTTATTGGGCAGGTATTGTTTGGCCATCGGGCACGACCTATATGGATGTGGAGCATTACATTAGGTAGAAGTTGATCTAATGGTAGTCAGGCGAGGAAAGCGAGCAGGACAGAAAGCATGGGCTTAGGGAGCGGCCCAGAGCTTTAAACCTTGGCAGTATGGGTTTATTTAAGGTTAATGATGGGTTTAATATGGTTAGGCAGAGCTTAATGAAGTGAAATGTGACGTGGAGCAGTGGCTATGGGTTCAGGTGATTTAATGAATGAAGTGATAGCATATCGCAAATCACACTTTCTTCTGCCCAATGGTTCATTCACTTAAGAATTATGCGATGCGATATGATCCTATGGTTAGGAATCAACATTCATCCAACGATTGACAGCTTTATCACACATCGCACTTTCTTCTGCCCAATGGTTCATTCACTTATGAATGTGATGCGATATGATCCTTTAGGAAATAACCATTTTAGCATTTCAAACTTTCACATTTCTACCTACCCTTCTATTCCTAACATTTTTACTTATCCTTTTAGAGTGCATTTGAACTAGCAACCCAATATTTTCTTTTTATGAACAATCTATCTCTATACCTTATTTCTTCCATTGGCTCAGCTTCAATTGTTGAGCCAATTTATTTTCTACCTATGAGAACAAATCCAATTATGATGCAATTGTATAATTGGATAAAATAACCTAGTGTGGCATCTAAACAAACTGCACACAACTATTATTTTTCAAACTGAATTTACAACAATGTAGTGGCATTTAGATTTGCAACACTTTAAGAGTTTATTTCTTTTTTGTTTTTGTCTAACCTAACATTTTATTTTGCCTTTATTTTTTAGGGAATATACCCTAACATTTTCTTTGATATGGACATATTTATCAAAATATTTTGCTAACATTTTTTATTCAATAATCTTTTTGTCCATATCCTATCTTAACATTTTATAAATACATTTTCATTTTTTATCTAATTTATTCTAACTTATCAAAACCAAAAAATGCTACAATAGGTAGGTCCGCCCAACCTAATATAGGGTCAAAAAAAAAAAAATTCTTGAGGTGCTGCCTCAAACCCCATAGAGGGGGGCTACCTGTCCACCTCAAACCCCCCAAATAGGAGGGAATGCCGCTACGCAATCGGTGCAACAAAGGGGGGGCTCCAACCCCCCTCTAACCCCCTGTTTCACTATGTAGGCTATTCATGGAAAGAATATAACACAACCCAACAACATGATGTAGCTTGATGAGAGGAGGTGCAATGCTGAGAGAAAGGACCAACAACAGCATGAATGTAGAAGGAGTTGTTGTACAGATGTAGTAGCGGGAGTGGCAGAACCATGGGTAGTAGTACAGGAGGAATCAATGCAAAGGATGTTGGGCAGGAAGGCCTAGCATCACCACAGGTACCAATGCTAGATGATTGGAGTAATACTCAGTGAGGAGTATTGCTAGAGCACAGTCCTCCTTAAGAGGGAGTGTTGATTTTAGGTAGCATCAAATGTGCTCTAGCCACGAAATTTGTGGAGAGGTTGTGGCACATGAGATATCCAATACCCAAAAAGGGTTTGGGAAGATTCTAAATAGATCAAGAGATATTAAAATAATTAATATTTTTAATGGAGTCCCTAAGTCTAAACTTAGGGAAAATAAAATAATAGTGTGTATTAATATGAATCTACGTTAGAATGGTCCAAAAGACACAGATCAAGCCAGATCTAATCTTAAACATTGATTAGGGACTTAATATTGACAATTGAGATGTCAACAGGAGAAGTATAAGAGGAGGTTTGAGGGTCTCTTGGAGAACACACGAGAGTGATTGGTCATTCTATTCTCTAGAGAGGGGTTTCCTAAGAGAGATAGAATCAGTGATCGGGAGAGTAGCTGAGGGGCATTGAGTACAGAGAAACAGAGAAGACAGAGATTGTGTCGGGAGAGTAGCACAACAGCCAAGAAGAGTGATGCAGAGCCAGCAAAGGCTCACGCAGGGACACATAGAGGCAGCCAAGTGCTGCGTAGAGCACTAGAGGAGCTAGCCTGGCTGATGCAAAGGCTCCCAGAGCTGACACAGGGCCTCTTGGGGCTGACGCAGGCCAAGAAAGGCCAATGCAAGGCTAGCGCTGGGCTAGGAGTGGCTGATGCAGTCCAGATTGGGCAGACGCTGGGGTTGCAGAGCAGTTTGTGCTAAGGAACTACCGGAAGGGTTTTTCGAGGTTTCAGCCAAGATATTTCTCTCAAACTATGAGGTATAGCTGTTGTTAGGTTCCTATACCAATAGGAGTCATAATTTTTGAATGACTGAGATTAAAACTGTAATATGTACATACCTTTGCTTTCTGCAAATGTTTTCCATATTCAAAAACTCAAAAAAATTAAAAAAATGTAAAGAGGGTATGTCCTAAAAGAAAATCAAAGGAAAAAAAGAATAAAAAGGTAAAAAAAGATGAAAAAATGTACCCCAATAAGGAAAAAGACCATGAAAGTGTGCAAGTCAAAATGCCACTACTATTTACTTTTGATGCAAAATAAAAGATTTTGTGCAGCTTGTTACCTTTTCCACAATCCATGGATATTCAAAATGTTTAAACTTGGATATTTCATATTTTCAATTTTATGCTTAGAGATAGAGAATAAAATCTAACCAAACTATTTAATCTTGGCAAATAAGTAGATAAGTAGAGTAAATAAAAGGAGCTCAATTGTTTAATCTGAGCCCTTGGATGTAATAAGCTTATATTTACATAGATTTCTATTGTAAAAGAAAAGAAAAGTTTTGATAAAGGGTTTGCTAGCTTAAGTGCACCCTAATAAGGAGAAGTAAAATTGCTAGGATGAGTAGGTGGGTAAGTAGAAGAATGGTTGCAGAATTGTGATGATTGTTAGATAAAAGCAGGTTGATCACCTTCATCATCAAAGTTCCAAGTATGGATAATAATTGGGCATGTATCAAATTCACAAACTCAAATTTATTAACCTCCCTCACTCATTACACTTTTCTCTTAACTAATTTCCAAGAAAAGTCTTAAGTACCTAAAATCTTAAGTCAAAGGCGCTCAGAGCATTTCTCTAGCTTCTGGAGGGACCGGACCCTCGGCCTAATGACTTATAGACCTTAAGTAAAAAAAATCCCCTCATAAACATTTACCCCTCTTCACTCCTCCTCATTCCCCTCGTAAAACCCTTTTTCCTAAGGTTTAAACTCTATTTTCCTAAGGGAAAGCAATTGCTCACATGTAAACCCTTTTTCCTAAAAGACCCTAAAAAATTACCTTTTTAGCCTAAGTTACAATGTGTTTATGAAAAGAAAATGAATTAGATACATTAAACTTATTGCTAAAACCCATTCTCTGCCATCTTCATATTAATTTCTAACACTTATATATGTATTAAATCCCAAAAAGAAATATAAACCCTTCCCATATACATATCAATAAAACCCTTATATTAATACCCCACCCCGAAAGTTTGAAATATAAACTTTATGAATAAAACCTAACATAATTAATCAATCCGTGGTTAATTACAAGTCAAACCATTCGCTAATGAAATCACCCTCGATGCCCTTAAGCCACCATAATCCGTGATTAATTGAAACCCACCACTTTTAAACCCTCGTCGGGCCCTCTCCACTACTGTTCATGCATCTTCATGAACCAACCACTGCCCGATCTTTCCCCATCAAATGTAATGATCCTCGTTGATTTCAAAAGGCCTCCAAAGACCAACCTTTACCCGCCCGATATGGGTGGTTTCCTTTTGGGCCCCGATGCTATGTGGCACCTGGTGAATGGCATCGGGCGGCCTCCCCTCAATACTGCCAAGCACCCAAAAGTTGTGCAAAACAAACCACTTACTGCCCGCTTACTACATGACAAACTGTCTACTATTCACTTTGCACCAAAATTCAAACAAATCAAACGTTTACCTGTTTAAACACAAAAACCCCAGTATTACTCGTTTTCGCCTGTTTGTGCAGTAAAACCCTGTGTAACCCTTCTGTGCCACCTGAAGCCTCTGCTAACCAATTCAAACATGGTTTACCTCCTGAAATCACTTTGGACTCACTCCATAAACCTATAAAGCTCAATAAATCCATTAATGACCCTCCTTGTCAACTCACCGTTTTCCTAACAGTTTGTTTTGTTTTACAAGCAATCAAAAGACCGCAACCTTGGATAAACAGTCTTAATACTAGTCATAGGACCTGTTTACTCCAAGATTGTTATCAAATCTATTCAAACATAGATGCAAAATGAAACATGCAGTTAAAAGACAAGCAAAGGAAACATGGAACTGATGAAATAGACAGTAAAAACCTAAAATATACAGTGCAGGTGAAAGGACACACTAAAGAACAGTCAAAGTGTATCAGGGTTAAAAAGTATCAGATTGAAGACCAAGTCAACTAAATCAGCTAGCATGAAGATACACAATAGGGAAGACAATTATAGATCATACAGATTCATGTCAAAGTGAAGACAGATGAAAAAACGAAGTGGTAAAAGTAAACAGTAAAAGTAAATAGTAAAAGTAAACGGTAAAAGTAAATATTAAAAGTAAACATGGATGCAGTAAGGGTTAAACAAAGATAAAAAAGCTTTCACAAGCAACAATGAAGTTTATCCAATGTAAAAGTGAAAAACAGTTAAAAGAAATTTAAGGTTAAAAGATGAAATCAGAGCAGAAATGGTACATTCTTTAGAAATTTCCTGTTTAAGTCATATTTTTGAAGAACATATTTTGGACAATACAAGATTCATTTGGATAAAATGAAGAAGGTTTATTTTCCTAATAGGCCAATCTACAAAAACCTATCTCACGTTTTACACAGGTATTATCAAACGCGAGATAAGGGCATGTCTTCACAACCTATTTTTCGGACTATGCAAAGTCATGTTTTTGACATCTTTTTGCAGAGAATATTATGAACCGTTGGAGCTGAAGTTTGGGACACGGAGAGAGGTTTATCTCAATAGAATATTTATCTAAAATAACCTCTTTCACTATTTACATATATATCTTGGATTGAGATATACACTCGTATCATTGAACCCTAAGGTTGGAGAATTGATGGAGCAGAATGCACAAAGAAAGGATGCAGTTAGTGACTGGGATGCCTCATTATCAAATAAGAGTTGCTATAAAATTCGACTTTCTCTTCTTTGTCACCATAAATCCATAAAAATAGTGCCAAATAGATTCATTAGTTTTGAATGTCCTTTATTTAAGTTCTATTAGTGTAAAACAGTTTGAGATATTTGTAAAACCAATTTTGATATCTTTTCAAGATATTTTAGTTTAGAATTTGTATAAATACTTCTTCATTTGAAGTATTTTGGGTGGATTCAAAGATGTTTTTGTAGGCATTTCATTTCAAGCTAAAGAGACATTATAATTAAGATTGGATTGGCTTGCTGGATCATGCAATAAAGCTAAAGACATTTCATAGGATTCTTGTGCACAATGGAAATCAAATAAGTATTGTCTCTTCATGTTCATTACTATTATCTCTTCATGTTTATAAATATTCACATGTTTCTCTATTAAATCTGAATGGTAAACAAAGAATGATATTTCAGAATTATCTTTAATGCCCTCTATCTTGACTGTTTACTTTCACATTGTTTTCTACTAAACTATCTTAGTCTGGGAATTCTTAATTTCTCCTTTACTTCCGTAGTCCCCCCCCCCCCCCCCCCTTGTTCCATAGTAAAGGATTCTTAGTTTCCCTTTCCTACTGATCATCCTTCTTTTCTTCATCTTGATCTTGGTTTAAGGATTCTTCATTTCCCTTTACCCTGGTTAGGACTATCTCATCCATTTGAACCTGCAAGTTTGCTTTTTGTTGTGCTAGCCTATCCTCTGAACTCCTCATGTAGCAATTGATCTGATTCAGTTAAGACACTCTTTGATTGACTCCCTATCCCAATGGCTTGAAGGCATACTATGCCCATCTGTTCCCAGAATTCCACCACCCAATCAAAATCAAAACCTCATGAGCACTAAGAACCAGCCTAAAATCCCGCCCAAAAAAAGTTAAATTATAAAGAGAGAGCCCTCTCTGGACTTAGGCTGGCTAGAACCCGAGTCTAAAAGATTAGGTTTGTGGTTACCTCAGAAATTTCTTTGTTTAACCTTAAGAAACTTCTGAGTGATAACAACTGCTAAGGAAAATCTCTATTGGGTAGGCCAATTTTGGAACCCAAATTATACTCTGATATTGCTTAATAAGAAAACCCTTAGATAGTTGCACTGGTTTTCCCTCATTGGGTTTTTTCGGGGACATTGGTCCAAAAACAATGGTGTCATGTGGTGTGTTTATTCTTGTTTCTTTTAGTTGTTGATATGTGATAAGTTGAGCATGCACTGGTGCTTATTTTCAGTAATTACTTTATAAATAACTTGTTAAAGAAAAATAACAAGTAGGTAGGAATAAATTAGAAAATGTGCATGAAGGGTTTCCAAACTAAGTAAACTTAGAAACTTCAACAAGTCTTTTCCAATCAATCTGGTTATAATACCAATTGAAGCCAATTGAAATATTTATTAAAAACAAAATATCATAGATATGAGACAGAAAATTGGGAGAAAAGGCTTTCAAGCCTTAATTCATTGATTTACTGCAATAATGATACATAATTCACAAGATGAGGCCTCATATTATAGAATTGAGGTTCTCATAACAAACAACCAATTTGGCTAATTGGTTGAACCTCCTCCACAAGTTTCTCCACAATATCTCCATAAATGTCTCCACAAATATCTAAGCTGATTTTGTGTGATTTCATCCCTAACTTCTCTCATTATCCTCATCTTTAGTCATACGTAGACTTCTAGAGTAAGTCTACTTTCATTATGAATAATTTCATATTTTCTTATGAATTATTCCTTCACACACCCTTTAATAAATTCTTAATCAACATTTAATTTGGACTTAATGATTGTTAACATATGGATGATGTTAACATTATTTATATTTTCTTAAAAAGCAATTCTCTTTGTCATCCTCTAGGATATAGGCATTGTTTGGAGTTTTGGTTCGATTGATTATAATATTACCAGTATCCAAATTTATTACTATGCAATTATTTGATATAAAAATAACTTCATGCCTCTGATGGCATATTTAACTAACACTTAGCATGTTATGTCTTAGCCCATTAACAAATAATACATTCTCATCATTGAACTTTTTCTTTAAAGACACAGATCATTTCCCTTTGATAGCAATAGGTGAGCTATTACCAAAAGTCACATTATTTTCTTTCTTGATTTCATTAAAAGAAAGAAACTTAACTTTATCACCTGTCATATGCTTTGGACATCCCTTGTCAATGTACTATAGATTCTCTTGATGTCCTGCATAGAATGCTAAACCACAATTTTCAGAGGAATAATTTTCTTTTTCCATACCTTCGGTGGTATAGCATTATGTTCATGTTGATGAGATGACTTCATCCCACTCCTGCATTCAATTTATTCATGAACAAAGTTATTGCAAATATAACATTAAATTTCCTTAAGAAGAGGTGAGAAAACATTATAAGGTACCTCTCTGTCCCAATTTCATTTTATTGTTTTCTTGCTTCTCTATTCATAAAGGTTTTATAAGCAATACAATGAACGGGTTTATGACCAAAGTTGTGACAAGTGAAGCATTGACCATTGATGTAAGGATACCTTGGAGTACAATACCTTCTTGAGTAGCATTCCCTTTGTTCATGGAAAGGTTGTTTTTCATGAGAAATATTTGATCCTTCATTATTTTGTTGAGTTCTTATTATAGTGGCTACAACCACCCTCCAAAATTTTTCCTATGCTTCGTTTTGGAGCCTTGCTCAAATAAAAGAAACTTATCGCCAACTAACCCAGGTACTTGTGCCTTCATTGACCTTCATATTTTTCATTTTGGCTTGTGTTTTATTACTTGCTTCATTGTCTAACCCACAAGTCAATCTCTTCACTTGGTTTCCACCCGTTTCCAAGATGTCCTTAGTGAACTACACAATCCTTGAGGGCAACTAGCCTTTCTCTTGAGAATTTCGCAGTCTAAGTTGCCAGTGGGCCTTAATCTCAAAAATTTTACAGAGCCAGTTGACGAGTAGCCTCCAAGTAGGAAACTATGCAGAGCCTGATAGGCAGCCTAGAGCGACTCAGCCCAGAAATTGCACAGAAGCTTCTTACTCAGAAGTTGTCTAGTGCATGAGCCAGTGAGTTGCCCAATCCTTGCTGAAACTACACAATCTATCTTAGAAATGCCTGGAAGATTTCCTCAAAAAATATAAAATCAAAAGGGTGAAAATTCATCCCTATAAAATAGGGATCCATTTTTAGCAGTCTCGAGGAGACACTTGAGTTATTTTAGAAGTTGTTGCCAAGTGTCACTTTTTCCTTGGTTTTTGGCCTTCGCATCATAAACCCTAAATTGACCAAATATATTTAATAGACACTGCAAGAGCTCATTTTCACATCTGATCTTGGAGCTCTGGCATTCCCGAGGAGGTCAAGGAACCTTTGGTGAGATCGTCATTGCTTTTACAAGTAAGTCTTACTTTTCTAGTCTTTTGTTGATTTTTCTGTCGCTTTTGTTTGTTTGGATTGTGAGAGTGTTGATTCAATCATTTTGTAGAATGAATGCTGGCATTTTAAATTGTTTTAGCTTGTAGAAGTTTTTTTTAATTTTTTCATTACCTTTCCCAAGTGTTGAATGCATTACCCAGTTTTTTCACTACCAATCACCGTTGCACCAAATATCTCCACATGCTTCTTTCTCCTTCATTCTGATTGATTCCTGCACTTTCTTGACTCGAATGCATTATAACTATTTTAGATTTGCACCCAACGTCATTCAATCCTTTAGATCTGTTTGATTTCTCAATTCCCTTGGGCGTATTTGGACTTCCTTGGCCCAGATCTCATCTTCTTGAGCATGCACTGCAAATTTCTAAAGCTCAAGGCCTCAACCTTGTCTTTTGGAATTGCACAGAGGCTTCCCATGCCTCGCTCCAACTGCACACTACACATTTTTAGGAGCCAGTCTCGAGCCTTGGCCACTGAGACTGTATAATGCATAGTCTCTCTTGGGTTAATCCCAGACTGAAGTGCTCTTTGCATACTTCCAATTAGCAAGACCTTCCCATTGACTACTGGAACTGTGAATGCATAGTTCCAGCTAGAAGCTAGTCACCTCTGAGAGATAAGATTGCAAAATCCTTCGCAACAATTGCCCACTTTGTTGCTTGGTTTTTTCTGGAAGTGATTTATGTTTCAAGCTAACATTTGTATGCCATGAGTGTCCTCTCTATCTCTAGGTACAACAGTTGTTAAGAAACTCTCCAGCGGTTACAAGTAACATGGCTTCTAAGAGAGCTAGACAAAGGATACTATAAAGAGTAGCATTGGGCAAGCATTTGAATAGGTGTCAGTGAATTTTCCAATTTATACAAACACTCAACTATTCATTGAGAAGGGCATGAAGTTAACATGGTAGGAAATCAATGATGTCATTGTAGGGGACGTCAAGGAAGATATAGAGGATTGGCAGGTTTATATTAGTGTCTGTCTATCATGCTTACATAAGGTTGCATGCAGGTACCCCACCTTCCCATGTGTAGACATCATCCACTAGATTGTCTTGCACATAGATCGAGAGACTATGACATTGAGTAGTGCCGATGGGATACAAATTGCCAACTTCAGGGTGGAGAACTATCAACAGATGTATCATTTACCTCAGTTGGTGAACCACATGGATTCACTTTTCTAGGCCACCCATAGCTTTGTGAAGAACAAAGATATTGTAAAGCACTGGGTGAAAGAGTCGTCAAATTTCAGGGCGACACCCACTTATGTTTATAAGACAAAGTCACTCAGGAAAGCCTACCAGTTCTTCATCATCTTTGCATGCTAATTATATGGTCAAGGGAGCACGAAGTCCTTTACAGAAAATTGGGTGGTTGTGTTGGAATAGTTGGTGAATGATGGAAGTTCATTCAACTGGTCAGATCTATTGGCTCTTTAGTTGAAAATCCATGTGACTAATACCCAAAATCCACCCAAGGATGAGCAAGCATGATTATACATGTGCGTGTATCTACTTGATGTAATTTGTGCCCAACATTAGTTCCCTAGCATGCATTGGACATGGACACCAAAAGAGATCTGTTGTAGCGGCTACAACCACCCTCCAAAATTTTTTCCCTAGCTTCATTTCGGAGCCTCCCTTCCAACCTTCAAAGCAGCTTGACTTGCTTTGTCAAGATCACAAGATTTAGTGTTTTAGTTGCACAAATACAGAAAATTACGTATTTGTGTAGGGCAACCAGTCTTCCCTCCAGAAATTGTGTAATCCTATCTGGTAGCCTGTTGGGCTCCAATATTTCGCAATTCTACCAGTCAATACTCACAACAGGAATTGTGCAATTTTCCCTAGCAGGGATGCTTAGCCCAGAATTTGCACAAATCTAGGCAGAAGTCAGGTGGTTTTCCTAGAAATTACACAAATCTCCTGGGCAATCAACCCAGCTCCCAACCAGAAATGGGACTTTCCTTCAAGCAATCAAGTAGTCTCTTGCATGTGCAGCTGAGTTGACCGGTTCCCTACGGGACTAAGCAAAATAGACTTGCATGCATGGGTTGCTTCTCCCAAGGGAACATGCAAAGACATCCCTTGTTTTAGTGATCTATGTTTAGCAGTTGGAGGCTACATGCAAGGATCACTTCAGAAACCTCCCACCAAGTGTCACTAGCCCTTTATTTGTGGCATGCGCATCACAACCTTGATGTTATAAAAAATCATCAACCTAGTAGCTCTAACATCCCACATCACATCTAGGAGCAGTTGACACATTCTACTCAGCTGTTTTGGGGTGAGCCTGCTTTCCATGCCTTGTGTTCCATTTCTGTCACTTTTTGTGTTTTCACTTGTGTGAATATTATTTGCTTGATTTCTTTGAACACTTGTTGTCATTTACGTGTATACTAGCTTATACTAACATTGATTCAGTTTTCATTGCTATCTCACTACTGTCACATGCATGACACTGTTTTTCACAAACGGTCGTTGATTAGACGACTCGCCTCACCCAGAAGCACGTTGTTTTGTTTTCTAAATCTATCATTCACCATGTGCATGCATGTTCATTCACTCATGTTTACACTCAATGTCACTATGCACTCGCACTCACATTCACTTTCAGTTGCCCATCAGCGAGTCTGGGCAGCCTTGGCCCAGACTCTGGCTCACCAAGAGCCTCACCAAGACAACATTGCGCAATCCTAAGAGGGAAGGCTCTACCTTCCTCTCCAGAAATGCAAATTTCTACCCAACATCTATTCCCTAGGCCTGCTCTACACAATCCTGAGGGACAGTGACTACTTGCCTAGAAAATTGTGCAATGTAGTCACTAACCCTGTCGTCATTGCAAATTGCGCATTGCACAATTCCAACAGTCGGTAGTTAGGCTGGACTATGCATTGCGTAGTTCTAACATCCAATCAGCCTATTGGTAACTTGGGCTATGCCTTGCACAGCCTTGGCAGTCATTCTCCCAACCTCTCGGTGGAAATTGTGCAACCTTCATGATCAATCACAAAGGTATGTTGCAAGTAAGTGCTCAAGTTCGTTTTGGCTTTCAACTGATAGGTTGTTTGCCATGAGTGTTGCCATGTATTCAGGTATCACAAGTGTTCATCTGCCTCTCAACAACACAGGCATAATGTTTCCAGGAGAAAAGAGTCAAGGACACTGTTGAGAGCACACTTGGGGATGCAGTCGATCGATTGTCTATGAGCTTGCCTACTCACAAAGACATCAAGTTTTTGATAGGAAAGAATATCAATATATGACAGAAGCAACATCATAGTGAGTAGCATCATGAAAAACGGTTGAAGGTGGCATACCGAATGCAACGAACACATCGAATGTAGTTAACACAGCTAATGCAACGAATGTAAGAGGAAGGTTGTTAACAACATAGAGGCGGGGCAAAGTTGCAAGCTCAAGAATATCCACTGATAATGAAAGAAACTTTGGAGACTCAGACTATGAGGTAATGGCATGACATGAAGGTTTCACGAAGACAGAGAATGGAACAAAGAAGGAGTTGCACAGAACATGAAGTTGCACAAACAGATGAATGAGTTGCAGCATGATCAAGAACAATAGTGGGCGTAACGTGCACTCACGGATGAAACTGCACCTTTACAAGTTAAATATCCATCCCATAATCTAACATGGAGTAGACATGGTGAGAAATGTTGGTGATCACATGCAAGGGATTCAGTAGCATTCATTTCATTATGCTCGCGCATGCAATCCAACCCATTCATCACACTCACCAAGGCAAAGACAAGAAGCAAGTACAATTGGAGCTGAACATGTACTTCAGCAAGTTGATTTGCATGCCCACCAGCACACACTTGAAGATCAAAATAGAGACTATGCATTAGTGTGTTACTGGCTCAGCTACACCCAAGAAGACCTTGTGCATGTCAACAGACAAGTTGGATGAAGAGGGTGAACCAATGCACCAGTTGCAATGAAGGTAAGAGTTTGCTTTAGCCAGATGTCACCATGAGGTGCATGCACATCATCAAGGATGACCAAGCTTGGCATCATCTTAACACCTTCACTGTCACAAGCATGTCAAAGAGTTGGTCTGATCACAACAGACCAAGTGTCAGTGATGTCTTGCTTAGCTTGCTCAACTATTGGGCATGGAATCCCCCCAAGGCATGTTTTGGGGCTTAAAGCCCAAGTTTTGACCAAGTCCATTGTAAAGACTCTGTGATTTGTGGGCAGATAGCGCGAAGTAATAATAGAGTCATAGGGTTGTCCCCCCTTGGTTTTGTAATGTAATGTCGGCTTGAAAGATCCACCCATGGTCCGCGGACCATGGGATTGTATAAATAGAGGAGGCTTTAAGTATAGAAGATAGCATAGATCTAAGGAATAGACAAGAAGCATGATGAGTCTAAGAGATTGAGTCAAAGTGTAAAGTGTGTCATTGGGTCGTAGAGTAGGAGAAAGCTCTACAGCTGAGTGCACAAAGGCTTAGTAGTCAACAGCTGAGTGCGCGAAACCCTGCAGCTAAGTGCACAGGGCAGGTTGAGCCTGTAACCGTTGGAAGAATTAATAAAGAGAATTTTACCATATTTCTATGTATATTTTCCTGTTTAATATATTATTGGGTATAAATTGCATGTGTATTGTTTATTTGCTGTGTGAACTTATATGTGTGTGCTATATAAATAAATATAACACAAGGCTTCTATTTACGCGAAGATAACTAACTGGCATAGGAAGATACGTAAGATATCAAGTGTGACATAGGGAAATAGTGCATAGTGCTTCTCCAGCAGTTCAAAATCCCCACAGCCCCTAGGGCTGTGTGAAGGAAAATATATTAGGGCATGAAGGCCAGGGAAGTACGCGAAGCAACCTATTCACAGGGACGAGCAGTTGGACTGAATCAAACCATCAGACATCTCAAGTGTGCTGAAACTTGGTTCCAACACCCCCTCATACTACTTCGTGTGTGACCTCAGTCCGCACTTCTCTGACTGTTGCCTAAAGGGCCAGTAATACAAGGATTTCTTCGTCTAATTAACTCTGAACCTAGGTCAGGCCCCAACAAGCCAACAAATGGTTCTGTTTCCAGGACGGGATCTGCATAGAGATGTCTGACATTGTATCACTGGAATACAACAAAGAAAGGAATTGAAGATTGGTTAGACAGGAAGATTCATGAGTTCGTGGCACAAGAGAACAGGAATCCATCACTATCAAAGGAAGATTGGTTAGACTGCTACTTATACACAAAGATCCACAAAATTTTCTTCGCATCTTTCCCTACTGAGCTATACGAGTGGATCACAAAGCTAGCAAATAGCCAAGGAAGGTGTAAGCTCGACAGAACTATTGTGTGGACTCTAGAATTGGTGTGCAGATTGGAAGCATCAGAGAATAAGATCGCGCATGCTGTTGATCACTGGCTCAATAGAATTATAGGAGGATTCATCACCGAGTTCGCGGTAGATACTTTAGTCAGCTATAGCGAGGCAGAACAACACTTCCTCAAAGGGTCGCGAGGTAAGTACGTTAAATATTTGAACACTTGGATTAAAATGCTACTTTGTGAAAAATGCTTTATGCAAATAAATTGATGTTTGGGGCTATGTGAAGTGGGAGAATCTATAGAAACAATGGTAGTACAAAACTAGAAACTAGCTCCATGATTTCACCTTTGCGAGGGGTTGAGGAGGAGCTCGTGAAGGTCTCACCAAGAAGTGTGATCAATTCGATAAGGCAAAGAATTCCACGCATACCACCCCCACCCACACCACTTCTAGTTTCAGTGTCTTTACCCCCATCTTCACCCATGCCACCTCCGCCACCACTGCAAATCAATATGGAAACCACAATAAAGTTTCCAGTGTTCAAGGGAGTAGGGAATGAGGATCCAGGCCAGTTTTGGTTCACGAGAAAAGCTATATGGGAAGCGCAGTGGGTCATGGATGATAATATAAAGAAAGCGATGTTGGTCAGTACTTTGCAGGATTGCATGCTGACCTCGTACATTAAGCATTCCAATGAAAATCCGAATGTGAGGATCGTAGATATTCAAATTGCGCTAAACAAAGAATTTAGTAGGCCAAAGTCAGAAACGCAATCAATCATTGGGTTCAAGGAAATCACAATGCTACCAGGCAAAACCCCTTGAGAGTTGGATTAGAGACTGAAGTGCACAATTCACGAAGCCAACATGATGTTGACAGATGGAAAACACCGTGAATGGTTTGTAGCATTGTTAACGCTGCATCTACAGAATGTTGTCACAATAGAGGCTGACAACTAAGGATGAGGCCTTGGAGGTCATGATGAGATTGCACAAGACTTCGATACAAGATCCCAACCTAGGAGTTCAGCAAATTCACACGCAGTTGAAAAGCTTGTGCCTTGAGATGCAGAGTTTGAAACAAGACAAGAAAGCTCACCCAGAAGTGCACAATGAGGTATGGTGCATAAAGTGCAAGGGTTAGGGACATGATGAGGACCACTGCTTGGTGTTTGCGAATTACATCACGGGAGGAGAACCAATGCCATTGAGACTGGAGGCACAAGCAGGACTGAGCGTGGTGCCTGCATTATGGTGCGTGATTTGTCAGATAGGAGGAAAGCATGCTACATATAACTAACATTTATTACAAAAGTACACACAAAATTCACAGCGATTGTTCTATAATTTCTGTAGATCAGTGGGACATGATGAGCACACCTATAGAAGTTATGAGCTGATGATGGATCAGACTCCTACCTACTGAGTTTACGTTGAAACACGGGCCCTTGACTAGAACGCAGGGATGGCGTGAACCGATTTCACGGGTGCAGACAAGGCTGAGGTGGAGGAGGACTGGAAGAGATCATGGATAGCTAATATGTTACAATTGCAGAGGGCCAGGACATTATGCCAGCGATTGTACAAATCCAATGTGGCCATCATGCTTGTATTGCACATTGTTTGATCATGAGATGGAGGATTGTCCCACCCCGATAGCGAGGTTGCGTGATAAAGGAGCACTCCAACCTCCCCCGACTCAGAACCTGTAAATGATGAGGTCTAAGCTCCAATGAAGGAACAAGGCTCCAATGAAGGAACTAGAGTTTGATTTGGAGCGTGCTAAGGAAGCCTTCATGGAAGCTAAGAGGGGCTTCGCTGATGCCTCCACTTCAGGAAGTAAAGATAGACGAAGCCGGAAATGGACCATCGATGCTCATAATGTTCCTAGAAACATGCATGAAGCTGTTGCGTGATAGCAAGGCTGTAAAGGGGCCACAAGAACTCATAAATAGATGCGCCAGGAGAACCACGCATATTCCGAAAGCTCGAAAAGCACACGACGCGAACGGGAAGGGAGATGATATTGACTGCGCAGATTGGAGAATATGAGATGGACCAAGTATTCTGGATCTAGGATCAGACGCGGACGTCCTGCTGAGGTAGACATGGGAGCGCATGGGAAGGCCAACGCTGCAATGGTCCCCTATCCAACTGTGGACGGCAAACCAACAAAATATCCTACCTATGGGGAGGTTGCAGGGAATCACAATGGATATCGCTTTTAGGAACAAGCGCACTAGCATATTTCAAAGTGATAGAGATTGTTGATGACAAAAATCCCTACCCTACACTATTAGGAATAGTTTGGGCCACCTAAGCGAATGGGATGATCAATATGAAGAAGCACAAGATGATTTTTGAGAAGAAGTCTTTGTGTGTAGTTGTACCTTTGGACCGTGTAGAAGGATCGTGCTACATAGAGCCAGTGCGTGACTATGACAACGATGATGATTTGGATTGAATCTGCAAGATAACTGCGTGAGAACAAGATTGGGTGAATCCAACCGCAGATGGATGAATCTCATGGGAGCACGAATGCTCCTACACATCGGATTCTGACGAAGAGATAGAAACCAGTTACACAAGGTAACCATGCTGAACTGTAACATGATCACGAGATCGCTACGTTACGTATCAATGGAGGTAAGGGAGCTACCTACATTTGGTGGGTTCAGTGGGTGGACGACTTCTTGAACATATTTGAAAGAGAAGTACTAGAAAAACAACGTTTCGAATCTTTGAAATGGGTACTACGCACTATGTCCGCGAGGTGGTGGGGTATGCACCAAAGAAGTTTTGAGGACTGGTGTGAATGCATGAGGATGATGCGCCTGCAGTTTGGGAAGCCTCAGATGCAATTAATAGACAAGATTTGCTAGACAAAATGGCTTACGTGCCCACCTGTCCAGATGGATACATGCATATGGTATGAAACCTGGGCAGATGCACACCATCTTCACGTTAGGAGACACGATCAGTAAGCATGTACGGGCGATGCAGTGGTGCGAACAACCCCTCCGATTGGAACCATAGAATATGGAAATACCAAGCGCCAATAAGGTTATCCACGTAGAAGCTTTTAACGAAGTATGTGAAGCACTGAAAAAGGTCCACAATGCGCAAAGGACTGATTAGGACCTGTGCGTACCAGCGGTTCTATGGTCCTATAGGACCGCATGCAAGAAGCTGACGGCACAGGCACCTCCAAGGCTGGAGTATGAAGTGAACGTTGTAATCCCCATAGAGCATGAAATGCCTAGTCTACGTATGAAAGCACCGGCCGATATGATGATTCGAAGAGCCTTGAAAGAAGGGATCACACAGCTGAATGAAGCAGAATGCTTGGGACCTGAGGAAGAAATCCAACAGGGAAATATAAGGCTCCAAGAAACTGAGAAAGAAAGGGTGTGATTAAGGAAAAAAAGCACTCTAGTGGAAGTGGAAGTCAGGAAGTTGGAGGACGAGATAAAGGAAGATTTTCTTGATAGGAAGACTAGGGTGATAAAACAGGGTGCACACAATCACGCTGACAAGTTTGGGGACTATCATCATGAATTGATCAATTTGATGCCTTGGCTTGGACTGCATATTACTAAACAAATTAACCATGATGATGTGCTGCAGATGATAAAGTGCACAACGCCACCAGTGACAATAAAAGGTGGGTATTTTCTAGGAAAAGTGATGGATGACTGGATGAAACCCTATACAGGTGGCGTGACCACCTGACTAGCTGGGGGAAGTAAAATCTTAGAGCTCTTGGCAATTGAAAGGAGGAGTGAGACTATAAACTACTTTGTCTAGGAGCTGCACAATGGTGGAGCTCCATGCAAAAGCAAAGAGCCACGAGGTTCGCGACCACGCAAGGGGGGCTATGCTACCACGTGGGTTGGCCAAAAAGTGACAGTTGAAGTCACTATTCACGATGTGATGCTCGACTTTAGACCAAATGGAGTAGGTGGCAGGCATTTAATACACGATTTATAGGCAATATTTTGGAAAATATACTACCAAGAGAGCATTAATGAATTGTATTTGGGGGGAACAGTCAAATTCAAATTCGAAAGGCGCTATAAATTACAAAGGGTTTCCCAGCAAACAACACTTGGTCATTTTCGAATTGAGATGTTGTATACCCTGTGTAGCCCGAGAAGAGCCTTTTTTGACATGTGTAGAACATTGATTGAGCTCCTAAGTACGCGAGTGATAGATTTCTGGTTGGACGTGATGGCAACATCTGAGGAAGTTATGGAAATTACAGAGATGACTCTCAAGGAGGCCACGTAGGCCCTGAGTATGGGGGATGCCCCTGAAGGTGTCGGGATTGTGGTAGAAATCCCTAAACCACCACACACACCAAGGCCAAAGAAAGACAAATAGGTGATGGTTCTCATACCTGTGTCCTCGTGAAACCCGCTTTGCATCAGCCTAATAATGGAGGAGAAAGGGAAAGCTATTAACATAGAAATTGACAAGGAGGAGGAAGACCTAGAGGACCTTATCATTGAAGAAGACGAGGACAAAGGCATGGAGGAAGAGACTGAGCTTGCACACCTTCCAAAAAAGCTGCCCGCCTATATCCCCCAGCAGAAGGGGAAGGCTAAAGTTCCCAAGGATCTTGACGAGAGCAAGAGCTCTCTCCAAACCCTCCTCCTCCAACATGACATCATTTTTGAGCGCATGCACCTGGGACGGGTGCCTAGCTTGAAATTTGAAGATTGGGATCTCGCTGATCATGAAAATTTCCCTCACCTAGAGACCGTGTGGCTCATGAAGCCTAAGCAAAACATCGGGGTGGGGGTTATCGAATTAGAGATGCGAAAGTGGTTGCATGGAGTGGAAAAGGCAGGGCCACTTTGCTACATTTCCACTGCGCCCCAATAACAATTTTCATCATCAGGTAGTTACTTTGCTTGATGCATGGTGGGTGTTTGTGGCTGGAGGAGTCCATCCCCATCACGGACCACTTGATTCACCGCATTACCCGACTTCCATGTAAAGGAGAGGACCTCGCAGATATCTCGGAGGGGAAAAGTAGTGACTTGGCCCTCATGGAGGCCATGAAGAAGAAATATAAACTCGAGAAGAAGAAAAGGGGCTACGCCATATCCAGCATCAACAACAAAGTGCTAAGAGTGGGGACCCAAATACTGGAAAGTAAGGTTATGCACAAGTGTTGTGCGGATGAGGTGCCCGTGCCGGTGGTAGGACTTACTGAACAGTGCCCAGAGGGGGTCCAGTTTTACTGGTCCGCGTTCCTCTACAAGGAATTCTTGGAGAATTTCCGTGAGCCTCAAGAACAAGGCAAAACGTTCCACTATGCATGGCTTCTGATGTCCATAGTACTCGTGGTAGGGGAATTGCTGAAGGATAGTTAGTTCCCAACAATTGATAGGGATTTTCCAGAGGCCACGAAGTACGCTTCACTCTAGGTCACAAAGGATGAAAACTGGATCCGCAATAGTAAGATATTTTGGGTGTTCATAGAAATGAACCTCGAGATGGGGATTAATCGCAAGCCATGGTTATCACCCACTATCTACAATTTCTTGCAGAGTTTTGCTGAGTTTAAAGTGGACCTCCATAGCATATACATTAGAGCACGCAAGGACCTGACTAAGAAATGGAGTGAGCTACCCTTTGTAGCCATGGACGATGTAATTTTTGATGTACTGAGACATGGCCACCGGAGTGGTGCACCCCAGACATCGCGACAATGGAGAAGTCTGCAGAGTAAAGGAAGAAAGAGGAGCCCAAACTACGCATGGCGTAGTTGTCCGAGAAGAGAAGCAAGGATGCAGTGGTAGCAGAAGGACATGAGGCATGGGATGCTGCACACACAATGGCAGAATAGGAAAAGGCTGCAGAAGCAGCAGCACAGGAGGCAGCCGAGAAGGCACGGGGGGGCCAAAAGTCACCTTCACATGGGCAGGAACTAGAGGAAGAGGAGGGAGGTAGACCCACAAACCACATCAACATAGTTGAAGCGCCAATGCTCGAGCGAGCAGATGGGGTTGCGTAAGAAGATCAAGGCACCAAAGTTTTCTATTGACCCTATCACCCTTACTGAGGGTGATCTGCATGACATCGACGAGACAGTGTGCAGTGTCACCTCCGAGGCCCTCCATAATTTTGCGCAAGAGAACCAGATTATGTTGGGGGTCCTCAGAGTGTAGCTGCAGCTCCTCAAGCTAGTACCCTTTCGACCAGCCTCGCAGGGGGAACAACTGCAACAAAGCAGATGCTCCATGCTTAGATGACAAATGAAATAATGTTGCTGGAAGGGGCACTGGTGATAACAAATGAGGCCGACAGACCTATGACTAGTGCACTGAAGGGTATTGGGATCAACATGGCTGCACTCCCATGGGAGACATTATACATTCTGCAGGATGGGATTACTGCAGAACTGCGGGATAGGGAGAGTCATGCGCTACAAGTACTTAGTGAGAAAAAGATCAACATGGAGCAATTGAGCTTGTAGTGCAACGAAGTGGTGTCACAGAATCGGTAGCTGGTACAGGTACTAGATGAAGCTTGTCAAAGCATCCCTGAGTTGGCCATCCCAACAGACACACCAACAGAGGCGTGCATCCACAAATTCATAGCAAGGGTGCGCGAGGCGCAATAAGAAATGACTAAGGTTCAGCTGGAGCTGAACCTTTAGATCGTAGAGTTGTGGTTGAAGGCACAACCGTCCACCCCTTTGGAAGTAAGAGAACAGTGTGCTAGTGCTATTACAGCAAGACTGGACAAGATCAGCAGTGCAGTGAGGGACTGCACCAGAATGTTAGAGGAGTCATTTGAGGTCCTCACGAATTTGCAGGAGGACCCCAACATCTAGCACTTACAAACAGAGGTGCGTGAGCTCCAACAGCACTACGACAGTGTCAAAGGGACTGCACAAATGGTGGCTCTCACTCAGAAGCTTGTGCAGATGCAACAGGCTAAAGCACTGAAAAAACAAGTGGACACAGCACGACAAAAAGAAGCAGTTTGAAAGCGTGCATTTAACCTTGGATTGATGATGCATTCACCATCATGACAACAATTGAAGGGAAGCTCGCACAAATGTAGGGGATGCAGGGAAGTAGTTCTGACACCGCGGTCTAGGAACAACATATACAGGGGATTCAGTAGGCAGTCGCTCATTGTGCTGCCGATCTGGCAGCGGTTCGGATAGAGTTGGAGGGACTCTGTGCGAAGATCTCCGCGCTGATAGAGTGACTCGAGGGCAAGTCACGATGTTTGTGTTGGGGGCCTGTTGGGCATGGAATTCCCCCAAGGCATGTTTTGGGGCTTAAAGCCCAAGTTTTGACCAAGTCCATTATAAAGACTCCGCGATTTGTGCGCACGAAACGTGAAGTAATAATAGAGTTAGAGGGTTGTCCATCCTTAGTTTTGCACTGTAATGTCAGCTTAAAAGATCCACCGATGGTTCGCTGACCATGGGATTGTATAAATAGAGCGAGGCTCTAAGTATAGAAGATAGCATAGCTCTAAGGAATAGACAAGAAGCATGATGAGTCTAAGAGATTGAGTTGAAGTGTAAAGTGTGTCTTTGGGTTGTAGAGTAGGAGAAGGCTCTGCAGCTGAGTGTGCAGATGCTTGTAGCTGAGTGTACAGGGTAGATCGACTCTGTAACCATTGGAAGATTTAATAAAGAGAAGTTTACCATATTTTTGTGTATCTTTTCTTGTTTAATATATTATTGGGTATAAATTGCAAGTGTACTATTTATTTGTTGCATGAACTTATATGTGTGTGCTGTATAAATAAATATAACAAAAGGCTTCTATTTACGTGAAGATAACTAATTGGCATAGGAAGATAGGTAAGATCTTAGGTGTGACATAGGGAAATAGTGTAGAGCGTTACTTTAGCAGCGCGAAAGCCCACAACCCCTAGGGTTGCGTGAAGGAAAATATATCAAGGTGCAAAGGCCAGGGAAGTACGCAAAGCAACCTACATACAAGGACAAGTAGTTGGACCGAATCAAACCCTCAGACATCTGAATGGTACAGAAACCTAGTTTCAGCACCCCCCCATACTACATCAGGCGAGACCTCAGTCCATGCTCCATGGACTGTTGCCGAAAGAGCTAGTAGTACAAGGATTTGTTTGGCTAATTAACTTTGAACCTGGGTTAGGCCCCAACAGGCTAACATCAAGCCATGTTGTCTCACATGAGTACATGTGCATTGTAATGTTGAGTCATGTCAAGTGTAATTCATGTGTCAATAGTTGGATGTAATAGCCATAGAGTAGGTGAAGAGTCATGAGGGTAGTTGAGCTATCACAAAAGGGAATGTCAAGGGTCGCCCCACCATTTTTTATAAATAGTCCCTCATAACTCATTGTAGAGGCTTTTGGTTAGCCAAGATTCTGATAAGGCATTCTTGGAAAGAGCTTCGATAGTATTGTAATGCACCTTGGCTTTCCACTGCACGGAGCTAGTTCATTTCTTTGGAGGAGTAGGTGTATGTGGCTGTAACGTTCCACTGTTGGGCTAGCGGGTTTACATGGATGTATTGTATGATTGGAAATTACACTTCCTTGTATAATAAGAGCAACATGTTTTCACACATGTATTTTATTTTTTGTAAGACTGATCTTTAACACTTGTAATGCATGTTGCTTTAACTTGTGCTCTACATCTGAACTGATTCATTTGTTGTAATACATAATATAGTAATTGAAATGTGTTGTATATGCTACTAATGTTGTCTCGCCCGTTTTGACTGCTCTGTCAGACATCAGAAATACCTTTCACATGAACCTTGTTGTAACAACCGTTGCACTCGTTCAGACTGATCTGTGTGTGTTGTACGTGTTATCTTGCCTTGTATGTTGTGACTACTGCATCCGAGTGGGATGCTCCACCAAAAGCTATGTATGTCTTATGTGTTTTGTGTTCGTAGCTGAATTGGGACTGATCCCTTTCAACCTGAAACTCACCTTCACCCTCATCTCAACCCACCTATGTTAGAGACTCTCATACACCTTCCTTGACTCACTGCAAGGGTCACACCCTTGCTACTGATAGAGTTATCTTACTTGTCTCTGTGCGACATTGTAGTCAAGGCATTACTTTACAAACCACTATTGGGAATCCTACACTAAATAGTCTAAGGTATAATTGGGACTTCTTATTGGGGAGATCCCTTACATGGTGGCGGGTCCAACACCGTCAAGAAGACCATTGTCAACATTTATTACAAGTTTCTTTTTGAATGAAGCTACTGAGGAGTTATGGTGAGGTTGTACGACCATTTCATCATCTTGATGTACAAGTTTATATTTGAGAAGGATCCACCTTGCATGTCCCAAGAAGCGATGGAGACGATACTTAACATTACAAATTGGTATGCCTCACCTGGTGGCACTTTCAACAGAGTGTTTGGCAGAGAGAATCCTATGAAAGTTCTACCAAGGTATGTTATGGAGAATTATTCTCGAATGTGTACGAAAAGAAACGACTTTAGGTTCTAGATGAAAAACAACCCTAACAATAAAAATGGTTGTTAAACAGTGTAGATCTGCAACAAATGATAAAAAAAAACCTGCCAAAGCCCTAACCTATGCAATAGAAATAGTTAAACAACAAAATGGAATAGTAAAATAAGTGAAAATAATTCCAGTAATCCAATGGAAACCAGATATATAAAGAATATATTTTATTAAACAACACCTCTGAAGGGAACAAATAATGTTACCAGTCCCCCTCTATGGGATGGGCTTTTGGCTATCCTCAATGTCTTCATCTTTTGTAGAGTCTCTCTCCTCTATAATGTGTAAAACCCAGCAAACAAAAAGTTTGAGCTCAATGAGAACTCAAATGGAAAAGAAAAATGGTGTGCGATAGTGATAATAATCAGAGTTACAATAGTGCATGCAATAATGAAAATAATCGAAAGTGAAGAATGAATGTAAAACCCTTCTATTTATAACAAAATATTAGGTTATTCTCGAATAATGAGCAATAATAAAATATTATTAACCCCATTCTAGAATTAACCATTTGGAATATTTTATTATATTTGGTTTGGAGGGAAAAGGTATTTAATCTTTTATTTAGAAATAATGAATAAATAAATTATTTCATGGGAGATGGGACTGGGAAGTGTGAGGTAGCGTCCAAGCGAGTGACAGGACAGGAGAGGGAAATGGAGTGAGAGGACAAGGTAAACGACAAGTCGACAGACAGGGCAGGGAAGGAACAGACCCTGAGAGAAGGTTGGTGAAGATGGATAAGGAGGACAGCAAGGATGGCAAGGGGGCCAGTGGGAGGGTGGGTAGAAGGAAGCCAACAAGTGGCAGGACGAGGGACGAGATCATACTGCAAGAGTAGCTGGGAGTAAGTGAGTGTTAATGAGAGAAAGTGTAAGACAGGAGGGAGGGTCACCATTCCAAGGTGACGGTGTAGGGATCAATGAAGGGTGTAATGATGATAGATAGATGGATGAAAAGGGAAAGGACAAAAAGGGGAGGGGAATAAAACATAAGGGAAATCAATCCAAAGGTAGACGCATGCAAAGGGAGGAGATGAGAACCGAAGACAGGAATGGTGGTCGAAGAAAGACGTTGCGGCTTGAGGATGGAAGTGGAAGCAGTTTTGCAAGTGGTATGTTTCTCCTCTGGCCCTTAGCATCTTAAGGAATAGGATGTCTTTCTGCATTAATCTAGGAAATTTATACAGGATAGGGATTGAGTCTGGTAGGGAGGAACCCAGGAATTCTTGGGACCCTGGATGGTCGAAAATTTTAGAATGTGTAATGAAAATACTAGGGAGTAAGCTAGGAGAGGAGGGGGTAGAGTCCAGGAATGAAAAGGTCTCCACCTCAGTAACCCTAAGAAACAAAATGCGAGAGAGTGAGGCCATAATCACTCTTGTTGCGGATTCCCCAAAAAAAACAGAGGGGAAAAATGAAGAAACTTTAAGAGTAAAAAGAATAGAGAGAAGAGAGAAACATAAAAGTAAAATTTCACCAGGGGTAGAAGATAGTAAGGCCAAGGTTCTGATGCTTATACCCTTGGAAAATGCCCCCACAGCTAAGCTTCCCTGTGACACAAGGAACAGTAAACTAGTCTATCCTGGAGGCAGTCCTAAGCGGATGCCTCTGTTGTGTTGTTTGAGTGACAGATGTTGTCAAGAGGAAAAAACGACGGTAAGAGAAGTAAGAATTAGAAGAACCCAAAACTAAGATAGGAGATGGGAAATTATAGAAGAAACCATGAAAATCCTAAGTTGCAGCACTGAAAGGGATAACAAATGTGACATAGGTAAATGGGAAATTGTTTGGATGTTTGTTCATTATCAAATTGATAATCGTAATGGTTAAGTGATAGGTCTCACCTCAAAATACACCCAGTACAGTGAGGAGGACACCAAACAAAAAGAATCAACTGGAAACAGGTACACAGTCAAGATGGTGACTAGGAAGGGTAAGAGAGATAAAAAGATGGCAAAGGGGGCGAGCAGCTCAAGAAAAGAGCAAAGAAAGAGAGGGAAAAAGTCTGGATGTGAACATATGAAAACCCTCATCGACGCTTACGTGGCAGGGAACCCATCGGACGTTAGAGTCCAAATTGTTGGCTGGGAGCGAGAACTAAACGACAACATAAGGAACCAAGACATCCCCATGGAGGGATGAGAGAGCATGGTTCTATTGAATAGTTAATATTAATAGAGGAAGCACCACCAAGACTACAAAAAAAATAAAAAAAAATAAATGATTTATTTATCATCTCAAGAAATATGGTTAAGGAGTAATAAAAAAATAATGATTTATTTAAGTATTCCTAGGGGATTTAGTCAAACTTGACAAGGAGTAATAACTTATTAGTGATTAATTAATTATTCCTAGAGAAAAATAAGAGAATTAATGATTTATCTATTTATTTCTCATAACTAGGTCAAATGTGACAAGGAATATTAATTAAGCAATGGTTTAATTAATTATTTCTAGAAGATAAGTAAATAAATAGTGATTTATTTAATTATTCTTCATGGATTTAATTATAAATTACTTAACAAATGTGGTTTATTAAGTAACTTCTCATAGTGAAAGCAATTTTACTATGTTAAAATTTTCCCTACATGGTGTACTTCGATCCATCTAGTAAATTATGGATAGATGATCAATTTTTTGTGATAAGAAAGTTTGCCACAGATAACTTGGTCAAGGAAGAGGTTGCATATCACTTATCTACGTGGTTATTAGAAGGACTGCATACGAAGAAGAAGGCACCATGGCCCACCCTTCCTTTGAAGATCAGATTGTATGAAATTAAGAGCTTGAAAGATGCAGATGGAAAAGCTAAGGAGATAGTGAAGTTCATGTTTGGCACCAAAGACTTCAATATATATGATCCCCATGGTATTTTCAAGAACCACTGTGCAAAGGTATACTGTCCATTAATCCATGAGACATGTCATTGGGTAGAGGAGGGCCCTTGGAGGTATTGTTACAACTACTCCAATCTCAATGAACCAGTTAATATAACCACAACATGGAAACATGCTATGTAGGTAGCAACACCACAGGAAGCAACAACAACAATAGCAATACGAAGAAAATTAGCACAAGAGAAGGTTAAGAGGAATATTGATGAGAACCCAGAGGTTGAGAAAAGATAAAAGTTCAAATAAGATCCTCTCATTCATAAAGCATCTTTGGAAGTAGAGGAAAAGAGGGAACAACACATAAAGAGGGCGGAGCGAAGGAAGAAAGAAAAGAAAAGGTTGGAGGTAGCATAAAGGAAGTTGGAGGAAACAGAGAAGAAGTTGAAGGAACATGAGGAGCTAAGAAGGAGAGAGAGGGAAGAGAAGCATAAACAAGAAACATATGAAAGGAAAGGCATGATGACAGAGCAACATATTCCCACATAGTTTGAGGAGTCAGAACAACTAGCAGTTGAAGAAGAGGGTGAGTAGATGCAGGATCGTGAACTTGCTCAGCAGATCAAAGTCACATACATGGAGTTGGAAGATGAACAACATGATCAAGACAATGACCTCATGCTACATCCACCCGAGTTTACCCCTTAGTATCTACCACCTCTAGTTTCAGAACCAATACTAAGCAAGCAAGGAGAGGTTCTTCTCCTTTATGATGATCTTGTGATGGATGTGTATAATCTATCATTCGACGAATTTCAAAGAAAGATTGTACATGCGTGGAGAAAGAATTTCATAGATGATCATGTGTCACATGCATTCATGAAGGAAATGGTGATCCTATCAGATGTCAGAAAGCATCGAATTAACATGGCCGATGCCAATTTGGCTTATGTGGGATACTTGAGATCAAACCTCAAGTTCCTATTAGCCGAGAATGAAAATATGGCAAAGAACTTACAAGCAGACATGTAGAAGGCAGAACAATCTGTAGGTTCTACAATGGCAGAGATAAGGAAAGTGATAATTACGTAAGTATCAACTCTTGTGGCCACCATGTGGAAAATCTATGATGGATTTGTCACTGTGCATAAGGGAGTTGTCCATCTATATGGCTTTCAGCATCATAAAAAAAGGATTGTCCAAACTCTCAAGGACATACATGCTATTATTGCCAATGTGCAAGAATGGATAATGAGGTACGAGGGAGCCCTGCTTCACTTGCCAAAGATGAAGAAGCCATAAGCAGAGTTAGACAAAGAAAGAATCTAGATTTTGATCTAGAACTATGAGCAACTCACCACATTCTTCAGCAGCGTACATGCTTCATATGCACATTTGTATAAGAGTTTGGATGTCATGGTGATAATGGATAAGATCCCATCAATCAATTCCCTCACTAAAGCTAAGCATAAGAACCAAGTCCAACTAGATATCAACATGTACATGGAGCAACTAAGGTGAGATGCCACCAATGATGACTTGGAGCTGAGTGCACAAAACATGCAGAAGTACAATTATTGTCCTATCATGGTCAAGACTATGTTGCACATGCTTCATGATGAGTTGGATGAAGGTTCCAAAACCATATACCCAGAGGCTATGGAGGCAAGATTTTTCTATTAGAGATACACCATCAAGTAGTTTGGGGACATCATAGCACAACACCAAGCTTCTTATCAATACGTCACTGAGAAACATCAAGTGGAAGTTGCCAAGTTGGTATTTTCCCAAACTTCTTAGTCATAGTGTTTTTTATTGTTAGGCTATCTCTAGCCTATTTGTCTCACATGGGTACATGTGGAAATGTATGTTATTTATAATTCCAATTTTCACTGGTGTGATGTGAGCAGTCTCTATCTAATGTAATGAGTTATTTGTAAAGAAGTTGAAGAGTCATGAGTTTAGTCAAAGAGTCACAAAGTGGAATGTTAAGGGTCACCCCACCCTATGTTAATAGAACTTCATATTTCATAGAAGAGCCATTTGGGAGCCACGATTTTGGCTATGCTTAGGCTTAGAGGAGGCTTGGGAGTATTGTGACAAGCTTTGTCTTCTACACAGTGTAGAGCGAGTATACGTATTTGGAGGAGCAGGTGCTCTTGACTAATTTTCTACTATTGGGGATAGTGGCTACAAATGGTGTATGTATGGATGGAACTTTCACTTATAATAATAATAACTAAGCCAACATGTTTCCATGCTTACGCTTTTATTGTAGTTGTACTATTTCGGTCGCTTTAGCAATGTATGTTGTTTAAATTACACATTTTCTTATGAACTACTTTGTATGAAATTGTATAAATCTTGTTGAATGCATGTTGTTGGACTAACCCGTCACTTTGGTTTGTTGACTATTTTGCATTCTAGCTTGTGATGTCATTCTATTCGTGTGTTCCTTTCAAGTTATTTACTATTAGAGGCTTCTAAGGGGCACACTTCCTTTTCCCCTACATGTGTTAGAACCCCAATGCATCTCACTTGAATCGCTGCAAGGTCACACACTTGCTTCCGACCAAAGTCATCATACTTAACGTTGCACACTATAGCAGTCGAGGCACTACATTACCACCCACTGTTAGGACTCTGACTCCAAACAGTCTGAGGTCTAGTTGGGACTTATTACCAAGGAGATCCCCTGAATGTTGGTGGGTTTAGCACCATAAACATTTCTGGTGCTAGAACGAGGGCCAGATGATAAGATGAGCCCTTGAAGCATGTTTTTAACTTTTTCACATCATTCATGACTTATATCACAATCTCAACCCTGGCATGTTTTTCTCATGCTCATGATTTCGATGCGCTATTGGATGTTATAGATGACTTGTCACAACTCAAATTTGATGGTGAAAGTGTAGAATCCCTATTAATCCACGCATTTTCCTTTCCTGGTTTCTGTAACAAGAATTAAGTCCCCTCAGATGACATTACATGTGGGTTGTTCTCTTACACATTTGAAGGGCACGTTAAGAAATGGTATCACGCATCACTCGTAGCCTCTATACACTCTTTCAATCACATGATCAAAGAATTAGGTCATGATTTCATCTTTTCTGACCATAAAGCACTTAATCACAAAATTCTAAAACTATAAAAAGCACCTGATGAATCTATTGTGCACTTTTATGAATATTTCCTTCATTACTGTTTTGAATTTCCAAAAGATGAATTTGACTAGAAATTTCTGAATGAAATACTTCAGTATCTTGTTCACATATATGAGAATCCACATGAGTTTGAATCTTTCGAATCCCTCCCAACATACCTCATTGTTAGAGCTTCTAAACTTGAGATGGACAAGGTTTCTATCCCAGGTGACCCTCCATCGCCTTCTCATAAAACAAATCTAGGTCCACAAGACGAGGTGGGGGAAGTTGTGGACCTACCTGTTGAACTGTCACCCTCTCTTCCTCCCCACTTGCTCTCTATTTCTACGCAGATTTGGATTGCAAGCCTCATGGTTGTCACGTGGTCTCATCTTCTTAGCCTCCATTCACTAGTTCCTTTGATCCTCCATATGTTGGCATTTTGTGTTGATATGTTCCAGACTTCACATGTGATGTTCATGAGGATCAAGTTGTGGATGTAGGTGGTGTTGAACATCCAACCCATGCTATCATTTTTTATGAGTATGTGTGGAAGTATGAACAAGAAGTCGTGACAAAGGGTGACCTCCTTCTATGCACATCTCATTTGTTTTATCCTCACATCGTATTTGATTATGCCATTTCTATTCCATTTTGTGAAAATTCATCTCCAAATGTTTACACTTCCAACCATTCATAGAATGCGAAGGATGTCATTCTGTCATTTGATTGTGGAGAGGAAAAATCTTTCTTCATGAATCCACTCTATCCCTCATATTTCATTTCAGGAAACTTTGAGGTTGAAAATTTTAGTTTTTCATCACCCCCTCTGTATGATTCATCAGATCATGAGGATGTCATTGTCCATATTGAACTTTTTAATAATTTTTTTCATGATCTTTTCACTAATTTGTGTGATCATGATTGTGATTCACATATTTTTGATCTTTCTAAGCCACAGGTCTTTGACAATCTATCTTCTGATGAAGTGGAAACTCTTCAAGTTGTTGAGGCACTTAAGCCCATGTCAGCTTATCGTAGCCTTGAGATCAGTCTTACTTCCAATAAGAAATTCATTTAATCTCCCCAGTGTCTTCATCACTCTCCCATTCACATTGAAAATAAATCTAGTTCACAATTTTTTCATCCTCCACCAAAATCACACGATGTTATTGCTCATGCATTGGATGAGTCATGAGTAGCAAGAATTGTTGTGAAACAAAAAATTTATTCTTTCTTCATGTTTTCTTGTTTTTCAACTTCAAAGGAGTGTACATGCTTCTCATGCATGCACAATGTGACACAACACCATGATATATCTACAGAGTGCCTTTCATGTGCTTTCAAAATTTTCTTTTCTATGGACGCATTCAAGATTCGAATGCTTTGGTTTGCATTGCCTTATTGTTCTTGTCTGTTGGTATGCTTGAATATCTTTCTTGTCAACCATGCCATCATCTACATGGCTTAACCAATGTGTCGGTGGATGCATTGGAAATGTCAATTCACGTGAGTTGACCCATGCTCTACTTAGCATAGGAGTAGGAGTAGTGTTTTCTTTCTTGTTTTGATTTTCCTTACTTGGTTTTGTTTTCACCTTACTTCTTTCCTTTTCTTTTTTGTTGTCTTCTGCACCCATAGGATTAGTTTCCGCATGAAATCATGTTTGGATTCTTGAGATAAGAAGGGTGAAGTACAAAAGGACTTGTACAATTATCAACCTTTGGTTATTTTTCTATTCCCTCTCCTTATGGAGATCTTTCATTTCTTATAGTCGACGGTACCCTGATGGAAAATACGTTCCTTTCAAAATGAGTCTTGGTCAAATCACGATGCTTGCACTTTTAACTAGTACCACCTACTTTAATTAGTTTTCAATATTTTGTTAACCCTTGTCAACTCAGTCAAGTAGAGTAAGGTGAAGGGGGAAATACTTAACAAGTATGTCAGAGGTATATATATATAAATATCCTTCTCTGTAGGGAAAACCTATTTTTCTCTCAATAAGTCAGGATCCTCTTCCACCTCATGAAATAAATAAGTTTCTATGGATAATTATTTGAAAATGAGAAATGAAATGAAAAAATAAAATATAGGAAAACAAAGAGAAAAGCTTCCTATGTAGAGAGGTGAAGCAAGTAACTCTTTGAGGGTACTATCCAGGCTCGCTGGCAGGGGAGCAATGCTTGTGTTCTTGAAGTGACCCCGTCGAGGTACTCTCCATGTCTGTTGGAAATGGAGAAACATCAGAGATCAAACTAAAACTCTGATGCTTATATTACTTGTGCATCAATATACCCCTCATCCCCAATAGAAACAACTCAGTTGACTTGGCTTGGCATGTGTGTTGCCAATAAAGAAAATAGTAAGGATTGAATCTTTAACTCAAGCTAGTTAACAAGCCATGAGAATCAAAGAATTGAACAATAATTCCATAAGAGTTACAATTTCTTTACATGAGAGAGCTAGAGTTGCACCAGTGTGTTGCCAATATTGTAGCAGCTACAACCACCCTCCAAAATTTTTCCTTTGCTTCATTTTGGAGCCTCCCTCCTAAAATCACACCAAGTCACCTAGCACCAACCCAAGTACTTGTTCTTTGATTGAGCTTGATATTTTTCATTTTGGCTTGTGTTTTCTTACTTACTTTACTATCTAACCCACAAGTTGATCTCTTCACCCAGTTTCAACCCAGTTCTAGGATTGCCTTAGTGAACTGCACAATCCTTGAGGGAAACCAACCTTGCTCTCAAGAATTGTGTAGTCCAAGCTGACAGTGAGCCTTAAACTCAAAAATTGTACATATCTGGCTGACAATAAGCCTTTTGCTGGAAAACTGAGTAGGTCCTGAGAGGCAGCCTAGAGCCACTCAGCACAAAAATTTCGCAGAAGCTTCTTTCTCAGAAGTTGTCCAGTGCATGAGTTAGTGAGTTTCCTATTCCTTCTCGAAACTGCACAATCTCTTTGGGAAATGCATGGAATCTTTTCCCAAAAAAGAAAAAAAAAATGAAAAAGAATCCCTAAAAAATGGGGATCTATTTTTAACAGCCTAGAGGAGACACTCAAGTTATTTTGGAAACTGCCGCCAAGTGTTGCTTTTCCCTTGATTTTTGACCTTCACGTCATAAACCCTTAATCGATCAAATGTATTTGATGGATGCTACCAGAGCTCATTTACACATTTGATCTTGGAGCTCTGGCATTCCCGAGGAGATCAAGGGACCTATGGTGCGATCGTCGTTGCTTTTATAGGTAAGAATTTCTTTTCTAGTCTTTTGCTACTTTTTATTTCTCTTTTGTTTGTTTAGCTTGTGAGAGTGTTTTTTCACTCATTTTGTTGAACAATCGTTGTCATTTTATTTATTTTTATCTCATAGAAGTGTTTTTATAAGTTTTTCATTTCCTTTCCTAGGTGTTTCATGCATTACCCAGGCTTTTCACTACTAGTCATCGTTGTGGTGACTCTCTCCACATGATTTGTTTCCCTTCATTTTGATTTATTCCTTCACTTTTTTCACACACATGCATTATCATTCACTTAGATCTGCACCTAGAATCATTCAATCCCTCACATATGTTCGATTTCTCACTTCCCTTGGAAAGATCTAGGCTTCCTTGGCCCGAATCATGTCTTCCCAAGCATGCACTATGCAGTTCTGGAGCTCAATACTATGACCTTGGCTTCTGGAATTGCACAAAGGTTTCCCAGGCCTAGCTCTAACTACACACTACGCAATTCCGGGAGCCAGTCTTGAGCCTTAGCCACTAAGACTGTGCAATGTGCAATCTCTCCTTGCCTTTACCGAGACTAAACTACACATTGCATAGTTCCAGTTGGCAAGACCTCCCAACTAACTCTTGCCATTGCATAATACATAGTTCTAGCTAGCAGTCAGTCACCTCTAAAACCTAAGTTTTCACAATTCTTCCCAACAGTTTCCTAGTTTGTTTCTTGGTTTGTTCTTGAAGTAATTTTTGTTTCAATCTAACATTTTCATACCGTGAGTGTCCTCTCTATCTCTAGATACAACAATTGTTGACAAAATCTACAATAGTTATAGGTAACATGGATTCCCAGAGAGTTGCATCAAAGGATATTGTGGAGACACTCAATTATTTATTAAGAAGAGCATGAAGTCAACATTGTAGGAAATCAAGGATTTCTTTGCAGGGGATATCAAGGAAGATTGAGAGGATCACATGTTTGTAGCAGTGTCCACCAGTTAGGCATACATAAGGTTGCATGGAGTTACCCCACCTTCCTATGTGTAGACATCATCCACTAGATTGTCTCACACACAGATCCAGAGACTATGACATTAAGCAGTGCCAGTGGGATACAACTTGCCAACTTCAGGGTGGAGAACTATGAGGAGATGTATCATTTACCTCAGTCGGTGAACCGTATGGATTCACTTTTCTATGCCACCCACAACTTTGTGAGCACTAGAGATATTGTATAGTGTTGGGTCAAAGAGCCATTAAAGTTCAAAGTGACACCCACTGATGTTTACAAGAAAAAGTGACTCTGGAAGGCCTACTAGTTTTTGATCATCTTTGCATGTCGATTATAAGGTCAAGAGAGCATAGAGACCTTTCCCGAAAATAAGGTCGTTGTGTTGGACCAGTTAGTGAATGACTGAAGGCCATTAAATTGGTCAGATCTATTCGCTCTTTAGTTGAAAATCCATGTGACTAACATCCAGAATCTGCCCAAGGATGAGAAAGTGATATTCTACATGTTTGCGTATCTACTTGATGCAATCTATGCCCAACATTAGTTCCTTGGAATCTGTTGGAGATGGGCACCAAAAGGGATTGTCATCAACATTTATTGCAATTTTCTTTCTGAATGTAGCTACCATGGAGTTATGGTGAGGTTGTCTGACCATTTTATCATCTTGGTGTACAAGTTGATCTTTGAGTAGGATCCACTATGAATTTCCCAAGAAGTGATGGAGGTGAGAATTAACATTGAAGATTGGTGTGACTCACGATGTGGCACCTTTATCAGAGTGTTTGGTGAAGGAAAGCTTCTACATGTTCTACCAAGGTATGCCATGGACAAGTTGGTCATGCAAGAGGTCTCATATCACCCTCCACAGGTTTATTAGTAAGAATGCACAGGAAAAAGAAGGCACCATGGCTCACCCTCCCTTTCTAGATCAGATTGTATGAGATTAAGAGCTTGAAATATGCAGATGTTGAAGCTAAGGAGATAGTGAAGTTTGAGTTCAACACCAATGACTTCAATCTATATGATGCCCATGGTATTTACAGGAACCATTATGTGAAGGTGTACTATCCATGGATCCACGGGACATGTCGTTGGGCAGAGGAGGGACCTTGAAGGTATTGTTACAAATACTCCAAGTTTAATGAACCGGTCAGTATAGCCACAACACGGAAAGATACTATGCAGGTAGCATGATCCAGGTCTGGGTGTGATGAAGGACCCTTCCAAGACCTTTCAGTTTCGTGATGTGTTAAATTTCATTTTTAAAAGAACATTAATGAATACATTTGCATTCTATAAAGAAAAGGAACATGGCAATCATCAACAATATAAAATCAAGACGTTGATAACAAAGTTCGTCCAGGTGGGACTACCTCTCCGGGCCCTGATGTTAAGATGGTGTGGGCCACTACATTAAGTGCTATCAATAGTGATGATGTACGTAAAAGGTGATGTCGTTATCATACTAGGAAAATTCCCTCACGCAGGAGTGGCAACAAAAGATGTTCCACTATAGGAACTCTAAGTCAAAAGACTCCTAAGAGTATGACACAAAACTCATGCATGATGAGCATCCCGCCAACATGGCATAACAGGGATCTCAAAGCAAACATGCGTGGTGACACATGAGTATCCCATCAACATACAACAAAGGGATCTCAAAACATAACATGACAAATCAAGGGCCATCTGAAGAAGTGGATGTCAAACTACTGAAGTTGTTCGGACCATCGATCTCACAAATCAATCACATGACTACTCACACATGGATGGTGACACCTGCATTTCGCTTAGAAAAGTGGTTGAATAATAGAATGAGAGAATGAGAAATCTGAATGCACCATCAGATTTTTGACGTTGAATAGTGCAAAATCAATTGTCCAATTTTTGAATTATGAGAAGTTGAGAATCTGGGGCTCAAGGAATCTTTTAGATTCCCCCTAGATTCCTCAAAGATTCTACTCCATGAGTGGACTGGAAATATACAACTCCAAAGGTGAATCTAACCTTGCCATTGTGATCCCTACAAAAAACCATGAAAAACGACTATAAACTTGACCATATTCTGACATGGAGAAAAATTACCTCCTCAGAAAAATTGCAAGGATCATGGTTCAGCTCCCTGTTTTTGTACCAATCATGGTTCCATCCTCATACTGAAAATGGCCAAAAAATGCAGAACTCTGATGGAGACATGGATAGAGCCATTGCGTCCGTGTTGTCGAGAAGTTTTGAAACCATATAAAAATTTTCAAAATATGACAAATTGAATTTTCACCCCTCCTGCAAAATGCTGCCTTGAACCGCATGCCAAGATTTTGCCTCCTCTGTCTCGAAATTCATGCCCACTCCTGGTTCCTCCATCTCCTCTGTGCACTGAAGAAAACTGGGTTTATGTAAATTTTCAGGCGGAGTTTACAAAAGGCCCCACTGGTCCGTTGGTAGAAGAGGTAATTAGTTAAGGGGAGGTTGGGGGATCAAATCCCACCTCCCAAAAAGTTGCATGTATTTCCTTTTGTGGGGGTCGGATCTGCATTGGGTAGCCCACCCCTTAACTCCTACAACCTATGTATTATTGATTGTATTAATGGATGATGCATTAATTGTTGCGGGTTGTATTAACGGTCGTTGGTGGTTGCATTAAGTGAGTGGTTGGTGTGCTATCATATCGTGTATGGTTATGCGGCCGCCTGGTGGGCCAGCCCACGTGGCCAGGTGAGTTCAACTCCCACCAGCCCCTTGTTTATATGGAATCATTGGTGGATTGGGGTGGTGGCGTTGGTGGCCCCCACCCCCTTTAATTGTATTTTTTTGTTTATATATAACAATAATGCACTTTTTTTGAAATTCAGATTTTTAGCCGTAGGAGACAATTTAACAACCCCACAATTTCACCCAGAATGCAGCCCAAGTTGGCTGGAATCTGGTGGTCAGAAAAAGTCCAAATTGTGGCCTCCTTAAGCCTACCTAGTCATCAAAATTTCAACCCAACTTTGAATACTTCTAACTTTCACATACGGACTCGGATTGATGAACTATTCACACCACCACGTTCAGAACAACAAGGTCTATGCTTTGGTCCTAGTTCAAAAGAATTCTAATAACTTTGATTTTTGAGCTTCCCTGAGTCCTCCTTGTCCTGGGTGTGTCTCTGGAGCCACCTAGATCAATCCTCCCCACTCAGGACCTATTGGTTCTCCAAAAGCATAAATAATCTGTAACTTCTTTGCACCATGTCTACATCACAAGCGTCTTGAAAATGTCTCACTTCCACCTCCTTCACCTTTGTTCTTAGGAGCCTTAAGTGATGAGCCGACACCTGCAAACTCTGCAACCTATAGTACATTATTTGCAAATTAAATGCTTGATTGACATGATCAACTAATGACCCAAACGTCCCACACTTGCGATGAGTTTATAACACATACTTGGTGGTCAAGTTTACACCAAGATGGATGCAAGACCTCAGCTATGACAACAAGGCCAATCTATCATTGTTGCTTCAACAAGTGATGGAAAACACATCATCACTCCAACACATGATTTACAAACATAAGCCCAAACACTATTGTTTTGACAAATGATGAAAACATAATATCACTTTCAGAGTGTAAAATGTGACTCAAAATAAGACCAAACATCATTGTTGCTAAACAAGTGATGGAAAACACATCATCACTTTTACATTTTAAAATGCAACAAATGATTTTCAAAATCACGACCATGAAATGCTAACATATCTAGAAACCATTTCTCACTTATCAAGGTGAATTGGTGGCCTCCTTATGGCGCATTCAATTGTCGAATGACTGCGTCACCTGGTTCACGCACTGACACTTTGTCTTTAAGGCACTGCTCTAGATGGAGCCTCCAACAAGTGGCTCTTTGATGGCCACTTTTGTCGCAATGACTGCAGTAGGTTTTCTTCCTCCAGATCTACTTAACATGTTTCTTTACCTATTGTTGAGAGGGTCTTTCATGCCTCATCCTTTTGTGTGCTGCCATTCTTTTCCAACACTTACAAAATGTATGGTTGTGTAATCCACAAAAGGTACATTTTTTTCGATGCCATGTTTTACTCTCATAGTTAAAAACATAATTATCATCGAAATGAACATTCAAATATCGAAACTGATTATAGCTTTCCTTGTCGTCTCTAGTGCAAGTATGGCGATGAGAGCTTGCCTCAGCTCTTTCCTTGCCATGGAAACTTCCATGGGATGATGGGAATGTGTTCCCATGATTCTCTTTCCTCGACGATTTCGACGATGTCTCGAAAGAATCTGACACCTTTGAGCATTCTCCTTTGGTGTATCTCAAGCCTGCAAATTGAGGTCTTTGCACAACCTCTAATCGTTGAGTTATGCCTTGGTTATTAACACCAAGTTCTTTTTCCTCCTTGTGTCTCGTCCTGGTAAGGAGCGTCATGTTTGTCCCTGTAATTCGGATCTCCACATTTCCAACAAAAATCATACTATGTGACGATGCAACTAAAAGGAAATCAACATCGTTTAAGTCCTCTGTCGATTTGGAAAGAACTGATGAGGACTTCTCATCATCTGTTGTTGATGGTTCTCTAGTTGTCTCAACACATTCCCCATCTTCCTTTCTGACATACCCAAGTCCTACTTGATGGGGTAATTCTTCTACTTTGATGGGGTTGACAATGCCTTGGCCATTAATGCCCAAGCCTTTCCCTTCATACCCAATTCTCTTCAACAGTTTGGAGCGAATTCCTATGGTATGATTTTCGAAAATAGCAAAATCATCATCAAGACACATACATGAATTCATAGAATCACATTTTACCTCACATGGGTCACGTTGTAGCTTTTCCAAGGCCTCGTCCTTTGCTTGCAGCTGTCATAGAAGACTTTGTTTTTCCTCTTTCTCTTCATGTAGACGCATCTTCAATTCAGTGTTCCTTGTTTGAAGATTATGTTTGTTATGCTTCAGTTCTTCCAGGGCCTCTTCCATGGCTTGCAACTGAAGCTGCAATCGCTCCTTTTCCTCTGTCTCTTTGTGTAGAGTTTCACCCATGATTTCCACTCTTTTGGAAATGTTGAGCATGGTCTCATACATCTCTCTTTCATCCTTTTTTGTTGCACGTTCCATTGTTCACGCTGCAATTCACATCAATGCAAAGACTACTTTGATACCACTTAATCTAGGTCCGGGTGTGATGAAGGACCCTTCCAAGACCTTTTACTTTCGTGATGTGTTAAATTTCATTTCTAAAAGAACATTAATGAATACATCTGCATGCTACAAATAAGAGGAACATGGCAATCATCAGCAACATAAACTCAAGATGTTGATAATGGAGTTCGTCTAGGTGGGACTATGTCCCTAGGACCCGATGTCAAGATGGTGTAGGCCACTGCAGTAAGTGTTGTCAATAGTGATGATGTACATAAAAGGTGATGTCATTACCATACTAGGAAAATTCCCTCATGCAGGAGTGCCGCCAAAAGATTTTCCACTACAATAAATCTCAGTCAAAAGACTCCTATCAGTATGACACAAAACTCATGCATGATGAGCGTCCAACCAACATGGCATAAAAGGGATCTCAAAGCAAACATTCGTGGAGACACATGAGTATCCCATCAACATACAACAAAGGGATCTCAAAACATAACATGATGAATCATGACAACAAGTACATCACATAGACGATTCTCCATCACATCAAGCAGGAATCATGAAAACAAGTAATAAACAAGATCCCTGATCAACATAAAATAGGGATCTGTGTAGCATAATGCATAGCAAAAGAAGTACATGAACACACTGGATATACGTCACAACCATGGGCCATCTAAAGAAGTGGATGTCAAACTGTTGAAGTTGTTCGAACCATCAATCTCACGGCATCAATCACATGACTGCTTGCACATGGATGGTGACAACTGCATTTCTCTGAGAAAAGTGGGTGAAGAATAGAATGAGAGAATGAGAAATCTAAATGCACCATCAGATTTGTGACGTCGAATAATGCAAAATCGATTGTCAAATTTTTGAATTCTGAGAAGTTGAGAATCTGGGGCTCAAGGAATCCTTTAGTTTCCCCCTAGATTCTTCAAAGATTCTACTCCATGAGTGGACTGGAAATCTACAACTCCAAAGGTGAATCTGGCTTTTCCATTTCAATCCTTGTGGAAAACCATGAAAAACGGTTATAAACTTGACTATATTCCAACATGGAGAAAAATTATGTCCTCAGGAAAATTGCAAGGATCATGGTTCCACTACTTGTTTTTGTAGCAATCATGGTTCCATCCTCAGACTTAAAATGACCAAAAAATGCAGAACTCTGATGGAGACATAGATAGCGCCATTGCGTTCGTGACATCGAGAGGTGTTGAAACCATATAAAATTTGTCAAAATCTGACAAAGTGAATTTTCACCCGTCCTGTAAAATGTTGCCTCGAACTGCATGCCAAGATATTGCCTCCTTTGTCTCGAAATTCATTCCCACTCCTAGTTCCTCCATCTCCTCCATGCACTAAAGAAAACTAGGTTTATGTAAATTTTCAGGTGGAGTTTACAAAAGGCTCCACTGGCCCGTTGGTAAAAGAGGTAATTAGTTAAGGGGAAGTCGGGGGATCAAATCCCACCTCCCAAAAATCTCCATGTATTTATTTTTATGGGGTTCGGGCCCACATTGGGCGGCCTACCCTTTAACTCCCACAACCTATGTATTATCCATTGTATTAATGGATGACGCATTAACTGTTTCGGGTTGTATTAACGGTCATTGGTGGTTACATTAAGTGAGTGGTTGGTACGTTGTCATATGGTGTATGGTTATGAGGTCGCCCAGTGGGCCGGTCCACGTGGCCGAACGGGTTCAACTCCTGCTGGCCCCTCCTTTATATGGAATCGTTAGTGGATGGGGGCAATGGGGTTGGTGGCCCCCACCCCCTTTAATTATATATATATATATATATATATATATATATATATATATATATATATATATATATATATATATATTTATATTTATATATAACAATAATGCACTTTTTTTTAAATTTGTTTTAGCCATAGGAGACGATTTAACGACCCCACAATTTTGCGCAGAATCCAGCCCAGGTTGGCCAAAATCCTGTTCCTGGAAAAAGTCCAAATTGTGGCCTCCTTAAGCCTGCCCAGTCGCCAAAAAGTCGACCCAAATTTGACTGCTTATAACTTTCGCATACGGACTCAGATTGACGAACCGTTCACACCACCACGATCAGAACGATGAGGTCTATGCTTTGGTCGTAGTTTGAAGGCATTCTGATCACTTTGATTTTTGAGCTTCCATGATTCCTCCTTGTCCTGTGTGTGTCTCTAGAGCCACCTAGATCATAGCAGCACCACAAGAAGCAACAACAAAAATAAAAATAAGTAGCAAACCGACACGAGGCAAGGGTAAGAGGAAGATTTTTGTGAATCCAGAGGCTTATAAAAGCTACAAGTTCAAAGAAGATAGTCTCATTGAGAAAGAAACTTTGGTAGCAAAGGAAAATAGACAATAATAGATAAAGAGGCTAAAGCGAAGGAAGAAAGAAAATCAAAGGCTGGAGGAAGGAGAAAGGAAGTTACAGGAAACAGAGAAGAAGTTGAAGGAAGAGCAGGAGCTAAGAAGGAGAGAGAGGGAAGGGAAGTAGAAACTAGAAGCAGATGAAAGTCAAGGCGTGACAATGAAGAAAACTGTGCCCATACAGGTGGAGTTAGAATAGCCAACAACCAAAGAAGAGGGTGAGCTAATGCAAGATCAGGAACTTTTTTAGTAGATTGAGCAATTGATCGATGTAACAGACATGGAGTTGGTAGATGAACCATAGGATCAAGACACTAACCTCATCCTACATGCACCCAAGGTCACCCCTCAGTCTCCACCACCTCCAATATCGGAACCAATCCTAAGAAAGCAAGTAGAGTTTGTTCTCTCTGATGTTGATCTAGTGATGCATGTGTACAATCTATCATTCAACGAGTTGTAGAGGAATATTAAAGATTGTACAGGAACAAAGAAAGCATTTCATGGATGATCACATGTCACCTGCATTCATGAAGGAAAGGGTGATAGTGTCATATTTCAAAAAGCATCTAGTTGCCATGGAAGATTCAACTTTGGCTTATGCGAGAGCCATGAGCTCAAATGCCAAGTTCCTGTTAGCTGAGAATGAACAGATGGCAAGGAACTTGCAAGCGACTAGGTAGAAGGTAGAACAATCCACAAGTTTTGCAATGGGAGAGATAAGGAAAGATATACTTACAGAAGTATTAACTCTTGTGGCCACCATGCGGAAACTCTATGATGGATTTGTCACTTTGCATAAGGTGGTTTCCCATCTATATGGCTTTCAGCAGTAGAGTATAAGGATTATCCAAAGTCTCAAGGATATACATGTTGCTATCATGATGTGCAAAAATGGAAAATGAGATACAAGGGAGCCCTTCTTCACTTACCAAAGATAATGAAGGCGCAGGTAGAGCTAAACAAAGCAAGGATCCAAATGTTGATCCAAATATATGAGCAGCTCGCCTTGTTCGTCAGTAGAATACATGCTTCATATGCACAGCTGTATAAGAGTTTGGATGCCATGGTGAGAACACATAGGATCCTGTCAATCGGTTCCCTCACCAAAGCTAAGCACAATAACCAAGTACGGCTAGTGATTGATAGGTACATGTAGCAAAGGCCACGACGATGAATTGGCGTTGAGCGCACAAAACATGCAAAAGTCTATTCATGGTCCTGTCATGGTCAAGACCATATTGCACATGCTTCAAGATGAGGTTGACAAAGATTCCAAAACCATATACCTAGAAGTTAGGGATACAAGAGTCTACTATCAGAAAGACACCATCAATCAGTTTGGGGACATCATAGCACAATACCAAGCTTGGTATAAGTACGTCACTGTGAATCATCAAGTGGAGGTTGTCGAGTTGGTCTTTCCCCAAAATTCTGAGTCGTAGTGTTTTGTCTTGTTAGGCTATCTCTAGCCTATTTTGTCTCACATGGGTATATGTGGGAATGTATATTATTTGTAAATATGTTGTAAGTGAAATTCCAAGTGTCATTAGTGGATTGTGAACAGTCACTATGTAATGTAATGAGTTATTTGTAAAGGCGTTGAAGAGTCATGGGGTAGTCAAAGAGTCACAAAGGGGAATGTCAAGGGTCACCCCACCCTTTGTTATAAATAAAACCTCATAACTCATAGAAGAGGATTTTGGCAGCCAATATTTTGGCTTGGCTTAGGCTTAGAGGAGGCTTCAGAGTATTGTGACTGTTAGGTTCCTATAACAATAGGAGTCATAACTTTGAATGACTAAAGTTAAGCTTTGTAATATTGTACATACCTTTGCTTTCTGCAAATGTTTTCCATATTATAAAAAGTAAAAAATGTAAAGAGGGCATGTCCTAAAAGAAAAATCAAAGGACAAAAAGAATAAGAGAAGGTCAAAAAAATGAAAGTATATGAATCCATAAAACAAAAAGACCATGAAAGTGTGCGAGTCTAAATGCCACTACTATTTACTTTTATGCATAATAATAAGTATGTGTAAATTTTTATTTATGCCACAATCCATGGTAATCAAACTATTTAATCTTGGTTATTTCATGCTTTGAATTTTATGTTTATAGTTAGAGAATAAAAATCTGACCAAACAGTTTAGTCTTGGCATATCATAGTTAGGTAGAGAAAATAAAAGGAGCTCATAAGCTTAATCTGATCCCTTGGATGATATAAGGTTAGAAATAGATAGATTACTTTTCAAAAGAAAAATAGATGAATAAGGGTTTGCTAGCCTAAATGCACCCCAAGAAATCAATAAAACATGTTAGAGGTAAGAAATGGGTAAGTAGAAGAAAGGTTGTTGAACTACAAAGTTAATTACATCAAAGCACATGCATCATGCCTATACACATCTTTTAACATGTATGGTCAACTATGGAAGCAAAGACAAAGGTTTACAAGTTCATGTGATTAAGTCCCCCTCATTCATTTTCCCCTATATTTACTAATTTCCTATCTACAAGTATGTTCAAGTACTTTTAATCCTACAAGTCAAAGAGGCTCAAAGCATTTCTCTGACTTTTGGTGGGACCAGACCCTCGGCTTAATGACTTATGGACACAAGTGCTAGAATCCCCTTCATAAAATCTTTCCCCCTTCATACAATCCATTTACCCTCATCACCCTAATAAAACCCCTTTTCCTAAGGTTAAACACCATTTGCCTAGGAAAAGTGAAAATCCCCCATGTAAATCCCTTTTTGCTCAAAAAACCCACAAAAAGCACTTTATCCTAAGTATAAAGCAAAGTGTGAAAAATGCATACATTTCACCGTTTTACATAGGAAAAACCCACTCTGCCCATTATATTTCATATTTCATATTAATTATTAGTTTTATTATATAATTCCCGATATAACCCTTTTCCCGTTTATTAACTAAATCCCTATGTTAATACCCCCAACCCTTAGTTTTAATAGAAACTAATACATTTACCCCTTATCCCGACAAACAATTAAATCCCCCATTAACCCCAAATAAACACAAACCACTTATGATTATAGTATCGAACCCCCCTAAGCTTTCGTACATTTCACCCATGCTACTTCATCACCCGACCATCATCCGATCATCCACTCTCAAATCCAATGATGCGCAACTGTGTCGGCCTCCTCCAATGCCCGACCTTTACCCAAAGAGTTAAACCGCTTAATTAAGCCTTGCCCGATGGCTTTAAACCTATGATTAATTCCTAAATAAATCAATACAACCGAAGATTAAAGCGTTGGGCCCCTCCTAAACCCAAGCTTTTATAACCCATGTGTTTCCCCTGCTCGGTTGTCATTAAATAAACTTCTTGCTCATCCAACAGTCTACAGTCATATCGGCTGCGCCCAATGGCTAGATGTTACCCGCCCGATAAGGCGGTTTTCCCCAACCCCCTGATGGCTATGTGTCAAGCACCGACATGTATCGGGTGACCCCTCCTAACACCGCCTTCGCCTCATAAGCGGTGCGACAACCCTTAATATTGCCTCCCCACCAACCTAATAAACCACCTATGATTCGTAAATATGAAATTTCACACCATATTCAAAAAGTTTCCCGTTAAGACTTTAAACCTTGAAAACCTTGTTTTCATGCCTTTCGCTCGTTTCACAGTATAAACCCGTTAAACCCTTCAGCGCCACCCTAAACCTCTATGACACAATTCCACCTCCATTGACATCCAAAACACTACTACAACCCTATGCAAACAAAGCCATCAAGTGCCTTTCCATCCATTTGATGTTTTCTTAATTATTGTTGAGGTTTGCAAATAATCATCCAAAGACTAGATCTTGGATAAATAGTTCTAATACTAGTCACGGAACCTGTTTACTCCAAGACTCGACAAGAAACCTGTTAAAAACCTATATTCAAAGATGAATACAGTCACATGCAGAGCCGAGAGGAGCCAAACTGAAGATGCAGTTAGAAGACAAACAAATAAAATAGATAGAGACTTGATCAATATCCACTTCCCAATGTTGATACACATAAAAACAAAATAATTTACTGTTTAAACACACAGTAAAAGGATAAAATGTAAAGTAAAATGGAAAGACACAGTGAAGGATAAAGATAGGTCATCAAAGTAAAAGAGTATCAATGACAGAGAGTATCCGATGAAAGACTGAAGTAAATGAAACCTCCAGTGCGATAATTCAAACAACAAAGAGCATAAAGTGCTAAAATCAAACCATAAAATCCAGTAGTACCACAATAAAAGGGACAACATGGAAGTAGTTCACTAGATGTCTCTTTCTTCCTGTGAGAAGATATTTGTATTTTCTAAATTAAATATCAAGTTAGTTTGAGATATTTGTAACAAAACCTTAGTATAAATACTTCACAATTCAAAGTATGTAGTGTGGATTCTTGGAAATTTCTATAGACTTCTTGATCGAAAGAATGTAAAGACCTTGGAGCCTTGACTGAGCCAACAAGTTTGGTTGATGAATAAAGACCAGATATTTCAAAGGATTCGTGTGTGGAGCCAAGTGCAAACAAGTATTTTCTCACATTGTTGTTATCTTTCTTAAAGTTTTTCCATAATGTTTATCTAAATCTGAATGCCATAACTGGAGTATTGTATCATAATTTGTTTAATTACACTCTTTTATAATAGTTAGGCAAATACATGTTTTCTACTGATAATCTAAGTTAAGGAATTCTTAATTTATCCTTAGTTTAGGTTGTTTCTTTATAATCTATAGCAAAGGATTCTTAATTTTCCTTTTTTCCGATTGCCCTATGTTCTTTGTTTCAATCTCGGTCTAAGAATTCTTAATTGCTCTCTCACCCTGGTTAAAACCATTTCACCCCTTTGGCCTAATTCCTGCACTCTACTCTACTATTTTCCCTTTGAACATTCCATTTAGTGAGTTGGTTGAGTCCTGCTGCTCTTTTGTTGACTCCATAGCCCAATGTACTAGACACATCATCCTATCCATCTGTTTAAATACTCCCACCACCCAATCTTCAATAAAAATCAAAAGCCCCTTGAATGTTAAGAACTAACCTAAAATCCCATCAAGCAAAGCTAAATCTTATAGAGAGATCCCTCTCTGGAGTTAGGTTGGCTAGAGCCTATGCCCAAAACTTGGTTTGTGGTTAACTCGGTCATTTTCTTTATTCTAATAACTTCTAGAGAAAATTATGAGTGATAACATAGTGGTGACTCCACTGGGGACCAACAACTCCTCAACCCTAATAAAGCTTTAAGAAAATTCTAATTCTATATTTTGAGCCTCTTAAAGTCGTTTGTTAGAAGTTATATTGAAAAAATTTCACAAAAACAATTAAAAAATTTGAAATTATGGCTTCTAGGAAGACTCATTTTACTAGGGCTAATCCTGATCCCAACCTGATTTCAAGAAAATCTAAAAAAGAAGAAAGTTTAGTTAGTCAAATAGCTTTAGTTAAAGCTAATTCATGTCTGGATGGGTGGTTATTTTTAGAAGATCTTCCCTTTGATGAGCAATTTGGTCTTTCATTATTTAAAACAAAATCTGAAAGCGTAATATATGAAACTGTTCTAGATCTGATTTTATTGTAGACCTTGAAGTCCAACAAGCCAACAAATAATATGATGAGTACATTCTAAAATCTCCACAATCATCCATTAATACTACTACTACCCCTGAATTTTCTGAACAATTCTCCACTACTTTGAGTTCACCATTATTCCCTTTGACTTTAGTACCTTCTAAATTCCATTCTGCACCACCATTGATACCTTCACTCCCTCACCAACCTATCATTACTCATTCACCACCTACTAGTCTTGGTTGTTCATCCGCTACTACATTAATTCCAAGTATATCAAACCCACATCTTAACTCCTCCCAACCTACAGCAATGGAAAACAAATAGGCTCCTCTTATTTCACTTGCCCAACTTCATGTTATGCCTTTAGATTATCAGAGGAACATTCCCTTGTTTGATGCTATTGGTCAGTACACTTCCCAACAACATGTAAACAAGATGTTTGACTTCTTTGAGTTACATGCAATAGATGAAGTCGATGTATAGATGAGACTCTTTGCCCAAACTTTGACTGGTGATGTCAAGAAGTGGTTTAAAACCTTTCCTGCCAACCACATAGCAAACCTAGAAAATTTCCAATGTTTGTTTATTAATAGGTGGGAAAATAAAAATAATCCCTTACAAATCCTTCATAATATGAGAATATTAGGAGAGAACCTAATGAAACTGTTCAAGATTACTACACTAGATTTACTAACATATATAATGCAATCCTAGTTAACCTTAGGCCCCCACCTGACTTATCGTTAATAAAGTTCCCTGATGGTTTTGAAACAGATATGACATACCAACTTAGGGAAAGAAACCCCCCAACATTAGAAGAAATGCAAAGTGTAGCTATTAGTGTAGAGGCTAATTTGTTAGCTAAAAGGGCTAGAGTTAGAAATGAAAAGAGAACTGCTAAGGATGAAACTTCACCATCTGATATTAAAATAGATAACTTGGACAAAAACATGGAAAGACTAATGGAGAGAATAGGTAACATGGAAAGGAAACCCAAATGGGATAACCAACAAGCACCTCCAATTAGAAACCCAAATTTTAGAAATAACCAAAACATAGGGAAAAATGGACCAAATCAGAATATAAAGCCTCCTTTTCAAGAAAATTATGCAGAGACATCCCATCCAGAAAATCCAGAGCATGATACACAAATTAACCTAATGGGAATAAATGATGAGGACACTATTTTTCTAACCCAAGATGAACAGGAACTGTATATGCTGCAACAATTACAGGTACAGTATGGTGAATCATTTGATTATAAATAAGGATATGACTCTGCTATCTTCTAAGTCCACAAGAAATATAATCTAAGAAGCAAAAGGAATGTAGATGTCCCTAACCAAACTAAGAAAACAACACAAAATCAACCCAAGAAAAAAAAGAAACCCCTATTTCAAAGATCCTCGAAATTCTCCCTAGGCAGAACCAAAATCCTTCTAGCCACACAATTTTAGATATAACCGCTGATCAGCCTTCTGTTCATCAACCATCCACTTCATTTCCATTTGAAAATCCACATAAGGAGATCCCCAATAAAGAAAAAGAAGACAATCCTACTCAAATCCCTGCTGCTAAAACTCAAAACCTTCAAATAGAAAAAGCCTCTTTGCCATTCAATTTAGGAGCAGAGATGGAAAAGCTAAAGTTTCATGTCCCTTTAACAAAACTAATCAATAATGAACCTTATAAATCAAAGATAAAATAGACCTTAAACATTGCTGAAAATGAGGATTCAATTAACTTGTTTAATGACCAACCAGAACTTATATTTGGTCCAGATGTTAATGGAAAACCATTAGATGGAGGAGTTCCACCTTTTTACATTATCCTTAGTATCCATGACCAGATTCTACACAATGCAATGTTGAATTCTGGGGCCTCTCACAATTTAATGCCCAAATCAGTAATGGAGAAATTAAACTTAGACATTACAAGGCCTTACAAAAACTTATTCTCATTTGACTCTAATCAAGTAGAGTGTCTAGGATTGATTAACGATGTATGTGTTACTTTAGTCCAATATCCTACCAAAAGCATCCTTATGGAAATTGTAGTTGTTGACATCCCACCAAAGTAGAGCATGCTATTATCCAAATCATGGGGAGCCAAATTTCAAGGATCTCTACAAATAGATATGGCATATGCAACAATCTCTGTTTTTGGACAACCTAAGAAAATATACCGAGAGACCTTAATGAAATATATGGTAAGTAGTCAAGATCGGCCTCAAAACTTTCCCATCTTGTAGACATTGATTCTTTTATCTTGTATAATTATGATCAAACATAAGAAACACTTCTATATATTACTAATACAGAACCAAAAGAAATTGCAATCTCTACACAAAATGAAACTAACAAGACTACAGAGCTATTCAATGAACAAAAAGGTCTAATTGTTGTGAATGATGAAAATTTTGCTGCACCAGATGGTGAAAATTATGATCATGAGATATTATGGCATTTAGAATTTGATGGATCAGTCAATAGGTTAGGAGTAGGAGCAAGATTGTGGATATATAATTTGGAGAGCAATTACTCAGAAGGCCATGCATATGGATTGAATTTTAAATGTACAAATAATATAGCTGAATACTAAGCATTAATTTTAGGTCTTAAGTTCATTAGGAATCTAGGAGCTAAAAGAGATTCTGTTATGGGAGACTCTTAACTAATTGTAAAACATATTAATGTTGTATATATGACAAAAGACCCTAGATTAAGTTGTTATAGAGACACTATTGTAGAAATATTTAACACTTTCCTAGAAGCAAAGCTTGCAGTAATCCCTAGAAAACATAACATGCAAGCCCATAGTTTAGCAATGTTTGCCAACACTTGTAAATTGCCCTTCCAACCTAACAATCAATACACTGCTAAAGTTAGGTACAAACTTGCAATTCCAGATAATTTGAAGAATTGACAAATATTTTCTAATCATAAATAGATAAATAACTTTTTACTGTCAAAAGAAGAGTTTGTAAATAATAATATAGATACTGATACATCCATAGATCCTAACACTAAGGATAAGATAGAAATAAATGAGATAGAAGATGATAAAATAGATAGAATTAATCCAACTAAATGTACTCAATCATATCTATATAACTTAGAGCTAATGGAGATTGACAAAATAATTAATGAAGAAATCGAAGTAATTAATCTCAAGGATAACTTCTTACCAAAGGGATTAACCCCTCTGGAAGATTTATTTGATTCAAATGATGTTCCCAGGAAACCTAAAATGGAAGCATTAAGGTTTGATATAGAGGAATGTAATATAGGCACGGATGAAAATCCTAAATTGATCAAACTTTCAAATTCATTATGTCCAACTGAAAAAGTCAAATACATTGAGTTACTGAAAGAATTTAGGGATGTTTTTGCTTGGAGTTACGAGGACCTTAAATCCTATGACACCAACATCATCCAGTACACAATTCCTATTAAAGAAAATAAAAAGCCTTTCAAACAAAAACTAAGAAGGATTAATCCTGTCTTATTACTTGCAATTGAAAAAGAAATTCAGAGGATGTATGATGCCAAAATAATTGCACCAATCAAATTTTCTGATTGGGTCTCAAACTTGGTGCCAACTAGAAATAAAAATGGTGAGATCAAACTTTGTGTGGATCTCAGAAACCTAAATAAAGTTTCACTTAAAGACAATTACCCTCTCCCCAAAATGGATCACATTTTACAGAGAGTAGTTGGATCAACCGGAATCTCATTGTTGGATGGGTTTTTTAGTTATAATCAAATCTTAGTTCATCTAGATGACCAACCCAAAATTGCCTTTACTACTCCTTGGAGCACTTTTATGTTTGTGAAAATGCCTTTTGGGCTAATGAATGTAGAAGCGACTTTCCAGTGGGCCGTGGATATAGCCTTTGCTAAAGAAATTCATGATTTCCTTGTGATATATCCAGATGATATTACTATATTTTCAAATTCTGACAATCAACATTTAGATCATCTAAGGAAAGTTTTTATTAAACGCATGAAGTTTGGAATCTCCTTGAACCCCAAAAAGTCCTTGTTTGGGTTAGAGGAAGGAAAGTTGTTAGGTCACATAATTTCAAAAGATGGTATGAGAATAGAACCTACAAGAATAGAAGCCATCTTACAAATAAGACACCCCGGGAACATTAGAGAATTACAAGCTTTCCTAGGAAAAAATCAATTTTCTTACAAGATTTATATCTAATCTAGCAAAATTAATTAGATTTCTAAACGACATGATAAAAAAGGAGTCCACCATCAAATGGACTGTTGAGGCTAAGAAATCCTTTGAATACATCAAACTAGCCTTAACTAAAACACCTGTATTAGTCAGTCCTAAATTTGACAGAGATTTAATTTTGTTTTCCTTTGCTTTAGAGCACACAATAGCTACTGTCCTATTACAAAAAAATGACCAGGGCTATGAATAACCCATTGCTTTCTTTAGCAAAGCCCTGAGAGATGCCCCCTTGAAATATAGCATAATGGAAAAACAGGCCTTGGCTTTAGTGAAAGCCAATAAGGATTTTAGGGTATACATCTTATATTCTCACATAGTAGCCTAAGTTCCCAATTTAGTAGTAAAAGACATCCTAACTCAAGATTCTCCTGATGGAAAGAGGGGAAAGTCGATTGCTACTATTTTAGAGTATGATATAGAAATCAAACCTACAAAGTTAATCAAGGGCCAAGGTTTAGCCAAGCTAATGGATGAATCTAACTATCAGGCCTTGGATATAAAATTTATTGTAGCAATAGATAATGAAGAGGATATGGCAACTCCACTAATCAGCTAGGCCTTTCTTGAATCTGTAAGGACTCTGGACACCACATATCTCCACAATGGTATGATATTGTCCACTTTGGGCCTAAGCCCTCATGGATTTTCTTTTAGGCTTTACCCCAAAAGGCTTCATACCAATGGAGATATTTGTCCATCCTTATATACCCATGATCCTTCCCACTTCTAGTCAATGTGGGACTTTGTTCGTATGCCCAATAGAATCAGCATGGTATGTTGATATTATTTATGTTTTACTAAATTCACAAGCTCCTCCTGAATTATCTAGGACTAAGAGCATGTTTTTGAAGATGAAATCCTTAAGATTTTGTATATTAGATAATGTTTTGTTTTGTAGAGACCATGAAGGTACTCTTCTCATTTGCTTATTAAAAAAATATTCTGACAAAGTTTTACAAGAGTTTCATGCAGATCACTGTGGAGGACACCTTTACTGGAAGAATACTGCAGATAAAATCCTTAGAGATGGTTTCTACTGTCCTACATTGTTCGTTGATGTCAAAAAATATGTGACCTCCTATCACAAATGTCAAATTTTTTAGGGGAAGAAAAAGCTCTTAGCTTTACCCCTCAAGCCAATCTCTGCTGAAATACCTTTTCAACAATGGGGTTTAGACTTCATTGGTGAAATTCACCCACCCTCTCCTGCCCCACACAAATGGATCCTCACAGCCACAGACTACCTCACAAAATGGATAGAGGCCATACCTTCAAGGCAAGCCATGGATACCGTTATCATAACCTTCCTTGAAACCAATATTCTATGATGATTTGGATGTCCAACTAAGCTCATTACTAATAATGAAACAACCTTTAAATCCAAAAGAATGATAGATTTCTGCAATAAATACCATATCACCCTTGGCCATTCCACAACATATTACGCTCAAGGTAATGGATTGGCAGAATCCTTAAACAAAAGCCTAGTAAATATCATCAAGAAGTTACTAGAGGACAATAAGAAGACTTGGAATAAAAAGCTAGTCAATTCCTTATGAGCAGACAGATTGAATACTAAGAAATCAATTGGTACTTCTCCCTATCAACTAGTTTATGGAATGGAAGCTATCTTTCCATCCTCTTTGGGGATACCAGTAATGAAGATACTTCAAGAAATACAGGTTGAACCAAATAGTATCCAAAGAAGAATCAACGAAACTATTCATCTACAATAAACAAGAGAAGAGGTCTATGTCGTGTTCTACATTTGTGACAAAGTGTTAAGTGGGACTCAAGGAGGGAAGATAAAGGAAAACATGGGAAATTTGATTTCCTATGGAAAGGTCCCTATGTCATTTATGCTTATAGAGGAAATAATTCTTTCTTCTTGAGAGAAATTGATGGTACAAATGCAAAAGGTTGGCTAGTGAATGGTCAAATGCTAAAACATTACTTTGAACCTAATTACTAATTTTCATTTGTACATATTCTATTTTCAAAAGTCTAGTTTCGATTGGATAGTGATCTCTAAAGTTGAAGCTCGAAGAGAAGGCCCTAAGCTTTAAAAGATTCACTATCATAAGTATCAATAATGTAGATTCATAGAAGGACACATTGCAAGGAAACATCAACAACAATTCAAAGGCTACTGATCTCTAAAGTTCTTGAAATTTCACAAGGAAATACCATCCCCAAGTGGAGCCACTATTAGGTTCCTATACCAATAGGATTCATAATTTTGAATGACTAAAGTTAAGCCTTGTAATATGTACATAAATTTTCTTTCTGCAAATATTTTCCATATCATAAGAAGTAAAAATGTAAAGAGGGTATGTCCCAAAAGAAAAATAAAAGGAAAAAAACAATAAGGGAAGGTCAAAAAATGAAAGTATATGAACCCCAAAAACAAAAAGACCATGAAAGTGTGTGAGTCTAAATGCCACTACTATTTACTTTTATGCATAATAATGATTGTGTGAAACTTGTTATTCATACCACAATCCATGGTCATCAAACTATTTAATCTTGGTTATTTCATGCATTGAATTTTATGTTTATAGTTAGAGAATAAAAAAAGGAGCTCATAAGCTTAATCTGAGCCCTTGTATGATATAAGGTTAAAAATATATAGATTACTTTTCAAAATAAAAATAGATGAATAAGGGTTTTCTAGCCTAAATTCACCCCAAGAAATGAAGAAAACGTGTTAGAGGTAAGAAATGGGTAAGTAGAAGAAAGGTTGTTGAACTACAAAGTTAATTGGATCAAAGCACATGCATCATGCTTATACACATCTTTCAACATGTATGGTCAACTATGGAAGCAAAGGAAAAGGTTTACAAGTTCATGTGATTAACTGCCCATAATTCATTTTTTCCCCTATATTTACTAATTTCTTATCTACAAGTATGTTCAAGTACTTTTAATCCTACAAGTCAAAGAGGTTCAGAGCATTTCTCTGACTTTTCATGGGACCAGACCCTTGGCTTAGAGCCTTATGGAAACAAGTTCTAGAATCCCCTTCATAAAATCATTCCCCCTTCATACAATCCATTCCCCTCATCACCCTAATAAAACCCTTTTTCCTAGGGTTAAACACCATTTGCCTAGGAATAGTGAAAACCCCCCATGTAAATCCCTTTTTGCTCAAAAACCAACAAAAAACACTTAATCCTAAGTATAAAGAAAAGTGCGTGAAATGCATACATTTCACCTTTTTACTTAGGAAAAACCCACTCCACCCATTATATTTGATATTAATTATTAATTTTATTATCTAATTCCCGATATAACCATTTTCTCGTATATTAACTAAATCCCTATGTTAATACCCCAACCCTTAGTTTTAATAGAAACTAATACATTTACCCCTGATCTCGACAAACAATTAAATCCCCCATTAACTCCAAATAAACACAAATCACTTGTGATTATAGTATCGAACCCCCCTAAGCCTCCATACATTTCACCCGTGCTACTTCATCACCTGACCACTGTCTGATCATCCGTGCTCAAATCCAACGATGCGCAATCGTATTGGCCTCACATGATGCCCAACATTTACCCAAAGAGTTAAACCCCTTAATTAAGCCCCTCCCAATGGCTTTAAACCTGTGATTAATTCTTAAATAAATCAATACTACCGAAGATTAAAGTGTTGGACCCCTCCTAAACCAAAGCTTTTATAAACCACATGTTTCCCCTTCCCGATTTCCGTTAGATCAAATTCCCACTCATCCAACGGTCTACAGCCATATCGGCCACACCCGATGGCTAGACATTACCCACCTGATAAGGCGGTTTTCCCCAACCCCCGGAGGGCTACGTGTCGAGCGCCAGCATGTATCGGTGAACCCTCCTAAAAAACACCTTCGCCTCATAAGCGGTGCGACGAACCTTAATACTGCCTCACCACCAACCCAATAAACTACCTATGATTCCTAAATATGAAATTTTATGCCATATTCATAAAGTTTCCCATTAAGACTTTAAACCTTGAAAACCTTGTTTTCAGCCTTTCACCCATTTCACAGTATAAACCCATTAAACCCTTCAGCGCCACCCTGAACCTCTGCGATGCAATTCCACCTCCATTTACATCCAAAACACTGCTACAACCTCTTCCCCAGGCATCCCTATGCAAACAAAGCCATTAAGTGCCTTTCCAGTCATTCAATCTTTTCTTAATTATTGTTGAGTTTTGCAGATAACCAGTCGAAGACCAGAGCTTGGATAAACAGTTCTGATACTAGTCGCAAAACTTGTTTACTCCAAGACTTGACAAGAAACCTATTAAAAACCTATATTCAAAGATGAAGACAGACACACGCAGAGCCAAGAAGAAAACACTTATACAAAGCATTGACAGTCAAAACAGAGGAGCCAGACCAAAGATGCAATTAGAAGACAAACAAATAAATAAAACAAAGACTTGATCAATATCCACTTCCCAATGCTGATACACATAAAAACAAAAGAATTTACTATTGAAACACACATTAAAAGGTTAAAATGTACAGTAAAATGGAAAGACACAGTGAAGGATAAAGACAGGTCATCAGAGTAAAAGAGTATCAGTGACAGAGAGTATCAGATGAAAGACTGAAGTAAATGAAACCTCCAGTGTGATAATTCAAACACCAAAGAGCATAAAGAGATAAAATCAAACCATAAAAGCCAGCAGTACCACAATAAAAGGGACACAATGAAAGCAGTTCACTAGTTGTCTCTATCTTCCCGCAAGAAGATATTTGTATTTTCTAAATTAAATCTCAAGTTAGTTTGAGATATTTGTAACAAAACCTTAGCATGGATACTTCACAATTCGAAGTATGTAGTGTGGATTCTTAGACATTTCTATATACTTCTTTCTCGAAAGATTATAAAGCCATTGGAGCCTTGACTGAGCCAGCAAGCTGGATTGATGAATAAAGACCAAATATTTCAAAGGATTCATGTGTAGAGCGAAGTGCAAACAAGTATTTTCTCACGTTGTTGTTATCTTTCTTAAGGTTTTTCCACAATGTTTATCTAAATCTGAATGCCATAACTAGAGTATTGTATCAGAATTTGTTTAATTACACTCTATTATAACAGTTAGGCAAATACATGTTTTCTACTGATAATCTAAGTTAAGGAATTCTTAGTTTCTCCTTAGTTTAGGTTTTTTCTTTATAATCTATAGCAAAGGATTCTTAATTTCCCTTTATTTCTGATTACCCTTTGTTCTTCATTTCAATCCCGGTCTGAGAATTCTTAATTTCTCTCTCACCCTAGTTAAAACCATTTCACCCCTCTGGCATAAGACTTGCACTCTACTCTACTATCTTGCCCTTTGAACATTCTCTTTAGTGAGTTGATCTAGTCATGCTGCTCTTTTGTTGACTCCATAGCCCAATGGACTAGAGACATCATCCTATCCATATGTTTAAAGACTCCCACCACCCAATCTTCAATACAAATCAAAAACCCCTTGAACATTAAGAATTAGCCTCAAATCCCATCAAAAAAAGATAAATCATATAGAGAGAGCCCTCTCTGGACTTTGGTTGGCTAGGGCCTATGCCCAAAAGTTGGTTTGTGGTTACCTCGGTCATTTTCTTTCTTCTAATAACTTCTAGAGAAAATTCCGAGTGATAACAATGATGATCCTTACCTTCTGCATAACATATCTAAGTATACTTATTTGGAGGAGCAAGTGTTTTTGACTGTAATGTTCCACTATTGGGGCTAGTCGCTATCAATGTTGTATATATGGATGGAATTTCACTTATAATAATAATAAATGAGCCAACACACTTTCGTGCATACATTGTTATTGTTGTTGGACTATTCTGGTTTCTTTAGCAATGTATGTTGTTTAACTTACACATTTTCTTATGAAATAGTTTGTATGTAATTCTATGAATCTAGTTGAATGAGTGTTGTTGGATTAACCTATCACTTTGGTTTGTGGACTATTCCACATTCTAGCCTATGATGTCATTCCGCTTGTGTGTTCCTTTCATGATGCGTATTATTACATGCTTCTAAAGGGACTGATTCATTTTCCCTTCCATGTGTTAGAACCTCCATGGATCTCACTTGACTCGCTGCGAGGTCAAACACTTGCTTCCGACCAAATTCATCATACTTATCTCTGTGCGCTACCACGGTCAAGGCACTACATTACCACCCACTACTGGGACTCCGACTCAAAACGGTCCAAGGTCTAATTGGGACTTCTTACCAAGGATATCCTCTGAATGTTGGTGGGTCCATCACTATTAATAGTTCAATAATTTTGATGATTGCTTCCTTTTACCACTTTGACATAGATTTTTGTACTTGTTTTAGAAGATTTCATAGGTTTTGATGTTTCACCATTTGGATTCTATCCAAGAAATAAATTGATTAGAGGAGAATGTTTCAATTTAATTATTTCTTCAAAAGCTTTAGATACTTTAGTAAATATAATATTTAGAGTCTTTATTTTCTTAAGTTCCTTTCTTAGACCCACAATTTCAAGTTCTAATATTTCACGATGCCTTTCCTTTTCTTGGACTTGTTTATTCAAAGCTTCTCCAACTAATTTAGCTTCTTCTAGACAGATCTTTAGCTGAGTTATTTCTTCAATAAGGGTGTTTTATTTATGCATATTGATTTCTTTTTCTTGTTTCTCGTTTACGAATCTAATTGTATCAAATTTCTTCTAGAGCATCCATAAAGACATCATCAGATTCATCTACACATTGTTCTTCAAATTCCATAAGTAATTGATAATCATGATCTAATTCATCATCCTCATTATTGGAAGAATATTCACTATCTTCATGAACATAAATTTTTTTCTTGACATCAAAATTTCTCTTAACATTCTTCTTTGGAACATTCTTCCCTTTGTTATATAACCAACTCACAAAATAGAAGGAGAGATAGATCATTGACTTCAAACTTATCCTCTTTGAGGGGGAAACCTTCTTTACATTGCACAAATGAACAATTTTTGGATGATTCAAACGAGAAAACCTCCTTTCTATATATAGGAGTCTAAGGGGTCACAATATAATCAAAGCTGACATAACAATAATAATGTAAGGGCACAAAAATAACAACAGTGGGCTTTTGTGGGGCATGATAATAATGATATGAGGACTACATGGGCATAACAATAAAAATAAGGGTCTACATTGATAATAAAAAAGGGGGAATACATTGTTATTATAGGAACCTAACATTCCCCTCTCCTTCAAAAAAGTGTTGTCCTCAACGCTTGAGTAATTCTAGATGCTTCTATATAAAATTCTTATCCCCCCATCTAGAATATTCACTGGGCAAGTCCTTCCCCTTGATGAGATAGTTTGAAATTGATTTATTTTGTAGCTGTCAATTTCTTATTTCCATGACAGCTTCAAGTTCCAATATGATTTTTCCTTCCTCATCAAGTTCTGGAAATATTGTTTGAACTGGGAGTTTGTCAAATATAACCTTCTTTAAGCATGAAACATGGAAAATTGGGTGCATTGGGGAAGATGCAGGAAGCTCTATTTTGTATACCATAGTACCAATATTTTGAAACACCTTGTAAGGACCATAATACTTTGGTGATAATTTATTATCCTTCTTATCTTACTTAAGGGACATTTGTTGGTATGTTTGTAGCCATAAAAATACCTAGTCACCTACATCGAAACTTCTTTTGTTGTGATGTTGATCTTCCTGTTGTTTCATTATATTCTACGCCAAAGTGAGGTTATCCATTAAGAGTTGGAGAACTTATTGTTGATGCTCGATGTGTTCTTCCACTACTTGAACCTTAGAATTACTTTCCAAGACTTTTTGGAGATCTAGAGAAATAGATGATTTCAATGTTTGAACCCCTCTTGAACATAATTGTGCAATTACGCCTAATTATTATTTATTTAGAGGATTTTTCATGCCATTAGAGACGATTAACATTCCTAGTTTCCATGCGATACCCCTTAATTCAACATCCTTTCCTTCCTAAAAAAAATTCAAGAAAAGTTCTTGAAACTTAAAAGCTATATTACCCAAAGATTGTAACCATTGGAGTCCTAGTACAACATCAACACCACTCATTGGAATGGAGAGAATTGTACTATTCAAAACATATTCTCCCATGGACAACTTGATATTATGGCACTTTCTAGAGAAATTTATGGTTCCTCCATTTGAAACCATTACTTGACACTCTGGTGCTGGATATAGGAAACAATTCAATTCCTTGGCTATCTTACAATGAATAAAATTATGGGTACTACCCAAACCAATAAACACTATTACCTTTTTATTCTTGATATGTCCTTCTATCTTGACAGTTTGAGGAGTGGTAATTCCTGTCAATTCATTACAAGATATGGTTGGATTTATTTCTTCTTTCATGTGCTTGGTTGCTAGTGTATATCCTTGTCTTTTGACATTTCTTGTTCATTTTCTTCCTTCTATTCCCAATCTATGTAAATTAATTTCTTCTTATCACACTTATGACCTTTAGTGTATTTTCTATTACAACTGTAATGAAGCCCTTTTTCTCATTTTTCTTCCAATTGTTGTGGCATCATCCTTGTAGGTTTTGGAAGGCTAGGAGTAGAAGAATTTTCATATTTATAGTTGTGAGTGGTAGACTTACTTGTTGTCATAATTTTTCTTTCGAATTTTCTGGCCACCCTAAATGCCTTCTCCAATGAATCTGGTTCCGAAAGGTGAACCTCATGTTGGATGTTATTCTTTAAAGTCCCTATGAAGACATCAATCTTATGCTCCTCTAGAATATCATTTACCTTGATATTCAATTTTTGGAAGTCCTGAATGTGCTCTACCATTGAACCCTTTTGTTTGAGATTTATCAATTGGCTAGAGAAGATGTTGCTCTTTGTATCCTCATAATGTGCTACCATTTCCTCGTACAAATTGACAAGGTGACAAGTGGTTTACATGAAAACATTCATCTATACCATACAAACTGATTGGGTTCTAAATATAAATATCAAATACATACCTTTTGTGAGGGTTGAATATCATGTAGATCAAAATATTGCTCCATCTATAGTATCCAAGTTACCAGATCCTTTCCATCCAAATTCCTCATATCTATCTTTGGAATGTGGTGGTTCTTAAACCCCACATTGGAGTCTCTAAAATTTTAATTGATATTCCTTTTGTCTTCATCATGATTTTGATGGAATTCCTTGTCGCCACTGGGATGCATTTCTTCTAGCAACTTTTCCAAACCTTCCTTCAAACCTTGTATCTTGACATTCATCATTGCTTCCATGTCTTATTTTAAACCATCATTCAAAACTCCCATGTCCCTTTTTATACCATCTACATTAACATTCATCATGGCTTCCAACTCATTTTTTGTTACCTTTTGCAAGAGTAAAATTTGTTGCATCTGGTCTCATAAATTTGCTATATCATGATGTATTTATTCCTCTTCTTTATGCGTCATAGTAGATATTTTGGGTTTCTTAATAGGTGTTTCCATTTTCTTTATTAGGGTCATCAATTAATGATAATTATGCTTCACTATGCCCTTTGAGTTACTTCAAACTAATTTTTTAAACAAAACTTTTACAAATTTTAAAACTATACACCTTTTTTTTTATTTGTAGGAGATCTATATTAAATCTATTGTATATCTGCAATTTCGAACTTTCAAAGTCTAAACTGTCATCCTATAGTATCCCTCTAATTCCTCTTTCCAACCCACAAGTTTGATCAAGATTGGATTCTTCAAGAAAGAGTTATGGCCACTCTCCCACAATGACATGATTATAGACTCGTTCAGTAGAGAGAAATTATACGGAGTGTCATGTATCCCTATTTCGACCTTCGTCCCTCAAAACAATAGCCCAAAAACTATAGTCTATCCTATTTCTGAAACTTTTTACTAAATTCAAATCCGATGGTCAGAGAGAAATTTATGACAATTTTCCCAATTTCACCTGTTTCAGATGGATTTCTGAAGCCTGCAAAAACCCTATCTTCCTTGGATCATATTTGCAAAAATGTAGAAAGACAAGATCTAAAATTCATATCACCACAATTTTGGCTACATGTGGTTTCAATTTCAGCTTCTGAAGCTTCATAGAAAAAATGTTATATCGAAAAATGCATGATGGCCTACTTGAAGCAGTGAAACCCTATAATCCAAAGCTATGATACCAAATCTTATGCAACCAACTCACAAAATAGAAGAAGAGATAGATCAATGACTTCAAAATTATCCTCTTCGAGTGTGGAAACCTCCTTTTCATTACACAAATGAACAATTCTTGGATGATTCAAATGACAAAACCTCCTTTCTATATATACGAGTCTAAGGGGTCACAATATAATCAAAGCAAACATAATAATAATATTGTAAGGGAAAAACAATAACAATAGTGGGCTTCTATGGGGCACAATAATAACAATATGGGGACTACATGGGAACAACAATAACAATAAGGGACTACAATGACAATAAAAATGTGATAATAAACTAGCATTATACGGACCTAACACCCTTTCTCATGATTTTATTTATAAGGAAATTTAGCAGCATAGTGACCTACTCTTCCATGGGGAAAACATTAAAAAGAAAGCTTACCTTTCAACACGCTAGTTCTTACTTGGAGCTACTTCACAAAATTAGTGTCTTGTTTGTTCGAAATATAACCTATTTCCTTAGCCTCTTTTTTCTTTCCCTTTGTTTGTGGATTTGAAGGTTTCTTCTCTCATACCTGATTTACACCCTTTTCTCATCTAATCAGTTGTCAAGATCTCATGGAGATGTTCAACACTGAGATTCTTTAAGTCCTGCATTTCTTCAATGGAAGGGACTTTGGAATCGAACTTTTAGGTTAGGTATCTTAAAATATTTTCAATAATAGTATAATCCTTTATTTCGTCACCAATATTTCTCATTGATTTAACAATCTCATCTACTCTAAGAAAAAATCTTGCAATACTTTCATGATCACGCATTCTAAGAGTCTCATACTGAATTCTAAACATTTGAAGTTTAGCCCATTTTACCTTAATGGCTTTGGACAAGATTATTCCATATTTCTTTTGTTTTATTTAGCTACATGACTTTCACAGGCTCAAATTCAGCCAAACTTCCCAAGATAGCATTGAATCCTTTGCATTGATCTCATATTGTTTCTTCCCTACATCATCTGTGGGAATAGAGGTTGGGTATTGATATCCACCTTCAACAGTTTACCATACATTAGCTGCTAGTGCTGCAAATATGCTCTCATTCTGACATTCCAATATACAAAGTTAGTTCCATTAAAAGAAGTTGGATTAAGAATACTCCCTCTTGACTTTTGATATTGATGTATCTCCCTTTAAGCGATCAAGCTTCTTCGAAGATAACTTCTTTCATTCCAATTGTTAGGAAAAATACTAAGGGAGGGTTGAATAAGTATTTTGTATCTTTCAATAGTGATTTAACTTAACCAATTTATTATTAATTCATTCACCATCTATAATGAAAAAATTAATATATTAATCACGACACATAAGAAACACATATAGAACACTATTAGTTTAGGTGGAAACCTAATGTGGGAGAAAACCACCATTTCTTTCTTATCATATAAAGAAAATATTCTACATTTTTGTACTGGTGCAGATTCTTAAAATTATGCAAGAACCAACATGAAGGATGGTACAACCTCCACACATTCTCCAACATCAACTGGAAGGGAGCTACAACCCTCTGAACTTGTTTACAGACTCCTACAAGAAGGGAGCTCCTACCCCATTTTTTTGAAGGATGCAACCCTTAACTCCTAGTAGACCACTTTTAAAATGTTACATACAGGATCCACCTGTCAAAAGATCATCAAACAACTTGTAGGCAACCTTTCATCAAATTTTCATACTAGACCCACACCAACAATAAACCCCAATAAATATCCAAAATGAAGTACAAATTTGAATCACTCAATCTCTGTAAATCAACTAAATATCTGAATCATTAAACTACTAAATATAGAACCGTACATTCGTGTTTCCTCTCCATAACATCTGTATATAGGTCTCAAATCACTGACTGAAAACACTGTCAACCTAAATCACTGTGCTAATCAATAAATTATTGAAAGATTGAATCTCAACAGTTATATCAATACTGGTAACCCAATCATAATGAACTAATCAATGATCATTAGACCAAGATACAATCTAATCAACAAAATCATCACTTCCATATACAAACCATTCTTAACATGACATCATTGATAAACGACAACAAATAGAATATATATCATCAACTGTCATCAATAGAAATTCAAACCCTAGTGCATATATGTGACATCCAGAAAACATATCGATGTCTATATGCTACTACCATGTATAACACCTGTGTATACATTTCAACATATTGATTAAATCATCAAAGAATTTATACGCGACAAATACTGAACGAGATCTGTGTATGTACGTATAATTTCTTAATAAAACGTGTGTATAGATCGTAAATCATTGAATCAATCCTTCACTGTAAACCCAATGCGTACTACACATTCCTTACTATGAAATCACAGGTCACTTTAGAATCATTCAAACATATCTCACATCATTTGATACTTAAACATAGACAAGGTAGTCAAGTAAAACCATTAGTACTCAATGCACTTTCAAATCGCTCAGACCTAAGCATCCTCCATGATCCCCAGTGCACACTTGTTTAAAATCAAATCACATATGAATAAAAAAAATTCTTCCACACACAAAACCTTGATCTCCATATCCTTATATATCCTTTTCCTTAGCCGATATCTTCAGTAAATCCTTTGTAATTTTTTTAGTATTCATTGACAAGAGCAAAAGAACATTGTCGCACTAATTATTATGGGCCAATACCATGGTGATGCCTCCTCGTATCAAGATTTTCATGGTTCGGAATCTGTAAAGGACTTTTACTCACAAGGCCTGTGTCTGTACGTGACCCTTCTTCACAGGAACCGTGTATACTTTCTCAAACTTCACTTTTGTCATTAATATGTAACTAAATTACCATTTCTCTGTCCATATCATCTGTAGCATCTGTACCAATCTGCATGAGTTCCATAATCATAATATTATTGTAATTTTGGCATCTTTATCAAGAAGGTTACATTAAGGAAAACACATTAGCTATAATGCCAAAAAACTATGCTTTGCTTGCATGGCTTTAATTATTCTCACTGAAGTTGGGTTCTACTTACCCTGCAACGTTTTTCTTTCTCCAACTTTATCTAGGCATTCAATTTCCTTTTCAAAATACTCAACTTTGGTTATGTGCATGTACAACTAGTATATTCCCAATAACATGATTTGCACACAAAATGAATCCAATTTTAAATGTGCTATAGTTGGCATATCGCTAATCTCAAACACACACAATTTCAAACAATAATTGGTTCTTCTCTTTGTACCGGTTGCCAACTATACTAGGCATGGTTCTACGTGCAATCCTTCGGCTAATTTGTATTTTTCACAAGATTAAAACTAATATATCTATAATTACAACTGAGATCAATTAAATAGAAATAATATGATTACACAACTTACCTTCCATCTCAATGATAAGTTATTAGTAGTCTTCATGATGATTATCCACAGATGTGTAGATTTTGGGCAGACTTTGTGCCACATTCCCCATAGATCAAACTTCCTAAGCATTGTAAATTTTTGGACGTGCATTTTTCTAGTGTGGGAATCCCCCCTTTTAGTGATTTCCCCTACAATTCCAACAATTCAACTGCTCTTTATTTTCATATATGCACTTCTCTCCTTTCATAGCTACACTATATTTCCACTGAAATCTATTTGCATTGGTTGAATGCATTATGTTATCCATGATAACACTTAGGAAATTTTATTCTTTTAGTCATTGGTCAAAATCAACTAGGGTTTTCAAAGTTTCTAAAAATAGGGTTCGTGATCATTGTCTTTTGGTCATCATGTCATGGTGTGGGGTCCATATAAGTTAAAAAGGGTTTTTTCATAAAGCTTCAATTTCAAATTTTTATGTGCCTCACGCTTATCCATCCATAATTGGCTTCTAAATACTTTTACAAAATTATGCAAAAAATCCAGTTATAAAAAAATGAGATTCGTTACGGAAGTCCTAACAGTTTCGTAGCAACTCCTCATAGTAAAACCATTTTTTGCTAAAAAATTGTTGTAGGTTTTGATGAAGGTTAAGGCAGGTCAAAAACTCAACAAAGGAGGTTCTAAAGGCATGTATTTAGCTTGAAAATATCAAGGAATACATCAGAACTTGCAGAGAGGTAGGAGAGGTGTTTTTTGAATTTACTACAAAAAACATTTGCTACTGTTGGGCATCGGATTCCCCCACAACATGTTTTGGGGCTCAAAGTCCAAGTTTTGGTCAAATGTATTATAAGACTCTGTGAATTGTAGGCGCTTAGCCTGAAGTATAGGTTGATTCATAGGGTTATCCATCCTAAGTTTTGTAATGTAATGTAATGTCATGTCGGCCTACCCATGGTCCATGGACCCTGGGATTGTATAAATAGGGCGAGGGTCTAAGTTGTAAAGATAGCTAAGGAGGTAGTGGATGAGAAAATTAGAGACAGAGCATAGAGTAAGAGTCTAAGTGTATTGGGTCATATTAGTAGGAAGAGGCTTTGCAGCTAAGTGCGCAGAGGCCTAGTAGAGTCTGTAGCTGAGGGTGCAGGGTGGTGATAGACTGTAACCTTGAGGAGAATAATAAAGAGAAGTTGATTCCAATTTTTGTGCATCTGATTGCTTATTTCATTCTGTACATTTAAATTGTTTTTTTTATTGCGCGCACTTATATGAATGCTGGATATACTATTAATTTTCATTAGAATTACATAGATAAGTTAAGTAATCAGATAATAATATGTTAATAGTGATGAACTTGGGTAATAACACGGATTGCGCCCCGAGTAGGGCTGCATGAAGACAGCATCACAGGTTGCGAGGGACTAATAGATGCGCGTAGCGACGTGCACGCAGGGGTATACCATGAACTACTAGAAGCTCATTAGACATCCCAAGGGTGTGGAAACATGGTTCTAGCACCCTCCCATACCACATCAGGTGAGACCTCAATCCGTGCTCCATGGACTGTTGCCGAAAGGGCCAATAGTACGGGGATTTGTTTGGCTAAATCACCTCTGAACCTAGGTCATGCCCGTACAAGCCAAAAAATGGTTCTGTTGCCAGGACCAGGATCTACATAAGGGATGTCTGATATCATGCCATTGGAATCCAAAAAAGAAAGAAATTGAAGGGTGGTTGGAAAAGAATATTCACGAGTTCGTGGCGCATGAAAACAAAAATCTGCGAGTATCTAAGGAATAGTGGTTGGAGTGCTACTTGTATACGGAAATCCATGAAATTTTCTTGCATCTTTTCCTTCTGAGCTATATGAGTGGATCGTGAAGCTAGCAGACAGTCAGGGAAGGTGTAGGCTTAACAAACCAATCGTGTGGACTTTGGAATTAGTGCGCAGACTAGAAGCATCAGGAGATAAGATCGCGTGAGTTGTGGACCATTGGCTCGACCGAATTATAGAAGGATTTATCATTGAGTTCGCAATAGACATGACCATCAACTACAGTGAGGCGGGGTGATGTTTCCTCAAGGGACCATGTTATAGCTCCAAATCTCACTCTTATGGTTTGTGATGCTGTACTCATGGCCTAGGGCAACCCCTCCTTCCAGACCTGGTCCTAAAATTTAAAAAGCAGTGTTTTATCCCTTATACGCGACATTGCCCTGAGTTAAACGCGTGTATACGCGGGTATGTGTATAGCCAACCCGCGTGTATGTATTAAAACACTTAAAAAAATATAACACTCCTTATTTCCGGGCGGAGATCGCGGGTTTTACCTACTGATCACCTGTTAGTGCCCGTGGCCCAACTATTCCCAACCAACTCCTAACTAAAAAACTACTTTGGAGATGGTATAAAAAGACCTCAAAGGGAAGGCCTAATGGAGGAGAGAATAGAGAGAAAGGTTATTATGCTGAGGTTTTTCCCTTGACCAGGTCTGAAGTCCCTTGTGCCTTCTGCACTTTCCCCATTTTGTACAGGAAACCTTTGTTTCCTTGTGTGTTGATGTTCATCCACCATTTATGACATCATGGAGAGAGTCATGGAAGGAGTTTTGTTAGAGGCTTGAGGTTGGAACGGATCCGGAAGGAAGCTTTGCTTGGAGCCTGCTGAAGGTGATTCAGGTGAACTTATTCTTTTTTATGTACTTTATTTGTCTATAATAAAAGAAACACATGTCTTGGTTCTCGAAATGAATCTTCTTTATGTTAATGATAGTCATGTTTAGAATTCATATGTAAATGGTTGTTTGGATTTCATAACTAACTACCTTTCTTTATAACATGAATATGGTTTCTTTATAAGTTTTGTCCATGTACTGTTGTGTTCTTTGAATTGGTTGTTTTGCAGGACAAAAGAGAAGAAGGGAACTCCAAGAAGGGTTTGGACCCTAAAGGCCTTCTCAAACGTAGGACCAAAGGTACGTACCCTTATCATAGAATTTTCTTACAATAGCATAATGGTTGTATGAATGCATGTTTCTTTGAATAGATAACTTTCAGTCTACTAGGGTTTCAACCCAAAAATCCCTAGGGGAGTAATTCCCTCTACCAGACCACGAGGTAAGTATATTAAATCTTTGAGCACTTGGATTAAGATGTTATTGTGTGAAAAGCAGGTTATGTGAATAAATTAATGTTTGGGACCACAAAAAGTGGGAAGGTCTACAAAAGCGAGAGTAGTGAGGAAATTGAAACCAATCCCTTAATTTCCCCCTCACAAGAAAGCAAGGAAGAGCTCGCGAAAGTTTCTCCAAGAAGCGTGGTCAATGTGATAAGGTAGCGAATTCTACGCTTACCACCTCCACCTACACCACCACTCGTCTCACCCTCCTCACCTCCATCTCCACCCACCCCACCTCCGCCACCACCACAGTTTAGTATGGAAAGTGCGATCAAACTACCGTATTCAGAGGAGTAGGGAATGAAGATCCGGACCAATTCTGGTTCATGGTAAGAGCAGTATGGTAAGGACAAGGAGTCATGGATGACAATATCAAAATGGCTACACTGGTCAGTGCATTACAGGATCACGCATTAACATGGTACATCAAGAACTCTAATGACCATCCAAATGTAGGAATTGCAGAACTCCAGACCGCGCTCAACAAGGAATTTAGCAAGCCAAAATCAGAAACACAATCAATCATTGGGTTTGAGGAGATCGAGATTCTCCCGGGCAAGACCCCCTAGGATCTGGACCAAATACTAAAGGGTATGATTCGCGAAGCTAGCATGACATTGACGGATGGACAACACCACGCATGGTTTGTAGTGTCACTAACACCACACTTAAGGATGGTGTTGTCATAATAAAAAATTTCCACCCAGGCCAAAGCTTTGGAGAGGGCGATGAGATTGCATGAGACCCCTATACAAGACCCTGGTCTGGGAGTCCAACAAATCCATGTGCAACTACAAAATTTGTGTCTAGAGATGGAAAGCTTGAAACAGGACAGGACACCTTAGCTAGAGGTGTGCGAGGAGTTATGGTGCATAAACTGCAAAGGCCAGGGGCATGATAAGGACCATTGTCTAATGTTCATGAATTACTTGGCAAGAGGAGGGTCGATGCCACTAAGGGCTGTGGCACAAGCAGGACCAAGTGTGGCACCTACATTATGGTACATGATCTATTAGATAGGAGGAAAGCACACTACGGATAATTGTCATCTATTGCAGTAGTATACGCAAACGTCCCAACAATTGTTTTGTAATTTCTATAGGTTGGTATGCCATGATGAATGCACCTATAGAAGCTACGAACTAATGATGGATTGGACTCCTGCCTACAGGGTGTAGACCAAAATACGAGCCCTTAACCCAAATATAGGAATGGTGTGCGCTGGATTTCAGGGGCGTGGTCGAGGTCAAGGCGGAATGGGACTAGGAAGGGGTCACAAACAGCTAATTTGTTACAACTCTGGAGGGCCAAGGCACTATTCCCGCTGTTGTACAAACCTGACAAAGACATCATGCTTGTATTGTACTCAGTTTGATCATGAGTCAGAACACTGCCCTACCTTAATAGCGAGACTGCGTGAAAAAGGGGTACTTTAGCCCCCTTCGACTCGAAATTTGTAGATGATGAGGTCTGAGCCGTGTAAAGAAAACCTGAATGTAAACATAATGCTCAGGAGTGGTATGACCACTGGTGATGAAAAAGGGAAGGAGTCAGAAGAAAATGCATGGGTTCGCAAGGCTCCTACTAAGGAACCTGAATTTGATTTAGAACATGCAAAGGAGACATTCATGGAAGCTAAGAAGAGCTTCATGGAGGCCTCCACTTCAGGTAGTAAGGATCAACTAGAACCAGGGATGGATCCTTCAATGCTCACTACCTTTCTAGAGACATGAATGAAACTGATATGTGACAAAATGGCGGTAAAAGGACCAAAGGAACTTATCACTAGGTGCGAAGGGTCAGGAGAACTGCGCGTGGTCTGGAAACTTGGAAAGCATGCATTGCTCACAGGAAGGGATATGAGGTTGACTGCGCAAATCAGCAAGTATGAAATGGATCAGGTAATCCTAGATCTTGGATCAAACGTGAATGTACTGCCAAAACAAACATGGGAATGCATGCGAAGACCCATGCTATAGTGGTCTTCTATTCAGTTACGAATGGCAAACCAACATAAGATCTTGCCCACGGGAAGATTGCAAGGGGTAATAGTAGATATTGAAGTTGCGAGCGCGCAGGCGGATTTTGAAGTGATAGAGATTGTCGATGACAATAATCCCTATCCCACACTACTAGGAATAGACTGGGCTACTGATATGAACGAAGTCATAAATATGAAAAAGAGCAAAATGATCTCTGAGAAAAAGTCACTACGCATAGTAGTACCGCTAGATCCAGCTAAAGGAGCATGATACACTGAACCAGTGCACGACAATGATAGTGATGATGATCTCAATTGTATTCACAAGATAACCACATGAGATGAGAATTGGTTGAATCCAATTGTAGGTGGAAGGATTGCGTGGGAGTGTGAAAGCTCCTACACTTTGGATTTGGATGAAGAGATAGAGCAATGGTAGAATTGGCTGCATGAAGTAATAATGCTTAATTGCAACATGATGGTCAGATCATTGCACTGCATGACAACAGAAGCAAGGGATCTTCCTACATATGATGGGTTGATCGTAGTCGATGAATTTCTGAACAAATTTAAAAGCGCAGTACTAGACGAGTAGCGGTTCAATTCTCTGAAGTGGGCACTGTGCACATCGCCCGCACGATGGTGGGGTACGCATCAAGGAAGTTTTGAGGACTGGTGCAGATGTAAAAGAATGAATCTCCTACGCTTTGGGAAACTACAGATATGGCTAGTAGACAAATATGATGAATGAGATGATCCATGCATACACCTCGCGAAATGGACCATGGTCTATGGGGAAGAGCCACAACCTGAATGGGTACATTTATTCTATCATACCCTGGATGTCCTACCCATGAAATGGTATATTGAGACGGAGCTTCGCCATGGTACAAGCGAATGGGATGTCTTATGTGAGGTATTTCTATTAACCTTCATGTTTGAAGATCATTGGTTAGATACTATTGATGATGCGCTACAGGCAATAAAAGCAGCTATCTTCAAAATACCCCAGGAGCCAATAGAAATACTTCAGCCAGAATGGGCGACACAGTTAAGCTGTGCACTAGAGTGTTACAATATAAATGTTGAGGAGGATGATGATGACTCATGAAATATTAACATTTCAGAAACAGAAGGCTGTCGTGATATTCGAGGACCATCACTTGAAGACCCTGACATCACTACATCGCTAAAGACAAAGCAGGTCAACATTGGAACAGAGGCAGAGCTGAAGTATGCAATGCTTGGGGACTATTGGGACGATGCCATGGTGGATAAGGTCGCTGAGTTACTCTGTGAATACCAAGACTTGTTCCCAACCAAAATTACAGACTTTAAAGGGATCGTTGGAAACCTAGGGATGATGAAGATCACCTTGAAACCTGACGCAAAGCCAGTTAAGCAACGACCTTACCGCTTGAATCTGAAATATAGAGAAAAGGTCTACGATGAATTAGACAAAATTCTCACAGCTAGAATTATTGAACCAGTGGAAGAATCCGAGTAGGTGAGTCCTATGGTAGTACAGGAGAAAAAATAGAAGGGAAAAATAAGAATATGCATGGACCTCAGGAAGCTGAATGACGCCTGTGTACACGATCCATTCCCGACAACATTCACAGATGAAGTACTGGAGAATGTTGGCCATTAGGAAGCATACTTATTCATGGATGGGTTCTCAGGGTACCATCAGATCAAGATTGCACTGAAAGATAGGAGCAAAACGACCTTCACAATAGAATGGGGTTGCTTTCAATACACCATTATGCTGTCTAGACTGAAGAATGCGCCAGCTATATTTTCGCACATCATTATGGTTGTGTTCAAAGAATACATCCACAAGTGCTTGGAGGTCTATTTGGATGATTAGGCTATCTTTGGATGATTGCCACCCCACCACCTACCATCACCCTTCCCCTACCACACCCCATCGCCGCCCTCCCTCCCATGGTATCCTCATCCCACTGTCTCCCTCCATCCCATGACCTCCACATGGTAGTGTCACAAAGGGCCATATGATAGTTGTTTTATGGAAAATTCTCTTCTATGGATAGAAGTGAATCCCCTATATCTAGTGGCTTATCTAGAAAAAATAGAAGCCAAAAAGGAAAATGGTTTCCTTAGAGAAATTAATAAATGGAATAAAGGCTTACTTGTAATCTATTGCTATTCCTCCTCTTCTATTTTATTGCAGACTTTTGGTCCAACTCCAATTACTATAAATGAATGTTGTAAAAAAATCACAACAAACAAGAGAAATACAAGAGCTCCATAGCATAAACTAATATCTTTATTCAATGAGTCAAGTGGGCATTGAAATACGTATGCATCAAATGCACACAAAGCATAGGAAAACAAATCTTCTATATTAATGAAATGTAGGAGAAGATTACAACCCTTTTTATAATTCTCGATAATGTAAAATCTCCCACCAAACTTTTCCTTCCTTAGCAACAAGGCAAGACTTTTGTTATGGTGCAACCCTAACCCCCTTATTTATGTAATAAGGTTGATTCATAGTTATAGTTAGTTAAAGAGTCAATAAAGCCCATATTAATAATTGTAAGTGGTTGACCTGCATTTAAAGAAGGGACCACAGTTAGTTGCAAATGGGCTATGGTATTAGATAGATGATAATAATAAGAACCATGGTGCTGACCCATGGTATTGTATGTATGAATCCTATATAAAGGATAGAGACTTCCCTTGAGGAGCATAATGTCATATTTTGTAATTGAGCCCAGCTCTATTGGAGGTTGCCCCCTCGAAGAGGCAAGTGAACATTGATTTCCTTTCTAAATAATAAAATACATGCTGTTATTTTTTATTGTTCTGTGTTCTAGGTATATTTCTTCACATATTTGGTATTTAGGTATATTCTCACAGGTCAAGAGCATAACAAGTGGTATCAGAGCACTTTCTAGGGCTGGTGGGATCTCCATTTTTAGCAGATTTTATTTATTTTTGGCTAGAGAGGTGTTTCATCGTCTTTAAACCATGGGATTTGTTGTTGAGCGCATAAACTTGCAGATTTGGGGAGGCATTCACGCAAGAAATACAAGAGGTGGTCACGCTTGTTGGACTCCCTTGTAACCTCTGTGGGTACCTCTTCGAGTAGTAGCACATTAGACAGAACCATGCACGAACTGTCTTCCAAGTACCCTCTGGGTATATTGGAAGCCCCCTAGACACTCTTTAAACCTCACCATAGATAAACCGTCAGTCATCTTGCTGCTACAGTACACCGAGAACAACACTCGAGGAGATTACTCATGTGTATGATAGGGTAGTTGGGTTGTACGGCTAAGGGTATGGTTGATCCTCCTTGGTTAGTGCCCTGAAATATTGGGCTGAGTACTAATGTCGGACCCTTATGTATATTGCAATCTGTAGCACCTAACACTCCTTGAGACCATAGTTCCCTTGTCTCTCTCTAGATCACGCATCATCCTTGTTAGATCAAATCTAGAAGATTGGGTTCTGTTGCAGCCACAACAATCAGTTCCACCATTCAGATCTATGATATCCACCATTTAGATCTATTAGATCTACCAATCAGATCTATCAGATCCGCCATTCAGATCTAGTAGTAGGGGTTCGATCACTGCCACAATCCTACTCATACTCTGCAGTTGAGGGTTTCGCCAACATATCTGACTATTTGTGTGGCTCCCATACCTGGGCATGATTCTCGCTGGACATTGGACAGAATTAACTTTTTTGGGAATCGGTTACCGCAGTATTCCTAAGCGAGGAGTAAAACTCCTTTCCAAGTAAATAAATAAATAAATTCTAAGACCCTCCCGAGATGCTTATAGGAGACTTAGCCCATAAGAATCAGGTTCATAAGCTGAGCAAGGTGGTACCATTGACTTGTCAGCGTCAAAATTTTGGGTGGTCCCAATTTTTTTTCACAGTAATGCCAAGTGCACCGGATCTATGCATGGTACAAACCAGAGCTCAAGCTATCACCAATGAGAAGATAGACACCCTTGACCAAAAGTTGGAGACATTAACGAAGTAGATCCACACCTTAAATGACACAATCACAAAGGGCAAGTTGGAGGAACAATCAGAGGCATATGATTTTAATGAAAACCTTGAGGGCGAGTCTAGCCATTCTCTTCACTTCTATGGAAACCACCAACATTTACCGCCTCGACCACCCAAGCTGGAAATGTATAAATTTCATGGCTCTCATCCAGCCATATGGCTAGCACAAATGGAGCAATATTTCACATTGAATCACATCAAAGATGATGCGACTAAGCTAAGTGTGGGAAGCCTGTACTTGGACCAAGAAAGATGGAAATGGGGTGGAAGTGGCATAAATGCTACTATGCAATGCCAATGACTTGGAAAATATTCTCAAAAGCCCTTTCTGATCGCTTTGACCATGAATCTAACTTTTTGGGTCATCTTACTAAGATCCAACAGACAGGCACAGTGCAAGAATATATTAAAGCCTTTGAAGCATTAGCCTTCCGCACAAGAGTTCTAGCAGATGAATTCTACCTTGAATGTTTTGTCAATGGTCTCAAAGATGCCATGCAAGCCCATGTCTGGCTACAACACCTAGTCTAATGGTTGGCAGCTTGCAAGATAGCTCATGAAGTAGAACGTGTGTTAGCAGCCTAGTCGACTTGTCCAAATTTCATAGCCAAGGGACCCCACCAAGGCTCTGAGAACTACCCAAAAACTTAAGGTTCAAAAGGTGTCACCAGCGGAAATCGTGGAAAGAAGAAAGCAAGGATTTTGTTACTACTGTGATGAGAAATACTCCTCGGAGCATAAATTCAAGGAACCCAAATTCTTTCAAATTGATGCTACTGATCACAGTTCATCTAATGAAGCCCCACCATTTTAGGGACCCAAAGAGGAAGATGATGACAACCAGATGGACAATGAGCTCCTAGCTACACCTGAAGAAATAATTATCTCGCTTCATGCTTTAGCAGGAATTTCATCTCCCCAAACTCTCAAAATCAAAGGTTTTATTAAGCATCACCTTGTAGTAGTCTTGATTGATAGTGGCAGTACACATAACTTTATCCATCAAAGAGTCCTTGAAGCGATGCATTGTTTTTTCAGAGAAGTCTCTAATTTCCAGGTACAGATTGCTGATGGGGGGACAATGAAATGTGAAGGCCACTGTGAAAATGTCAAACTTCAAATGGGGGATTAACACGTAAAGACCCACATGTTTGCCATCAACATGGGTGGGTGTGACATTGTCTTGGGTGAAGAATGGCTCCGCACACTTGGCCCAATCAAAATGGGTTTCCAGGAGTTATATATGAGCTTTAAGCAGAATAACTACACATATATCCTCTGCGGACTCCAGGCAGGTGCTCCTTCTATCATCAGCTTGCATAGGATGCAAAAATTGTTAAAAAAGGGCCACCATGGAGTTATAGCCCAATTTAATGCCATCTATGCCTTCAAACCCACTTTCCTTCATATTCATCCTGAGATGAAATAGGTCTTAAACAACCATCTACAGGTCTTTGACAAGCCTCATGAGCTTCCACCCTTAAGAGGGGAATATGATCATAGCATTACTTTGGTCCCAGGGGTTTAACCACCAAATGTGCACCCATATAGGTATCCTTTGTTAGGGTCCCACCCTAACCCCCTTATTTATGTCATGGGATCACGTCATAGTCAAGAGTCAATAAAGCCCATATTAATATTTGTAAGTGGTTAACCCGCAATTAATGACGGGACCACAGTTAGTTGCAAATGGGCGGTAGTATTAGATAGATGGTAAATGGGCGGTAGTATTAGATAGATGGTATTAATAAAACCCACGGTATTGGCCCGTGGTATTGCATGTATGAGTCATATATAAAGGATAGAGACTCCCTGCGAGGAGTATCGTGTCTTGTTTTTGTAATCGAGCTCTGCTCTATTGGAGGTTGCCCCCTCGAAGAGGCCTGTGAACATTTCTCTCTGAATAATAAAATCATTGCTATTCTGTGTTCTGGGTATCTTTTCTTCGCATATTCTGTGTTCTGGGTATCTTTTCTTCGCATATTCTGTGTTTGGGTATTACTTTGCAGGTTAAGAGCATAACAAGTGGTATCAAAGCACTTTCCAGGGCTCGGTGGGATCTCCAATTTTTAGCAAAATTTTTTTTGGCTAGAGACGTGTTCCGGCGTCTTTAAACCACGGGATCTGTCGTTAAGCGCATAAACCTGCGGATTTGGGGAGGCATGCACATAGGAAATACAAGAGGTGGTCACGTCTGTTGGACTCCCTTGTAACCCCTGTGGGTACCCCTTCGAGTAGTAACACATTAGACAGAACCGCGCACGGACTGTCTTCCACGTACCCTCTGGGTATATAGGAAGCCCCCTAGCTCCCTTGAAACCTCGCCATAGATTAACCTTCGGCCGTCTTGCGGCTACAGTACACCGAGAACAGCACTCGGAGAGATTACTCGCCCGTACGATAGGGTAGTCGGGTTGTACGGCTAAGGGTACGGTCGACCCTCCTTAGTTAGAGCCCTGAAACATTGGGCCGAGTACTACTGTCAGACCCTTATGTATATTGCGATCTGTAGCACCTGACACTCCTCAAGACCATAGTTCCCTTTCTATCGGGGGATCAGACATCATCTATTCCAGATCAGCAAGTGCAACAGCAGCAGACATCAGTCCCGCAGCTCCATCAGATCAGCAACAGCAGTTGTTCCACCATTCAGATCTCTCAAATCCACCGGATCGGAGTAGTTGTGAAGGATTCCTGTACTTGGATATACTTTTCGCAAGACTTTTGGCAGCATTGACATTTTGAGGATTTGGCGACTGCAGTATTGATCAGGATCTGAGATCTTCCGGGGCGTTTGTTGGTGATCTAGCCCATCAGAATCAGGACGACGAGCTGAGCACGGTGGTACCATTCAATTTCTTAGTAAAAAAATTTTAGGCGGTCCCAATTTTTCATCAGGTTGGTGTATGGTAGAAACTCGCACTCAAGCGATGGCCAATGAAAGGATAGACAAAATTGAAGACCATGTGAACTCCCTCCAAACTGCGGTGAAGGATATCCAACTTGAGCTTAAAGGAATAAGTCTCCAGATACATGATGCACTCTCGAAGGGCAAGGAGCCAGCCCACGAGGAGGCGTATAATGGCCATGAATACCATGAGGGTGAGTCTAGCCACTCTCCGCACGTCTGGCACACCCATCCACCACCCAGTCAGCGACCTCCCAAGTTGGATATGCATAAATTTGACGGTTCTCACACGTCCGCATGGCTAGCACAAATGGAGCAGTATTTCCAATTGAATCATATCATAGATGAGGGGACTAAGCTTATGGTGGGCACCATGTACTTGGACAATGAATGATGGCAATGGAAGGAATGGCATCAGCGTTGCAATGGACATTTTCAGAATTGGGCCCAATTTGCCAAAGCTCTTCGAAATCGCTTTGAACAGGAAGACTCTTTTTTGGGGCGTCTCACTAAGCTCCGACAGACGGGTATAGTGGAGGAATATATTACTGCTTTTGAAGCCTTAGCCTTCCGCACTAAGGGTCTCAGAGATGAGTTCTACATGGAATGCTTTATCAGCGGTCTTAAAGAAGCCATCAAAGCTCAGGTTCTACTCCACCACCCTTCCACATGGACAGAGGCTTGCCAGGTAGCTCGTAAGGTGGAACGTGCATTAACAGCCCAATCCAGCCGCCCCAACTTCCCCGCTAAAGGTTGTCCCTCATAGGATCCCAACACGACTCAGACACTTAAGATTCAAAAGGTGTCACCTGCGGAAATGGACGAAAGAAGGAAGCAAGGACTATGTTACTACTGTGATGAAAAATATTCCCCGGGTCATAAATGCAAAGAGCCCAAGTTTTTTCAAATAGATGCCACTCACTACAGCTCCACCGAGGAAGATCCACCACTTGAGGAACCAGAGGTGATCGAAGAAGATAACCAAAAGGAGATTGTATCTGATGAACCAATTATTTCGCTAAATGCATTGGCAGGAATTTCTTCCCCTCAAACTCTCAAAATCAGGGGTTTTCTTAAACATCGCCCAGTAGTAGTCTTGATTGATAGTGGAAGTACCCATAATTTCATCCATCAAAAGATTGCTAAAGCAGCACATTATTTTGTCCGGGCAGTTTCTAACTTCCAAGTCCAGATTGCAGATGGGGGCACAATGAAATGTGAAGTTCGTTGTGAAAATGTCAAACTTCAAATGGGGGATTATCAATTGAAAACCCACATGTTTGCAATACACATGGGGGGTTGCAACATTGTCCTAGGCGCAGAATGGCTCCGCACTCTTGGGCCAATCACAATGGATTTCCAGGAGTTATATATGAGTTTTAAGCAGAACAACTCCACACATACCCTCCGTGGACTACAGGCGAGAGCCCCCTCTATCATCAGCTAGCATAGGACGGAAAAATTGTTAAAAAAGGGCCATCATGGAGTGGTAGCTCAATTTAATGCCATCCAGGTAGTCGACACCATGTCTCTGCCAATTCATCCTGAGATGCAACAGATTTTAAATAAACATCGGACGGTCTTTGACAAGCCTCATGAGCTTCCACCCTCGCGAGGGGAACATGATAATAGCATCACATTGGTTCCAGGGGCCCAACCCCCAAATGTGCAGCCATACAGATATCTGTTCACCCAAAAGAATGAAATAGAAAAAATCATCAAGGAATTGTTGGAAGCAGGTGTCATTTGTCCCAGCATTAGTCCTTATTCATCCCCAGTGGTCATGGTCCTCAAGAAAGATGGGGAGTGGCGGATGTGTCCCGACTTCAGGGCCCTCAATAAGTTGACAGTCAAAGATAAATTTCTCATCCCGGTGGTTGACGATTTGCTGGACGAACTCAATGGGGCTCAATTCTTCACTAAGTTGGATCTTCGCTCAGGCTACCACCAAATTCGCAGGAAGGAAGTCGACATTCCCAAGACAGCTTTCAGAACTCATGAAGGCCATTATGAGTTCCTGGTCATGCCATTGGGTCTCTGTAATGCCCCCTCTACTTTTCATAGCCTTATGAATCACCTCCTCAAACCATATCTCATAAAATTTGTCCTTGTCTTCTTCGATGACATCCTCATCTATAGTGGCACTTGGGTGGCACATCTTCAGCATGTAGATCTACTCTTGCAACTGCTCCGCACGCATAAATTATTTGTCAAGATGTCTAAGTGTTCGTTTGGCATGGAAGAAGTTGAGTGTTTGGCCCACATTGTGGGGCGTGAAGGTGTCAAGGTGGACCCCAAAAAGATCCAGGCAATGCAAGAATGGCCTCAACCTAAGACCTTGAAAAGCTTGAGAGGATTTTTGGGTCTCACAGGCTATTATCGTAAATTTGTCCGCAACTATGGCCGCATAGCGAAGCCCCTAACTCAACTCCTAAAGAAAAATTCATTCTTCTGGAACGAGGAAGCACAACAGGCATTTACCACTCTCAAAACCGCCATGTGTTCCACTCCCGTCTTAGCACTACCTGACTTCACCAAATCCTTTGTCATTGAATGTGATGCTTCGGGTACAGGTATTGGAGTGGTCTTAATGCAGGAAGGGCGACCATTGGCCTTCACCAGCCAACAACTAAGTGGGAGGAATCTGGGCCAATCTACCTACGAGAAGGAAATGATGGCCATCTTACATGTAGTCGAGACCTGGCGACCTTACTTGTTGGGGCGACGTTTCCAAATCCTGACAGATCATCACAGTCTTAAATATTTTTTGGAGCAACGCCTATCTTCCCCACAACAAAATAAATGGTTAGCCAAAATGTTGGGATATGATTATGAGATCATTTACAAGAAAGGGAAAGACAACAGTGTAGCAGATGCATTGTCGCGCCAATTTGAGGAGGAAAGTACTCTGCTCGCAATTTCCCTCCCCATTCCAGACTGGATTGAAGAGGCTCGTAGGGAATGGTTTTCACATCCCGGGATCTCCCAACTCATTTCTCAATTGCAGGTAGATCCTAATTCCAGCAAGGGCTACTCGTGGCAGAATGATATTCATCGCTACAAGGACAAAGTCGTAATATCACCAACATCCACCCTCAAAAGTCGCATTTTGGCAGAATTGCACTCATCTCCCATTGCAGGACATTCGGGCTTTCAGAAGATGTATGCTCGCACCAGAAGATCATTTTTTTGGACAGGCATGAAACAGGACATCCTTACTTTCGTAGCAGAATGTGATGTCTGTCAACGCCACAAAGGGGAAACCGTCAACACACCAAGCACATTACAACCATTGCCCATTCCGGCGTCAATTTGGACGGAGGTCTCCATGGATTTCATTACAGGCCTTCCAAAGTATGGGAACAAGTCAGTCATCATGGTGGTTGTGGACCGACTGTCGAAGTATGCTCATTTCTGCGCCCTACCCCAACCGTTTACACCAACTTTGGTTGCTCAAACTTTCATGGATCAGATCTTCAAATTTCATGGCATGCCCACTTATATTGTGTCCGACCGCGACCCGATCTTCACCAGTAATTTTTGGCAGGAACTCTTCAGAATACAAGGCACTCAACTCAAACTCAGTACTTCGTATCATCCGCAAACAGATGGTCAAACCGAAGCCGTCAACAAATGTCTAGAAACCTACCTTAGGTGTTTCACTTCAGAAAAGCAACACCTTTGGGTACAGTGGTTACCTCTGGCTGAATGGTGGTATAACACCAACTATCATGCCACCACCAAAATGACTCCCTATGAAGCAGTCTATGGTCAACTTCCGCCTTCCCCTACTTCTTATCTCACGGGGTGCTCCAAAGTACAAGCCGTGGATCAACTCCTACAACACCGCGCAACCATGCTCGCCCATCTGCGCGAGAATCTTCATCAAGCTCAGAACCGTATGAAGCAACAGGCCGACCAACATCGCTCAGAGCGCCAATTTCAAGAAGGGGATTAGGTCTTTTTGAGGCTGCAACCATATAAGCAAACATCACTCAAAGACAAGGGTTGTCAAAAGCTCTCTCCAAAATTCTACGGACCATACCAAGTACTTCAGCGCATTGGAGAAGTGGCTTACAAGTTGGCTTTGCCACCTACAGCAAATATCCACCCAGTTTTCCATGTATCGTGCCTCAAGAAAGTGATTGGGAACAATTGCCGAGTTCAAACCAGTCTACCTGAATTGGACGAAGAAGGGTCCATCTGGCTTCAACCTGAACAAGTTCTAGACACATGAGACAAGCACCTGCGTGGCCGCATGATTAAGGAGGTCCTCGTCAAATGGAAAGACACCTCTCCGGAAGATGCAACTTGGGAACGAGCCACTATTCTTCAACAGTTTCCGCAGCTTCAGCCTTAAGGACAAGGCTAGTCTTAAGGGGGAGGGCATGTTAGGGTCCCACCCTAACCCCCTTATTTATGTCATGGGATCATGTCATAGTCAAGAGTCAATAAAGCCCATATTAATATTTGTAAGTGGTTAACCCGCAATTAATGACGGGACCACATTTAGTTGCAAATGGGTGGTAGTATTAGATAGATGGTAAATGGGCGGTAGTATTAGATAGATGGTATTAATAAAACCCACGGTATTGGCCCATGGTATTGCATGTATGAGTCATATATAAAGGATAGAGACTCCCTGCGAGGAGTATCGTGTCTTGTTTTTGTAATCGAGCTCTGCTCTATTGGAGGTTGCCCCCTCGAAGAGGCTTGTGAACATTTCTCTCTGAATAATAAAATCATTGCTATTCTGTGTTCTGGGTATCTTTTCTTCGCATATTCTGTGTTTGGGTATTACTTTGCAGGTTAATATCATAACATCCTTTCACCCAAAAGAATGAAATTGAAAAAATCATCAAGGAACTCCTAGAAGTCGGTGTCATTCATCCTAGCATTAGTCCTTATTCATTGCCTATGGTCATGATGCTCAAAAAAGATGGGGAATGACATATGCGTCTAGACTTAGGGCCCTCAACAAGCTGACGGTCAAAGATAAATTTCCCATCTCAGTTATTGATGATTTTTTGGATGAACTAAATGGGGCTTAATTATTTACTAAGCTCGACCTTTGCTTGGGCTATCACCAAATTCGCATGAAAGAAGTAAACATTCCAAAGACTTCTTTCCGAACTCATGAAGGCCATTATGAATTCCTGGTCATGCCATTTGGTCTCTGTAATGCCCCATCCACTTTTCAGAGCCTCATGAATCACCTGCTCAAACCATATCTCATAAAAATTTTCCTTGTTTTCTTTGATGACATCCTCATATATAGCCTCACCTGGGAAAAACATCTTAAGCATGTATATCTACTCTTGCAACTGCTCTAGAAGCATAAATTATTTGTCAAATTATCCAAGTGCTCTTTTGGCATGGAAGAAGTTGAGTACTTGGGCCAAATTGTGGGGCATGAAGGTGTCAGGGTGGATCCCAAAAGGATTCAGGCAATGCAGAATTGGCCTCAACCAAAGACCTTGAAGAGCTTGAGAGGATTTTTGGGTCTCACTAGCTATTATTGCAAATTTGTCCACAATTATGGTCGCATTGCTAGACCCCTCACTTACCTTCTTAAGAAAAATTCATTCCTCTGGAATGATGAAGCACAACAGGAAATTATACCTATCAAACATGCCATGTGTTCCACTCTCATATTGGCACTGCCCGACTTCACCAAATCTGTTGTGATTGAATGTGATGCTTCAGGTACGGGTATTGGGGTTGTCTGAATGTAGGAAGGTCGACCCTTGGCCTTCACTAGCCAACAACTAAGTGGGACAAATCTAGGACAATCTACCTATGAGAAGGAGATCATGGCCATCTTACATGTAGTGGATACCTGGCGACCATACTTATTGGGGTGGTGTTTCCAAATCCACATAGACCACCAAAGCCTTAAAATTTTTTTGGAGAACGCCTATCCTTGCCACAACAAAATAAATGGCTAGCAAAAATGTTGGGATATGATTATGAGATAATTTACAAGAAAGGGCGCGAAAATATCGTAGCGAATGCTTTATCACACCAATTTGAGGAGGAAAGCACCTTGCTAGAAATTTCTCTTCCCATTCCAAGGTGGATTGAAGAGGCTCACAAGGAATGGTTTTGACATCCTTTGCTCTCCCAACTCATTAATAAATTTCAGGCAGATCTAAATTCCACAGTGGGCTACTCTTGGCAGGATGAGATTCTTCACTACAAGGACAAAGTAGTGATATCACCAACATCCACCCTCAAAAGACACATTTTGGTAGAGTTGCACTCATCTCCCACTACAGTCCATTAAGGCTTTTAGAAGACTTATGCTCGCACTCAACATTCATTCTTTTGGACAGGCATGAAGAAGGATATTATTACTTTTGTAGCTGAGTGTGATGTGTGTCAACGCCACAAAGGAGAAACATTCAAATCCTCAAGCACATTACAACAATTTCCCATCCCTACCTCAATCTAGATGGAGGTTTCTATGGATTCCATTACGGGTCTTCCGAAGTTCGGCAACAAGTAAGTCATCATGGTGGTTGTGGACAGACTTTCTAAGTATGCTCATTTTTGCACCCTACTTTTACACCAGCTTTGGTGGCTCAATATTTCATGGACCAGATCTTCAAATTGCATGGCATGCCCACTTCCATTGTGTCTGATCGTGACCCGATCTTCACCAATAACTTTTGGCAGGAACTCTTCAAGCTACAAGGTACCCAACTACAACTTAGTACTTCCTATCATCCCCAAACTGATGGTCAAATTGAAGCAGTCAACAAATGTCTAGAGACCTACCTCAGGTGTTTCACTTCAAAAAAGCAACATCTATGGGTATAGTGGTTTCCTCTAACCGAATGGTGGTATAATACTAAATATTTGCCACCACCAAAATGACTCCATATGAAGCAGTTTATGGTCAACTCCCTCCTTCACCTACTTCTTATATCCAGGGATGCTCGAAGGTACAAGTAGTGGATCAACTCGTACAGAACCGTGTAACCATGCTGGTCCACCTCAAAGGTAATCTACATCAAGCTCAAAATCGCATGAAGCAACAGGCAGACCAACATCGTTCAGATCGCAAATTTCAAGAAGGGGATCGGGTATTCTTGAGGATGCAACCATATAAGCAAACATCACTCAAAGACAAGGGTTGTTAGAAATTATCTCAAAAATTCTACAGACCATATCAAATACTTTAGCGCATCAGAGAAGTAGCCTACAAGCTAGCCTTGCCACCCACAACAAAAATCCATCCCCTCTTCCATGTCTCATGCCTCAAGAAAGTGGTTGGGAACCATTGTAGAATTCAAACTAGTCTACTAGAATTAGATGAAAAAGGTTCGATCTGGCTCCAACCTGAACAGGTTTTTGACACGCAAGAACAGAACCTGCACGGCCACATGATCAAGGAATTTCTCGTCAAGTGGAAAGAAACCTCTCCAGAAGATGCGACCTGGGAACCAGCCACTGTTCTTCAACAGTTTCCATAACTTCAGCCTTGAGGACAAGGCTATTTTTATGGGGGAGGGCATGTTAGGGTCCAACCCCAACCCCCTTATTTATGTAATAAGGTCGATTCATAGTTATAGTTAGTTAAAGAGTCAATAAATCCCATATTAATAATTGTAAGCGGTTGACTCGCATTTAAAGAAGGGACCACAGTTAGTTGCAAATCGGCCATGGTATTAGATAGACGGTGTTAATAAGAACCATGGTATTGTATGTATGAATCCTATATAAAGGATAGAGACTCCCCTTGAGTAGTGTCATGTCTTATTTTGTAATTGAGCCCAGCTCTATTGGAGGTTGCCCCCTCGAAGAGGTAAGTGAACATTGCTTTCCTTTCTGAATAATAAAATGAATGTTGTTATTTCTTATTGTTCTACATTCTGGGTATATTTATTCACATATTTGGTATTATGGTATCTTCTTGTAGGTCAAGAGCATAACACCTTCAATCACAACTCAAGGATGCTAATGCATCCTTAGGTAAAAAGGAACAACATCATGGCATAGCTAAGAGTCTCCTAAAGCCAACCCAGACTCTATGGGAGGCAATGAATTTATGGGGTAAAAGTGTTAGTTTAGCATTTACCAATCTAGGCTTGGGATCCACATATGAAGTAGGATAAGCTCTAGGGATAAAAGATGGGACCTCTAGAGTAGGATAGGATAGCAATTAAAGATCTCAATCAATAGTAAATGGTTAAAACAACCTTAGACGCTTCTGGAAGAAGTTTCATAAATATTTTTTATTTTTCCCAAAGTTTTTGAACCATTGCACCTACAAAGTAGAGAAACATGCACTAGTCATTGCAGGTGCTCAATTATGCAACATACGACCATCGTAGCTGGACTAAAAGGCAAAGTGTTTTGGGGCCAAAAATAAGTTTTTAAGATGATAAACCCATAATTCTTGGACTTTTTGTAGAATCAATACTTAAGGCATGCAAAGGGATAATGAAAAGGTTTCAAGGATGTTGATTGATCTGGTTTTCAAACCATTTGAATGAATTCAACAAAATGACTTGTAACAATAGTGATGAGCTGCAAGGACCCTTGTGACACTAGACACATGGTCATTATGGAAAAATCCACATGGTAAGTACAACTTCTAAGGAGGATCGAGGTCGACCCCCCTTATGCTAGGATGCCCTTTAAAGTTTAACAACCAGGCCTTATCTCCAACATTTGACCTAGGTCAAGGTCAACCCCTCTCTGCCTAGTGTCGAAATACAATGGGTCATTGTCGGCCTGACCCTTGACCTGCCAACATCCCGACCCCTTTGACCTCTAACTTGCGAGTTGTGGAGAGTCAGGTTTCCCTACTGACGGTTGGGGCAAAGGCCACCGAAGGTCAGGACTTGTGGCCGACCTTCTCAGCATTGAATTTTTGAACCACAATTAAATTTTAACTTGAAAATTTTACCAGTTTTCCAACACTTTAATAGATTGGCCATTTTTCTAGCTTAGCAAGATTTTCAAACATTTATTCCTATACCTAATGATCATTAAAATAAGAAGAAATTCATGTAAAAACATGAGAAATAGTTAGTCATAACCAATATATAAAATCTGCAACACTTTCAAGTGCATTCATTTGCAAAATTAGATAGAAATGTAGTGTCTCATTAACATAGAAGAAACTTGATTTCTTTGGATCAAAAACCCTGTCAACAGAGCAAATAAGTGATCAAGTCTCAGAGGCTATGAGGGATGGCAATAAGGCCTCCTTCCCTTTAATCAATATTGAACCAATTCAACATACAACAAATATGCCATTACTTATACAAAAATTTAAACATGCATTCAAACCCCATATTACAAATCATTCCATACTATCTATTTTCACTATTGAGCACTCATTTTTATCATTGCAACCTAGCACCATCATAGTGACATATTATATCTACATCCAGTATATTATTATAAGACCATGCATCTCATGCATTTCACATCCTCATATCACTTGTAATTTATACAAAGTAACATGCACAATATCATGATTAAACAAAATCATATAAATGCAATAAAGAACATTTCATGTTGATTATTCCATGGACATAACCATTATATCCACAGGTTGTTCCAACACCTTATGCATAGTGACAACAACACATTGGTCAATCATAAATATAATGAAATCCTAAACCATGTCATCAATAAACATCATTTTTGGACTGACAGTGAAAATAGGCATATATACATATACATACATACATACATACATACATACATACATACATACATACATATATATATATATATATATATATATATATATATATATATATATATATATATTATTGATTTCATGAGATCGTGAGAGATGCCTATCTCAAAACTAATGGGAAACTAAGTCTAGGACTATGACTCTCCACCCAACCGTAGACAACTAAAACAAAGTCTTACTTGTAGCTAACACCCCTGAGTTGGATTCTAGAGGTTGATGGATTCTCAGCTTTAGGGATCAAACACATCCATCAGTTAGACCAAGGACACCATAGATTCATCCACCACCACCCAACATCTTTATTAAAACAAAAAAAACGTATAGGGATTCTATAGACCAAATGTCTCCACCCTTTAAAACTCAACACTATTGTTCCACCTAAATCAGGGATTCTAGAACTGACAGTAAAATTAAAATACAATAAGGAAACATCCAAAAAAATCCACTCGGAATTTTTGAGGATCAAATCCTCCACCCCATCCCGTAGGGATTTCCTGAGAAACACCATCTCCACCCTCCGGGATAATGAGGACCAAAAGGGAAATCAAATCCTCACTTGGTGATTTCTTCCTGCTCCTTTTCCAACCAAAAAATCATTCACTTTGTTGTTTAGTCCTATCTTGGTATTCAAATTTCTCTCTTTGTGTTATTGCATGTGCTCTCTTCTTTTCCAGGTCTCCCTCTTCCTCCTTTCCTCTGTATTTTCTTCCTCTTGTTGCTCCCAATCCCCTCCAGCAATTTGATTTTCTCGTTTGTCATGCTTTCCCTTAACCTTTCAAATTCTTTTTGAGATTCCTTATTTCGATCACTTTGAATTTCTCCTTTTATTGCCTCTTTTTGACAATAACTCTCATCAACCAGATCTTGTCAACTAATGTGAAATGTGACACTTGTCCAATTGTTCCCCAGGTTGTTTTAAATGCATTTTTTGTTTAATTAATGCAATAAGTGGCCAAAATTCCTCTCTAGTTGGTAGCCCTCCATTCCTCATTTGAATTTTCTAGACATTAATATTATTTCCAACAATCAATCACCACAGCAAGTTCTCACCCCATAACTATGGAATTTGTGTCCCATTACTTGACCCATCTTTATTTTCATCAAAATTCTTACATTGTATGAATAAACATAGATTAATTGGGGTTTTCAAACACTACCCCTATTCTGAAATGTAAAGCATCGCATTCGACTAAGAAATGTTTTTAAAAATGTAGTGTTGATAATATAGGTGTAGTATACATAATTTCCTTTAATGCTTCAAAATATCGTTCTGCTTTATCTTCCTATTGAAATGAGTTCCTTTCTAAAATGTTTGTTAGGGGTGTAGTTACATGAATGTGATTCCAAATAAAACTTCAATACTATCCTATTAAACCCAAACTTCCTTTTAACCTGAAAGTGTGGGATGGCCTAACAGCCATTGTGTGTTTTCTTTAATTTTGTTGGGATATATATGCACTCCTTCCTATGGTATCACATGTCCTATGTAATTTACTTCTTCCTTTGTGAAGGTAAAACTAGTCATTTTCTATAAGAGAAAGAACTTGATCTAAGTGCTTTAGATGTTCATCCCATGTTATACTATATATAAGAATGTTGTCAAACAAAATTAACACAAATGTCCTTAGGTAGGGTTAGAATACTTCATTCAAGCTTTCTAGAAAGGTTGTTGGATCATTAGTTGACTCGAAGGGCATAGCTTTGAACTCATAGTTCGCTTCAAGAGCTAGAAAAGGAATATTTGTCACATCTTCTAATGCTACTCTAATCTTGTAGATCCTAATGTCAAATCCAACTTAGAGAAATACTTAGCTCCACGAAGTTCACCCAACATTTCATGAATCGAATAGGATTTTTTTTTAATCTTATTTGCTCATCTATAATATATGCATATCCTAGAGACCAATTGTCTCCACCGTTTAAAACTAAACACTACTATTCCACCCAAATCATGGATTCTAGAAATTACAATAAAATCAAAATACAACAAGGAAGCATCTACAAATTCTCTAGGAATTTTCTAGGATCAATTCCTCCACCCTATCCCTTAGGGATTTTTTGTAAAACAACCATCTCTACCCTTCAGGTTAATGAGGACTACAAAGGCAATCAGTTTCTCACCTGGTGATTTCTTCTTGCTCCTTTTCCAATAGAAATCTCATTCACTATATTTTTCAATCCTATTTTACTATTCAAATTTATCTCTATGTATTACTGCATGTGCTGTATTATTTTCCATCTTCGCCTCTTCCTCCTTTCCTCTACATTTTCTTCCTCTTGTTTCTCCCAATCCCCTTGTTGAATACCAAAATATTTCCTTTTTTACATCTTCCCTAAACTCCATTCCATTCCTTTTTGAACATAATAATATAAATAAGGTGTCATCTTGCAAGGTTAATGGAAAAAGCAGGTACCTAATCATCTTTTATTCATAGTTTCATTATTTTCTTATTATTTGATTTAATATTTGCACAAACTACCGAATTGCATCAATTTTGCAGCTAATGGTCGATTATGCATCTTACTTGAAGAATATGTAAGTTCTGAAGCACCAGTTGAGGAAAAAAATGTATGGAGGGGTAGTTGAAAAATGACATAATGATATACACCTATATTCACGATCCAGCAAGATGATAAGGGTTTTGTATGGGTAGGTCAACATGGAAGTCAACCTAGCAAAAAAAGGAGCCCAAGACAAATCAGGCGAGTGAGAAGATTGATGATAAGAATGAAGTTGATATTTTTCCTTGTGATTTGCTTCTTCGATAGAAAATCACGAGGAATCACTTTTTCATAATATCTTATGTTATCTTTAGAATTTTTGTCGAGTACAACATTCATAAAAATATATAAATAGTTTATTGAAGGAGGTTATAAAACCTACCTCTCAGCATGATGATGATAAACCTGTTATTATTTTGAAAATTCTCTTTCCATTTATAAAATCAAGTTTGAGTAATCCTCTATGCATTGTGTTAATGCGTGTTTAATCTCTTATTGATCACTGCTTTCCTACAACTCACAGAAGGGCCCCCTGGGAGTTATTTTTGTTTTTAGTTCATATTTCAGTTTTATGTCTTAAGCTCTATAGCAATAGATTATCACAGCTAATCTTTTAGTTTTGACTTTCAGTGGATGCTTATGATAGTAAGAAAAGAGTTTATAACGTAGTTTGTTGAAGATTTCTTTTATAGATTTAATCATTTCTTATCATGAAGTGACTCATCGGTAGGGTGCTATCTGCTTCCTGGTGGGGCGGAGTAGGGAAGGATGCAAGGAATAGCGTTACCTGACCTGCATGCTGGATCCAGCCATTGTGTGAATGATGAAGGAAATAAATAAAAAGGGGATATATTATGCACATGTAAATTTTGAAGAACGGAATCATTAACTTTTAATTAGGAGTATAATTCTTCCAAGACTTTATAAGTGTGATTTAGATTTTCCAGTGTGATATTTTATTTCTATACTGAAGATTAGTTTCATTTCTGTCAGTGAGAAGTATATCTAATTGTGTTGGTGTGATATTTATTTCTGCAATTTTGGATTAGTTTTCTTTTCTACAAATGTAAAGAGAATTTGGATTTGATTTTACTATTTACTCATGCACTTTAATTTAGTTTTATTTACGTAAATGTGATCTTTTCCTTTCATTCAAGAGTGACAATTTCTTATATAAAACATGTGCATTTAAAAATCCTAATTCAATTTGAAAATTTACTCACATAATAAAGAATCCTAGCACAACTGGTGCACATACACTTCATTAGTTTACAATCCCTGGTCGATAATTTATGTAGTATTTTAAACCCAGTTAAATTCGCAAACATTTAGTCACCATTGTCGCAGAAGTGTATAGAGGATTTATTTTATGAGTCTCTTTGTTTAAAAAAATCATAAAAACATATTTATGCATAGAGTAAGAGATTATAGGGGTAGGTTTATAAGTAGAGGTAGGAGTTCCATTCCAACATCACCACTCACCCCACCATGACCTTGTAGTGCCACACCATACACCAAAACTCATATTCCATCATTTGTAGGTATACTTAGGCTTGCTGAGGTACAAAGATCTGAAATCCAACCAAACTATTTACCACTTCTTCTACTGAAGATGTAATTGACGAACCTACATCCCCAACATAAGGAGTAATCTTTCTATCTTCAACTGGAGAACCAATTCTAGGACAAGAATTAGAAGTCCCTAGTGAAGAACAAGAATAAACTTATTTTATTCCATTGATAGAAGAACCATAAGAGGAGATAGAAAATCCAATTGAAGAACCCTACATTAGCTTTGAAGAATTTACAATGCTAGGGGAAGCAGAAGGAGAAGTACATAATCTGAATGGTGAATTTACCATTGGAGGTGGAAGAGGTAATAGAGGAGGAGGTAGAGGGTGAGGAGGGGGAGGAGGTGGAGGAAGAGGTGGTAGAGGAGAACCAGAACCTTTTGGGTTTCCCATCTTAGATGAAGATAACATAGTTACAATGAAGAATATCTCACCCTCCATCCTCCCTAATTTCCATGGAGTAAGACATGAGGATCCTAATGTTAAATGATCCAAAAATACAATTTTATCATAGGTTATAAAATTAGAATAAAATAATTATTAATTTAAGATATTAAATTAATAATTATTATTCTAGAAAGTTTAAGATATTATTCTAGAATAAAATAATTATTAATTTAAGATATTAAATTAATAATTATTATTCTAGAAAGTTTAATTATTTAATGGAGACTTTTAGAATTAGCATATTGTTGTAACTAGATATGACTCTCCAAATGTGTCCTATCTTAGGCTCTATTTTAGGAGATTTGTTAGCTAGTTGGTTTTTATAGCATTTATTGTAAATGGACACTTGTTATTTAATAAGTGATCCATAATTAGAGGTAGTTAGGACATGGAACTTATAAATAGCTCATTGCAAGATTGTTTGTGTTGTTCGGGTGTAAACTCTTGCAAAATCAATTATGTAATTGTTTTTTTTTTTTTTTTTTTTTTTTTTTTTTTTTTTGATTAATAAAATTATGTGTCTGAGGACACTTCTGCCATTATTGTGGTATCAGAGCTTCAGTAATGTTGCAGTTGATTTGAAGAGGAGATTCCACCTCTATCAGATCATGGAAAACTCAACTCCATTGAATTAATCAGCAAATGATTGGTATGAAAATTTTCCAGTTTTGTGTTCAACCAAAAAAAAAAGGAAAATAAATTTGATTATCTTATTGCTTTTAGATTTTTAATCTGCAAATCAATTTTTGTATTATTATAAGATTGCTTCCACTGTTATTCATTTTCCGTCATCTCCACGCTATTTCTTTTTGCTTCTCCCGTGGTCTCTAAAAATGCACTAAGTGGAGCGCTTTAATGGGCGACTATGGGTTTAGCTTGGCCACTAGAAAGGTTCGAAGTTAAGAATTGTTGGTGTTAGGTGCTGGGCCACTTTTCCTGAATAGAAACTGGGGACAGAGCAATCGCTGAAGGGTACTTATAGTGGTCTGCGTATTGTTTGATTTGTTTCTGCATATTGTTTGAATTTTTCTAGTTCGGCCCTAACTTCCTTCATATGTGGCCGATCCTCTTTTAACGGCGCAAGAAATTTGAGAGCCAATTTTGGCAACTGCAATACAGTAATCTTTTGGTCAGAGTTTGTGTCAAAGTCCATTGGTTGGAATCATTAGCTTCTCAGCTACGTTTATACGGTGATTATCTGAGAGCACGTCAATACACTGATTTTCTGATCTTTATATACATAGGCAGTGCAGCGATGGTTTATAGATCCAAATCTTTGCTATAGCCATGTTAGCGAGGATGATTTCTCCCTTTTCCCGACAAATGTCCATAGCTAACATGGCCGATATGATTTCCATTAAAACAACGCCATAGCTGTAGACATCAGAGCTATCTAGAAGCTCATTCAGCTCAGGCTTGCCTACCGTCAGGTCTCTAGCGACATGGTCGAAAAACACTGCAGCGTTTTTTAATTTATCTCTATCGAAGCAGCCTAAGTCGAAGAGTACCAGGAGTGGCAAGCTCGACATGCCCAATTGAGATCAAGGCTTGAAAGATGAAAGGCACGACCTTTGTTGAGCAACCAATCGTAGAAGTCACCTCATTAGCGCAGCGTGCTGATCAGACAACCATTGATGAAAGTTCGGTCCTTTGCTACATCAACATGAGCTTTTTTTACTGCGTTCAAAGAACAGTCGTTCAAGAATTGAGTCTGTAGATCACATTTGGAGAGCACCATTGAATTGCGCAAGATTGTTTCAATTTATTTTTCAAGAAATTTATGGGGAAAGCATTCGCAAGGTTTAAAAAACAAATTAGAAAGCTATCAAAGCCAGCAACAAGCCAGCCTACATAAGCCAGCCACTGTGAGCAATAAGCCTACCAGCAAGAATCTACCCTTCAGCCAGCGTGGAGGAGAGCCTGGAACAAAAAAAAAATTCAGTGTCTTAATTTTTTAATTTTGTAATGTTAATGGAGTGAAAAGTTTTTTCCATTGTTTGTAATTTTTTGTGGAGAGACAAGGAATATTTTTTATTTGGAGGGATAAGGTATTGGAGAAATCTCATGCTTTTTTAATTTTGGAGTTTATGGTTTGTGGAGTAATAAGGTATATTTGTAAATGTTAGGGATTGTAAATTTTGGAGTAATAAGGAGACTTTATTTGTAATTGGTTTTCGGAGAGATAAGTGTGGCATTGTAACTCAAAGTAATTTTACTTTGCGTGGGGGTAATTTTTTACCAGATTGTGCAAAAGCACCATTGTAAAAATCAAATTTTGAAATTTGCCTTGTAAAAATTTGAGAAATTGACTAGATCCAAGTGCAAAGCTCAGTCAATTTTCTCCTGTTTTGACAACTATTCGGGGGTCAAGGCCAAGCCCCGATAGTTAGTTTTTTGCGTTGTGTGTTGCGCATCTTGATTTTTTTATTTTTTTTATTTTATTTTATTTTTTTGGAGCTTGATTCATGGTGTGAAGTCTTAACACTACAATGTCTAAGTTGATTAATTTGTTTTCTGATTCCGACAGCATCGTCTCATCGAAAGCACACTCATTTACAATGAATTATGGCAGGGAATATGTGATGGAGATGTTAAGCCAAATAAACCCACAGATGCAGCTGCACTAGCAAAATGGGAAATCAAGAATGCTAAAGCCTTAGCTCTTATTAAATCTTCTGCGAATGATGAAATGTATGTCCATATAGAAAATGCTACGGATGCATGGTCTGCTTTGAAAAATTTTAAAGACCTCTTTGATACTCAGCCTGAATCAAAGAAAGTCAATCTACAATTAAAATTGTTGCAACAAAAATTAACTGAAGGTGGTGATGTTCTTGAATATATCTCAAGACTTAAGAATATTAGGAAAGAAATTATTAATGTTGGTTTTCCCGCAATTGATGATAGCTTTATGGTCACAATTGTAATTGCTGGACTTCCTTCTTCCTACACACATTTTTTGGAAACTCTACAAGTAACTGGGAAATTAGAGAAACTAAAGTTTGATGAACTCTGTGAAATGTTAACTCAACATGATAAAACTTTTGGGAAGAAGAAGAAAGTTGGTGAAGATGTTTTTCTCACAGAGGCCAGCACTAGTAAGTGATCAGTAGATAGTTCTTGAGGCAGAGGCAGATGGAATCAGAATCAAGCAGCACATAATTGAGGTCGAAGCCAAAGCAGAGGAAACAATTTTGACAGAGGAGGAAGAAATAATATTCAAGGTAGAGGAAACAACCAAGGAAGAGGCAATTTTCAAGGACAAGGATATAATAATCAAGGTAGAGGACAATCTCAAAATAGAAGTCAAAGCAGAGGCAGAGGACAATCTTCAGGAAGAGGAAGAGACTTAAGTCAAATTGTGTGTCGAAGATGTAACAAAGTTGGCCATTAAGCTGAAGATTGTCGAACTTCACTTAATAAAATTTCCAAGTTTCAGCAGCATTCAACGCAATTTGCAAATGATCAAGATGATGATAACTCAGAATATGTTTTTACTTCCTCACCAGCATCACAACTTTCATCCCATCTTAGAAGTGACTATGAAGATGCCTGGATCTTGGATTCCGAGGCCACTCAGCACATGACTTGTCGACGTGATTTTTTCTGTAATTTTCAAGATTTCCAACTTAATTCCATCTTTCTTGCTGATGATACAAAACATACTCCTTATGGAAAAGGAGTAGTAAAAGTTTTTCTCCCTGGCATTGGAGAAAAAATGATTTCCAATGTATGGTATGTACCCAGTTTTAAGAAAAATTTGCTCTATTTAGTCACGATTCGACAAGCAGGACATCAAGTGATTATGGAAGATGGCTTAGTGAAGATTAATTCAGTGAAACAGAACTTGAAAACAGTCATGATAGGTTATGAAGATGGAAAACTGTTACGGATGAAAGGGACAGTTATTCCAAGGCATTCTGATTTTGCAGGGGCAGTGACTATAGGTATTTCACCTATAAGACTATAGCATGTAAGATATGGACATTTGAATTTTGAGAGTCTTTCTCAATTGTAGAAACAAGGAATGGTTAAAGGACTTCCCACTTTCAAAAGGGAAAATGCAAAATGTGAAGCTTGCATTTATGGCAAACAAAATCGAGAAAGTTTTCCAACAAGTTCATGGCGTGCAAATAGGCGGCTACAACTAGTTCACAGTGATGTTTGTGGACCACTAAAAAATTCCTTTGGTGGATGCAAATATTTCCTACTATTCATCGATGATTTTAGCATAATGACTTGGGTTTACTTTTTGAAGAACAAGTCAGAAGCATTTGATAAGTTTAAAATTTTTCGCCAACTTGTTGAAAATGAAGTCAAAGAAAAGATAGGTACTCTCAGGATAGATAATGGGGGAGAATTCACTTCAAATGAATTCAAAGCTTATTGCAGTGAAAATGGCATAAGACGACATCTTACTAATGTTTACACTCCACAGCAAAATGGAGTAGTCGAAAGAATGAATCGCACTTTGTTAGGCATGGCGAGATCCATGTTAACTTTCAAAAGGTTAAGTCCAACATATTGGGCGGAAGCAATACCTACAACTGTCTACTTAAGAAACGGATCTCCAACTGCTTCTTTAGACGGAATCACACCTTATGAAGCTTGGTTTGGTTTCAAACCTCGAGTTAAACATCTTAGAGTTTTTGGGTCAGTGTGTTATGCCTTAGTTCCGAAAGAAAAACGAACTAAGCTTGACTCAAGTATAAAATGCATAATGATTGGCTATTCTGATGAGAAGAAAGGGTATCGTCTTTTGACCAATGGGAAATTCATTGTGAGCAGGGATGTCATTTTTGATGAAACTGAGAGTAAGAATGCTGAAGAAATTGAAAATCTTCTTCACAAGTTAGAAACTAAAGGAAGTAAAAGAAATGGAAAAATGCAAAGTCAACCAACTTCACCAAATTGGTATGAACTTGATTTTCCTTCCTATGGAAATGAGTCATCCAGTCCATCTACATCAACAACATCATCTGGATCTTCTAGCAGTTCATCCGCATCTCCAAGCAGCAGCAGTTCTTCTGACAGTGATTCTCCACATTCTTCACCTGAATGACGAACATCAGTTTATATTAATCCTCTTTACAATGATGGAGACCTTACAGAAGCGCAAACAAGTGAGCACCAACTTCCGAAATGGGCAGTTCAACTTTTGAAAGATGTAAAGCCTGATGAACAGAATAAAACAGGCACCAGAAGGGCACATAGAAGTGAAGGCAATTTTGCCTTGATAGCAAATGATTTTACTGAACCTTCCACATACAAAGAAGCAGTAGAACATAAAGAATGGCAACAAGCTATGGTTGAAGAATATCAAGCAGTAATTTATAACAACACTTGGAAACTTGTTGATTGTCCAGCAAATGTTAAACCCATAGGATGCAAATGGGTTTACAAAATTAAGTATAATTAGAAGGGAGAACTTGAAAAGTATAAAGCACGACTTGTCGCAAAGGGTTTTGCGCAACAGGAAGGCATTGATTATGAAGAAACTTTTGCTCCAATAGCAAAATGGAACACCATCCGATTAACACTTGCATTGGCCGCTCAAAAAGGATGGAAAGTTCATCAAATGGATGTGAAAAGTGCTTTTCTCAACGGGGATTTACAGGAGGAAGTGTATATGAACCGACCACCAGGATTTGATGTTGAAGGACAAGAACATAAATTCTGCAAATCGATCAAGGCTTTATACGGATTAAAACAAGCTCCTCGAGCTTGGTATGATCAGATGGATGACTACCTTAAGAAAGTTGGTTTTCAACGAAGTGAATCTAATGATACTTTGTATGTGCGACAACAGGGAAAATATCTGGTAACTCTTGTTATGTATGTAGATGATTTGATCATTACTGACAACCATGATGATCATATTGCATAGGTGAAAAAGGAGTTACAAGTAGGTTATAAGATGACAGATTTGGGATTACTTCACTACTATCTTGGAGTTGAAGTCTTCCAACGTCCACATCATATTTTCATTTCTCAAAGTAAGTATGCAGCAGAGGTTCTTCAGTGATTTGGCATGCAGGATTGCAAGCCCATTCTTACCACCATGGAGAAAAACTTGAAACTTTCAAAATTTGAAGGGGGGGGAAGGTGGACAGTACAACTTACAGACAGTTGATTGGCAGCTTGATTTATTTGACAAATACTCGTCCTGATCTATCTTATGCAGTCAGTATTCTTTCACGTTTTATGCAAGAACGACGAGACAGCCACTGGAATGCAACCAAAAGAGTTCTTCGATATATCCAAGGAACAAAAGATTTTGGTCTTCTTTACACAAAGACTAAAAATTTTGTACTTGGTGGATATTCTGATGCCGACTTTGCTAGGAGTATTGATGATCGAGCATCAACATCAGGTTATTTAATGAACATGGGATCAGCCGCAGTATCTTGGAGTTGTAAGAAACAAGCTACAGTGGCCACTTCTTCAGCAGAATCAGAGTACATTTCAGCATGGGAAGCAGCATGTGAAATTGTTTGGTTGTGCCGAATTTTGCAGGACTTGGGCATTTCTCAGACAGAAGCCAGCCAGTTAGCCATCAAACTTGCCAAGAACCCAGTTTTTCATTCAAAAACAAAGCATGTGGACACCAAGTATCATCATATCAGATCTCTCATTGCCAAAGATGTTCTCAAGCCAGTTTATTGTCCTTCTGAAGATCAGATCTCCGACATTTTCACGAAACCGTTTGGCAAAATAAAATTTACTAAGTTAAGGGATGAACTTGGTATCTGTTGTAATGTATCTTTGGATCATAGGGGGGAATGTTAGATGATCCAAAAATACAATTTTATCATAGGTTATAAAATTAGAATAAAATAGTTATTAATTTAGGATAATGTTTAATTATTTAATGGAGACTTTTAGAATTAGCATATTGTTGTAACTAGATATGACTCTCCAAATGTGTCGTATCTTAGGCTCTATTTTAGGAGATTTGTTAGCTAGTTGGTTTTTATAGAATTTATTATAAATGGACACTTGTTATTTAATAAGTGATCCATAATTAGAGGTAGTTAGGACATGGAGCTTATAAATATCTCATTGCAAGAGTGTTTGTGTTGTTCGGGTGTAAACTCTTGCAAAATCAATTATGTAATTGTTTTTTTTTCTTTTGATTAATAAAATTACGTGTCTGAGGACACTTCTGCCATTAGAGTTTGAAGTCTTGTGTAGATCTTATGACTACTTGCTTGATTCTAAAAAATTGAAATTGTTTCCAGCCACTCTTAAATATGGAGCACTTAAATGGTTTATGGGATTAGGCACACATACTCTAAGAACATGGGAATAAATTAAAAATGTGTTCTTGGAAAAATACAAAGACTATTGTACTCCTCATAAACTTAAAGATGAAGTATTTAAAATGATGCAAAAAGAGGATGAAAATATTGAGGATTTCATTGAAAGATTTTCTTATAATGTTAAAACGGTTAAAATGCATAATCTAGATGAAGAAACTCTAGAAGCTATTTTGCTAAAATCCATTAGAGATGAGTGGGTAGATATTCTCAATTTAATGGGAAAAGGAGATGTTTCTTAGTTATCATTTACAAAAATTTGTGAATTGTGTCTACACATTTGAAGAGGAAAGGCTTGAACTGGGAAAAATCCAAGAGACCCTGTTATGTCTAGGATTAATAAATTTACAGTTGGGACAATAAGTAGAGAATAAATAGGAAATTTTCTTGAGACCTTAAAAACATATATCTTAGGGTGTATTAGTGAACAAACAGATACTCTTAAGGTTCAAAACATATAAAAGGTTGAAAATGTTGCATTATCAAATTTGTCCCAAATACAAAAAGAAGCAAACTCTAAGAGAATGTCCTCTTGATAGTGTAGAAATATGTGCTATCTATGAAAAAGGTCATATAAAAACAGATTTCCCTTCAATTCCTCTACTTAAATAAGTCTTTCAAAATGAAGTTGAAGCAAGCCAAGCTGAGTCACTCTATTTGATCCGGATCTTGGGAGGAGGCCCCCAAGATCTAAAAGATTGAAATGGATCTTGGGAGGAGAGACCCCCAAGATCTGAAAACTTGCATTGCCAGAAGAAAAATAGGAGAATTCCCAATAAACAAAACCACAAAGAAACTTTTTTTATTAAAACCGATAATAACTGTAAAGGCTACATTGTGGCAGACAATCTGTCCTTTTACAAAATGTGACTTGTTACTTATAGTATTTTTCAGTTACAATACCACGGGTCAATTCCATGGGTGAATGAATACCATGGGTGGATTTTACAATACCACGGGCAGATGCCATTTACAATACCATGGGTAAATTCCATGGGTGAATGAATACCATGGGTGGATTTTACAATACCACGGGCGGATGCCATTTACAATACCATGGGTAAATTCCATGGGTCGATGAATAATATGGGTGGATGAATACCATGGGTTGATGCCATTTTCCATTCGGATCATTCCTCCCTCCTTCAGAAGCAATGGTCCCCATTGCGTAAATTTCTCTCCTGCAAAGCCTTTGTTGAATATGAAGATCCACTGAAGATAAGGGTTTTACGTGGTTAACCCAAAACCGTGATAAATGAAGATCCGAGGATAGAGATACCCTATAATGCTTGTGACCAACTGTGATTCTGACAGTGTGTGGCCTAGCAAATGGACTTCGATGAACTGTGGGTTTGTGGATGACCCATAACCATGAAGAACGAAGATCCAAGGATAGAGATACCCTGTAATGCTTGTGACCAACTGTGATACTAACAGTGTATGGCCTAGCAAATGGACTTCGATGAAGTGTGGGTTTGTGGATGACCCACAACCGTGATGCTGGTTGCTGATGAAGTAGCAGGTGCCTACATAGCCTGGGGTGGGAGGGCACATCTCCAAATAACCCAAGCCGATTTCTGCTATGTTGAAACTGATGAATGTGAAGCAGGTGCCTACTAAAGTGGGGTGGGAGGGCATGTCTCCAATGGAAACCCACTCCGAATGCTGCTTCAGAATTAAAATGGACATAACTCGGCAATATAACTCAGAATATTTATTATAACCTGTTTTTGGAAGCAGAAGGACCATTTTGCATCTTCCCATGTGATGGAAATCCTTATCTGGGCACTCTGAGATCTCAGATTTGTGCTGCAACAGTTCCGCCGTCACAAAAATTATGATAAAATAGCTAATTTTAAATCAGCGATATCTCCCACATCCGGACTCCGATTTGACCCATTTGTTTTTTGAAATTGGGTGATTTTTCGAGAGGAATCCAGATCTGGTATTTGATTTTGTAAATTTTGTACCAAATGTTTCAGATCTGATCTGCAAAGTCGCTGCCCAAAAAAAAAAATATCATGCAAAAAAATGAAAAAAGAAAAATTCTTCCTGCTTGACCCAAGAAAGTGCTCTGTGGAGGTTGTAGCACATGCCTGAAGTTTGTTGAATATTGCTGCAAAATTTGAAACTGAAACATGCATCAAACCCTCGTTCCCATGGAATCATAACCTGCTCTGATACCACTGATCTGGATCTTGGGAGGAGGCCCCCAAGATCTAAAAGATTGAAATGGATCCTGGGAGGAGAGACCCCCAAGATCTGAAAACTTGCATTGCCAAAAGAAAAATAGGAGAATTCCCAATAAACAAAACCACAAAGAAACTTTTTTATTAAAACCGATAATAACTGTAAAGGCTACATTGTGGCGGACAATCTGTCCTTTTACAAAATGTGACTTGTTACTTATAGTATTTTTCAGTTACAATACCACGGGTCAATTCCATGGGTGAATGAATACCATGGGTGGATTTTACAATACCACGGGCAGATGCCATTTACAATACCATGGGTAAATTCCATGGGTGAATGAATACCATGGGTGGATTTTACAATACCACGGGCAGATGCCATTTACAATACCATGGGTCGATGAATAATATGGGTGGATGAATACCATGGGTTGATGCCATTTTCCATTTGGATCACTATTTTATTGGTAAAAGGCCATGGCCACACAACAACCAAATATGGTAGAAGGTCTTAATCCTCAATACCAATCATTTGCACAATGTTAGAAAAATTGGAATACTCCAATGCCTTAGCAAAATCGGCCACCTCAAAATCAATTATGAAGACAAGTTTGGCAGTATCTTCCTAGGAATCATCAATATAATGAATTTTAGCATCCATTTATTCCATATCAACCTCCATAATATCATCCTCAACAAAACACTTTTCCACAATTTCGACATAAAACTCGGCCTCTAATCAACCACTTAAATTACCATCCACATCATACCCCCAAAAAACCAATCAACCACCTTCTCAACCACTTCCAAATCTGAATAATAAAAATATACAACTTGTTGACAATATAGAAGGTCAAAATTTCCAAGCTTGCATGATAAATCCATTAGATCTAAACAATGTCCAACTTAGATCTAGTAGATTTTTGGAAAAGAAGTCACCATCTATTGTTACTCAAGAATCTAGAGAGGATGAACCACTTGAAAAAGAATCATGCTTTAATAAATAATAAATTCCTCATAAAGAGAGAACTCCTACGTAGAATTCCTTAATAAACTCAACTCCCATTGCAAAACAACTTTTTGTTTCTGTCCAAAATACACCCTTTCCTGAAAGGCTAAAAATTGACAAAGGAATGGAAAAATAAATTATGTTTCCTAAATATGTATGTTAGATGAATTGAAGATTGTTTGTACTAAAATTCCTTCGTTACAAGCTATATGGGAAATGAAAATATTTTCAAAGACAACCAGAGAGTTAAGCACTTAAAAGCCAGTAAGAAAAAAAATGTTAAAAAATTTAGTTAGTTGGAAAAATTGCAGACATTATGATGGTAAAATCAACAGTTCAAAATATCTAGATCCAGGTATTCCCATTGTAAAAACACACATTACTGGTGTCGAGATTCCAAACACATTAATTGATTTAGGAGAACCTATCAATATCATGTGTAAACAAACTATGGATCAATTAAAACTTTCTAATCTTCAATACACACCAACATTACTATAGTTAGCAGATAGATTTGTTTTAAAACCAAATGGTGTATTAGAATATGTATCTATCTCCTTATATTCTTTGGAATATCCTATTGATTTGATGATTTTAACTCCCAAGAAAAATTTAGGAGGACATCCATTAATTGTAGGAAGACCGTGGTTAGCTACAATTGATGGTTTTATAAGTTGTAGATCTAGTGATATGTTTATCTTTGATGGAATCTTTACTAAAAAATTCACACTATATCCTCCCACAAAAAAAACAATAGAAGTAGAAAGTGAAGTTTGGATAGATGATGATAATGGAGATTTTGATATACAACCAATATTTGCTACTTCACAAATAGATGAAGAAGACCAAATTTTAAATTTAATGAATAATACTTATTCTTCCTCATATTGTGAATAAGATCAAAATTTTCAAGAAAAATACAATGTTGAATATCTATCATCACATAAAATGACTTTACATCCTATGAAAAAAATTGGCAATTATTTAATAGAAATATTTCAGGGGAAAAATTTGAACATTAATTATAATTTGGAAGAATCCCAAAAGAAATAATTAATAAACATGTTACAAGAACATTCCTCTACTTATAGGTGGGAATACACTAATATGAAAGGAATCGATCCTAATACTTGTATGCATCATATCTATATTGAAGTAAATGCAAACCAGTTCGACAACCCCAAAGGAGGATGAATCCAAATTTAAGGTAAATTGTTAAAGACGAGTTAGAAAAATTGTTGAATGTGAATTTCACTTACCCAATATCAGATAGTAGTGGGTCTCACTATTAGTAATTGTTCCAAATAAAAATGGAAAATGGATAGTATACATCGATTATAGGCAATTGAATAAAGTTACCTTGAAAGATCATTTTTTGCTTCCCTTTATATATTAAGTCTTAGTTAAATTGGCAGAGAAAAAATATTTTTCATTATTGGATGGTTTTAGTGGATATAATCAAATCCAAGTAGCTCTAGAAGATCAATACAAAATGAATTATACCTATCCATGGGGAACCTATGCTTACTGGGTACTTTCTTTTGGATTATGTAATGCACCTACAACATTCCAAAGGGAAGTTATAGGCATTGTTTCTAATCTAATTCATGATTATGTGGAAGATTACATGGATGATTTTACTGTCTATGGTAATTCTTTTGAGGAATCTCTTGAAAATATAGAAAAAATTCTCATTACATGTAAAGAAACAAATCTCTCATTAAGCCATGAAAAATGTTTTATGATGTTCACTGAGGGAATTGTTTTAGGCCACCATATTTTAGAAGATGGAATTAAAGTGGATTCATATAAAGTAGAAATTATTTCTAAATTAATGGTTCCTATTTGTCAAAGAGATGTTGGAATTTTTCTTAGTTATTACAGAAGATTCATAAAAAAATTCACAAAGATAGCCTCTCCATTTTTAAAATTACTTACAAAAGATTGTGAAGTCATTTGGAATTCTAATTGTGAGAAATATTTTGAAACATTGAAAGAAAATATTTATGAAGCACCTATCTTAAGAGGACAAAATTGGAGTCTTCCTTTTCATATTTAAACTGATGCTTTAGATATAACTTTGGAAGTTGTATTGGGGCAGAAATATTTGACTCACGTCATTTAGTACACAATTAAATATTTGACTCCTGCAGAGTTAAATTATACTTTAACGGAAGAGGAATTTTTAGCTGTTGTACATGCCATTCATAAGTTTCAACACCATATCACTGGCTATGAAACTTGTGTTCACATAGATCACTCTACAATTAGATATTTAATGAATAAATCAATTACTAATGACATAGTTACAAGATGGTTACAATTATTACAATAATTCAATATTACTATTTTGGATAGGCCTGAAAAGGAGAATACAATTGCTAATTTTCTATCTAGAATCCAAAATGATAATAAGGATGTTCCTGTAAAAGATAATTTTCCTGATGAATATATTTTTGCAGTATATATTAAATCTCCTTGGTTTGCAGATATTGCTAATTATTTGTCTACAGGTTAGTTACCTTCATATTTGCCTCCTCGAGAGAAAAGGAAAGTTATTCAAACTAGTGCATCTTATTCATGGATCAATGGAGAATTGTACAAAACATGGCCTGATTTAATCATTCAAAGAAGTGTCAGAGAAGATGAAGTATTAGAAATATTAAAGGCTTTCCATAATGAAAAATGTGGAGGAAACTTTGTTGATAAACATACTTCCTATAAAATCATTCTCTTAGGATGTTATTTGCCTTCTCTTTTTAAAGATGCTAAAGAATATGTTAAGGGATGTGATATTTTCCAAACAATGGGAAAGATTATTCCTTTAGATGATATTCCTCTACAACCTTAGGTACTTATTAAACCCTTTGAAAAGGGGGCTCTAGATTATTTCAGTCCAATCAATCCACCATCAAGGCAAAAAAGGTACATTCTTGTTTCTACAAATTATGTCACACAATGGGTAGAAGCTAAAGAACTTCCTTCTGCTACCGAAAATGTTGTAGTTTTGTTTCTTTTTTAGGGTATTTTCACTCATTTTGGTGTCCCAAGGGAAATTGTGACAGATCAAGGTACTTAATTTACATCCAAATTGTTGCAAAAGATAACGGAGGAATATAAGATCAAACATCTGAAGTCCACTCCATATAATCCACAAGAAAATGAATAAGTTGAAGATACTAATAAAGTACTTGAAGAAATTCTTACCAAGATTGTACATATGCATAGAATAGATTGGGCAGAAAATATTCTAGAAGCTTTATGGGCATATTGTACCAGATGGAGAAACACAATGAGACATATTCCTTATGAACTTGTTTATGGGAAGAAAGTCCTTTTTCCTATTGAGATCCAAATCAATACCTTCAAAACAACAGCAAATTGGGTCTTGATCTATCAGAAACCCAAAAACAAAAATGGAGCAATTGAATGAACTTAATGAGATATGACAAGATGTTATTCACAGAGCCAATATAGTTCAACAACAAAGATCCATATGGCATGATGTTTATCAAAGATAGGAAGTTCAAGCCGGGTGATTGGGAATTTTTTTTTATTCTAAATTCAAATATTTTCAAGGAAATTTTCAAACTCATTGGCTTGGTGTTGAACTCCAAAATTTCCTCCTTTTGACCACTTTCCTGCATTCCATCATCCTTTTTTACTCTCATATCTCTAAATTGGGCATCCGTTTACAAGGTGTTGTAGTGGCTACAACCACCCTCCAAAATTTTTCCTTAGCTTCGTTTTGTAGCCTCCCTTCCAACCTTCACAGCAACTTGCCTTGCTTTGTCAAGCTCACAAGCTTTAGTGTTTTTCTTACACAAAGGCAGCATGTCGATCATAGCTTGATCCATTCCCCTCACAGGCTATTCACCTAGTCTTGGTCCAGTTGTAGGCTGAGCAGCTTCCCCATTGAAATTGCGCATTTCTGGAGGGAAACGAGCCTTCCCTCCAGAAATTGTGCAATCCTATTTCGTAGCCTCTTGGGCTCCAAGATTACATAATTCTTCCAGTCAACACTCCCAGCAGGAATTGCACAATTTTCCCTAGTAGGGTTGCTTAGCACAAAATTTGTACAAATCTAGGTAGTAGTCAGCTGCTCTGCCCACAAATTGTGCATGTCTCTTGGGCAATCATCCCAGCTCCCAGCCAAAAACGTGCATTTCCTTCAAGCAGTCGAGGAGTCTCTTACATGTGCAGCTAAGTTGATCGGTTCCCTCCGAGACCGAGCAAAAACAGACTTGCATGCATGAGCTGCTTCTCCCAAGGCAGCATGCAAAGGCATCCCTTGTTTCAGGGATCTTTGTTTAGTAGTTGGAGATTACATGCAAGGATCATTTCATAAACCTCCCACCCAGTGTCGCTTTCCCTAGATTTGTGGCATGTGTGCCACAAACCTCGATGTTATCAAAACTTATCAATCGAACACTACATAGCTCATTCCTCACATCAACATTGTAACCCTAACATTCCACATCACATCTAGGTGCAGGCGACACATTCAGCTCAACTGTTTTGGGGTAAGCCAGCTTCCCATGCCTTGTGTTGCATTTCTATCTACTTTTGTGTTTTCACTTATATGAGTACTGTTTTCTTGATTTCAATGAACACTTTCTGTCATTTACATGTATATTAGTTTGTCCTAGAACCATTTCATTTTTCATCAACATCTCACTGCTCTCGTATGAATGAAACTATTTTTCGTGAACGGTCACTAATTTGGCGACTTGCCTCACCCACATGCATGTCGTTCCATTGTATGAATTTTTCATTCACCATTTGCATGCATGATCATTCACTTATCCTTACACTTAGTATCATCATTCATTTGCACTCACATTCACTTTCAGTTGTCCATCGGTGAGTCTGGCCAACCTCAGCCCGGACTCTGCCTCACCAAGAACCTCACCAAGACAACATTGTGGAATCTTGAGAGGGAAGACTATACCTTCCTCTCTAGAAATTCACATTTATGCCTAGCAGTTGTTCCCCATACCTACTTTGTGCAATCCTGAGGGATAGTGGTTGCTAGCCAAGAAAATTATGCAAAGCAGTCCCTCAGCCTCGAGCCATTGCTAGTTGAGATTGCGCATTGCGCAATTCCAACAATCAGCAGCCAGACTAGTGTTCGCATTTCGTAGTTCCAGCAGTCAATCAGTATCCGAGCAGCCCAGACTATGCCTTGTGCAGTCATGGTAGTTGGTCTCCTGACCTCTAGGCCGAAATTGCGCAACCTTCATGATCAGTCACATAGGTATGTTGCAAGTCAGTTCTTAAGTCCATTTTGGTTTTCGACTGGCAAATTGCTTGCCATGAGTTTTGCCATGTCTCCAGGTATTGCAAGTGTTCATTTTCCTCTTAGAAGTGTAGGTACAATGGTTTCCAAGAGAGCGAAGTCAAATACAACGTTCAGAGCACACATGGAGATGCAGTCGATCAAATGTCTATGAGCTTGCCTACTCATGAAGATATCAAGTTGTTCACAGAAAGAACATCAAGATATCACAAAAAGAAACATCATGAATAGTAGTTGAAGGCAACATACTGAATGCAGTGAATATAACGAATGCAGTAAATGCAACGAATGCGGCGGATGCAGTGGATGTAATGAATACAAGAGGAAGGTTGTTGACAACACAGAAGCAGAACAAAGTTGCAAGATCAAGCAGATCCAGTGATAATGAAAGCAACTTTGGAGACTGAGGCTATGAGGTGACAACATGACATGAATATCACGTGAAGACAAAGAATCAAAAATAGGAGGAGTTTCATGTGCTGAAGAAGAAACTCAGGAAGAACATGAAGCTGCACAGACAAACGAATGAGTTGCAATAGGAATAAGAACAGAAATGGGTGCAACGTGCACTCATGGATGAAACTACACCCGTACAAGTTAAAGATCCATCCCAACAGCTAACATGGAGTAGAAATAGTGATAAGTGTTTTTGATCACATGCAAGGGATTGAGCAGGATGCATGTTATTGTGTGCAAGCATGCAATCCAACCCATTCCACACACTCACCAAGGTGAAGACAAGAAGCAAGTCCAACTGGAGCTAAACATGAACTTCGATAAGTTGATGCCCATGACTAACAACACACACTTGAAGATCAGCATGGACACTATGCATCAATGTGTTTCTGGTTTAGTTGCACCTAAGAAGACCATGCACATGTTAGGAGACACTTTGGATGAAAGGGGGCCAAGCCAATGCACTGGTTACAACGGAGGCAAGAGTTCGCTTCAACAATATGTCACCATAAGGTGCATGCACACCATCACGGACGGCCAAGCTTGGCATCAACACACAACCCTCACCGTCACAAGCATGTCAAAGAGTTGGTCTCATCACAATGGACCGAGTGTTAGTGATGTCTTGCAAGGCTTGCTCAAGTCATGTTGTCTCACATGATTACATGTGCATTGTAATGTTGAGTCATGTCAAGTGTAAGTTAAGTGTCCATAGTTGGATGTAACAGTCATAGAGTAGGTGAAAAATCACGAGGGTAGTTGAATTATCACAAAGGGGAATGTAAAAGGTCACCCCACCCTTTTCTATAAATAGTCCCTCATAACTCATTGTGTAGGATTTTGTTTAGCCAAGCTTCTGATAAGACTATCTTGGAGAAAGCTTGGATAGTATTGTAACGCCCCATGGCTTCTCCACTGCACAGAGCTAGTTCATCTCTTTGGAGGAGCAGGCAGATGTCACTGTAATTCTTCACTGTTGGGGCTAGTAGGTTTACATGGATGTATTGTATGATTGGAACTTGCACTTCTTTATATAATAAGAGCCAACACGTTTTCACACATGTATTGTATCTATTGTAAGACTGATCTTTAACACTTGTAAAGGCATGTTGCTTGTGTTCTACATATGAACTGATTCATTTCTTGTTATGCATAATCTATTAATGGAAATGTGTTGTATATGTTGTTAATGATGTCTCGTCCATGTCGACTGCTCTGTCAGACATCAGATAGAACTTTCACATGAACCTTGTTGTAGCAACCATTGCACTCATTCAGACCGATCCATGAGTGTTGTACATGTTATCTTATCTTGTATGGTGTGACTACCACATCTGAGTGGACTTCTAAGTCGGAAGCTATGTATGTCCTGTGTGTTGTGTGTTCGTACTTGAGTTGGGATTGATCCCTTTCGACCTGGAACTCACCTTCACCCTCATCTCAACCCACCTATGTTAGAAGCATTCATACACCTTCCTTGACTCACTACAACGGTCACACCCTTGCTACTGATGAAGTTACCTTACTTTCCTTTGTGCGACATCACAATAAAGGCATTACCTTACGACCCATTGCTAGGACTCCTACACCAAACGGTCGTAGGTCTAATTGGGACTTATTACCAGGGAGATCCCCTTACATATTGTCGTTTCCAGCACCATCAATACAAGGCCTATGGAATAACAGGTATCTAATCATATTTTATCTCATAAGTGTCATTTTTCTTTATTCTTTCACTTAATATTTTCATGAGCTACTCAATTTCACCAATGTTTTAGCTAGTAACTGGTTCTGCAAAAAAATTGAAGGTTTGACAGGTTTTGAAACTCCAGTCAAGGAACAAGACATATGGGTAGGTGACAAATGGCTTGTACAATGATTTGTACCTATCTTCATAACCTGGATTGATAAGGAAAACATCATAGAAGGTTAGTCAAAGCGAAAGCCAACCATCGAGGAAGGCGAACCAGTCGAACGACGAGTTAACAAATGTAGACATTCAACCTCATGCTTTGCTTCCCTGATAGAAAATCATGACGAAATCACATTATTTTATCTCTTCATTTTAATTTTAGCCATTGTCAAGTAGGGTAGGGTCGTAATCATATGAAACAATTATTCATAACAGATTATAAATTTGTCTCTTGGCATGATAGTGACATACTTGGATATTGTTTTTAAAATGTGTTTTTTCAATTAAAATTTTTGTTTCATTTCATCCTTTTGTTGTGAAATTTATCCATGCGTATATAATCTTGTGAAGGATTCATGTTGTCACCTACTTCTTGCAAGAGGGCCCCCTGGAGTTGTAAGATTTTACTGTTTTCAAACTAACATTTCAATTAAGCATTCTATATTGTGTTAATTCATTTATCTCACTAATAGTTTGATTGTTAACAATGATCGCAGAGTTGATAACATAATACAATTTTTTTATTCATTTTGTTGTAGGATGCATGAGTGAAGTTGAAATCTCTTATACATATGAAAGTAGTACAACATAGTGTGGATTGATATATATTTGTTGTATGGTTTTGAGTTACAGCTGTGTGAATAAGGTTTTAATTTAACTATAGAGTTAATTTCTCTTTCTATCAGAGTAATTTATATCTGGTTTCATTGTCAACTTTTCTTTCAAGCAAATGTGTGTGTGTGATTTCATTTCAAGAAAGAGTGAAGGAAGTGCGATATTTTTTTCCAAGAAAGTGTGTTTGTGATTTCATTTCAAGCAAGAGTGAATAAAGTGTGATGTTTATTTCAAGAAGAGTGTGATCTTTCTTTTAATAAAGATGAATACTTTTGATTTCATATTTAATTTCATAGTTTTTAAAGAAAACATTTTCATTTCAGTATCTCAATTTAATTTAGGAATTGTTTAATAAATAAGGTCTGCTAGCAGAAATAATGCACATACATTTCATATGTTTACTAGCTCCGGTTGATAATTCATGTAAGTAATTTAACACCAATTAAAATACCAAAAATTTTGGCGTTGTTGTTGAGGAAGTGTATATAGGATTCTTTTTCCTTTTATTTTCATTAAAAAATAAAAAATAAAAATGATATGCATAGGGGAGGAGATTCTAGAGGTAGAGTGGTAAGTAGAGGTAGGAGTTTGACACCATCCACCCAAACTCATATTCCATCTATTTTAGGCCGACACAGACTTCCTGAGGTACTTAGGTCTAAAATCCAACCTAAAGATTCAACAACTTCTTCAACTGAAGCTATAGTAGAAGAAGAATATCCTACATCCCCAATTGAAGTAGTAATTTTTCTATATTCAACTAGAGAGCAACTTCTAGGATAAGAACTAGAAATACCTAGTGAAGAGGAAGAAGAAGAAACCTATTTTAACATTCCATTGATAAAAGAACTAGAGGAGCTATAGGAGGAGCTAAAAAATCCAATTTTGGAATCTTAGATTAGTTTTGAGGAATCTACAATGGCAGGAGAAGGGGAAGGAGAAATACATAATGCAATTGGTGAATGACCTAGGATTGGAGGTGGAAGAGGAGGAAATAGAGGAGGTGGAAGAGGTGGAGGAAGAGGAAGAGGAGGTGGCAGAGGAGATCTAGAACCTTTTGGATTTCCCATCTTCAATGAAGATACCACAGCCACAATGAAAAATATATCACCCTCCAATTTCCTAATTTTCATGAATTAATAAATGAAGATCCTGAAACATTTCTCTTTGAGTGTGAAGTCTTGTGTAGATCTTATTACTACTTTCTTGATACTCAAAATTTGAAATTGTGTCCAACCACACTTAAGGGTGCAACATTAAAATGTTTTATGGGCTTAGGATAACATTCTATAAGAACATGGGAACAAATGAAAAATACATTCTTAGAACAATACAAGGATTATTGTATTCCCCATAAACTTAAAGATGAAGTCCTTAAAATTTTACAAATTTTTTTTGAAGATTTTGTTGCAAGATTTACTTATAATGTAAAAAGGGCTAAAATCCATAATCTAGATGAAGAAACTTTGAAAGCTCTCTTACTAAAATTTATCAGAGATGAGTACATAGATCTTCTCAATTTGATGGGTAAAGGAGATGTTTCTCAGTTATCATTTGGAGATATTTGTGAGTTATGCATACGCATTTCAAGAGGAAAGGAAATATTTGAGAAAAATACAAGAGATCATGTTATGTCTAGGATTAATAAATCTGCAATTGGGATAGTAAGTAGGGTTGAAATACAAAATTTGTTTGAAAACTTTAAAACATATATTTTGGGGAGTCTTAGTGAAAATATACATACCCTTAAAGTAAAAAACAAGAAAAAGGATGAAAAAGTTGCATTATCTATCTTTTTTCCAAAATGTAGAAAGAAGCATGCCTTGAGAGAATGCTCTCTTGACTTAAAAAGTGTGGAAACCTATGTTATATGTGCAGAAAATCACGATACAAAGAAATGTCCTTCAATAATAAGTCTTAAAGTTGTCTACCAAGAGGAAGTAATGCCAAATAAAGTAAAACTTATTTCTTTATTGCCAAGAGACCATGACAAAATCCAAAATCGAATATGACCCAAGGTTTCAACACTCAAACATATGCACAACTATGACAAAGTAATTGGACTACACCCATGCCTTGGAAACCTTGGCCTTAACATTGGGCACAAGGATGGAAAAATCCATATGGCAAGTACCCTCAATATCCTCAATTTCAACAACCTTACCCTGTTTTTCCACCACAATATTTTCCTTAGCTTGTTCAACCCTCTAAACCTCAAAATTCAAACCCACAAATTTTACTACCATTTCCACAAAATCCAAATAAACTTCTTGCTCAGCCACTTCCAAATCCAAATAATAAAAATTCATAGCCTGTTTCCAACATGGAAGGACAAAATTTCCAAAATTACATGATAACTACATTATATCTAAACAATGTCCAACTTAGATCTAGTAGAGTATAGGAAAAGAAGTCACCATCTGTTGTTATCCAAGAGTTTGAAAAAGATACATCTCGTCATGAAGAGGAAAATTCATAAAAACAAACCACCCTTGTACATTCAGATGATAATCCAATAAACACAACTCCCATTATAGAACAACCTTCAATTTCTATTCAAAATTTGCCTTTCCTAAAAGATTGAAAATTGACAAAGGGGTAGAAGGTAGATTGTGTTGCCTAATTATGATATGATATATTATTTGAAGAATGTTTGTATAAAAATTCCTTTGTTACAAGTTATCAAAGAAATAGTAATATTTGTAAAGACAATGAGGCAGTTAAGTATTAAAAAAACAGGAAAATGAAACAATAAAGGCACAAAATGAAATCCTGAGAACTCAAAATGACAACATCCTATTACATCTTGGTTTATGGTATGAGAAAAATATGAAATTGAAAACTAAAAATCAATTTCTTAAGAAAAAAGTGACAAGTTTGCATAACAAAATCTTGATAAAAAAACGAAGGATGGCAGTAGTAAGAGTCAAGAAAATAAACAATACTAAATTAGATGTCCTTTCCTAGGCTTTGAAAGATGCTCAATGATATATAAATATTAAAAAAATTGAAATTTTTCATGGGGACATGCAATGTCTTCTGTGTGGGGGAATATTGAACCCAAAAATTACCTCTTTCTGACAACTTTCCTACATTCCATCCTCCTTATTTTGTATTCTCATAACTCTAAATTGGGCATAATTTCACAAGGTATATGGCATCACAGGTATATAATAGTATTCCATTTCATAAGTTTCATTAATCTTTATTATTTAACTTAATATCTGCATGAGCTACTGAATTGCACCAGGTCTACAACCAGTGATTGATTCTACAGCAAAATCGAAGGTTTGATAGTTTCCAAAACTCCAGCTGATGGAACAAGACATATGGCCAAATAAAAAATAACTGGCACAATGATTTGTACCTATCTTCTGACACAGGAAAAACCCAAAATATTCACAATATGCTTATAAAATGCATAATCTCATCTATCCCAAGAATTTCAATGACCTGCCTAGTCCAACCTTCATAAAATTAAGGTTTAAGGCCACTTCACTAATCTCATGTGGCACGAGTTAATAACTAACTTCAATCTGATCCTTGCTTAATCTGTTGGGTCCCTATAATACTAGTGATTACCCCATTACTATTGTAGTTGTATCCCTTATTAATATTGTTGTGCCCCTATTTTCCCCATATTGTTATTACTGTGCCCTATAGAATCCCTCTATTGTTATTTTTGTGGCTTTATATTATTATTGTTAGGTCGGCTGGGTGATATTGTGACTCCTTAGACTCCTATATATATAAAGGAGGTTTTGTCATTTGAATCATCCAAGAATTTTTCATTTGTGTAATGTAAAGGAGGTTGCCCCATCAAAGAGGCTGAATTCTAAGGCGTTGATCTCTCTTTTCTATCTTTTTTTGAGCTAGTTTCATAACATTTGGTATCAGAGCTTTGGATTCTAGGGTTTCTCTACTCCAAACAGGTCATCGTGGCATTTTCGCTATAACTAAATTCTGTGATGTTTTAGAAGCTAAAAAAAAAAAACCCATTTGATAAGAAATTGCTTTGAATCTCGAGTCTGAATCACTCGTGTTCTCCTACATTCAAGAGCATTTACAGATATCCTCACAATATCTAATTAATTCCTATTCTAATCACTTAAAACATTAATAATTACATACATAGGAATCCAAGTTCCTTAAAAACACAAGACCCCCTAAGTCAACTAAAACATAATGAAATTGTTGAGCTGTATGCTCCTTCATCATATTCATAACTTGGATCAATAAAGAAAGCATCGTAGAAGCTCAGTCAAATAAAAATTTAACCATCGAGGAAGCTGAACTAGGAGAGTGACGAATTAATGAATGCAAATATTCAACCTCATGGTTTTCTTCGTTGATAGAAAATTATGAGGAAATCATGTTATGTTATCTCCTCCTATTATTTTTATTCATTATCGAGTAGGGTAGGGTTGTAATACTTTGAAACAATTATTCATGAGAGATTATAAATCTTCCTCTTAGCATGACATCGATAGACTTGGATTTGGTTTTTAAACTCTATTTATTCAATTAAAAACTCAGTTTCATTTCATCCTTTTGTGGTGCCATCTATCCATACATATATAATCTTGTGAAGGAGTCGTTCTTTCACCAACTTATCGCAACAGGCCCCCCTGGAGTTGTAAGGTTTTATTATTCTCAAACTAACATTTCAATTATACATTCTATATTTTGTTTAATTACATTATTTCACTAATAGTTTGATTGTTAACAGTGATCAGAGAGTTGTTGACAGAATACAGTTTGTTTATTCATTTTGTTGTAGGATGAATGAGTCAAGTCGAGATCTCTTATACACATGAAAGTAGTATAACAAAGTGTGGATTGATATAGATTTTTAGTATGGTTTTGAGTTACAGTTGTGTGAATAAAGATTTCAATTTAAGTATAGAGTTAATTTATCTTTCTGTGAGATTAATTGAGATCTAGTTTCATTATCAAATTTTCTTTCAAGGAAATCTATGTGCATGATTTTATTTCAAGCAAGAGTGAAGCAAGTGTGATGTCTATTTCAAGAGGAGTGTGTTCTTTCTTTTAAGAAAGAGAAAAAGTTTTGATTTCATATTTATTTTCATAGTTGTTAAAGAAAACATTTTCATTTTAGTATCTCAATTTAATTTAGGAATTTTTTATGTAATAAGGATGCCTAGCACAAATAGCGCACATACATTTCACCGATTTACTAGCCCTAATTGATAATTCATGTAAGTAATTTAACACCAATTAAATTACCAAACACTTGGTCCTGATGAGATTGAAACTGTGTGTGATAATGGAGCAGTCATAATTAAAATTATTGATGAAGAAAAATTAACTTTCCTTGTAAATGGTCATATATTATGAATATATCATAAACCATTAAGAAAGCAAGAGTTCATAAGAAATGTACAAGAAAATATTGATTTGAAGTTGGTCAAGGAAGATTATTGTTCGTCTCCAACTTGGCCTTCAACTTTCTTTTTGAAAAAAAAAAAAAAAATTAAAAAACATAATAATAATAATTGTATAAACATGGCCCTCGATCAGGGTGGACAAAAGGGTGAAGCATGGGATTAGGATGGAGGTGGGAAGGTGGCTATACAACCCACCTCTCAATTTAATAATCCCATAGGACGTTGAGACGGCTTGCAGGTATGATAGAAACCTGAGGCAAGGAGATGGCAGAATAATGAAGGAAGGAGTAAGGATCGTCGGCGATTAGATGATGGGATGTTGGGTAGCTGGCAACAGAACAATAAGAGCAGGTAAGGGCAGAGCAAAAGGTAGTATGATGAGAAGGAGGGCGACTAAAAGGAAGTTAGCAGCTGGCGGGTAATCCCTGCTATTCATTTCAGAAAGGGGTAGAAGGCAACGATAGGGAGAATGAGAAGGGTTGAAGTCGATGTGAATAAGACAGGCAGACAGATGAGACAGGATAAATGCATGCAAGGATCACAGGTTGACACCATGAACGGTCAGTTGGAAATAGAAAATCTGAGGGCCAGGGAGGAAGAGAGACCCCCTGAGCATAAATACCAATTTCTATCTAGGAAAGGAAGAGTGGGAATGGCCAAAATGCTCGAGAAAGAGCAGCATGGAGAAGGAATAGATTGAGATAGGAAAGTCAAGGAGTCTAGCAGAGAGGAATTCATAGGGAACGTCTCATTCGAGGTTGGGCAGGGGAGCTAGGCAGCTACCAGGAGCAGACAGCTTCGCTCAGGAAGAGGAAAAGGACGCAGGGGCAGAGAGGGAGAATGATAACCCAACAATCAAGATTTTAAAGCACCTTCGCCAGCACGAAAGAGATGGGGTCGAAAAACAATGAAGCGTATGGTGCATGAGGCAGAGAAGGCCTATAACGAAGGCATTGACGCAGACATACGTAGACTTATTCAGGAATTGGAAAACAATGCTATGCAGGATGATTTGGAACTAGAGATGGAGGATTGGGGCAACCTAATCCCTGACCCAGGCAATACAAGGGGACGTATGTCCTTATACAAATAGGCCCTACATGTATACTGGGTGGTAAAGTAGTTATTGGCGAAGGCAATGGAACAGGTAGCAGTGTAGATGGAAGAAATGGCTCAGAGAATACCAAATCTAAGGAGGGAGATGAAAAACGTCCAAATTACTTTGTTGATGTAGGACAGTAAGCTGGAAGAAATACAACAACAACTGAAGAAGATAGCAACAACGCCCCAAGAAGAAGAGATCAAGCCTGAGATCATGGTAGACTAAACCTTCCAAATTATGCAAATGGTTTTCTTTGTTAGTCCTCTGAGAACTAGTTCTCCTTTTGTTCTATTTTAAGTTGATGATGTCCATAAGAAACCAAACTAGCAATTTTGAAAATGAAGTGTATTTGGCATGGATTGGCAGACTTAGCCTTTTTTGTTATTGGTCAGCGTATAAAGACTTAAGGTGGCCAACAGACCCGGTTTCCCTTCCGGGCGGGTTGAGGTCACCAAATGTTTGTATTTTTTTCAACCTGGTTAGAAAATAAAAGGTCCTACATTAGCTTACAAAAAAAAATTGTATAAACATGAAAATCGACATTGTTGGCATTTTTATATAGAAAATCTAAGTTGAAGACCAAGAATTCTTGGTAGCCTATATTTTGTTTTAATTTTTGTATTCTTGTCCCATTTCTTTTTTTCTTCTTTGTAGAAATAAAACACCTACATAATTGTCAATAATCTGCAACTCTCATGAAATTCCGCAGCTGACTTGATAGATTACAGCCAAAGCAAATGAAGATCATGGTCAAAGCAATCTGAATGGAGATCACAGCTAAAGCAACCTGAGCAACCTACAAAAAGAGAAAATTAGTAAGGAAAAATGAAAGGTATGTAAATATTAGTTAAATAATTAAGGACAAACATTGAGTTATGATATAAATAGATGATTATAACTGTTTCCTCCACCATATTATGTAATTATTACCTTTTTCATAACATAATATTGGTTTTTCGCCATTCAATGCATAATTTTTTTATAATCATCACGAAATGTGAATGACATTAAAACCTTTCTATTGTTTAAATTCATTCACCTTTATCCGTATATACCCTATTCCTCCTGTACACTATCCCATTTCCTTCACATTATATCCCACTTCCTTCGGCTCTATTTCAATTTTCTTTGCTTAAAACACCTCAAATGCTACCTAAATTATGTTCTAGTACTTACTACACTCCATAATACTGTCAAAAGGCAAAATTATGGATGGAATATTCCTCACCATGGGAGTTATTGTGCATTCTAAGCCAAATGGAGTCAAGTTTCTTGAAGGTTATCCATAGGTGAAACAACAATTGTAGCAGGCACAATGGTTATAGTTCTTTGAAAAGTTTGATGGGCATAATAAGGAGGTTACAAAGTCATTTGCTCGAGCATATGATGGGATAGAAGTGGAAATTGGAGATATCAGGTTGGTCTTAACAGAGTTGTTCATGGCAGAAGCTATAAGATTGTCGAGAAACGGGGAAATTTGGTTTAAAAACCACAAAATCAAAGAGAAAGATTGGGAAATCTTCCTGAAAAACCCAGGTATGGACATCTCCATTTTTAAGAAGGGAATTCTAGTAACAACTTTAAAAAGTAAATGGAGAAATTTGTTGTTAATCATTCAGAAATTCATAACCTGTGAGGGTAGGTTTGGAAATCTGTCCTTTTACCATTGATGATGCATTTTATTGATGCTAATGGAATCAATTTACCATATTTCCTACTTTGTAGTTTAAGAAAAATGGTCGGTAATATCGAAAGAAAAAAATGAGTTTATTAATAATGCCTTGTATCATCATGGGTTAGTAAAAATTTTAATTGAATACCATTTGAAGAGTAAAGGGGATAGTTGGGATGATTTTCTGGTTTGAAATCACTTTAAGGAAGTTGATCCAAATGAGTCTTATTCTAAGATAATAAGAAGTTGCTGAAAAGTTCCCTCAAACCCTAAGCTTCAAAATGAAACACCTAAATAGGAAATTCCACAATGAGCTCACATAGAATGATTATGATGATGACACCCTTATTGAAAAAAATTTAAATAGTCTTAAAATGAAGAAATATGTTGGTACACATGAAGGTCCATCAAAGGAAGGAAAAAAAAACAAAAGTAACTATAGAAAGCAAGCTCCCACTACTAAAAATCGACAAGAGCACGACTTATTAAATTGACAGTTAAACAGTGTCCAGGTTTTGTTGATTTATAATAAGAAGAAGTAGAGAAAATACCATCACCAATTGCAAGTCCAACAAGAAAGACACCAGAAATTGACCCTATTCAACAAGAAATCTATGACTATATAGAATCTCTTAAACATAAAGCACAAGGAAAAACTATTGATTTATCCTCAAATCAAGAAGAAATTCTGAGTGAAGAGATTCATTTCATCCCTCCAGAAGAATCCAGAATTGAAAATGTTCTTAAACAGGAAATTTATGAATTAGAAGTGTTAAACAAGTTTTTGAAGCAGGAACATGAAGCAATGAAGGTATAGAATGAAATTCAAAGGACTCAAAATGATAATATTTTCTTACTTCTTTTCCACTCGTACAAGAAAAACAAGAAATTAAAGGCTAAAAATAAAATTCTCAAAAGTAAAATCAGGGGTTTGCAATGCAAGATTTTAATGAATAAACCATGGATGGAAACCAAAAGAAAAATAAAAAAAAATAGAGAGTACTAACTTAGATGTTCTTGCTCAAGCTTCAGAGGTAGCTTAGTGACAGAGTGGGTCATAAATTTTAAACTTTTGTCCCTGAGGAAATGCGATATCTTTTGTTTGGGGGAATGTTGAGCACCAAAATTGTTCCCTTTTGTCATCTTCCCTAAAATCCATTCACTCCATTTGATTCCTTTTTTACCATAATGATGTCAATAAGGTGTCAGCTTGCACGGTTAATGGAAAAAGCAGGTTCCTAATCATCTTTTATTCATAGTTTCATTGTTTCCTTATTATTTGATTTAATATTTGCATTAGCTACTGAATTGCATCAATTGTGTAGTTAATGATCAATTCTGCAACTTACTTGAAGAATCTGTACGTTCTGAAACAGTAGTTGAGGAACGAAATGTATGGACAAGTAGATGAAAGATGACATAATGATATCCACCTACATTCATTATCTAGCAAGATGATAAGGGTTCCATATAAGTAGATAAATGTGGAATTCAACCAAGTGGAAAAGGAGCCATGACAAATCAGGCGAGCGAGAAGATTGATGATAAGGATGAAGCTACTATTTTGCCTCATGATTTGCTTCTCCGATAGGAAATCATGAGGACTCACTATTTCATAATATCTTATGCTATATTTAGAATTTATGTTGAGTAGCATAGGCGCAAAAATCTCTAAAAAATGTATTAAAGGAGGCTATAAAACTACCTCTCAGCACGACCATGACAGGCCGATTATTATTTTGAAAACACTCTTTATATGTATAAAAGAAAGTTTTATTATTCCTCTCTTTGTTCTGTTAATGTGTTTTTAATACCTAAATGGTTGGTGCTTACCTATAACTCATAGGAGGGCCCTTTGGGAGCTGTAAGGTCTTATTTTATTTTCAATTCATATTTAAGTTTTATATCTTAATTTTTGTAGCATTAGATTATCACAACCAATCTTTCCGTTTTGTCTTTCAGTGAATGCTTATGACAATAAGAATAGAGTTGATAACATATTTTGCTCAAGATATGTTTCATAGATTTAATGATTTCTTTGTGTGAAGGATGAAGGAAATAAACCAAAAATGGATCTATTATGCACATGTAAATTTTGAAGAGTAGAAACATTAAATTTCAATTAGGAGTATCATTCTTCGAAGGCTTTATAAGTGTGATTCATATTTTCCAATGTGATATTTTTTGGGCCCTACTTTTGCACCCATTTTTCACCTACTATTTCCTTGTTCCTATGGACATTTACTCTCTTTTACCCCCTTTTGTACCATGCTATCACTACCAAACCACATTATTTTACAAGTGGAGGTAGGATGTTTTACTTGGCACTATTTTCATGTTCTTTTGTTTAGTTTAAGAAGGTATAGATGGTTCTATAGCCATTGGATTATTTTGACTAATCCTGATACAAAATCGTAGAGTTTGAAAACATGTGGAAATGTAGAAGGGACTCCAACACATTGATGGACAATGTATAAAACAACCTTTTGTGGACTCACTATTATGTACCCAATTTTGCATCTTTATTTTGTACTCTATTTGGTAGCAGATGTTCAATCAAATCTTTGGAAATCCATAACCGATATCCTTATGCCTAATAACGAGTTGGTTTCATCAATCGTGATATGATCAGGATGAGCTCAACTGGGATCCATTTGAAGTTGTTCGAGAAGATTACATAGAACTTAATTTTAGTCTTGATTTTATATGTTTACTTTTTCTAAGTTAATTAGTTACATCTATTTTTCATCATCTGGACTTTATATAAATACCGATGATTTATGTATGTAAGTTAGCGGGAAGTATCGTTAAGTAATATTGTTGCAAGTAGCTATACACTCAGGAGACATTAGAGACTGTGATGTATTTGTTATTTGAACTTATGTTTTTTTGAACCCTAATACATATTCTTGATTCAGAATCTAAATTCCTATAAGTGTTATGATTTTTGGTTCTTAAAGCATTGGGTTAGTTTAGACTTTCTCTGGGAAGTGGAAAGGGCCCATGAACACCTGGAAACAAGTCCTGTAATTGACATAAATTGTAGGAAGTGTGTTTGATTGAGATTCAGAGGTTTAGATCTCTTTCTGAAAATGTTTGCCTGATAGATCTTAGAATTACCATTTTCTATTTTGTACTCAAGCACTTACTCTGTTTTCCTTGGATCTGAAAGAATATCTTGTCTCTAAGTCTTTTCGAACCAAAAAGGATTGTACTGATTAGTGTTTTCGATGCATGAATGATTTATCCAACACATCTTCATGGTTAAGAATATTTAAAAGAATGCTTTCCAATTTTTATAAATTCAGAGGATGATAACTGTGTCATAAGTTCCAGTTGGAGTTGACTTTGTAATCTTGAATCATGTACATTTCTCATTAGTAAAAAAATCCTGTAGCATCATGTTTTACATGAGAACACCCAAAAGTAATAGCTCTGACATCTGGTATAATTGTAGTGAGGTTGAGTTGAAAATCGTAGGTTAATGCTCTTTCATAGAACATTCTTTCTGAGTTTATTTGAAGTGGTTTTAAATCAGAATAATCTTTGATATTTTAAACCTGAGTGTGTTAATAAAGCTAGCGTAAGAACATCTATTTGGAACTTTTTCACTTAATTTCTTTTGAAGTTTGCATAGCCGAATGCATGAACTAGGAGAGATTCAGTTTGAAATTCTCTTTAGTTTGTCTTATACACCCCAAGGATTGGAATTAGCCTTGTTTGGATTGGGATGTCCATTTACTTAGATTAAGATTAAAATTGTTTTCATTTGAATTAATCTTGCGTGGATGGAGATTTCTATTACTTAGATTAAGAGTAATATTGTTTGAATAGTAAACCTTATTGTTTGGATTGAGATTTCCATTATTTAGATTGAGATTAAAATGTTTGAATAGTATATTTTCTTATTGAATATTTCCATTGAAGTCGCTTGAATGGTAAGTAGTATAGTTTAGGTTGCAATAAGTATTGCTAAGATAGTAGTTAGAATTAGTTTGGTTTGAATAGTAGTTAGGAATTCTTCAATAATGGTTGGTAGTGTGAAGCAATGATTGATATTTTTCAATGATTTGTTTTATTTGCACAGTGGTTTGAATTTTTTATGCAAAAATTTATATTTCTTATAACAATAATTTGTATTTTTTGTTCCAAGACTTGAATGTTGTATAATAATCTTCAAGGAATATGTGAAATCCTTTTAAATTATGATGTTTTCTTGATTCATTTCTGAAGTAAGTTTTTGAGTTAGATAGATCTGGGTTAAAGGAGAACAATAATTAAAGTTTTGATAGAACAAAGATTTAACTATAGGATAATAGCTTTCTTCACCTCACCTTATTGAAAGTAGAGATTGAATGTTTCATACTCCATTCTGTACTAAACTATTCAGAATCTAAATTGAAATGCAATGTAACTCAAAGTTTACGAACCTCGGTCGATAATTTAATTTAGGGGAATTAAACAACAAATAAAACTCGTAACATTTTTGGTGCCATTGATGGGGAGTTGAAAATGGTCTAGGTAACAATCTCTTTAAAATTCATGAGTGTTGAATATTTTGCAAGACGATCAAAGGGCAGAGAGTGTATGGTAAGACGTGAGTGAAGAGCCATGCATCCACTATGGTGGGGTTTCTCCAAAGTCTGGTTGTCTTTGGTGAATCTTTGTAGTATTTTATTTTCTTATGCGTAAAAGTAAAGGTAGGCTTAGGGATAGCAAAGGTAGATTTATTTCAAGCACAAAATCATTTTTAGGAATATTTGGTCCCACAAAAACACCCCCAACTAATTCAACTAATCATTACACAGGTATCAGAGAGTAGGGAGAAATCTCCACTAGTAAAGCGGCATCAGAAAAAATAGACACTGCATCAAAATAGGTTGAACAACTCCAAAACATACTACACAAAAGAGAAATTTCCTTGGGAACTATTGTAGGTACAGAACTGGTTCCAGTTTCACATGTGGAATCTGCAGCAGGAGGAGCTCGTAGAGACTTAGGGATTGGTTACATTAGGCTCAACCAAACTGAATCTTCTTCTAGCCAGACCACTGTACTAAAGCCTACTTTTGAACCTGTAGTAAGAATGGCTAACAACGGAGGAGGGGAGGAAAACAGAAACAATGGGGAAAATCACCCTAGAGATAATGACAAAATACACACCTTGTTTGGAGGGAACAATGATCAGAGGGCTGGACCAAGAGGAGGTCCTAAGGAGAAGGAGGATGATACATAATCAAAAATTGGATTTCTTATTATGGACATTAATACAAATATCACTATGAAGAACATACCCTTGGCAGCTCTTCCACATTTTTATGGTATGTACTTTGAAGACCCTGACACATTTTTATTTGAATATGGTATTCTTTTCAGGAGCTATAATTATTATGATAATGCACACAAGATTAAATTATTCTCGGCTACCTTAAATGACTCAGCCCTGAGATGGTTCATGAGCCTGGGAGAGCACGCCACTTAATCCTGGGATGACATGAAAATTTTCATCCATAAGAAATATCAAGACTACTGTAAAAGTATAGATTCCAATGATATCTTTAGGATGCAAAAAATGGAGGATAAAACTTTGGAGGAATATGTGGAAATGTTCCCTTATTACTATCATAAGTCGCAAATGGGTAGCTTAGATGAAATAACCTTTAGGACTGTCTTTATAAAGGGGTTAAGGGAAGAGTTCATTGAAACACTTAATCTCCTAAATTCTGGTGACATTTATAAAAAACCTTTTGAAATAACTGAATTATGTCGAACCTATTTTAGAAGTGAAGCTAAGGTAGGAAAAATAATCAAAGATAATTCAAGGAATTTTGTGCCTAAAAATTTGAAATCTGTGCAAAATGTTTTCACTAGGGTTGAGTTGGGAATCCTTCTGGAAAATTTCAAAGTAGATATCTTAAACACCATTAGCGACCAACTTTATACTCTAAAAATTAAAAGAAAACGAGAAGAGGAAAAAGTTTCTTTGACAATTTTCAGTCCTAAATGTAGGCATAAGCATGCTAAAAGGGAATGTTCCATTAATATGTTTGAGGTGTCTGGCATTTGCACACAAGAGAATACCACTGATCAATGCCCATCCCTTCCTAGAGTACAAGCCATTTACAAAGGAGGGGCTAAAACTAATGATATTCCGCAAGAAAATAGGAAGCCATCATGGAGAGGGCCAAATCAAAATATTTATCAAGAACCTAATTTACAAGTATTTTCCCAAAATAATTCATGGGACTCTCAACCATATTACCCCTCATGGCCCCCAAAACCACCTCAAAATTCACCTTGGAACCAAGGATGGAGAGGAAATGTTTATGGGAATGTATTTCAACCTCAAAACCAACCATACTCCATGTATCAATGCCCACCTAGAATGCCCTATACACCTAATATGCCTCCATTTCAGTAAGGATATAGCTCATCTTATTATCAACAACCTTCATTATCATTTCCTCCTCAAGTACAACAACGTGTACCCCCTACCTTCAAGCTCTAATCCACACTCACAACAGGCACAAGAATCATTTAAGCCACCTTGGCCAACTTAGCTACCTACACAACCAATTACTAATCCTAATAATAGGCCTCCACAACCTGTAAAAAATATGGAATTACAGTTTTTTCCTAAATATGTTGTCACATGGAATAAGTTGATCTTGCAGACAAGATAGACCTTCCTAGAATCTAAAGAAGACCTAATGACAAGCAAACCAACCAGACACTATCTTTCTCTAAATATGCTTTAATGAACAATAGCAAACAAGTGTTTTTAGGGCCTACCTTAGGTCCAACGCTAGCTTGTGGATGCCCTTGCTCCTTCGATCCAAATGAGCTCCTTTTCGTGAATCTGCAAATACAAACAAGGCAAACAAATTAAATAGCACCTGAAAAGCCAATTGCATCAAAACATATTTAACATGAAAGTCAAGGAGTCCATGAAACAAATAACATAAGATACTTGTTGAGAAAAATGAGTTTGATTGTATTAATTCAAAAGAAGAAGAACTTTACAACCTTTGCCTTGACACTGTACAAGCTCCTCCCAAGGTCCAGCAAGAAGTCTCCTCTACTTTGACAAGTTTCACTCACTCCCCAATGAAACCAAAAAGGTATGTGATCTCTCCTCTTTAGGCTTAACTAGGAAGTCTTGATTTCACCAGCATTTACCCTTAAAAATGTTCAGCTTCTAACCTCCCTAGAAACTAACCCAATGCCTGTATTTATAGTGCAACGGAGGGAGGTTACTAGGTCCTCCTTCAAAGGGATAAAGCCCTCCTTCAAAGGGATAGCTCCTCTCCTCAATGGATTAGCTCCTTCTCTTTTGGGATGCATGAACCACCTCAGAGCAAACAATCCACGTCAAAATTCCTTCTAGAAACCTCTAGAATTAACCCAAAGTGAGTTTTTTAAGATAAAACTTGCGCCTTTTGACTTTCACAGGGGTCCGCACCTACACCGTTAGGGACAGAGCGGGCAGGTCCACAGCTTTTGTACACATAAGGTGCGGGACTGCAGGTGACCATGAGAGAAAGTGCGGAACCAGAGTTACATTGATTTTTAATGTCTCTCTCTCATTTTCAAAGCTTGATTTGAAGAGCTGAGGTCTGAGACTTGCTTAGGAGGACAATACAAGTGATGATAGACCCATACTCACTGCAAATAATCATGGTGACAATATTTTTGTGTAACAGATTGCCCCCAAAAGTGCGAAGTCTGTAGTAGATGAGGATTTCTTGTCATTTAGGAAGAGTGAAGTACTTTATCATTTCGAGGATCATCTTGTGGAGAACCCGGTTGGAACCTGTAAAAACATTGAACGCAAAATATATATAAGAGATCATATCATCGCTGAGGTAGGCATTCCCATGCTCAGATCAAAACTGACTAGAAAAACTAACTACTGCTCTGATACAGGAATGATCTTGTAAAACATCACAAGTATAGACTCATGTGGACACAGTATGGGCGCAGCCATCTGTTTATGAATAGTCCATTATATAATGAGTACAAAATTCCTCGCAGCCTGGATTGTGGAAACTAGATCTAGGGTCTTTATTTCTACTTCCCGAAATAGTACAATTCTATCCATACGAATGAATGTGTTGATGTCGAACATGGTAGAAACCACTTGATTACCAGTCAATGATGTAAACCGTTAACAAGTGTGAGAGAAACCACCAGTGATGTCAATGGTTCTCAAAGTACCCAGTACAATCCATGAGATGCGAATAAATGTGTTGACGTCGAGCATGTCACGGAATCCTTTGATCGAAATTCAATGATGTAAATTGTCATCAAAGGCGAGAAATCTCCCATTGATGCATGCAAATCTCAAGGTACTAACGATTCCTAGATCATATTTCTAGATAATGAGCTGATGTCGATAGAAAGCGATCCATCGTAGGCAAGCCTACAACACGAAATCATAGATCAAGTTGAATAAATTTTAGTTGCAAGGACTGACTCAGGGATGGTCAAGATGGATGACAGATATTTTGCAGATGAATGGCTTATTGGCAGTGACCTCTTGAACACATAACGACACGACAGATGGTTTGGTGACAATTGACCCAAAGTTAATACCCAGAAACCGGCTGAAGACTTTCAATGTGGTTTGATCAACTGTTAGGCAAAGGATTTCCCAACCCAAGTGAATAAAAGTGTCATGTTCAAGAGTGGTTACAAAGTATGACAAACAGGCTCATTTTTCTCTCTTTTCCCCCACCATTTCTGGCAAGTACCTCTTTATTTTTGACAAGCTTGAGGAGGATAACATTTGCTTGATTATAAGCTTATCCTTCAGATGAGTCCAACTTAGTTTAAATTCGAACCCTAAGAAGGAGTGGTTCGTTCCTGTTTGTAATTGAATAGGTCCTTTACTATGAAATTTTAACGAGTCCAGTATAGGAGAAACTCGGCGTTTTTCAATTTTAGAGAGTCTGAAAAACTTAAGAAGACTCCAGGGTTGGCCTTTTTCGTAAATTTGTGTCTCCCAAGTCCGAAAAAGTATAAAATAATACTTGAGAGAACTGCTTGATCTTTTACGACCAAGGAGTACTTTTCATCATTAGTGCCTTTGACCCGAAAAAGTAAAAAAGCGATCAATGACACGTCGTTTTATAACCAATATCGAATTTTAAACGACAAAAATCCGGCAATCTTTTCATGTTTTTACGGTCGGAAAAGAGTTGTAAGGGGACCATCTTTTAATTTCGTTTTAATGAGTTTAAAAGAAACACTCAGCAATCTTTTCATGTTTTAGGAGTCAAAAAAGAGCTTAAAGATGACTCTACATGTTTTTCTGTCGAAAATGGTAGATTTCGCCTGAATAATCCTTTATTCTGCACAAAAACACAAACATTACTCATACCTGTTTGAAATGGATAAAAATGTCGCAAAATACCTTTTCAAAGTGAAACATAAACAAATTTGCGATTTATTTACTCAAAAAACTTATAAAAAGGGCCTTTGTCAATTCATTTTTACCGTTTGAGTTTGGGTGAGAAAATAGTGCTTTTGCTCAGAAAACTTCCCGTGAAGATTGCGGAAAATCCAACCGTCGGAATCGAGCACCGTCTTCTCCAGGTAATCCACATCATCCTACTCTTCATTTTCAACCATTTAGTTTTTTGTTTTAGTCCTTCATTTCATTTTTGGGAGGGTTTTTAGGTGCAAAACCCACGCGCGGGGGCCCGCAGGTTTACCATTGCGGGCCTGTGGACCCCGACTTTTTCTCCATTGGGAAAAAGCTCGGGGTCCGCACCTTCCATGTAGACAAAGTGCGAACCCATGCACTGTGTCTAACCCGGAGCGTGTGTACCCTGCCGCAAGGGTTTTGAACCCAAAAATTCTCAAAAATGGACCAATCAAAACATTTTCTAGCAATTTAATTAATCTTTATACTTGATGCAAAGAGTACATCATCCTAGATTGGCGTGAACGAGAGCACGAGGACGTGGATGCTGCCGCATGGAATCATTAGCCTTCACTTGATGCTTTGAGGGCATGCGGATTATACAAATTCTGGGCCATTCCTGGCATGAGGGCTCAGGTGGATTCCTTACAGTGGCTAGTTGACAGATGGAGCATACAGGACCAGTGCTTCTTCATCATTTATTTCTTGACCAGTTTGCCTAAGAGAGGCGAAGACTTGACTCTGCATGGGACTAGGCCAAGTGGCCAGTCTGTCGATAGTCTCCGGCTAGAGTACTGCAACAGCCAGGCTAGAGACAAAGGGATAGACATAAAGACCATACCCTGTCCTGAACTCATGGTGATTGCATTTACTGCCACCAGACTTTGTGGAGCTGCCGCATTACATATTGCCACCGGATCCCAGATGCGTATGGCAGTTGATTGCTTTCGAGGCACCATCTTCAACTGGTGCGATGCCGTGTTGGCCAATGTGAAAGGCCAACCGACCAGGGCCAGGAACGGACGACTAAAGACCTTTGGTTATGGGGTTTTGGTCGTGAGTATTGGCCTGGAGAGGGTTCCTATGCTGATCCCACAGCACCTTACTGTTGGAGGTGGGCATCCTCGAGAGCCCAAACTGATGCGATGGGTCGCAGTCATGGCCCGTCACCCGGACGAGAGGACGAAGGTTGCTCGGTTCAAACCTGAGTATTTCCAATGGCTGGAAAACCAGGTCTTTTCCATTTAGGACTTTCCTTATGCTGGGATAGATTTTCGTGGTGAACCAGACATGGTTCTTCCACCAGGAGAGCAGTGGGACGAGTCAGGTAAAATGCTTTTCAACATTTTCCTATTTAATTTTTTTTTTTTTTTTTCCATCGTCTCAAAACTGATAGTAAAAATTTCAAATGCAGATGTGGGTCCACAGCGGCTAGCTGCTCTCCGACCTTTCGAGAGGAGGCAACCAGTTGCACCCGCGCCAGCCCCACAGGACGAATCAACAGAGGTTTTGGCCGAGTTGGAGGGTCATCTCGAGCGCTTGACATGAGATATTCCTGAGACCACTATAGACGACATTCCTCGTCGACTTCAGCGCTATGTGATTGGAGTCCCGGGACCTTTTAGGAGGTTCCTTTGCAAGGTGGCCCGTGCAGTGGTTTCTTATAGAGATCATCACCAGTGATAGGATGATCGCCTATTGTGGGCACATGTGACATTTTTGTTTTTTGTACTTATCACTTTTGCGATGATAAGTTGTTTTTCAACCTATGATCGAGGACGATGTATTTTTTGACACACTCCTATATATATATATATATATATATATATATATATATATAGATATATATATATCTATCTATATATATATATATAGATATATATATCACTATTACCGGCTTATCTTGTAAATCGTGTTATGGAATGATTTTAAATTCACATGTATGATTATTACAAATGTCTATTTAACATTCGAGAAGCAATTGCATCTGCTAATGTATTTAAAGACCTTGGAATATGCTGATATTCAATGTAATCAAACTCATGTTCCAAGAGACGCACTCTCAAAAATAATCTTAATAACACTGGATTTCTAATGGCATACACTCTATTAAGCTGTAATACAACGAGTTCAGAATCTAACCTCACTATCAAACTCCGAATCCCAAATGAAATAGATTAAGACAATAACTCAATCACTACACTGTACTTGGCAATGTTGTTCGTTGTTTGACCGAGGCTTACCCCATGCATAGATACTAACTCGTCAGAGGGCGAATAGATAACCCAAGCTGCAGAAGAGATGTTCCGTGTATTACGACAAGCACCATCAGCGAAACCAATGTATGTTTGGAGAGGCATCGACATCTGCAATATCAAGAGTAAAACCAAGATAAGCAGGAATAATGACGAAAAAACACTCTCTAAGCTAATCACACTGTTTAAACTAAAACACACCAGCTAGAAAGAAAAACTATCCTAACTAAAAATATCCATACCCATTCTTTTAAGCATAATACCTCTTCAAGTAAAGGCCATTTCTGGGTTTACCCAAAGAGTCCCCATCAAAGTCTACCAATTCATAAGCCCCTTTGGCTAGCTTTCGCTTAACAATATAGGGACCATGCCACATAGGAACGAATTTTCCAGTGCCTAATTTATCATTAGCTTGATCATACACTAAGACTAGATCTCCTTCCGAAAAATTTCGAGGGGTCACATTTCGATCATACTAAGCTTTCATTCGTTTTGCGTGAGTCTCGATCGCCAATGCAACATCACGTCGATTCTCATCTAATTGAGCCAAGTATAACAAACGCTTTTCCTCTTCGAAAGTGGCTGGAAGTAACTCGATGGCCATTTGCAGTGACGGGATTTCACATTCAATGGGTAACACGGCTTCCAAACCATAGACTAGTTGGAAAGGAGTGAACCCTGTTGATGTTTTTACTGAAGTTCGGTACGCCCAAAGCACTGAAAATAGCATGTTGTGCCAATTCAATCGATGAATCCCAATGATTCGTCGGATCATGATAACTAAAACTTTGTTGATAGACTCAACCAGACCATTCGCTTGTGGATAATAAGGGGTTGAACTATCATGATGTAAACCAAGCTGGCCTGTAAGTTCGGTCATCATAACGTTTCGAAAATGACGCCCATGATCAGTGATTATCGCTTGCGGGACACCAAACCTAGCAATTATATGATTGAACACGAAAATTGTAGTTGTCTTGCCGTCTGCCTCGAATGTAGGCATCGCCTCGGCCCACTTAGTAAAATAATCTACCGCAAGGATGATATACACATGCCCCCCAGCCGACTGAGGGTTACATGTAATAAAATCGGTACCCCATTTGGCAAAAGGACCAACAGCAATTATAGGGTGGAGAGGAGCAGGTGGGGCGCACATCTTACGATCAAAAATCTGGCAGTTGTGGCATTTTCGGACCGTCGTAATACAATCTTTAAATAAAGACGACCAGAAGTAGCCAGTGCGCAATATCTTTTGGGCTGTGGCATACCCAGACATATGACTGCCACATGCTCCAGAGTGGCAGTCATTTAGAACCCTTTCATCTTCTTCGTTAGTTAAGCAACGTCGAAAAACAGAGTCCGTCCCACGGCGATAAAGAGTATCTCCAATAATTTTGAATTGTTGGGACTGGAATCGAATTTTCCGACATTCTGACCTTGAAATTTCTGGCTAAAAAGATTGGGTCTGGAGATAAATGATGATATCCCCATACCACGGATCTAAAGTGCTGATTAGAAACAAGGATTCATCTGCAATGGGCTCCTTCGTCACAGTTTCCGTGTCAGCACACGGGAAGTCACACATTAACTCCGCAAACACTAAAGATTTCTTAGACTTAGATTTCTCAAATTCCAAGTCGAACTCTTGCAGGATAACGATCCATTTAGAGTACTTGCCCCCTAGCAATTGCTTGGTCAAAATGTAGATCATAGGGTTGCAATCCGAAATTACCGTAGTTTTACGTAGTAGAATGTAGTGACGAAAACGTTGGACAGCTTGAACGGATGCCAATGCCAATTTCTCCACATGTGAGTATTTTAGCTCAGTCGGATTTAACGTTCGACTAAGGTAATATATCACATGTTCAATTCCTGATTCATCTTCCTGAACTAAGACCATTCCAATAGTGGAATGAGAAGCGGCGAGATACAAGAAGTAATCCTGGTTGTAATTGGTAGGATGCAACAACGGTGCATGGGTCAACGCGTGTTTGAGTGCATCAAAAGATTTATGAGCTATCTCATCCCAATAGAATTGAGTGTTTGACTTCAACAACCGGGTAAAACCCTTTGTAACCTCGGCGTAATTAGGAATGAATCGTCATAAAAAGTTTTCTTTCCCTTGCAAACTTTGGAGTTGGTGAAGACTCGAAGGAGGAGGCAATTTGATCATAGCTTCAACCTTCGAGGGATCAACGCGAATGTCGGCTTTCGAAACTACAAACCCCAGCAATCGACCCATTTCTATACAGAAGACACATTTGTGTGGGTTCAACCGAATATGATAATACCTACACCTCATAAAGATTGCTCGTAAATGGACGAGGTGATCAGCGCGATGTAATGAATGAGCAGGAAAATCATCGAGATAGGGTTGCACAATGTGCTTGATGTCATGAAACGCATAAGACATCGCCCTTTGAAAAGTTGCTCTGACATTCTTAAGCCCAAAAGGTAATTTGCAATAAGCAAATGTCCCCCATGGAAAAATGAAAGCCGTTTTTTGTTGATCGGCAGGTAGAATGTTGATTTGATTGTATCCGGAAAAACTGTCCATAAAGGAGAATATTTCACTGCCGGCACAATCGTCAATGATTTGATCGATATAGGGAGTTGGGTAATTGTCCTTTGGAGAGGCTCAATTAACATCCCTATAGTCGATGCATATTCTTATTGTTCCCTGCTTTTTGTTAACTGGAAAAATATTCGATATCCAATCTGTTAACAGGATCGGATAAATGAAACCTACTTTCAACAGTTTTTCAACTTCTGCTTTAATTGCAGCAGCTTTTCGTGGGTGAATCTGACGCAAACGTTGCCAGACGGGTTTAGCGTCCGGGTAAGTTTTGATCTCATGAACAATAATCGCGGGATCAATCCCTGGCATTTCCTCATAGGACGAGGCAAACACGTCTTGGAATTCTTGAAATAGGGCCTTATATAATTGAATTTCGTTATGTGTACACGAGGCACCTATATGAATGTTCTCAACAATTTCGGGCTTAACCGAAATGTCAATAGGAATAGTTCGAGAGATGTTTCCCAAGTTTAACGCTGAATCAGGATGTTTCATTGGATTCTGAGGTTCCTTGACATATTCGGTTGTAAAAATTGATGAGAAATCATTTTCAAAACGATCATCCTCAAGTAAAAACGAAGATCTGTGATGAAGATCTTCCCATGGTAAATCATCTACACATAGGATTTCACGAATTTTCTCATCAGAGTGAACAAGTTCAGAAAACGTAGTTAAATCCGAGGTTGATGTGAAAAGTGATTTCTCATGGACCACATTCATTAAGTCATTTTCGGTTGAACACAGGTCGGAAAATGACTGCACAAGCAATTTCATATGGACTCAATGGCATGGAATTACCAAATGAGTCTATCTTAGATTCAGAAGGAATGATCCAAGGATCATCATAAACAATGGTGTGTGATGTAATCATATGAATTTTTGCAAATGAAGACGATGCATTGATTGGAGGAAAAGGAAAAGTTCCCAGTAAACCGGCATCTTTAACTAATCCTACTCCAACATCCTTATATGGGATAGTCGTTTTACCAACATGCTGAATACTCTCCAAAGAGGCTGGGTCGGATGAAAAGTAAGCCAACTGGTCTATTGTTACGATCTTTCCATTGTGTGGAAATTTTATTACTCGAAAGACCGATGAAACGACCACTGTCATAGCGTAAGACCAACTTCGACCCAAGAGAAGGTTGTAGTCTAGAAGGGCATCAACCACCTCCACATCTAGACTAACGGTTTTTCCTTCAACCCCTATAGGAAAATCCTGTAGAATTCCAAAAGGATGAAACCCATGGCCATCAAAGGCTTTAGAATCGTCGGGGATTGATTTATTGAAGGAGAACCAAGCAATCTCCAACACTGTATCGACATAATACACGTTGAGGCTCCCTCATCAATTACAGTCCGATGAATAGGCCTGTTTTTTACTATCACTGGAATCTGGAAAGCCATTTAATGAGGCAAACGTGGTGTACTATTTTCTAGATCGAAAATTATTAGGTTTGGGTCCTGAACATCAACAGCTCCTATAGCCGACAAAAGTAATTTACGTTGTGCTGGGCATGATTGCAGAACTTCCAAAGCCGACATTGCTGAGGGTGAAACAGCTAAATCCTCAACAATGTTATAATTCTGAGCCACTCTCGCATGTGGATTGAAAGCTGACTTTCGAAGTATACCCTTTGCGGGCGGCTTGATTACCAGGTCTGGATTAGGTTTCTCGATCTGTAGTGGATCGGAACCGGGAGCTGAGGTTGATGGATTAGAATGAGAAGATTCTGCTTCTTTACCATCAACAGGACTTTTACTACCATAATCTTGCGATCGAGTCACAATCCTAACAGTGGACATCATCAGTATGGGTTCTTCATTAGCACTCGAGGATGAACCTATCATCTTGTTGTCTTGAGCCGGAAAAGGATCCTTCAAAACAGCAGGAGTTTGGGAACCCTTGACGATCTGCACAACCTTTGCACGATGAGGGCAGTCTCTTGTAAAATGTTCATCGTCACAAATGAGACAAGGATAACGAGGTTTGCGCTTTTCATCATTGGATTCCGCCTTTTCAGGTTTCTCCTTTGAACTTTTGTCCATTTTATTCTTCTTGTTTCCTTTCTTCTTCCCACCGGATTTTGATTTGGCTGTAGATGACTCTACAACGTGAATGTCGGCGGAAATCTCTGCAGAAGAATCTCCTGTTGGGGAATCAGGCAAGGTTATGATAGGGGAAGAATTCTTGGAAGACTTCTTCTTACTTTTAGTGTTAACCGTGCCAATCATACCATCAGCGGCATGAGATCTCGAAGGAGCTGCAGCGATTTGATTTTGCTTGGGAAGATCGGGGATTTTTTCATGTAACATACCTGACTGAGTATAGACCGAGTCAAGGTACTGTGCTTGAGCAATGACTTGCTCCTCAGTAACAACTCCGGCTTTAGCAACATCTTCAATGATCTTTGGCAACAAAGATTTTACAAACCACTCAGCCAAAATCTGATTCGGAATAAATACCTTCACTAAACGACGTCGACATCTCACTCATGAATATGATCTGAAATGTACGTGGATGTCGATTGTTTTAGCGAAGTTAACAATTCCGTGCCATTTTCATATCGGGCTGGCAACTAAAAATGAGTTAAAAACGAGGTAGCTAACTGACTATAATTATAACAAGTGCCTCGCGGTAACTCAATGTACCACTTGGCCGCGAGACCAATTAGAGTGCACTGGAAAAGTCTAAGACGGATTGAATCATCTGTGATGGAGTTAGACGCACACCAGAGGTGGTAAGTCATCACATGGTTCGACGGGTCCTCTCCTGATTTACCTTCGAACTTGGGAATGTCACTGGGAAACTTATTCGGCATTGGCGGCCAAAACGGAAGATAATTAATGGAATCGTTCGTTAGGAACAACAAGTCAGGCAAGTCCAAAGTTGAGATAAATGGTAACTGCCAATTAGGATCCCTAAAACTCTGGGTCATGAGACCAGCCCCAGGAGGAGGATATCCAGGATAACTAGGAATAGGAATCGCGTTCGGGATATTGTATCCCCCCGGAAAACCAGGATTAACCGGACCGTACTGGGTTTGTTGAGGTTGTTGATAAGTGTACCCAGGATACGGTTGATACTGATAAACTGGCTGCTAGACAACAGGACCGAATTGATATTGTCCCTGGTACGATTGATAGGTGAATTGTGGTTGACTTGTGACAACCGTACTTAAACCAGGTTGTCCTACAGGCATCTGAACCGAAGTTTGAATCGTAGATCCAAACGGTGGTAAAGATGTCTGAGGAGTAGATACAGGAACAGTAGAAACCGGAGCTGTCGATACTCCAGAAGTAGGTGGGGTAGATTGAACAAATGTAGCGGCAGTTGTAGCAGTTGTTTGAGGCGAAGTATGAGGTGTACTGGGCCCAGACTAAGAAACTACCGAAGGTACAAAAGTTTGAATGTTAGACTGGACTGGTTGCTGGGGTGTACCAGAAACTAGGGGTTGTCCAGTTTGAGATGACAACTGTACACTTGGCTGCAACACCTGTTGGGTTTGCGATGGATCCCACACTATATTCATTCCAGGGTACTAACCCATAACTGGTTGAGAATATTGAGGACCATAACCGGGTTGAGGGTAGGATTGATAATTGAAAGGTACATTTCCTGTTCCTTGAACGAACGTTTGACCTTGGGATGGTTGGAAACCTTGGTTTGAGTATTGATCTTGGGGTTGATACCCTTGAGGCACATACTGATAATGGGGTTGACCTTGAGGTATAAATTGATACTGGGGTTGACCTTAGGGTACATATTGAGTCTGGGGTTGACCTTGAGGAACGTACTGTCCCGTAGATATGTACTGTCCTTGAGGTTGCCCCCTAGATGCAAATTGTGTACCTTGAGGTTGCCCCCCAGGCGTTAATTGAGGCTACCCCCCAGGCGGTAACTGGCCACCTTGAGGTTGAGGATTGGGAATAGAACCTGACATCATAAGAATGTCTTCTACGCTCAACGGTTTATTACCATTGCTTCCAATTAATAACCCTTGCTCAATGGGTTGAGGAGATGCTCCCAAAAAAGTACCAGAAAGAGACTGATACCCAGAGGGAACAGATGGACCGCCGTACAAAAAATATTCGGGCGATTGAGTAAACATGGACGACTGTCCAGACATATTTACGGGAGTATAAAAACCTCTAGGTGTTGAGTGATAAGGAGCACGAGGTGGTGAAAAACTTAACCCTGAGTTTTCTAAATAATTAGTCAAAGAAAGATACCAAGAACTACTCCTAGGTGGACTGTAAAAAATTGATTCACGCTCCCTTAGTTCAATGACAGGTTGATTTTCAGGGATATGGATGCCTACTCCTTCTTCTTTCGGAGCAAGTTCTTCAATAGAAATAAGTCCAGAAGGAAGATCTTGAGTGATTACTCTTTCTACCCTAGGTGAATCAGGACCACTAAAAGTTGGAGAAACAAACCCCGATGTCAGAGTAGCAGCAAATTCACTTTCCAGCTCAGATATTTCGGGTTCTTCACCTATATCACTAGTAGATGAAAAGCTATCAGCGATTTCGGAGACAGACACTGACTGCAGATTATATTCTTCTATTGGCGTTTGAAAATCAGGATGTACTATCAAAGAAGATTCTCCTTCTTCCGGTGACCCAACTCTACTGTCTCTAGGAGTTACGAGGACTTTTAAGCCTTCAAGTTGGCTTGGTACTTCCTCAGGAGGTTGGCCCCGAAGTCTACGGGACTTCCTCAGTAACTCAGCCACGTTTATAATCTCAGGAGACTGGCCCTGAAGTCTACGGGACTGTCTTGGTAATTCAGCCACAGTTAAAGACTTTTAACTACTTCACACACAAACAAAGTAAAAACTCAATGAAAAGCACCTAAGGTCTCTAAAGAACCAAACAAATTTGAATCACACGCCTAAAGAATCTAGGAGATCAAACACACATAAACAGTAACTTTCCAGACCGAAAACACTAGTTGGTGATGAAATCCAACGTCGCAGAGTTCAGTACAAAAATGGCGGTTGGAACAGTTACCCCGGCAACCTGCTTAATGAATAGACTGGCACAAGTTCCTCCACTTAACCGTCTCGAGTGAAGTGAACCCCCTAGAAAATCCAAGTGAGTCTAGCTGACGTCTGCTCTAGGTACAGTGGGATCTTCCCACCACTGTGACCTCAGGAAGAGTCCTAAAGAATATGGCCACTAAGGTTACCAACTGAGACAAATACACCTGGGGGAACAGTCTACGATCCGATATGCACCCAAGGGCAGAGTAGCAAGCTCAATCCCCTTGAAGGCTCCTTGACATAATCCAAGGTTTACCAACAAGTGACCCCAGGCTCCTCGACAATGGTTAATCCGAGGTTTACCGTTTTTAATACGTGAATATTTGGCGTCATTCCCAATGAGGAAGGATTGATTCCCACACTGGTTCGGACACGATCTCGTGCTTCTCCTTTAAGAGGAGCTTTCCCAGAGCATAAATGCAACAATTAGATTTCTTCCCTACCACAAGATACAGCTACTTGTTTGTTTTTACTGTCTTGGAGAGTTAATTACTCTCCTACTCCAAGACACTAGCCTAAGCTAAGTTGGTGTATCAGAGCCCTAGAAATAAAAATGTTACTAGGTGAATTTTACTTTAAGCGTTAATTTTAGTGGTTTTTGTTTAAGTCCAAAGGTGCGGAGATGAAACTCGTGGTATGAAGACTCGACTCAAAATCACTAAAAATGCACCTAAGATGATCTAAACAATCTTTTTCTCTTCGATGAACTTCTAAACTAAGAAAGAGTTTGAGAATGCAAATACTTTGTAAACACAAATCTTTCTCAATTAAACAAATTAAAAGAAGAGCTTTTCCTTTCCAAAGCACTCAAAACGAGACAACTAGTTATTTCACAAAAATTTCCCTTTTCGTTTCAAAGCATTCAATCACTACGAAAAACAAACTTTTCAAAAGAGAGATTTTTTTATATTTTGTAAATAAAACACTCAAAACTAATGAAAATGACTAACTTTGAGAGCTACAAACTATAAAAACCTATTTGAAGTCAAAGCCTACTAAAAGTCTTTTTTAAGGATGTTTTACTCAGCTAGATGCAAGCTAAGGACTGATTTATGCAGAATCACAAATCAGTCAAGAACAACCAATTTCGTTTTCTTTTTGAAAATGAAAATCCAAACTCTCAAACACAAGTTTTTCGAAGTTTTGTAAAGAGAAAACTCAAAGCGGATTCCTCAAACAAGGGGAGATTTCATTAATGGTCAGACTCATAAGAAGGCTGGTAGACACTAAGGTGATCTGAAGTCCCTACAGCCTCTAAGCTCAGAGCCACTACACAACCAAAACGAAAAACAAACCCAACAAGCAAAACTCCTAGGAATTTCACCTAAAACCCTAACACTAGTGAAATTAAACCAAGGAAAGTTTTTGACAGGGCACATGCAGGTCTGGGCAATGGCTAAAACCTATAAACAAATTCTAAACTGATAAAAAAGAGAAAAATTTAAAATTTCTCAAAATTTTGACAGGGTACGCAGGCAGCCTGTTTACACAGGTGCGTTCACGCTCTGTGCAAAAAGCAAAAGTGCGTACAGGTACGCACTGTGCTTAACTCAGAGGGTGCGTACTTCTCCCAAAACTATGAAAAATAAAAACTAACTCAAAATTAACTAAATTCACCCAATCCCACAATCATCAAGCCAAAAACAGAAACAAAAATAGAGTTTCTCAGGTCAAAATATAAACAAGGAAAACAATCAAGTCCCTAGTGGAGTCGCCATTTTGTCACACAGAATAAGTCAATCTTGTGGACAAGATAGACCTTCCTAGAATCTAAAGAAGACCTAATGACAAGCAAACCAACCAGACACTATCTTTCTCTAAATATGCTTTAATGAACAATAGCAAACAAGTGTTTTTAGGGCCTACCTTAGGTCCAACGCTAGCTTGTGGATGCCCTCGCTCCTTCGATCCAAATGAGCTCCTTTTCGCGAATCTGCAAACAAAAACAAGGAAAAAAAATTAAATAGCACCTGAAAAGCCAATTGCATCAAAACATATTTAACATGAAATTCAAGGAGTCCATGAAACAAATAACATAAGATACTTGTTGAGAAAAATGAGTTTGATTGTATTAATTCAAAAGAAGAACTTTACAACCTTTACCTCGACGCTATACAAGCTCCTCCCAGGGTCCAGCAAGAAGTCTCCTCTACTTTGACAAGTTTCACTCACTCCCTAATGAAACCAAAAAGGTATGTGATCTCTCCTCTTTAGGCTTAACTAGGAAGTCTTGATTTCACCAGCATTTACCCTTAAAAATGTTCAGCTTCTAACCTCCCTAGCAACCAACCCAATGCCTGTATTTATAGTGCAATGGAGGGAGGTTACTAGGTCCTCCTTCAAAGGGATAAAGCCCTCCTTCAAAGGGATAGCTCCTCTCCTCAAGGGATTAGCTCCTTCTCTTTTGGGATGCATGAACCACCTCAGAGCGAACAATCCACGTCAAAATTCCTTCAAGAAACCTCTAGAATTAACCCAAAGTGAGTTTTTTAAGATAAAACTTGCGCCTTCTGACTTTCACAGGGGTCTGCACCTACACCGTTAGGGACAGAGCGGGCAGGTCCGCAGCTTTTGTACACATAAGGTGCGGGACCGCATGTGACCATGAGAGAAAGTGCGTAACCAGAGTTACATTGATTTTTAATGTCTCTCTCTCATTTTCAAAGCTTGATTTGAAGAGCTGAGGTCTGAGACTTGCTTAGGAGGACAGTACAAGTGATGATAGACCCATACTGACTGCAAATAATCATGGTGACAATATTTTTGTGTAACATATGCCATTCCATCTTTTCTTGTTAATGAAATTTAGCTAAGATAAGGAAAGACAGTTAATAAAGAAAAATAATATGTAATTATTCATGAGGAGGATCCTCAAATGGAATGTGAGGATAAAACTCACCGACAATCAGAAAATCAAAAAGGCAGTGGACTAGAAGAACCAAGGGAGCCTCCTTACCTAGAAAGGCTTTTTGTCAATAAAATTCAAAATCCCATGGAATATGATTTGGAATCCAAATTAAGGAATGTCTGCATGAAAATAACTTTGTTGCTAGCTATTAAGGACATTCTTATCTACACCAAGATCATTAAGTACCTCTACATCAAAATTCGAGGAAGGAAGAAAAAAAATAGAATGTTAAAATAATAAACCAAATGACTGATATGATATTTGGTTTTACACTAAAATATAATGATCCAAGGAACCCCGTAGTCACAATAGAAATCAATGGAACTCTTCTACCAAATACCCTTGTATCCTTAGGAGCAACCATCAATGCCATGGCGGTTGACACCATGACATTACTACAACTATAAGGATTCCGCCCTACACCCATAGTGTTGGAGTTGGCAGACAAGCCCATCGTTAAACTTGTGGGGATCCTAGAATACATGGTGGTAACAATATATTCCTAGGAATACCTAATTGATTTCATTGTAATTTCTCCAAAGACTCCTAAACTCGAACATCCAGTAGTCTTAGGCCGAGCTTGGTTGGCTAATGTTGGTGTTGTCATTAGGCGCAGAAATGGGGAAATCATAATTTATAATGGATTACAAAATTAGGCACTAACTATTTTTCCACGTGCCCAAATGGCCACTGAAGTACCTCTTTGGCTAGAGAACCCCTATGGAGAGGAAGACTGTATTCTTCCCTTATTAACTCTAGAACAATCTTGGGGACTTTAGGAAAAATTAGAAGAACTTGTTTTGCAGCAGTTTTTGTCTGATATTAATTACATTAATTATCTTGTCTCTTTTAATGGTTATAATAATGTTTTCAGCAGTGATTTTCAGGAAACTTGTCACCACATTGTGTTTGCATAATTTACTGTGACAGCCTTAGAAGGAAACAATGAAGTAAATAATGAACCTATTGAAATTAGTGTTGGAAAAGCATTATACATCGGTATAGAATTAGGTACATAACAAAAATAACAAGTATTGAGTATGGTTCAAAAGCAGTCCAAAGCATTTTCTTGGGATTATTTAGACATGAAAGGTATTCATCTAGACACATGTGTACATCACAATTATACAAATGACGAAGTCAAACCTGTTAGGGAGCCATAAAGATAAATGAACCCAACTCTAAAATATATTGTTAAGGATGAATTACAGAAACGTTTAAGTGAATATTTCATTTACTCTATTTTTGACAACAAACGGGTGTCGCACTCAGTGGTAGTCTCAAAGAAAAATGAGAAATGATGAATCTGTGTGGATTACAGAGAGATGAATAAGGCTACCATGCGGGGATACTTTCATTTACCTTTTATTGATTGGGTACTTGATACATTGTCAGTGGAAATGTACTTCTCCTTTTAGGATGGATATAGCGGTTAAAGTCATATTCAAATAGCCCTAGAATATCAATAAAATACTACTTTTACCTACCCATGGGGAACCTATGCCTACGAGTTCTTCATTTTGGCTTATGCAATGCCCCCACTACCTTTCAGCGATATATTTTAGCTATCTTTTCTGATCTAATACATGATTGTGTAGAAGTCTATATGGACGACTTCGCGTTATATAGGGATGACTTTCAACAATCTTTGGAAAATTTGGAAAAAGTATTGATTCATTTCCAGGAGGCTCACTTGGCCCTTAGTAGTATTAAATGAAAAATTATGCAAACTAGGGGAATTGTTCTGGGACACCATGTGTCACATGAAGGGATAAAAGTTGACCCTGCAAAAATAGAGGTAATATCACACATTCCAATTCCCACATCTCAAAAAGAGGTAAGACGTTTTTAGGGACATGCAAGGTACTACAAGAGATATATTGAAAATTTTACTAAAATTAGAACACCTATGCTTAAATTTATTACTAAAGATGTTGATTCTTTTTGAGATATTAACTATGAGAATGATTTTTAGGAATTGAAGGAAAAGTTTACCATTTCTCCGGTATTGAGACGACCAAAATGGTCTCTCCCTTGGAGGTGTGTTGGGTCAAAGGGAGGATCACTTTCCTTATACTAGTTAATTTGTTAGAAATAATATTTTGCCTGCAAAAGCTAAATTATACAGTCACTGAAAAGGAATTATTAGTAATCGTTCATGCCATTAAGAAATTTATGCATTATATTACCTATTATGAGACTTTTGTCCATACTAATCATTCTTCCATTACATTTATTAGGAATAATCCTATTACTAATGGAAGAATTATGAGATGGTTACTTTTGTTACAAGAATTTAACATCACTGTGATCGATAGGAATGGATGAGGCAATTTGGCTGTAGTTTTCTTATCCTCAATGAACATTTCCCAAGATAGAGCTTAACTACCAATTTCGGATGATTTTCCAGATGAAGATTTGTTCTTTGTTTCAACATTCACTCCCTGGAATGGCTAACTACCTGGCAACAGGGAGGTTACTAGAAAATATTTCCACAAGGGAAAAACATAACATTGTACAACAAAGTGCCAATTATTCTTGGATAGATGGGCACCTATTTCACACAGAACCCAATTTGATTATGGGAAGATATGTGTGGGAAGATGAGATGCTTGATGTTATGAAGGCTTGCCATAGTGAGCCTTGTGGTGGGCACTTTGTGTAGGAATTTACAGGGTAATTTCCTCAGAAAGAACACCAAAAGGACACCGCTCACAACCAGATCACAGATCAATACACCAGTATTTTTGACGTGGTTAAAACCCTCAAAGAGGGAAACAGTCCACGGCCTGCGCCAACGTGGCTACTACAGGCAATTTATTAATCAAAGAATGAAAATTTACATAAGCTTCTCTCATGCACGGATTTCCCGAACAATGACCCTCCATGCGCTTTAAATAGAACTCATGGACCAATCGGGTGTCAAGCCACGGATCAAGTGTCGGTAATACCGAGGAGAGAATGAACCGTCGGATCACTACATATCGTGACCGTCGGATTGTAAGTTACAATATGTACAACGGTAAAGAAACACACTTTACCTAACTCTATACCTAACTCTAAACTAGACGAAGTTGTACTTAACTATTTCCTATGTGTCGGAATATCCTAACATCCCCCCTTAAGAACAACTTGGGATAGGATTGAAGGATTTACAAATATGACACAATAGGAGAAGGAAGGAGGCACTAGAGCCTATCCCCCCTTAGTGACAACTTCCTGAACTCCAAGCATATATCAAAGTTTAGTGAACTTCGCCTCTGTGAGAGCCTTTGTGAAGATGTCTGCAACCTGATCATCTATTGAACAATATTGCACTTCAAGAACATGGTCATGAATGAGCTTTCTGATGAAGTGCATGTGTAGTTCAATGTGTTTGTTGCGCTGATGCTGGACTGGATCTTTGCATAGCTGAATGGCACTTTGATTATCACACCAAAGTGTGGTTGGATGCTGCTGCTCAAAGCCAAACTCTGATAGGATCTGACGAAGCCACAAGGCTTCCTTACTAGCTTCCACGGCACCACGATACTCTGCTTCTGCTGACGAAAGAGAAATGGCAGCCTGTTTCTTACAAGCCCATGTAATAGGTCCTGAACCAAGAGTGAAGACATAACCGGCAGTAGACTTTCGATCATCAGGGTCACCAACCCAATCAGAATCAGTGAAACCAACTAATAGAGGAGCTGCTTTGGCACTGTAATGAATCCCAAACTGTATTGTACCTCGAACATAACGAAGTATTCTTTTAGCTGCTTTCCAATGACTTTCACTGGGGTTTTGCATAAAACGAGCAACAAGGCCAACATCAAAGGAAAGGTCAGGACGAGTATGGGTTAAATACAAGAGTTTTCCTACAAGTTGACGGTATAAGGTAGCATCAACTTCAGGAGAAGTACAAGAGACTGAAAGTTTGACTCCAGACTGAAAGGGAGAAGGGGCTGGCTTACAGTCTTCCATGTGAAAATGACGAAGAATATCACAAGCATACTTGGACTGGGAAAGGAAAATACCCTCCTTGGATTGCAAGACTTGAAGACCGAGAAAATAGTGTAAGTGTCCTAAGTCTGTCATTTCAAATTTCTTTTTAAGGCTGGACTTCACATGGTTTATAAGGTTGGGATCACTACCAGTAAGAATAAGATCATCAACATAAAGAACAAGGATGATAAGAGAGTTGCCCACTTTCTTGGTGTAGACAGTATTGTCAGAATGACACCTAGAAAAGCCAGATTCTAAAAGAAAGCTATCCATTTTGGCATACCAAACCCGAGGAGCTTGCTTGAGACCATAAAGGGATTTCTTAAGTCGAAAAACAAGGCTGGAGTCTGTTTGTATGAAGCCAATGGGTTGTTCCATATAGATTTCTTCCTGCAAGTCCCCATGCAAGAAGGCAGATTTAACATCCATCTGATGGACTTCCCATTTTAAAGAGGCAGCAAGGGAAAGAACAAGGCGGATAGAGTTCATTTTGGCAACAGGGGAGAAGGTTTCAGTGTAGTCAATGCCTTCAACCTGTGAAAAGCCCTTAGCAACAAGACGAGCTTTATGTTTATCAACTTTCCCATCTGGTCCATACTTGGTTCTGTAAACCCATTTACATCTAACAAGTTTGCGTCCCTTTGGTAGAGGAACAAGATCCCATGTATCATTTGTCAACAATGAATGATATTCTTCATTCATAGCTGCTTCCCAATGTGGATGGCCTGAAGCTTCTGCAAAAGTGTCAGGATCATGATTTACTGGAGCTTGAGCCAGTAAAGAAGAGGCTCTTTCAAACTGAGAACGTGTACGTCGCTGATCTGTAGGATCACCGGCAAGATCACCTGCTGCATCCCGAGTAGCACGGACCCATCTTGGAAGTTGAGGATCCTGAGAAGGTGGGAGAGGATTATCATCCTCACTTTCATCATCGGAAGAGGTGGCACATCCGCCGGACTAGGCTCGCAGGCCGATTTATTTTCATCAAATTTTACATCTCTTCTAATGATAACATTTTTGGACTTAAATGGAATAAGTCTATAACCTTTTACATCTTCAGAATATCCAACAAAAGTACATTTCTCACTCTTAGGTTCTAAAGCTTTATGCTTTTCATCTGGAATATGGGCCCATGCTTCACTTCCAAAAACACGAAAGTGACTTACATCTGGTTTAATGGAACTCCAAGCTTCTTCTGGAGTGATATTCTCTAGAACCTTAGTAGGAGTGCGATTGATTATATAATTTGCACAATTAATTGCTTCGGCCCAAAAACTAAGACTGAGTCCTTTAGATTGCAGCATACAATTAGCCATTTCCTTTAAGGTGCGATTTTTTCTTTCAGCTACACCATTTTGTTGTGGAGTGTATGGAACAGTATGTTGCATTTGAATTCCATTTTCGGTGCAAAAGTTGATGAATGTGTTTTTAACATATTCTCCACCATTATCAGTTCTTAGCTTAAGAATTTGATGTCCAGATTGTTTTTCAACAAAGGCTTTGAAGGCCAAAAATGTGTTAAATACTTCGCTCTTGAGTTTTAAGAAGTATACCCAAGTGCGTCTGGAGAAATCATCAATGAAAGTTAAGAAATACTTGCAGCCAGAGAATGAAGCAACAGGAAGAGGACCACATAAATCACTGTGCACAAGCTGTAAAGGGGCTGAGGCGTGCCAAGAGGCACGTTTGTCAAAACTGTCCCGATGATGTTTTCCGAGTACACATCCGGAACAAACACCATCTCTGCAAGATACCATAGGAAGACCTGTCACCATATTTTCTTTACATAGATGCTGAAGGGAGCGATAGTTTAAGTGACCAAATCGCTCATGCCAAAGTTTGCTCACTTCATCATTATGAGCAACAAATACTGAGGGAAGATTTGATGACCCAAAGTTGTGAAACTTATACAACCTTGTGGAATCATCAGCAATACCAGTAGCTAGAATCTGTTTAGGATCTCTTAGATCCTTGATTACAACATCATGAGGTGAAAATTCAACAATTTTACCTTCACCTGAATGAGTTATCTGATATACAGATAGAAGGTTGCAGGATAAGGTTGGAACACATAATACATCATTAAACTGACCATTGTCTAGATGAACAGTTCCAGTCCCTACAACATTAAGAGATCTATCATCACCAACATATATATTTTTGGTGTTACAATCATTTAAAGAAGAAAACATGGCTTGGTTTTTGGCCATGTGATAAGAGGCTCCAGAATCAATGAGCCACTCATGAGAAGGAGAAGAAAAAGATACATTTAATGCATAACCAGACTGAGATGATTGACAACGACATGCAGAAAGTGCCATTCCGAAAGTTGAAGTTGAAGTAGGCTCCACATGGATGTTATGTTTCTTCATTGCGGCTTCCAAGGCTTCCATCTTCTTAAAGCATTTAGATTCTAAGTGGCCATCTCGATTACAAAAGTTACAATGTCTATCAGTCTTCTTCCATTTGTTTTTATTGGTCTTATCATTTTGCTGAAATGATCTTTCATTTTGAGGCTGAGTTGGTTTAGGACCATTCTTTTGAGGATATGACTTCTTAGGATTCTTTGAATTTGGTTGCTGTTGGGCGGCTAACGCTTTCGTGGAAGAGTTTCCAAGATTAAGAAGACCAAGGTGTAAGAGTTTTTCTTGTTCTCTTATTAAGGAATCACAAAAGGAGTCAAAGGAAGGGGCCTTGTAGTCTTTTCCTTGACAAATGAAAGCTTCCCTTGTAGAATGGAAAGTGGAAACAAATACAGAGTAGGCTGGTCCCAACTTAGTAAGGATGGAATAAATAAGGTTACCATCTTCTTTCTTAACCTTAACACCTTCCAAGAGATATCTAAGGGTCTTGAATTTGGACAAGAAATCTTCAATGCAAGAAAAATTATTAGGATCCAAAGTAAGCAACTCATTTTCAAGTTGATGGGCTCTAATTTCATTTTTAATCCCAAAAACTTTAGCGATTTTTTCCAATGCTTCATGAGGAGTCTCAAGTTCTGCAATATGGAATCTAAGATCAGGAGAAATAGACATCCCTATCAAACCACGTGCTTGATCTTGTCTATTTTCCCATTTTGCAGCCTTGTCTTCATCTTTTGGTTTCTTCTCTTGGTCTGTGGCTATTCTGTAGAGACCTTTACTTCTAAGTAAATCTTCCATGTAGGCTATCCATTGGAAGTAGTTAGTGCTGTCAAGAATGACTTGGCATGGACTTTCCATTTTTTTTAAAAACCTGAAGCTGAATATGCTGAAAGTAAGTGTTCCAATGGATAGATCTCGAAAAATTAGGCTGTTTTAAAAAAAACGGCTCTGAAAAAGGCTTCCGGATGAAGAAGTTATGCCTTTTTGAAAAACATTTGTTGAAGTTGCCGGCAAAGTGCGCGAATGTGCGGGAATGAAAAAAAACGCCCCCACAAAATGGAGACTTGAACCCAAGACCTCTACTCTCTTAAAATAGCTTTGAACCAATTGATCTATACAAAAAATTTGAGAGAGAGAGAGAGAGAGAGAGAGAGAGAGGGGGGGGGCCTCGGTTTGCGTGCTTGCCTTGAGAAAGCTCTTTTTCCCTACAAAACACAAAACACAAAACCCAACACGAATATGCAAAGAAAAACGAACCTTACGGCTCGAAGTTAGCTTTAGCCAAAAAACTAGATATTTTTGAAAAAAAAATCTCAAAGTTAGCTTTAGCCGAAAAACTAAATATTTTTCTCAATGTTTCTGATTTTCCGAGATCACACTAAGGTGCAGGGAAAAGAGCATACGCATGAGAAAAATCCTTCCTTTCTGTTTCTGATTTGCCCAGATCGCACAGAGTCGCAGGGCAAAGAGCATACGCAGAAATGAAAGGTATAGATCCGGTTAAAAAAAAAGGGTAAATAAACCGAAACCGAAATAAGCAGAGAGAAAATAACAATAAACTGCAAAAACACTGTATACCTCCCGATCTGAAAAATGACGCAGCTAGGGCTACCGGAAACCTTTTCGCGTGAAACGAAAGGGGTTCCTCACTGGAACAGATGCTCCGAACGCAACAGAGCAGTCCTCTCAGCCCGAAAGCAGTCAGAAACAGCAGATCTAGGAAACTACAACCGCATGCAGTTCTACCGGCTTCAGATTTGGATCACCAACGGACGCGGCCCTCAAATAGCTCTGATACCATGTAGGAATTTACAGGGTAAGTTCCTCAGAAAGAACACCAAAAGGACACTGCTCACAACTAGATCACAGATCAATACACTAGTATTTTTGACGTGGTTAAAACCCTCAAAGAGGGAAATAGTCCACAGCCTGCGCCAACGTGGCTACTACAGGAAATTTATTAATCAAAGAATGAAAATTTACATAAGCTTCTCTCATGCACGGATTTCCCGAACAATGACCCTCCATGCGCTTTAAAAAGAACTCATGGACCAATCGGGTGTCAAGCCACGGATCAAGTGTCGGTAATACCGAGGAGAGAATGAACCGTCGGATCACTACATATCGTGACCATCGGATTCTAAGTTACAATATGTACAATGGTAAAGAAACACACTTTACCTAACTCTATACCTAACTCTAAACTAGACCAAGTTGTACTTAACTATTTCCTATGTGTCGGAATATCCTAACACTTTGCAGATAAAATGACAGCCTATAAGATCCTACATGCGGGCTATTATTGGCTCACTATTTTCAAAGATGTTAAAAGGTTTGTTTCAAGTTGTGATGCCTGTCAAAGAATGGGGAGGCAAATTATAGCAGACGAAATGCCTCTCCAAATGCAGATATCAGTGGAACCTTTTGAGAAATGGGCATTGGATTTTGTAGGATCTATCTCTCCCATGTCCAAGAAGAAGAGGTACATATTGGTTTGTATTGATTACGTGACAAAGTGGGTAGAAGCCAAGGCTTTATATTCTGCTTCTGAGAAAGTTGTGGTAGATTTCCTTTTTGAGGACATATTCACTCGATTTGGGGTACCTAGAGAGATTGTACTGATTAGGGAACACAATTTACATCCAAAATAGTGAAGGCTATAACTGAACAATATCATATCAAACATCGGAAGTATACTAGGCAAACGGATAGGTTGAATCCACCAACAAAGTCTTGGAATCTATCCTCACCAAGACAATTCAACTTCACCATGGTGACTGGGCCGACAAGCTACCCGAGGCATTATGGGATTACTGAATAACTTGGAGGAATGTGATAGGACACACTCCTTACGAGTTAGTATATGGGAAATAAGTACTACTTCCCATTGAGTTTCAGGTAAAAACATTTCGGACAACTACTCAATTGGGGATGAATCTGAATGAAGCCCAGGAGTAAAGGTTATTTCAGTTGAATGAGCTTGACGAAATCAGACAAGATGCATTTCAATGGACCATGTTAGTACAAGATAAGGCAACACAGTGGTATGAAAAGTACATTAAGAATAAGGTATTTCAACTAGGAGATTGGACATTGTTATATGACACTAAATTTAAACACTTCAAAGGGAATTTTTTGACTAGGTGGTTGGGACCTTATGAAGTGGAAGAAGTCTTTGATAATGGTTTTGTTAGAATAAAAACTATTGATGTTGATCAGACCACATTTGTGGTGAATGGCCATAGATTGAAGATATACCACCAACCGCTCTCTCGCCAAGAATTTTTGCAGGAGGTAATGCAAGATCCATAAATGGAGTTGGTTCAAGAGAAGGATCCAGCTCCTACTGGTTCTTCAAACTGATTTTCTTTATATATGTATATTTATATTTATGTACATAGTATAAAATAACAGTGAGCTGACCCTTTTGTTTTCCCCACAGCTCACATAGAATAAAGGGGAAATATGTCAAGGGTAAGTTTATTCCTTTAGCCAGACTTGACAAATTACTTATGGAAAAGGATCATTGGAGACCTCTTTGAACATTTCAGACTCCTAAAAAGTGAATGTTCCAAGAAAGGACTAATCCAGGCTCGTAAATATTATGGAACAATGGTATTTAGGAATCTACTAAGTACAAAATTATTCTTTTCTGGATTCAACATAACAAGTGTGGAAAAGAAACCCCTTGGACTCTACTTCAGGTCTTTTAGACTCTCTAAAGAGGAATACCCTGAGCAGTGGCTAACTTAGCCTCGATAAAGCAATGACCTAGTGGTATCTAGGGATTCGCTGAGTACAAAATTATTCTTTTCCAAGTTTAGAAGAATAAGTATAGAAAAGAAGCCCTCTAGAGTCCTGTTTTGTGCATTTCAAACTCTCTCAAAATGAAATGCCCCAGGTAGTAATCATTCCAAGCCTAGTCAAAATCCATGGGATGATGATCTAGATTCTGTATAATAATCAGAAGACAACTTTTTGACAGACTGTGTGAGATATTCAAGAATAATTATGTTCATTTTTTAGATCAGTTTAGGGATTCTATACTCAATTTGGAATTATGATGAATCAGGCCGGGATACTGGAAGGTCTCTCATTAAAATTTTTGGAAAAGTCCTTAATAAATGTACAACGGTAGCTTGTACTCATCAACACCAAAATTAATACAAATGGTAGAGTATAAATATTTTGAAATGATTCTGGTGTTCTGAGTTAATTTTTCATCATGAAACCAGTCATGAAGATCATGCTTCGCCAAAGATCAGAATAAATACTACTATTATTGCTCTCGAGTTCCAGAATATTAATAAAATACAAACCAGTGTATGGGAATATTTTTATTTATTTTGACTATATTGAAGGTGTATGCATAATAGGCTAAGTAATAATCTGCCTCCATTACTTGCTATGATTTACCCGTTCTCCCACATTCATATTGATATCTTGTCCCCATGACCTTTTCTTTTGTTTTTAGTTTTGTGACGACATGTTGATCCCCAATTCATCATTATTTTAAACAATCCCTACTTCCATTGGAGCCACCACCCTATTCCACTACCTTGTCCCTTCACCCTACCACGTACGGGATACATGTCAAACACTAGTTCATCATTACCATTACACAAGCACACTTTCATAACAAATTCAAAAGCATTATTTCCTAAATTAATTTAAGGCCATAGGCGCCAGCATGGTAATTGTTCCTCTCAAGTGACAAGTTTTAGAAGGAAAATGATTGTGAGCTCTCTAATTCTGGGGAAAAACTTCCAAGTCTTGATTCAACTCAGGCTTGGGGGCCAATTGCCACGAACCTACCTTTGTTCAGTTTTCAAGGAGCCTAGAGTATGCTAGTTGCAAGGAATTATTCGAAGAAAAAGGATGGATGGGTTTTCTTCGAAAATTCGTGGGTTATAATGAGAGAGTAGCTTTGGATTTTTCTCAAAGTTTCAATGAGGACATTTCATAGATTGGGACTTTAAAATTCAAAGTCACTGAAGAGCTGAAGAATCTATAAGCAGAGTGATCGCGTTACCTTTGTCTGGTGAGAATTTTTTCAAAAGAGGACTTCTCGACCCAACGGACTACGCTAAATTACTTAAACCAGATTACAAATCTTTGATTTGGTCGAAAGGGGTCCTATGTTGCTGCCTAGAGGAAAAATTATATCCACTTGTTACGACACTACAAATATTTGTTACTTGTGAAGGTAATTACACTACAATTTTCCTTTATCATGTCAGTTTTCTTTTACATTTTTCAGAAGACGGAGGAGTCAATTTTCCTTTCTTCTTACACAAGAGTTTAGATAAGGTTGCTAAGGGAGTTCAATTAGATGTCAAAAATGCTAAAACTAGTGTGTTCCATCATATTCTTATTAAAATGTTGGTAGTTATTGAGTTGAGTAAACGACTAAAATCTTGGAAATATTTTTTGGTGGAAACTTTTCCAAGGGAAGAAACTAAAATGAAAGAAAGAAAAGGACTCATCAATCTCCTATCGAATAATTTAAGCCCATGCAATCGATACTTCACCAGGTTCTAGCTCTAAACAAGGTCAAAGCCCTATAGAAGTGCCTGTGTCTACAACAGGAAAGATTTGTTTGGAAAAATCCTTAAAGAAATTTGAAAACCCCAACACTTCCACAAAAAAAAGTAGCCCCAATATCAAAAAGGAAAAATTGTAAAAAATGTAAGGTCTAGAAATGAGAACCTGGCAACAAGGAAGTACCAGATGAGGAACCACGATTGCGTAAGCAATAAAGGCCCTCAACAGGGATTGTGGAATCCGTTATCACACCAGTAGAATATAAATATGAGAAGGGTAATGTTACCCTTAAGAAAAGAAAAAGGAGACTCCTTCAAGGGGAATGTGAAGCAACATATGTACCTTCCACACTACTACAAAAATCAATAGAGAATCTGACTTCGTCACAAGTTCAATGACATACAAGAAGCATGTATAAACAAGGATCATCTATTTCCAGTACCCACAATTAGGAGCCTATTACCATTTTATCTTCTCTAGAAAAAGAGGCTGAAAACCCTTCTTGGGTGAAAAATGAAGCAGAGGATCCTCTATTTGAGGGTGGAAATCCAAAGGATAACACTCAAGACCTTCTGAATAGCTCACCACCTCAAAGCCTAACTGATAAGGGTCCAAACAGGAAGAAACAAGTAAATAAGCCTACAAAGAGAAACACAGTTGCTGAGTCAACTCATGGTGGAAGTAACTCTCAACAGCTGACAATGCTGGTCGAAAACACCTCAGCCTCTAATGAATAATACTTGCAATTGCTAGTGGCGAGATTGCAACAAAAGAATACAAAGTTGAAACACAAGGCTCATAAATACAAAACCCTATTTCTTTATGTGTGGTCTGTAAATGAATAGTATCGAGACACAAAACTCTCCTTGGTTTCCAAAAATGATGCACTAGGCTTAAGCAATAACAATCTAATCGACTAGAAGTTGAAGCAGTTGAGGTCTATTAAGAAGCCTAGTGCTCAAAAACGAGTTGTGCATTTTTAGAAGACATTGATGAAAGGCAGCTATGTCTTGAGGTTTTGGTCAAAGCGATGGGAATATGAAGCCTAGGATAACCTATATTTTTTTATGACTGGATGGAATAGAGTAAGAATTACCATTTTATATTTTGTACTCAGGAACTTACTCTTTTTTCCTTGGATCTGAAGGAATATCTTGTCTCTAAATCTTTTCAAACCAAAAAGGATTGTACTGATTAGTGTTTTCGATGCATGAATGATTTCTCCAACACATCTTCATGGTTAATAATATTTAAAAGAATTCTTTCAATTTTTGATAAATTTAGAGGAGGATAATTGTGTCATAAGTTCTAGTTGGAGTCAAAATCGTGATCTTGGGTCATGTACATTTCTCATTAGTACATAAATATTGTAGCATCATGTTTTACATGACAACACCAAGAAGTAATAAGACAAGACATTAGTTTTTGATAGAGACTGTAGTATAGCTCTGAGATCTGGTATAATTGTAGTAAGGTTGAGTTGAAAATCGTAGGTTAATGCTCTTTCATAGAACAAACTTTTTGAGTTTATTTGAAGTGGTTTTAAATTAGAATAAACTTTGATCTTTAAAGTCTTTTAAACCTGAGTGTGTCAATAAAGCTAGTGTAATAACATCAATTTGGAACTTTGTCACTTAGTTTCTTTTGAAGTTTGTAGAGTCGAATGCACGAACTAGGAGAGATTAAGAAATCAATTTGAAATTCTCTTTAGTTTGTCTTATATGCCCTGGGGATTGGAATTAGTCTTGTTTGGATTGGGATGTCCATTTACTTAGATTAAGATTAAAATCATTTTGATTTGAATTAGTCTTGCCTGTATTGAGATTTCTATTACTTAGAATAAGATTGATATCGTTTCGAATAGTAATCAGTCTTGTTTGATGTGAGATTTCTATTACTTTGATTAAGAGTAATATTGTTTTAATAGTAAACCTTATTGTTTGGATTGATATTTCCATTATTTAGATCGAGATTAAAATGTTTGAATAGTAGTCTGTCTTATTGAATATTTCCATTGAAGTCGCTTGAATGGTAATTTGTATTGTTTAGGTTGTAATAAGTATTGCTTAGATAGTAGTTAGAATTCATCTCATTTGAACAATAGTTAGCAATGTTTGAATAATGGTTGGTAGTGTGAATCATTGATTGATATTGTGTAGTGATTTGTTTTATTTGCACAATGGTTTGAACTATTTATGCAACAATTTATATTTCTTATAACAATGATCTGTATTATCCATGCCAAGACTTGAATGTTGTACAATAATCTTCAAATAATTTGTGCAATGCTTTTAAATTAGGATGTTTGCTTGATTCATTTATTAAGTAAGTTTTTGAGTTAGATAGATCAGGGTTAATGTATATAGTAATTAAAGTTTTGATAGAACAAAGATTTAACCATTGGATAATAGGTTTCTTCACTTCAGCTTATGGAAAGTAGATATTGAACGTTTCGTACTACATTCTGTACTAAAGTATTTTGAATCTGAATCGAAATGTAGTGTAACTCAAAGTTTACAAACCTTGATAGATAAACTAATTTAGGGGAGTTAAATGACAAATAAAACTCCTAACAATATTTTACTTTTGTACTTAACATTAGTTTTATTTCTGTCGGTGAGAAGTAGATCTAATTCTGTTGGTGTGATATTTATTTCTGCAATTTTAGATTAGCTTTCTTTTATGCAAAAGTAAAGAGAATTTGGATTTGATTTTACTATTTACTTATGCACTTTAATTTATTTTTATTTCTATTAGTGTGATCTTTTCCTTTGTTACAAGAGTGGCAATTTCTTAAATAAAACATGTGCATGAAAACAACCTAATTTAATTTCAAAATTTACTCACATAATAAAGAATCCTAGCACAACTGGTGCACATACAATTCATTAGATTCCAAGCCGTGGTTGATAATTTATGTAGTAATTTAAACTCAATTAAGTTACCAAACACCCGTCCAGCAAATTGATTTTCCTCTTTTGTTGTGCTTTCCCTTAATCTTTCAAATTGCCTGTCAAGCTTCCATATTTCCACCAGTTTGATTTTCTCCTTCTCTTGCTTCTTTATGACAGTAACTCCTACCAACAAAATCATGTCAACTAATGTGAAATGTGCCACTTTTCCAGTTGTTCCCTAGGCTATTTTAAATGCAATTTCTGTTTAATTAATGCAATAAGTGGCCAACATTTCTCCGCATCTGGAAACATGTCATTCCTCATTTGAATTTTATGTACATTAATATTATTTCGAACGAGAAATCACCACAACAAGTAATCACCCCATCCCTCTAGAATCAATGTCCCAATACTCAAACCATTTTTCTTTTTATCGAAATATTTACATTGTATACATACATGTAGATTAATTGGGGTTTTCACACAATATCCCTATTTTGAAACCTAAAGCATCACATTCAACTACAAAAGGTTTTGAATAATGTAGTGTTGATAATCTAGGTGTAGTGGACATAATTTTCTTTAATGCTTCAAAAAAGCATTCTCCTTTATCATCCTATTGAAATGAGTTCCTTTTCAAAATGTTTGCCTAAGGTGCATTTACATGAGTCTAATTCCAAAAAAAACTTTAATACTATCCTATTAAACCAAAACATCCCTTTAACCTCGAAATGTTAGATTCCCTAGGCCACTATGTGTTTTCACTAATTCCGTTGGGATATATATCCACTCCTTCCTATGGTATCGCATGTCCTAGGTAATTTACTTCTTCCTTTCTGAAGGTAAAATCGGTTCTTTTCTAGAAGAGAAAGAACTGCCTCCAAGTTCTTTAGATGTTAAGCCCATGTTTTACTATATATAATAATATTTTCAAAGAAAATTAACACAAACTTCTGTATGTAGGGTTAGAACACTCCATTCATGCTTGCTTGAATTTTTTTTTGATCATCAGTAAAATCGAAGGGCGTAGCTTTGAACTCATAGTTCCTTTCCTGAGTTCGGAAAGGAATATTTGTCACATCTTCTAATGTTACTCTGATTTAGTAGTATCCTAATCTCAAATACAACTTAGAAAAATACTTAGCTCCATGAATTTCATCCAACATTTCATGAATTGAATATTATTTTTTTTGGCTATCTTAATTGATCCTCCATAATCTATGCATATCCTAAAATACATGCCCTTCTTTATGATTAGGAATACAAGATATACATAAATCTTAATTGATCCTCCATAATCTATGCATATCCTAAAATACATGCCCTTCTTTATGATTAGGAATACAAGAGATGCATAAGGGCTTCTACTTTTTGAAATAATATCGCAACTTAGTAGATCTTGGAATATTTTCTTACTTTTGTTTTTGATGACATGGATACTGATATGGTCTTAAGTTGACAAGGTTAGATCCTATTTTAAGTTTCATGATGTTCTCAATTTATCATTTTGGAAGAATCTCCAAGGGAAAATATTGGAATACATTTGTGGGTTTTTGAATTAATTATTAAATATAAAAAGGTTGAATGTTAACTTACTTTGAGGCTAATATTTTCATTTAAAGAAATTAAACTATTCATGCTAATGCACACTTTTGGATTAACTTAACCATTTGATAGGAGAATAAAATATTATTTTGAGGTAGTTGGAACACAAATAAATTGTATCTTCTTTCCATTTAAAATTTATGAAGTTTTCTTTTATGGTTGATGGAGTAAGTTCCTAATATTTGTAACCATTCGATTCCTAGGACTTCATCCACTCCTCAGAGACTAGGATTCTAAATTGTATTATTGAATATGTAAATTAACTTTATGCCATTTCCTTACGCCTTCAATTTTTTCCCCATATATGACCATAACTTTCATATTGAACATTGGACATATTAAAAGGTTCAACCTCTTTTTGCAATATTTGTGTCAACCAATTATGAGTGCTTATTATATCTATTAGGATCATTACATTTTCCTTGTTATTTTCCCTTTTAATTTTAATGTTTACAAAGAAGCTATTCCTATCATGATTGATATCGATATTTGTAGGGCATTCTCATTATCTAAATATGTGGATGAATGTTGAGGATATTCAACTTCTTCTTCCAATGAATCATCATTATCTAAATCCTCTTTTGCTTGACATTTATATAAAGTCTTGATATTACTTCCTCTAAGTCATTTATGATTCGGTTACCAATCTTCACCACAATGTTTGCATTTTCCTTATTTTATTCATTGGCCTTCGCAAATAAGTTTTACTCATACTTTAATTATGGTGGAAGGTGTTTTGTATTTTCAATTGTTATAATTAAGCAGATCCTTTGTGTTGAATGAACTTCTCAAATTTGGGAAATGAAACTCTCTCAAATTTATTCTCTACATGTTTTTCTTTATTTATTACATCTTCCATAGTTATAAGATCATGTAGCTTTATCTCATTTTGGATGTGTGGTTTCAATATGATGATATAAGATGAAATTAAACATCCTTCTAACAATACAGGTACTTTTGTATTTAATGTTTCATATTCACATGTCAATTCATCCACATATCCTTTGTGTTGTAGCTTGGATTTTTTTTGACAAAATTCCACTTTATTAATATGTTGGAACCATTTAAATATCTCATCTTTAAATTTATTCCAATTTATTGAATATTGGGATTTTTTCCACTATATATGCTAGCTATACATGTATTCTCCAAGTTGGATGAATGCATATCTAATATTTTCATCATTAGTTTAAATATTTTATATCTCAAATAATTCTTTCGCTTTATTGAACCATGCCACACTTTGCTTTTCCGTTCCTATTGAATTTTGAAAATTCTAGTTTTGCTTTGGGTGGATATGGAAAGATTGGTTGGATATATGATGGGTATTTATTATGAATTATCATTTGATGAGTAGGCATATTTAACAATGGATTTGGAGTATTAGTGTATTCTTACAAGTACCTAGGAATTGATATTCATCACAAGCTCAACTGGAACCATAGCATTGAGAAAAGGATTAATGGGGGGTGGAAAGCTTATTTTGGTCTTGAAAATAATTGTAAAATAGCAAACCTCATAATGTGGGATAAAAAGAAGTTCCTCTTTGAAACTTTAGTCACCCATGTTATCTTATATGGCTGTGAGGTTTGGGGTTGCAGCATCTCCAGAGAATCATGGAGAAAGATTGAGCAAATCCAGAAGCATTTTATAACTTATAACCTGAAAATTAAAAGTAATACACCCTATCCTATTCTCCTTATAGAAGCAAGCCTTTCCCCTATTGAGAGCCTAGCTATGCTTAGGTTTCTGTTGTACAAGCACAAACTCAATAACATAGACGATCATAGACTTCCTAAGCTAGCTTTAAATTCTAGCCAAAACCACCTAAGGCTCAATCGAGGGTGGCATAAAGACACAAGGGCCTGGTTAAACTATTGGGAGATCAACAAAAATGATGCATTGCAAGACATAAATAACATTAAAGATATTGTTACTTCGAAGTTCAAAGAAAAAATGTGGTGTGAGAAAGATTTAGCAACTAAAAGAATATTAAGTTATTATAAGAAGGTCATCGACCCCACCCTAGAAGATCAAAAGTATCTCTCTATTTTAGCTAGCTCAAAGAAGAAAATTAATATAGCAAAGATTAGAACGAATTCTCATGAGCTACATAGTGAAATAGGTCGTTGGGAAGTTCCTAAAACGCCATGGATGGAAAGGATCTGCCATATATGTGAGAATAGGAACATCGAGGATGAAAACCACTTCCTCTTAGAGTGCCCCGCGTACAACCACACTAGATCTCAGTTTCACAATCTTTGTTACAATACTGACCTTCCTAGCCTTTTACAATGTCAAAATTATAGTGAGCTTGGGAGGCTTCTCTCCAAGCTTTTTGAGCATAGGAATAAAATCTTAAATCAAAATAAATAATTTGTTTCTTTAGGTCTGATAGACCATTTTTTGGTCTCAGCAGACGTTAACCATCATCATCATCATCATATTTATTTTGAGATTGGATATGTTAGGCTAGATTTGTGAATTAGAAGTCTCTAAAAAAATTTCTTCTAAACTAGTTATTTTTTACAATGAAGCAAGGTTGATTAAGAGCTTTTCTAATGTGGTGAGTTTTTTCCATAATTCAATGTTATTTTTTCTAGCCAGGATATTTAGCTATGCTTCATAGTATTGTATGGCATTGGTATTTTGATTGATTTGTTCTTCTAACTGCTCATATTGCTTATGTAAATCCTTTTGAAATTCATTATTTCATTCCTCGATCCTAGTCAACTTTAAACAGCATTCACCCATAAACATTGTCTTATTGATTGGTGGATCTTTTTAATTTATCTTTATTGTTTTTCTTCAAAACTAATCATTAATTTTATTAATTAACTATATGTGTGCGAGTGATTTTAAACTTACTAAATTCAAAGAAAAGTACCCATGCAAGAATGGTGGTGTTTTCTTTATGTTAGATTGTACAACAAAAAAAATATATAGACATAGCAAGCATTTTCCCATATGGAAAAAGTGGATTATATAATGGTAACAAGGAAAAAATTCTGTGTGATAACATGGATGAGAGGTAGCGACGGAAGAACATAAAAACATGATGGTAGATGGAACAATAAAAATGAAAACGTAACAAAAATTGATATCAGGGAGATGACTTCTTGTATGGAACAATGTGTATAGATGTAGTACATGAGACATAAATTTGATACGTGATGGTGTGAATGTGTGTATATATATATGATGGGTGATTTTTTTAGAATTCATAGTCTAGCTTAAATATAGCCCAAAACATTTTTTCTTGAAAAATTATGATCCAAAGTTATCATTTTTTAATTAATTATTATTTATTTATAACAAAAGTGTAAATATTTAAAATTTTCTTTAAGAATAACTTAAAAGTTCAATTTAGACAAATCATGATGTACATAATCATTCATAAATAGATATTTTGTAGTGGGTACCCTCATAGACATCATTCTTGAGGTTGAAGGTGTTGGGTGTGAAATAAGGAAGAATATAACATTGTAATACACCTTTTGAAAAATATTATTATTAGGTATATCACCAATCAAAGAATATTATAATGGCATGATAATTAAAATGGAATAATGATGCTAGTACTTTGATATGAGAAAAAATCAAATAAAATAAAACATAAGTATCTATAGATGGATAGTTTAACCTAATAAACTAACCCTTGGGAATTAAAAACCAATTACTTGGAATATTTGAGTGGTAACCAAATAACAAATTTATCTTCAACCACCCATATTAAATTTAATTAAAATTATTAAATCAATAACATTTAAATGGTAATGAAATAACATGTTTTTTTCTTAACCATATATATTAAATTTAATTGAAATAATTATAACTTTATCTATAAAAAAAATTAAAAAATTGTTTAGAAATTTTTTTTTATCCCTAAACATTTAAGATTTGAGTGATGGAAGATAAAAGCTCTTTTTTTTATCTTCTTTTCTTCTTTCTTTCTTTTATTTTTCTTTTATTTTTTTTTTTTTGAGGAAATTCCAAGAAAATCAACTCGATGGGATCACTTACCACTAGCCAGACTAGCATAGCTTAACCCCGAGGGTGCTGAGGAGAATTGACGCCATGAACTCCCACTCGTAGGGTACTTTAGCAATAGGAATTCAAGCAATTGAGATAACCTCAAGCTTATAACTCCTTTAGTTAACCACTCATACAAAATATAATTAGGAAAAATTAAATTATATTTTAAATGATCTTGAGGGGGAATGCTCGCGTAGAAAAGATATGCTAGGGTTTTACATCCCTCTAGCTTCCTTATGGGCATCGTAGCTGAAGACAGGATAGAAAAATGGAGTAAGAGCCTATAGAGTGATTTCAATGCCTATTACATATAGGAAGATATGAGTCACTGCAAAGTTTTAGATCCCTATCTCCCCAACAACAGTGAGGGAATAACTTATATGAGCCACCACTGTTGTATATTGCATGGTGTTCTAGTCGTTGAATGGAGGTGATTTCGTGCATACCACGCTTGTGACTGGCTCTACCTCAATCCAAAATGTAAATCCCAACTTTTTGAAATGTAATTTTCAATCTCTCGTAGGAAGATTTCTCATGGGTGACACAGATGGGTTAGCCTCTTAATTCTAACTAAAATTATCTCGCATGCATTGGATCGAGGTTCCTTTGATTACAGAAAGATGTGTGTGAATTGTAATGAAGGGACCTTGAAACATGTTTTCTTGTTTGTAGAGGCTCCTTTCTTAGAGTCTGGGGTTGCCAAAGAAATAGTTTGCGTAGATCTAAGAAAATATATGAATCCAACCTATGACATTAATAAATATTAGATCGTATCTTTAGATTTGCCCTTCTATGGGTCTCCTCTTTGTATTTTAGATCCAAATATGGAAAAAAAGATAGAAAGAAAGAGAAAATTGTGATATCTTGTTTAAGAATTTAAATGGGAAGGCCACTATATGATGGATGTAGGGCATACATCTAGTCAAAAAACTGAAGCAAATCATTCAAAATGACCCAACAACACTCCAAGTTTGTTATACGAAGGAAAAGTGCTCTGGGACTCTCTCGAGCTGAAATATTATGGTGTGGCAAAGGATTCTACCATAATATTAACTATGAGTATGTGTGGGGGAAATAAAAAATTTCAACAATCCTAATACAAATTGTAGAAATGCTAATGGATCAATCTCGTTCAAGGATGAATTGAAAGGGGAGACTTTCGCCCCAACTAATCAAATCCAAAATCTGCCAGGACCTTACATTACTGAGAAAATAGACAAGGTAGCATCTATGGATGTAGAAACCCAAAAGATAAAATGATACTTTTCTTATCTTCAAATTATGGCATCAATTTGTCGATTAAATAGTTTTTTGCCAAGACCTGAATACTTATATCAATGCGTGTTATCTTCTTGGACATCAAACTATGATCTACACTTATGTTCTAAAGGCTTCTTCATAGTACAATTTGATACACAACGAGATATAGAAAAAGTTCTAAATGAAGGACCATGGTTTTGGGGTAGAGCCAGGCTTTTATTAACCCATGGTTCCCAGAGTTTGATACTACATGCATGATGGTAACTTCAATCCCAATATGGGTGAGGTTACCAAACCTCCCTCTTCCCTTCTAGCACCATCAAGTCCTAGAGGATATTGGAAATACTTTGGGAAAATACAAAAAAGGGAACCTAGAGAGAATAGAAAAATGTATATTTATATTTTCTAGAAAATGGGTAGACATAGACCTTAGAAAAGGTCTTCTTAATCGTCTTATTATAAAACATGAAAAAATTTAGTGGACATAGGTGTTAGATTAGGAGAATGTGACATTTACATGTCGAACATGTTTTCAAACAAGAAATTTGGAGAGGACCTTTTCGTAAGGAAACAAGACCCTAGCAAAAAAAAAAAATGATAAGCCCCTAAGCCAAAGCGATGCCAGTTTCTTGACACTTTAGAAGAGGAAAAACAAGAGCCCAAGGAAAATACTCCAAATACAGAAGCACCGACACAAATTGATAGCCAATGAAATGGATAAGTTGAGAATCAATCAGAAACAAGGACTGATAGCTAGAAGCATATTGAATCAATAGAGATCATCATGCCAAAGCAGCAGAAAGCAGAAACACCCACTAAAAATGATTTTTGGGAGGGGGGATAGGAATCCTTGAAGGGAGATAGCAATGAACTAGAAATAGTAACAATTAATATCAATCAAAGAGTTTAACAAAAGGTGGAGAAAGAGAAAGACAAAATGGGAGATCTAAGTTAGTTTTATCACACTTAGTTTTGGCAAGCTTATGTAATTTTCATAGTTTTATTACTTTTATTATGCATTAGTCCATAGGATGACATCACTGAATGCTTATTAGCATTTGTAGAATGCAATTGTGTTCCTTGTTTTCAGGTTGAATAAAATTACAACTATTTTCCTTAAAAAATCTTTTACATAATCCATATTAAATTTAATATATATATATATATATATATATATATATATATATATATATATATATATATAATACCTTATTTTACTCTCAAACATTTAATATTTTCTTGAGTGAAAGAGGAAAATACTAACTCCTTCCTTAACCCGAAGGTACTAAATATAATTTTTAAAATTTTCATTGTAAAAAAAAAGTGTATCATTAATCTTTAATCTAGATGTTTAGAGTATTTGTATTTGATGATGTAGCTAAAATTCACATGAAGTAAGTTTTGATGTATGAAGTCAAGTAGTTGATGTTGGTAGTTGTATCCCATGATATATCCCTATTGAATTAAATACATGACATAATTAAAGGAAGCATTATATAGATTATTGCTAGTATAACTATAGAAATTAAATGGATGTTAAATATAAATAAGGATCAATTCATGATAAACATCAAAATAGTTAATTTTTTATACATTTTAAATTGCGAAACATAAAAAAAAAAAAAAAATTAAATTATAATTTTATTTTAAATTGGTCTATGAACTAGTGTATTATTAAGACACTATTTGCTATAGATCACCTATTCAAATCCCATCACCGTAGGAGCCCTAGCCTACCAAACAAAAATAATTAATTTATTTTTTTTATTATTATTAACTATAAAAACAATTAATATATGAGGTAAACATATGTGCATTTAAAAAAAGCCCTAATAAGATTCTTAATTATGGAGATTCAACCCCATTTCACCATAGAAATTCTTAACTTTAAACAGGTTTTGTTACAATACTATGTACAATATCATGGCTTATCAATACCACATGTTTGAAAAAAAACCATAATTCATTTTATATGACTTTTTTAATTAATTTAATTTAATTAAAATAACAAAAATACATAATTATTTAGAAATAAATCTTAACTAGTGATATGTGAGTGTCAGTGACAATATTCTTAAATATTTTATGCAATATCTAAAATCCATCTAATGATTAATTAAATTAAAATCATAAAAAACTTAAAAAAACAAATTGCAAAACCTATCCCAATTTTACATGCCTTACAAAAAAAAATACACCCTCTAACTAATTTAAGTAAATGATCAACACTTTCACTCACGATTGGAATATGCAGCGTAGGGTTTTCATTTTTCATAGGATTGTCTGGCTAGATTCTCGCGGGCTAGTCGAGTGTTGAGCGCTCAATAAATGGGGTTGCTGGGGTGCATAACACAATTATCGCAAATCAAGCACGCATTGGGTTGTCGGTTTGTGGAGCGCCGGTCGGCCATGTTGAATCTTGACCTAACACGGATTTCCGACCTCTGGTTTGTCAATGCATCACGCATCGAACTCCGCTTAAATAGTAGCCGTTATTTTCCTTCTAAAACAAATATAAATAAAGCCCCGCAAGTTTACGATGAATCAATAGTGTGACCGTTGAATGAGAAAAGATTCTGTTCATTCATAAATAAAGACATCACTATGCCTTCAACAATGACCAAGATGGTGGGTTGGGATTTAACTTTCTACATTATTGTTATTAACCATGTACGAATGTTATTTGTTAAACCCGAAGAAAACAATGATAAATGGGATTTTATATTTTTATTAAAATTAAAATTATTTATTTTTCTAGAGTGTAATTATTATTTATATTGTTTTATGTTTTGAGTGGACAATCCACTTATCACTGCCGCTTAGCAAGTTAAAATATCAGTCTTTAAATATCTTGAAAGATTAAAATAAAGATGAAAAGTATAATAAATTGTTACATTAATAAACTATGAAAAATTAATAAATTAGCAAATAAATCAACAAATGGTTAAAAATAAATTAATAAGATGGAAAATATAATAAATTATTTATATATATATATATGTGTGTGGGGGTTTGTTAGAGATATTAAAATAATGGTCTAATTAATTAATTAATTAATTAACAAAATAAAAATTAATTCCAAGGAAAAAAGACGAGGGGTTAAGGGAAAGAAAATAGGAGAGGGAAAAAGGGACAAGAATTAGACTCACAAAAAACAGAGTTAAAGGGGAAGGAAAAAAGGGGGCAGGTATGTTATGGGGAAGGTTAATGAGGGGAGGAATTATAGAGTAAGTTGATGGATAATCATTTTCCTAGAGGAGCTAAGTTTATAGCCATCTTCTCTGTTGAATTTATTGGGGTGTTTTTCAATCTTGAGAGCTTCCGTGATGATTGAAGAATTATAAAATGAGATACAATCAATGATTTTTAATTGGTCAAAACAAATAACGTGCTTGGTGTGAAATGAGTGTTCGGTTATGGAAGATTTCAACACCAAGGGATGGTTAATATCAACTATGTGGTCTTTAAGGTGGGTTGTGAAGAGTTGGCATGTCTAACCAATGTAATACTTCCCAACTGAATACAGAATTTGGTAGATAGATGATCCTAGCATGGGGTATAACCTATCTTTGGTTTATTCGGAATAGTTATTGGAGGTTTTCTGGGGTTTAATTACAGACTTTATGTTCTTCTTAGTCAAAATATTTGTAATAAGATCATTGATTCCTTTTATGTAAGGGAAAGATTTTTGGCCATTCGAACGAGAAGGATTAAAGAGATTGGATTTAGGAGGGGAAAGATTAAAGAGATTGGATTTAGGGTTAGAGACGAACTGGAAATATTTATGAATTTGAAAGGCGGTGTAGTCATTAACTTTGAAATCTTGGATCAAGTGGACTTTCTCTGAGGAGAGAAATCGGGGAGCAGATATTTTGAGGGCTCTGGAGATAAGAATTTTTAGAACCACCATATGTTTAGGATGGGTGATAGTGAGAATGGATGTGCAGATAGAAATTAGTGTGGGCCTTTCTCTATTGACACGGGTCAAAAGGACATTTAGGACAGGAAGGGATTTATTAGATTTAATTTCCATAGTGAATTGAATATGGGGTGAGATGGTGTTGAGCTTGAAGAGAAAGGCATTAAGAGTTGGGAAGTCCTGTAGCCAAATAACAAAAGTGTCATCGACAAACCAATACCAACAACTTGGCTTGTGATGCCATCTGTTAAGGGCTTTGGATTGAAAAAAATCCATGAATATGTTTTCCATGACTGCAGATAGGTAGGAACCCATTGTTATCCCTTCGGTTTGCTAAGAGATTGTACTTTTGAAAGAAAAGAAAAGTGGAGGAGAGAAAAATCTTGATAAGGATCAAGGTTTCATTTTCAACCAAATCGGAGATTATATTTAGGCCTTTAGGGATAGGATTTTGGTAAATACAGAGACCGCACCAAAATTTGCCAAAATGTCAAGCTCATCAATGTGTGTGTTTTTTTATTTTATGAACGATATTAGCATAATATTTGATATAAGGCAGGGTGGAGCCCATAAATTGTTGAAGCTAGGTGACCAAATATTGGCAAAATCATAGGTTGGGGATGCAATAGTGCTCACAACATTCTATTTTATAGTTTAATGAATAGATGAAATGGTGGCCTTATCATTTTTTTCAATCAATTTTGTCAAAAATTGATATATACTTTTAACAATTATAAGTTTAATTTGTAATATTTGACTACCTCCCTTAGATTTTGGAGGGTCATGAATCTATTTATGTATTTAAAAATGTAGTTTGAAAACAAAAAAAATTCAAAATCTAACTCAAAATTGGGAAAGACTATTTTTCCTAATTATACATTTTATTCTATTATAAAAAAATTATAAAATTTATGTATAAAAATTTTTCAATATAAATATGATTTATGATATATTTTTATAGAAGATATTTACATTATACTTATAAATTTTAGCATTAAATTATAAAAATTATATATATAAAAAGTTTCAACGTAAATATGATTTATGAGGTCTTTTTATATAGAATATCTACATTATACTTATAGCTTTTACCATTAATATTTCAAAATTAATTTTAGATATTAAGTTAGTTGTAAAGGTAAAATTATAATTTTACAAAAAGTTTTAATTAGTTTTAAAAAGTATTAATAAAATAGATGACATGTTAAATTATTTAATTTTAACATTGATTATATTTTATTTATTTTTTTGTTAAATTATTTATAATAGAAAATTCAATATTTCATTTAAAAATAATAATAATAAAAATATATATCTATTTCTAGTTATTATTTTAAAACAAATTATAAATATTTAAAAATTATTTAATATATTGATATAGAATTATTAAAATGAAATTTTTTATTTAAATCTAAATAATGATTTCTTGAAGATATATATTATATCTCATTTACATTAATTAATTAATTAATTAATTATATATATATATATATATATATATATATATATATGACGATGATGATGGTTAACGTTCACTGAGACCAAACTTTGGTCTATTGGATCTAAAGAAATGAATTCTTTAGTTTGATTTAAGATTTTATTCCTATGCTCAAAAAACTTGAAGAGAAGTCTCTCGAGCTCACTGTAATTTTGACAACATAAAAGGCTAGGAAGGTCAGTATTGCAACAAAGATTTTGAAGCTGATATCTAATGTAGTTTTACGCAGAGCACTCTAAGAAGAAGTGATTTTCATCCTTGATGTTTGTATTCTCACAGAGATGTCAGAACCTTTCCATCCATGGTGTTTTAGGAACTCCCCAATGACCCGTTTCATTATGGAGCTCATGAGAGTTCGTTCTAATCTTGGCTATATTAATTTTCTTCTTTGAGCTAGTTAAAACAGAGAGATACTTTTGATCTTCTAGGGTGGGGTTGATGACCTCCTTATAATATCTTAATTTTATTTTAGCTACTAAATCTTTCTCACACCACATTTTTTCTTTGAACTTAGAAGTAACAATATTGTTAATGTTATTAATGTTTTGCAATGCAACATTCTCGTCAATCTACCAATGGTTTAACCAGGCCCTGGCGTCTGGTTTAATCTAATATATATAATATTAAAGGTTTAAAAAAAATCGAGATGTAAAAATTGATGTTCGAGTGTTACTTAATAGATTATTTTTTTATATTATTAAAAGTATAAGGTTATTTATGCAATAATAGCAATATGTTATGATATAAGAAATGATTTTTTTTTTTTTGTATGGAGGAAATGTAATGTATAGAGGTATTTATCTTTCATAATGGGATCAACCACCACCAAGTTAGTTTGGGCATTTTTTTCGGGCAAATTAGTCTCTCCATATTCTCATGATATGTTGTATCCTGTCACTATATTTTTACTTTATATGGAAACTAGTTTATGTGTTTCCTTTTTTCAGTTACTATAGTTTGGATGGCTTTTAGGCCAAATTTTTGTAATGCAAACATTTTTCATTTCCAATATAACATGCTTATTTTCGAAAAATCTGGCATAAGCCTCAATTATTTCCTCTAGTTTAGTTTGAGTCACAGACCAAGGCTAATGAAGGTGTCCATCCAAATTATTATTGTAAACTATTTCTCACTTCATATAAGAATTTGAGATTACAAAAAAAATTATGTTATAATATGTGTGACAACAAATTGTTTCTATGAGTCAATTTTTATGAATGGTGTTTATCCATATTTGGATATATTAATGTCTTTGCTTATATGAATAATTATAAATATTTTTTATATTTATTTGTAATTATTGTTAGTAGACACTGGATCAATTTAAAACTTCATGTTGGAGCACAATTCTTATAAAACACCGTCCCCTCTATGGTACTAATAATGCTATGTTACCCATCAATATAAATCCATATTATCATTATCATGTTTACATGTAACATGAATCCTCACCCCAACCATTCTGGTACTAATAATGTCATGTTACCAATCGAGGTAGTTCCTTCTTACTATTATAATGTTTACGTGTAACATAAATTCTCATCACCAATATTTTGTTTATTAGTCATAAGTTCTCACTAATAAACTCATGTTTATCCATTGAGGTAATAATGGTTAATGAAAAGATTCTCTCTCTCAATTATCTACTAAAAAACAAGATTATGATTACTTGTCAACATTAAATATATTGATAACCTATATTGGCACATATTTACTATTCCAAATATATTAATATATTTTCTTATATGGTTATTAATATCGAATCTAGATTTCAAATCATTAGTCACACTAATACTTTTCTAATCCATATCCTATCTCTCTATAGACTAAAAATGTAATATTATCCATCAATATAAATTCTCTCTACCAATAATGATTATCTATCTAATTATTATTGACGGTGATGATATCTTCACTTTAACTTTAAAGGATTTCATGATGATTTGTCAATATCATAAATTGACTAGCTCTATCATATAATTAACAATTACGTAATGGGATTAGTTTATGACATACTATTTGCATTAAAATATTTCTCAATCTATATCATTTTTCATTATGGTTCTAATACTGTTATGTTGCTTGTCATCATAAAGTTGAATTTAATGAACAAACCCTTGTACACACCCTTCCTCTCCACTGTATATAATTTAAAGTCATTATCTTATCATAATCAACATATTAATTGGTGATAGAAATTATCCTCCCACTTTAAATAAATGTATAAGAAACATTGATTATTTATAGTAAAATTACAATGCACACGTTCACATTTTCACATTTGAGAGAATGTACATACAAATTCACCTCATCACTAACCCTCCTTAGGAGGTGAAGGTGTCCTACTTATGCAAAAACACACATCTCCACCCATTATGGATTGTGTGGAAGTGTGAATTTGTGAATAAATAATAATAAATGTGGTGTGAAAGTGTGTATTTGTGAATAAATGATAATTAATAAAATTGTTAATTTTTAGCGATATTTGTCTAGAGCATAATAAAATCAAAATATCATTTAAAAATGACATAATATTAATACCATAGTTTTTTAATTTTAATTTAAAATTAATAAAAACATTATGAAAAATAAAAATAGAAACACTCAGTAAATCGTACTTGTGAGAAGTTAAAATGTGTCACCTATTCATAGAGAAACAATAAATAAACCCCCTTGGTGAAAGGTGAAAGTGTGCGACCTATTCACATCTATATAGGTCTACGTCTTAAAGTTGGGAATGAAGATATACAATTTTATAACGATGATTAAGATGATTAAGATTGAACCCATCTGTACCCAACATTTTACTAAAATATTAAAAAACTTATATATTATTTAAATATAATTTAAAAAATTAAAATTTATTTAAATTTATATATATATATATATATATATATATATATATATATATATATATATATATATCAACTATGAAAAAACTTAGAAGTAAATTATTTAAAAATTCCATAGTTTTATTATTGAAAGTCCATCATAATAAATATTTATGAAAAATGAAAAATTAAGAAAAGAATTACCAATATTTTATTGAATAACTAATTTTATATCTTTAAAATTATAATGGGATAAAATGGGTTAATTTTATATTAAATTTATATATTAAATATGGAATTATTGCAAGAAAGTTATGCAAAAAATTAAACATCTTATTATTTAATTGTGGACCACATTATTATGTTTAATATAATTGTAAATAAGTGCTATACTAATAAAACTAATTTCATATATTTTTTCATTTATTTTAGAAAATATTGTAACACAATTTCTAAGACTAACCTTTATAATAAGTTAGAAAAGCTAAAAATTAATCCTTTCAAGTAGTAAATGCTATTTCCAAATAAAGAATAATAAGGACTAGTGAAAAAATAGATTAATTGTAATATAAGAGTTTAGAAATGTTGTTTCCTATCTCTTATGCTTTCTCGTATATAAATTGACAAGTTATATGATTATTTGGAATAAGGAAGTTAGGTTGACCCAACTCTCACTAGTGTAATCATCACCCTTTTTCATTATTTTGGTCGTATTATTCTTACGGTTAGGAATCCCTATGATTTTGCAAGAAACTAAAAATACTCAAGGATTTCTCATCCATTATGAGTATGTCTATCAACATTACAAAATGAAGGTTATGATTATTAAATTTAAAATATCACTTACACTAATTTCATGTATGAAAAAGTAGCTTTTAATAGATGACTCCATAAAAATATGTGAAAATCCATCTTCATCACAAACTTAATTAAAACAATAGCATTGCGAAAAGGATAAATGAATGGTGGAAAACTTACTATGGACTTGCAAACAATTATAAATTAGTGAATATTTACCTATGGGATAAGAAGAAACTCCTCTTCGTGACTTTTTCACTCTTGTTATCGAATATGTTTGTAAAGTTCGGGGTTGTCATATCTCTACATGATCATGGAGAAAGTGAGAGAAAATACAAAGGTGCTTTATAACTCATAGCCTAAAAATAAAAAAGAATACATCATATGTTATCATCGTGAGTATTTTGCCCATTAAGAGCATGGTTATCACTAGATACGTAATGTACAACAAAAACATAAGTAACATGGAGGACAACGTGCTTTTTAAAATTGTTTCAAATTTATTCAAAACCATTTGTAGCTCAAGCATGGAATGACATAAAGATGTCAATCTTGGCTAAATCATTATAGAATACAAAATTTTTCATAATAGAATTAATATTAAAAATATTACTACATCTAAATTTGAGGAGAAATCTATGTATGATAAAAAAATTAGAGGATAAGATAAAATTAACATAATATAAAGAGTTGATGAACCATAATCTATAATACTAAAAATGTATCTCCATATTTACTAACATAAAGAAGAAGGTCCCCGGATGCGGGTGGCACAAATGAATTAAATGAGCATCATGACAGATTGTAAAACCAGGTACTGCCAGCTGCAGGGCAGCGTGGCTTCCCAGGTTCTCACCTCGCGCAAGAGGGATAGCGTTATTAAGGATGGATACTGTAGGATTTTTGCATTAATGGAGTGCGTTGTTCAAAGCAACACTGTGGTTGTTATAATCATGGCAATCCTGTATGTTCTCTTCACACCTCGCGCTCAGTCTTATTGTTCCGGGCCCTGGTTTGATGTGGTTTTTGGTGACAGGCAGAACCTTGCAAACAGAGGCAAGCTCCAGGCCGGCTCTCTGTTTTTCTGGAAGAGGTTCTATTATGCTAAGGTTCCCCACGGCAGGATTAGCACGGCTTTAAGGGGTAAGCTCTCTAAAGCTCTTGAATTTAGAATTGCATCTCCGTCTCGGGCATTCTCTGTGCGTTTGATTCGGTCTCTGTGTCAATCATTTTATCCCCCTGTTGTTATCTCTGGTCTCTCTGTGCCTTCCCCTTCGCTCTTCATAATGGTTCGCCAGGGTGGGAGGAATCATACTGGGGGGCGTCGTGGAAGCGGCAAACATCCAACTTCTAGTCATTCTGTGGACCCTGAACAGTCGCCCATCAATCTTCCCTCCTCTCATGTGGATGCACCTCCTCCGAGCCCTGTGCGCAGGTCAATTCCAAATAGTGCTTTCCAAACCACGCATTTCAAATTTCAAAGCAATCTGAATAGGCCTCTGATTACTGCTCACATCACTATAATCCTTTCGGAAGAAGAAAATCAAATCTCCCCTCTGTCATGCATGGCTCCTGATCCTTCTCAAAGCAGTGAGCATTTAATGGATGAGGGAAGCCCGGAGAATTGGAAGAATGATAAGTTTGGTCAGGATGAAATTCCCAAAAGCATTCCGCCTCTTGAAGACATAAGTCCAGTGGCCGGGGAAGGGACTTTTGGAGCTACAAGTCACTCCTTGGTGAACCCAGTAAGCGAGATGGGTGGAAATGAAAGTTTGAGGAATGGCAACGCGTGTATGGTAGTGGAGAAGACTCCTGGTGAGGATGTGGAAGTTTAATGCCACCTGGGCCTGTTTTTTCTCCCTTTTTGGTTTTGATATCGCTCAGATGACCACTTCCAGGCAACTATGCTCACAGTCAAGGTTCAGCATCTTCAGCCTATTGTTTTGGCTTCCCTTTGGGGAAGTGGTTGTTTATTTACTAGCTGGTTTGCCAAGTATTTAGGCTTTTTTGCTGTCAACGTCTCTATCTTTGTTCTACGAGTCTATCTCTGGGTTCTATATCTGTTTTCTAGCTCTTTGTAACTAGTCTCCCCAGGTTCTTTTTGTAAGGGGGCAGTTCTGTTGTGTTGAGTGCTCTCGGGTTCTGTTCTCTGAGGCCTCAACTCCATGTAAAAATATTCCTCTTTTCAGTTAATAGATTTTAGTCTTTGCAGAGAAAAAAAAAAACATAAAGAAGAAGGTCAACATTAATAAAATAACAACAAACTACAACAAAGTCCATAGTGATGTAGGGTGTTACAAAATTCCCAAAGCATCATGGATCAAAATAAATTATCATCTTTTGGGGAGGCTAGAGGGGGAGGGGTCATCATAGGCCCCAATGAAAAATGGTTTTGTAGTGTTCTTGGGGAATTGGAAAAGCAACAAACAATGATGCTAGGATTCTTTCCCTCTTGAAAGGGTTAGAGCTCAACTCAAATTGAATAATCAAGCATATTACTGTCTTTTGGGACTCACTATTGGTTTTAAGGAAATTTTTCTAAAGTAAAGAGATATATAAACTCCTCACCCTCCCCTTTGATTCTTAGGATATAGGCATCATTGATAAAATTTGAAAAAAAAAAAAAATTCCACACATAGATAAATTTTAACTCAAATGTTGATGAAGATGCAAAAATGGGGTCCATGTTGTCTCAAGGGATCCTTGAAATCAATGCAAAATCATTCTTATTCCCAGTTCCATAAATGAATTGTAATCATTGTTTTCTAAATATTGAAGGGAGGTGCTCTATGGTTGCGACTTCCTAGGCTTTACATTTTAATGAATCAGCAGAAGGCCCTTGTTGGCATGCTCAGGTCTAAACCTTAATCAACCCAAGTCCAAGTGGCTGCATTGTTTGGTGAATAAGTGGATCTCAAAGCTCACTCTCTACTATCACTTGATATTAAATCTTTCTAGCTCTAAATTAATGCTCCTTCTTCTAGTGTCGATGAATCCTTCATTCCAAAGTAGTATGGTTTCAATTTTTAATGTTTCAAACGATCATAAGGCCATTTTTCCTTTGTTGTGGTGCGGTTTTATCTGTGATGGGAGATCTTTGGCCTGTTTTGGGTCTCCATTTCATATATGGGGTTGTGTAAGTCAGTGGCATTCCTATCTTTATTCTCAAGCATGCGTACAATAGGTGGTAGGGTTTTGCTTCTCTCTGCCTTCAGCCCTCCCTAGGCTTGTTGGCACTCTTTTTCTCTCTCCACAATGGGTATCATGGTAAGGTTGGATAAATATGAGGGGCTCCATGATACCATTAGGGCCTCAGAGTTGGTAGATAAATTGTTAGACTCCACACAAGACTTGGTCTCTACCATTAATAAAGTGGAGAACTTAATTAAGCTTCAATGGTGGCCTTTCCAAACCTTTGTGGAGGAAAAAATTCTGGAGCTTCACCTAACCATGAAGTCCACGTTGGCTAGGCTAAATTATGAGGTCGGGCATCTCTCTGAGTGGGTGGTGGCTCTGGATATTACTAATGCATGAAGAGATGTTGATGAGGGTGGCGGTATTGGTGCTGGTGCTTGTGTTGGGTGCAGAAGGACTAGCTCGCAACATGGAGGATATTGAACATGGCCCATGGTGATGATTTCTTTTGGGGTTGAAATCATTTCTTTTGAAATGGATATTAACTTGCTTTTGTTTTGTAATCTTAGTTATGATAGTGGGCAAGGTATTCTTTCTATTTAGCTCTTTTGTAGAATATTTGGGGAACAACTATTTTGTTTAAGGAACATGATGTGTAATGGCGACCATAAACACTCTGTTTACTCATCCAAAGATCTACCTTTTGTATATGACTCAAGATGTAGTAGTTTTGATGTAAGGATATTGACCCTAATACTAGACTTTTATTAAAATAAAATCTCTATCCGTTCCATTTAAAAAAATAAAAATATTATCATCATTGTCCCTTGAATGTGGTTAAAGATGGGAAACACTTTCTCTTGAAATGTCATATGTGCAACCATACTAGATGGCAATTTCAAAATATTTGTTATCTAACTTTTCTAATTTTTTAGTGATTTAGGAACACTTAGCTTATATTCTTTTTAACACAAAAAAACAAGTCTAAAGTAAACCAAATAATTCCTTATATTTTTTAGAGTTCAATAAACCAAATTTTGTCCCAATCGACTTCTTCATCATCATCAGTACCATCCACAATATATATATATATATATATATATATATATATATATATATATATATATAAACATTAAAAGTAAAAAATAAAAAACCTTTACAAAGTAATAAAATTTAAATATAAACCCCTTTTAAATCACAAATCTAATAACAATCAAATATAATGAAAAAATTATCTTAATGAAAATTTTATCTTAATTCAATATTAATATATAACGAAATAATATACTTCAATTTTTTACCAATTCAAATCCTAAAAAAATAATTAATAATTATGTACACTTCGCAACTCGTTGTTATTTTCTTATAATTAAAACATTTTTTTATAAATACCTTAAATTTAAATTGAATGATACAGACAGAAATATAGAAACATAGAATTATGTTTGCATCCATAGCGAGTAACATCATAATAACTAAATATCGATTAAAACCCAACTATTGAAAACACAAATCAGGAAGAATGGTAACTCAAAAAAGCTATGAAAATTTTACCCTTGTTAAGCCACGTAATGGCTCATGCAAAAAAACATGTTATAACATTTTAAACCACCTAATATTTGTAAATTGCATAATGAAAGCCTTAAAAAAAATACATGAAGAGTGGTGTCGACATATATTGTTCAACTATTCCAAGCCTTTGGTCCCCCTTGTGTCACTTTGTCGAAGACGAACGATCTCGTCCTTCATACGGACTCATCCACAAGCAAAACAACTTGATGCATTCATTATCACCTCTCTTCTTCTCTCCTCTTGTCCTTGTCATGTGCAGATTTCTTACAACATTGAAACGTGGATATTATACCAAACATTTACACGTGGATAATGGTAATGCGTGATACGTTGTGTAACAATTTGGGATGATTGATTTGCTCAATTTGAAAAAGGTGATTACCCCACTCACAATCACATATTTTATTCAATTATATGGTTTATGGAAATAATATAATGAGGTGTTCCTCTATTCAAAATTATTAGTATCTCAAGGTCTAACACAGTGATAAGAAACCACTCAATTCAAGAGTAGCCTATCCAGAAACCACTCAATTCAAGAGTAGCCTATCTTCTTTAAATGAAGATTCCAAACTTTTCCAAACTTTTGAGCTTTAGCATTCTCAAAATGAAGTTAAGGAAATTGTAATTTTAGGTATTAAGGTTATGTAAAATAATCTAAAATTAAACGATGAAGTGAATGTTAATTGAGTTATTGTAATTTTAGGTATTAAGGTTATGTAAAATAATCTAAAATTAAACGATGAAGTGAATGTTAATTGAGTTATTTTGGGTGGTTGGGAAGAATGATTTTTATGTTTCTATTTAATTTTAATTCCTACTCAATTTATATCAAGCATATTATTTGAATGATTTTAAATGGTGGATATGTTTTCAAGAAAATAAGTTATTTTGGGTAGTTGGGAAGAAAGATTGTTATGCTCCTATCCAACTTTAATTCCCACAACTTACATACTCAACTTATATCAAGCATATTGTTTGAATGACTTTAAATGGTGGATGTGTTTTCAAGAAAATGTATTTGTTATTAGATAAATGTTCCTATAGAACTACCCAAGATCTATATTTCCAGCATCTACCAACAAATTATTGATGAATAAGATAATTCTTCTATTAAAAAAAGGAAAATTGCCAATAGGAAAGTTCGAATTAAACCTTATCTTGCTTGAGATGGTAACTTTTGACTGATATATATGCTCAATTAACTACTAAAAAAATAATAACACCAAAAATTATTGTTAATAAAAAGAACTCTAATATAATCTATTAAAAAAAATTGAAAATACTTGATTCTATTATTAGCCAACTATATTTATATATAGTAATAAAAACATAAACTAAATAGATTAGCCCTTAAAAGAATAATAACCTTTAAATTAACCGAAATACATATTTCTTTTGAATAAAAATTATTTAAAAAACAATACACACTTAGACCCAATTTAGAGTATAAAGTCAAACATATTCGAGCATGAAAATTCTCAGAGAAAATGAATAAACAATAAATTATATAAACTCAATAATGCTTGGATTTAATTTTCTATTCATCCAGCTTTTATAAAATATTTGTATATAGTCAAAATTATATCTAAAATGACAAAAGCATTCCATATTAATTACAAAGTTTTCCGACCCTTCTCTCAAGAGAATCTTTTAGAACATATAAAAATTAGTCACTGAAAAGAAAATTCTTCGACCAATTCTCTAAATAGATAATTTTTGGTTGAGCCTATTATATAAAAGAAGATTCTTTTGTTAATGAAGAGGGATTTTTGTGTGAGTTGGCTTCTTTTCTTGCTTTATCTTTCTACTTCGTTAAGTTATTGTTCCCCTTGGCTAAATATTTTTATTATATATGAAATAAGTGAAGGATTGTGATATCCAAAATTAATTCACATTCATATGCTTTTGTATTTATCTTTTTATATTCCGATTCAAACATTCGAAAGAAATATGATATAATTTTCAAGCACTTAGTTGAAGTAGAAAATTTAGTGGCCCAACTATCCCAATTATTGAGTTCACTCATGTTGCCCTCTCTTTATTGTTCGAGTTGTATAAGACAACTCGTCTGGAGCTGTTTTCTCTACAAATTGAACATGTAGAATTTCAAAATATTCAAGAATGTCCACTACAAAATCCCATAGAACAAAATATGATTGGATAATATCATTAATTAGATACTTATAATAATTGAAATTTGAAAGAAACATATCTAATGAAACTTGTTAATCTAATTTTACCAAAATATTCCTAAGCATTATTATGTTTTTTAAGCTTTAAATCTATCTTATTAGAGAAATGAAGAAGAGTATCATCCAATCCTTGAATGAGACTCAATATATTATAAAATTTCTCTCGTAAAACCTATATCTTTGAATTAATAGATCAGACTTCCATTTTAAGAAATACCTTGTTACCATGTTTGTTTTCCAATTCCTAATTCGTAAACATCCAACGGTGATAAATTTATTTGACCTTGATATTATGCACTAATATACTTCATATACAAGTCATTTTCCCCTGCATATCAGATAATAATTTCAATTGTCCATCCTTTTTATCCTCAATTTTTTATGTATAACAATCCTCATTTCCCAATGTTTCTATTATGTGTTAATCAACATGATAACTCAATTATTGTTGATATTCTTGTTCCATTAAGGATTTTTCTATTTTTGATTTTTTTTTATATAAAAAGTCAATCTATTCTTTTTACTTATTTTTAATCTCTCATATCACTAACAAACCATTTATTAGCAGTGGAAAAGGCTCCCAATGCATTAGTTGGTTCTCCACCGAAGTATCCATCATTTAATCCACCTACATTCCACACCATAGCTTGTTTTAAAGAACTTTCTTTATATTGTCACTTTTTTCTCTTCTTGGATCTTTCTCTAAGAATGGATTTTTATAAAACTATAGAAGAAATAATTAGTTAATGGAACAATGGTTTCCTGTATATGCTCTAAATTATCTAGATCCATTATTGTAGACATGAATGGACCAATGAGAATAGTAATTGGTATAGCATAAACTAACCAAATAATAATTATTGTTGAGCTCAAAGTCTCATGATTCTGGCAAGGATTTCTTCTTTTTTGTAGTTCCTTTCTTATCTCTAGGTGTCTATAAAGTTATGGATTCTAGCTCAGTAGAAAATTGAATTTTATTTTCTATATCTTGTTTTGAATTATAATATTAATATTTATATTATTATTGAATTTGATGTTAACTATCACTTATGACTTCTTGAATTTTATTCTTTTCTTGTTCAAAACCATTGATTCTATCATATATGAAAATTGTAAGTTCTTCTGTTTTGGGACCTTCTCGAATTTCTTCAATTGTTTTCATCATTTTTCAAAATTCAGATCTCTTTGAAAAACTATATCAAAAGGGGAGTATTCATGAGTATAAAGTTCAAAAATTTTCACTGAATTGCAATGTGCTTTGATGATGCCTCTTAGATCATCTATTGAATTTGTTATCATATGACCAAATTATCTCAATATGCTTTGCTTCCTATAATGCATGTTTAAGATTCAATGAGTAAATTACTACTAGAATGGGGAAAGTAGGCTATATTTTCTTTTGTCTTCTTTCCAAGTTGGAAATAATACCTACCATTACTATTTGATATGTTACCTCTCTCAATACTAATCTACTAGGGATATCACTAATTGGTAATAAATGAGGAGTTGATTCACATCCGTATATCTTGATATAAGAGAAATTTTTATCAAAGGACCAATCCCCTAATTCCTTAATTTAATTGAAGGTAATACTCATAGGGGGGTGAATTGATATTATGTAAATTTTAACAATTATTTAGCTATCCAAACAAATTAATAACATAATATAGTATCAATTACGCAAAGCTTTAAACATAGGATGAGAACATAAAAACCCATAAAGGGAGAAAACCATAATACTTCTTGATTTTTAAGGTAAACCTCAACACCAAATTTAGTTTACAACATATTTTGTAGGCATCAACCCCCTTTCTCTTCAAGCACCTACTTATTGGAAGCACCCACTTCAACTAGTTGCAAGCACCAACATATTAAGGAAACAACCTCCTAAGGTTTTCATGAACTAACCTGAGGGAAACTATGATCCCCTATTCTACAATCACCTACTTTCTCAGACACTCTAATCCTTTTTTCACTAATTTTCAGACTCATGTCAATGAATCATTTTATAGAGAATCATACACACAACATAGTTCAAACCATCTAATTAACATATACTATACACACACACACACATCAAGCTAGATGTTTTACCTCTTTTGACCTCTATACTCTAAACAACTTAATACTTGCATGTTCAAAACTTGGATCCCATAGGTTCGATGCTTATTTACAATTATCATACAAAAACTCCTCTCCATCTCATTCATTTTACTAACTTCAGTGTTCTTATCAATTTACAAGGGTTGCATATAGTGATCATACATTTAGGCCAACATTTATTTTATCATTCTCTTCTTATTTTATGGCTTTGTCCCTTTATTTACCATGGGTATCAATCCATGGTACGTACCATGGAAATTATCACTTGAATCTATGAGAAATTCTTGCCCCATCAACCTCCAAATTTGTTAATGGAATTATAACACTTATCTTCCTTTTCCTTTAGCTCTTTTCTCCATATAATCATACACTGAAACTATGGGTTAATATGTTATTGGAAATGAATTTTTTTATCTATGATTTTGTTCATATCCTTACTCCTTACTAAGAGGATCTCAAATGCCTGGATGTCGCTCTATAGTTTTTCTTCATCATTGAGAACTAATCTCCTTACTTCATGCAACGTGGGGCTGGAACTGTACCCTAACAACTAGGCACTTGACCATTTTAACCTTATTCCATATCTTGGTAAGATTTGGGAGTTATGCTACCTATCCCCTAAAACCATGTACTATAACCAAGTGCTAATTGGGAATTATGAATCTAGGATCCGACCCATTCTCAACAAGCCAACCACTTGCAGTGCTCTATACTAGAGGCCTAGATAATAGAAAAGAGGCCATATGGCATTCAAAAGCATGATACGAGGTTAAATTCAACCTCAAAACCTTTGCTAAGGATTATATACGGAGAATATAATATTTGACCCATTCTTCATTGATAAGATTCTCTCGTTGCCATACTCCTAAATAGCTCCAAACCACATATATAACATAAGCCCAGATAAATTCTGATTAGTTGGATGTGGGTCCTATCCAATTATTTGGGGTTCTAGTGGTCAATCCTTGATTTATCCTTGAATAGGCTCAAATTTTATATGGACCCAAATGACTTCAACCAACTTGAATGTTTTTTTTTCATTTTGTGTCAAATATCAAAATCTCAAAAAACTCATTAATAAAGAAAAAACGTGCAAAACATAAATATGTCTAAGGACCTTGAGGCCTACCACATCATATACCATATAAATTTCACATCATATGCCATGTCACCTCTCTACCACCTTTCATGCCACATCACTACCATGTGTCGCTTGAAAAAGGCCACTCAGACACCAAAAAATGCTAAATCCTCTTGCCATGTGTCATGACCATATAGTTCTAGGTCATCATTTATGCGACATCATCAATGTGAGCCACATCAACCACTATTTCACTACCACCATTCTCCACATTTGATTCCAAGTCACACTTCGGACCACTAGTTGTTTGGCGTTGGGAGATTTAGTTTCACTTGATAATTCGTGCATCGGAACTAGCATGATGACCAAAAATCCTTACATCTTCCACCTCCTAAATGATTGAATATCTTATTAAGTTCCTAATCTCAATAATTAACTTAATTTACTAGGCTTAAGTCTTGATTAAAATCAATTAATGGTTTATTATGGATCTGACCTTCTGACCTATCAATTGAATAAGAACATTTGCATGTCCTAGACCCCCGATTACTAAACAAGTATCTTGAAATAACATCATGGATTATCATCCACTAATCATATAGCAGGACGGTTATCCTCCATGTAACTTGAAATCCCACTGATCACTGACTCACCATTGTTAGTTTATCCACCCATGAAGTGTCTACTTGTTAACCAACTGAGGGTTTTTGCAAAGCCCATCTGTTAACAATTTTTGTTATCACCCAAAAAGTGACCACCTATCCATTTTCCACTAGGCTGATCGAAATACACTATGTAGTATGGGTTTACACATTCAAACCCATTTTCAACCTAGGAAATAATTTAGAGAGCAACATTTCCTAAGTTTCTTCTATTTACCCACTTGAAAATAACCTAGAAATCCATTTAATTAATTTCATGCTGTTTTCATATTTACCCATTTTGTGAAAATAATTAAAACTATTTGTGCATCCATCCACATGAATACTTAAATAAATCACTTTTATTTATTATTCCTTAATCATTTAACTTCTTCCCCTTGAAATAATTATTAAATCATTATTTAGTAATTATTTCTAACACATTTTCACCATATCACCTAGGAATAATCAAATAAACCATTATTCATCTATTATTCCTTAATCATTACACATTTCTCCTATGAAATAAAAATTTAATCATTATTTAGTAATGATTTCTAACTTATTTTGACCTTATCTCCTACAAATAATTAATAAATCATTTTTATTTATTAATTATTTCAACCACCTGTCTTAAGTAACTCAATTAATCATTATTTATTGAGTTAGTTAAGTAAATAAAGATAATTGACCTTTCATTAATATTTTCATCTCCTAAATATAATAACAGTTATCTAATACTATTTTATTGTTTGACTTGATCTAGATCTATCCTAAAATTTTATTATAAATAGAGACATTTTTCCTCACCTTAGACACATGATCATTACCACTATTGTCACTCAGATATGATAACCTTTGAGCTCTCCACATTGAATTAGACCCTTCTTCTTCCTCGACCATTTGAAACCGAAGGAGAGAGAAAGCAACTATTTGAAGCATAGGGACACAATAATCGTCCCACATAGGAGAAAATTAAAGGCCTAGGTCATTTATGTATTGCTCCACTGGTGATATTAATAGAAATTTAAAGTTCTTTCCATTGGGTTCTCTCCTATTATTTTGGACATATATTTTCAGATTTTATGAACTCTTTTGCAGGTTTTCTCTAACATTTTTTTTTAGATTTGAAAGTTATTGCTAAGCATTGTGGGGTTTAGTAAATTTTTTCCTTTTTGTTTTCGTTGTTAGGAGGATTCATCACTAGCTGTAAAAAATAAAAATTTGATACACTAATCCAGAAAATTACTCCTAAGAAATGGTGACTCGTCTGGCTTAAATATTCAGATCCCTAATGGCTACATTTCTATTTTTGCATTTTCTCTCTTTTATTTACTATTTTTTTATCTATTAGTGGTCTTTTTGGCAAAAAAAACTCATTTCTATGTTTCCATATTTGTTTCATAGGTTATAGGGTCCAACCTCATTTGAGACAATACGATATAACCAAACTCTAGAAGGAGGAGAATAGGAGAGCCAACATATTTTTTCAAGGAAATCCTACAGTGTCCAATGTAGGAAAAGGGACACAACATGCACTCTAACGTAGGAAACATTAGTTTTCCACACTGCCCAAATTTTTCCAGTTTTTTTTGTTTTTTGGTGAAGTTCAGTTATGGTTGTTTGTTAGGGGGATTTTCCTCATCCTTTTAAAACACTTCAGGGGTAAATGCATGAAGATGGGTTACTCTTTTGGGCCAAATGTGGCAGTGGAATTTCAAATTTTTACTCTTTTATCAAATTGAAGCCCTCAAATTTCATATAAGCACTGTGAATTTTTTTTTTTTTGTAAGCTAGGGTGGTACCTTCCTTTTCTATTTATAACAACAAGTTGATCCATGTACAACATTTTTGTGGCGTCAACTTTACCATATGGGAAACCAATTCTGTTGGCCACTTGAGTTTGTTATATGCCCTCTAATAACAAAATTTAATCAGTCTTTCCATCCATGCTACATGAACTGCACATCTAAAAACATTAAGCATGCTACACACTAACTTACAATCTGCTGAAAAGAAAAGCTAGCCACAAAATACTCAGACAAGAAATTGTAAAGGACTAATCCTTCTGGTCATCTGTGTCAAAATCTGCATTAGCAGGTGCTATCATCGTGTCATTTTCTGTTGGGGACAGCTTCATCAGTCATTGCTAGATCTCATCCAGCTTGATGTCTTGCATTATCATGATGATCTACAAGTTTTTCATTTCCTTTTTAATGTTGGGCATGCCTTGGGCTATGGCTGTCACTTCTCCAGCCACCTGCTCCAGAGCCTTAGCTAGTAAATGCTTTAAAACCCAGTACACATGTAGAGCTTTCTGATAAAGTTTCATTCAGCCTCTAGTATGCCCTCGGTCGGGGATAATATCTTCCCATTCCTTCAACTCTAGTTTTGATTCCTCTTCCATTACACTGTCTTCCATCTCTTGAATTAACTACCGAATTTCCACTTATGTCCCTTCTCTATAGGCTCGAGCGGCTTCCTATACTACCATCCTCATGGATTTCCTTCCTCACCTCTGACTTGCTGGTGTCGAGGTTGATAATTCACTTCTGCCTGGCTGGCTCTGTCGCTCTCTGCCTCCTGCTTGTAATTATCAACAACAAAAGTTAGCTTTCGAGGAGCTACAATCCTCCCATCAGTCAGCATTTCTTTGTCACTTATCCTTCCTACCGCACTCCAACAACCCTCATTTTTTTGACAAGGCAATGGTCTCTCCCTCCCTAGACAAAGGAAGGTGGGCAAGCCCTCTGTCATACATCCCTCCACCTGGATAGGGTTCTTAGAATTCTCGGGCTGACCCTCTACCCCACTACTACAATTCTATGACATTCTTATATTCTGATCCTCGCTCTTCCTCACAATGCAACCCTTTGACCCACTCCACCACAGCCCTTCTCCTATAAATCCCAAATTACCTCCTTCTTCTGATTTACTATGCATGGTAGAGAAAAAATCAAACCCACACAAACGCCGCCCCACCCCAGCAATTTTGGGCGAACCCCCCTCCTCCACAATACTAAGCAAGCTAGAGTGAAATGCAGGAGGAGAGCCAAAGGAGACATACCCGTAATCACGCTCAACTGCCGAAGATCCAATGCCTGCGCTACACATTTCTCCTCCTCCCTTTGCTGCATACTAAGTTTTTCTCCCACCATTACCACCCTCATGTACCCCAGCCCATCTAGCCCACATCCCATCCAACTACCGCTGTCGATTCTAACCTCCTCTCCCCCTACACTCCATCCACTACGTTGCCTCGAAACTCTTACAGGCATGCAAGATGCCACTAAGGTCATTTGATCTACATTGAGGGCAGTAGGTGGCCATCTTAGCCGACCTCTCACTTGCACTATCCACCTTCTCGTACTATCCCTCTTTATCACCCCGATTGGGGGACACCTATGTCCGCTATCTTGAGGTCATGTTTTCATGGAAATCTTGGGCTGGGATTACTTTGAGGGGCTCTAATATAGGCTGCTCTAGTTGGGTCAGCCATATGCTGTCTAGCTTGCCTCCTTGTTCATTACTACCCCAATTTGATAGGAAATCCACTGCTCTATTTCCTTGCCTTCTTACATGATTGATGATCATATATTCAAATCTATTTATAATGGTTTCCAAATCTTGAACCAGGCTAGCCATCCTCTAGCTTTGCCTAACTTTATCCCATGTCTTTCCATTATTGAGTTTCCTTATCATCTCCATAACCAGTTGGGAGTTGCCTTCTACTCCCAGCTTGTTGTAACCATTTATTATCACTATTCTTAGTCCTTGATAGACTGCCATAAGCTCTGCTTCATTATTACTCATGATACCACCATAGTCTGAGTATACCCATCTTGTTCTGCCTTGGTCATCCTAGAATATGCCTCCGAGCCCTGTCGGCCCCGAGTTGCCTTTGGAGGCTCCATCAAAACTCAGTTTGATGAAACCTGGTGAGGGCCAAGAAAAGTGGAGTGGGCTAATGCTGCCAATGTCAAGGGGTTTCCACATCTAAGGTGCTACCATTCCATGTTCTATATTAAGCTTATTCAGAATCTGTTCTTCTTTAGGTGTCGTTTTCCAATCCTCCTGACTCCATGTTTCAGGAAGAATAGTTTCTCTTATATGACTCAGGGTTCCTTTCCAGACCCGCTCTAAAGGTAACTCCTTGTTTTGAAAGATCCTCCCGTTTCATTCTTCCCATATCATCCATATATTCATGCCTACTGCTAAACTCCAAGCTCTTCTTACCACTAGGCTCATGAATTGACTCATCCCCATTGTTTGATTGTTTCTTTAATGTTCTCATGGTCTCTAGTTGTCCTTCCAAAGAGTCTCCTTATTTCTTCCCATTGTTGTTAAGAAACTCTACAAGAGTTCAGAGGTGTTCCTACGTTTCCTGATCCTATTTACAGAGATAACACCTGGGAGGACCCTAAATTCCACATTTTTGAAGTTGATTCCAAGTCAGAATGTGGCCTTTACTAACCAGCCATAGGAAGTGAGTCACTTTCGGCAACCAATTACCCTTCCATATTTGTTTGCATAGTGGTGTCATGTCATCTTGTTCTTGCTATGTGATGAAATTGTATGCTTCTTTGATCATGAAGTTTCCCTTCGTTGAATGACCCCATCTCAGTATGTCTGGACCTATTATGATAACTATTTTCCTTGTCTTCATTTCTTTTATGTATAGCTCTCTTTGTTCCATATCAATACACTTATCCCATTCTTCCGGATTTTTCCAAGTTCTCCAGGATTCCACTTGGCAGTCTTCATTCCAGAACTCTCTAACATAGTTCAAACCATCCACTTTTGCCTTCTAGCATGTGTCTCTTAGAGCCTGCACATCATTTAGTTTCTCCCTTTGTTGCCAAGCTTCTTCCCAGAATTTCGCTGAATTTCGATTCCTAATTTCCTAGAATGCATGCTTGGAAATTACATCTCTGTTTTGACTGGCCAGATTCCATATTGTCGAGCCTTTCAGGGTTTCTCCAAGTCTTAAAATTTCCTCTGGTGTTGTTGGAATGTTATATTTTCTTGTCTAGATTCTTTTCCATAGGTCTCCCCTTCCTATCATCCATCTCTACCAGAGCTTAGCCCCCATTACTTGGTTAAGAGAGTATGGATCTCTTAAGGCCAATGCACCTTCATCTTTACTCTTAACCAAGCCCTTCCAAGATATCAATTCCCACTTTCTTTGCTGCTTCGATCCTCCCCAAATGAATTTTTTGAATATCTCCACCATTTTGGCGCACGCACCTTTGGGGGCAGCCATTGTCGAGAGATGGTAGATTGGAATTGATTGCAAGACTGCTTTGACCAGTACTACTCTTCCTGCTATATTTAGGGTTCTGAAGGACCAATTGGCCAATCTGCTAGTAAGATTCTCAATGGTTTGTTGCCAACTTACAATCTTTAGAGGATTCAGGGCTAGCGGGGTACCAAGATATTTTGTGGGCAATTCTCCCAACTGGAAACCCAATATTCTTGTAAAATATGTTTTGACATTTCTTGCTATGTTGAAGAAATATATACATGATTTCTCCTTATTGACAGAGGATCCCCCTGTCGCAGTCCTCTGGAGGCCTTGAAGGTTGTAGATGTTGATCCATTCAGGAGAATGGAAAAATTCGGGGTAGAGATCATGGCAAATATCCACTCTACCCATCTATTGCAGAAACCAAAGGCCGCTAGTACCGATTTAAGGTATGCCCAGTTCAAACGGTCATAAGCCTTGGAGAGGTCCAATTTGATCATCATTCCATCTTCTTTTTTTGTTTTCAAAGAATGCACTAATTCTTGTGATGCTACCAATCCATGCAGAATTTGACGGCCTTCCATGAAACCTGTTTGTTCTGGGGAAATAATGCTGGAAAGAATTGGCTTAAGTCTTTTGGTCATAAGGATTGCAATAATTTTATATATTACGTTACAAATGGCAATGGGTCTAAAACCTTGGGGATCTTCAAACCTAGCAGTTTTGGGAATAAGAGATACGAGAGTTGAGTTTAGGCCTAGACATACCTTTTGGTTTCTTCGAGATTCTTCTACCACGCCCAGAATGTCTTGTCCCATGAATTTCCATCCCACATGGTAAAATTCCACCGTGAAGCCATCTGGTCCAAGAGCTTTATTCTTCTTCATCCCTTTCATGATCTGTTGCACATTCTGTAGAGTTGTTGCCCTCATAAGAGCTAGGTTTTGATCTCTGGTAATCATGCTTGGTATATCTTTACATATTCTCCCAGTGGCCTCTCTTCTGTCTTCTTAGGGTTTTGTAAGGAGGTCTTTGAAATGACTTACCAGAGTCTGTTCTATTTCCTCATGTTCAGTTAAGCGAATTCCTTCTTCATTCTTTATAGAGAAGATTCTATTTCTCTATCTTTGCTGGATCATTGCCTGATGGAAGAACTTCATGTTCCTCTCCCCTTCTCGTAACCAGTTCACTCTTGATTTTTGTCTCCAAAGAATCTCCTCCTATTTCCTTATTTCTTTAATTTGGTCGATTAGAATCTCTTCCTCTCTAGCAAGTTCCTCGCTTCTACTTGCTATTATAATTTCTTGTTGAGGTTTCTTCATCTTCTGGTCTAAAAGTTGTTGATCTTTGAGGATGTTTCCAAATTCCTCTTTGTTCCATTTTTTAGTTTTTGTTGGACACCTAATCCTAAAGGGTTAGTGTGGAATTCGAATGGACAAAAGCAGTCCAAGAGACCTTGGGATCTGAATCCCAAGAGTCACACATTGTACTATAAATGTGTATCTTATGTTAATAAAATATGAACTCACTGATTTATCTTTCACATTGTTTTCCTATCCATGTGTGTTTAACATGGTATCAGAGCGGGCGATCTCCTGGGCTGCTCATATTTGAGTCACTGTTTTCTTGTGGCCTTTTTTGTTGTGTTTTAGTCACCAAACCTATGCTTTGACCATTAATGTTATGTGGATTGTGAATTCTGGGTGCAATCATATTGTTGGTTGAGCTTGAATTATGAGAGTACTTTATGGGAATACAAAACGTTTGAATGCATCTCTGCGCTAAAACCTTGATGGTCGTGGTATGCCTAGAAAACATGTTACAAATCTTGAATTGAATGTTGTGCTGGTGAATCCAATGAGTTTAAATTTACGCTAGTCAAAATTCTACCAGTGAATTTCATATGTTTTGTGGTTGTTGTTGAATCGCTATTTTAAATCCCTTGGAATCGGCCAAATCGATGGTGCATGTTGGACTGTCCAGTCCCCTTGGGTAATCAAGTCTGAAGGATATACCATGGTAATATTGTTAATTATAAGGAGACACCACATTCCTCTCTCAGCCCACCGTCCTCTGAAACTTCTGCAAATTTGGTATCCACTTGACTTGCTCCCTGTCATAAGCATTTCAAAACACTTCTGTGCTACCGTGTTGTAATGCCCTACTCTACTCGGATACCACCTATATTGCTCTGCACGCCCTATCTTCTGATATATCGTGTTGCAAGGAATTAACATTGTGGGGCATGAACTCATTCTGACAACCAACAAGTAAGCGAGGACTGCGGCATGAGAGGAAAAATATGAAGAGAAACGCTGTGAATAATGTGTAAATATCATGCGATGAAGAAGCATTGATTCTCTGTGTAGTTTTAAGGAGGGATCAGAGGCTTGAAAGGTATTATAACGCCATATTTCAACTCCAAGGAATATTTCAAAGATGTAGGGTTGAACATGTGTCTTGCAGGCAGAATAATGACGCAGATGGCCTCGAAAACAGCGATTGGCATTCCTTCAACTAGGCCTAGAATTTCGAAAATCTTGAGAGACTAAGAGGACAAACGACAGTTTTCAATAAGGTACTGACATTGAATGAAACCTGGGGGCGAGACATAACAGTTGCATATGGTACTGACATTCAAGTGACAGTCATACGTTTCATACGTTTATGCACCACCTCTGTCCATAACGCATAACGCATCTGCATTCTCTGACATTCAAATGAGTCATACGTTTCATAAGTTTATGCACCACCTCTGTCCATAACGCATAACGTATCTGCATTCTCTGACATTCAAGTGACAGTCATATGTTTCATACGTTTGAACGCAATTGGTGGGTGTGACTTTGTTGTTCCAATATGAAATAATGCAGCCACCTCTTGAAATTACTGGCTCCATGGAGGTTTGCCTGTTGCCTTGCATTATAGTTTGCCCTTCTGGTATTTCAAAGCAGCCTTGAAGCGCTTCTTTCTTCGAGCACTTCAATTTTGTCGCGGAGAGACCCCACGGCGCAGAGGCTGGACCGTGAGACCTTTAAATTGTGGATTTCTTCTTCTAAATTCGACGGCGAGCAGGCGGAGTTCTCAGAGGTGAAACCAGTAGGCACCGTCGAGATTGCTTTGACGACTCCGAATATGGAAGAACGATTTCTAATGCAATAACTTGTGGGGATTCTTCGTTCTAGGGCCGAGCTCCCGCAGTAGAATGTCAGTACAGGTGGCTTAAAGCCGGTTTCAGCTCCATGAGAGGACTTCTGACGGCCGAACAACATTTTGAGGGCCGCTTCACCTGCCTTGTACGAGTTCTTCAACATGAGTTGATCCACGTCGGAAGGTTCAGAGAGCAACCGACAGTTTGCATCCACCTCCAGGCTAATACCGCGTTGTCTGTGTTGTCAATATTACGCTGCATCTGTTGTTTATTATACAGTCATATGAATGTTGTAGTTTTAATACTCTCCAAATTGTTGTGCGCACTATGCTCTTCTATCCATGGTTGGTCTCCATGATAGATAGGCACTGCTTGCTAATCCTAGTTTTGCAGCTTATGTTGAGAAGTATGCACAAGACAAAGACGCTTTCTTTGCTGGCTATGCGGAAGCTCACCTGAAGCTTTCTGAACTTGGGTTTGCTAATGTGTAGATTCATACCATGCTCTTGAAAAGGAGACTCGGATTTTGCCTTTTTTGAAGTCTCAGGCATAGAAGGTATCAATTCACTTTCAAGATCGACCATTGCCACTTCCGCCAGAGGAAATGATGTACACTTCTGCAATTGGGACTATTGGGCACAAAACCTGCTGGAAATAATTACACAGGTCCAAGGCCAGAACCGTTCACTAATACAAGGTGACTATATGATGCAACAAGCTTAGACAATTTTTGGTAACCAATATGTTGAACATCAAGAAATTTTCCTGTACGCTCTTCAAATATTCGATGCAGAGTAGATATCAAGAAACCCTGTGAGAATTAAACAGTGAATACCATTTGATGTATATATTTCCTAAAGTCATCCGCTGAGGCTTTTAGCCTTAATCTTGGATGCATTGCTGTCGACTGTAGTACATTTCAAAACTTTGAATCTTAGGTGGTGCATGGGGGTCACTGATCTTGGAGTTAAGCTTGTTGTTGTGAAATGTAAAGAGTTACGTAATCTTGATCTCTCAAAGTGTCAGAATGTTAGCTGCACAAGAATAATTTCCATTGCAAGAGGCATCCTGTACTGCTGTTGTAGATGAAAGTTCTTCTGGTTTGTTGATCATAAAGATCTTCCTTTTTAGTTGTAAGCTTTTTTTGACATCAAGCTCACCAGTTTTATTTCCAACAATTCTCTTTGCTACCAGTGGTTTTTTTAACTGCACTTGCAATAGGTGGAGGTGGAAGACCTACTTAAGCATTAGAAGGAACTGCTTGAGAGACATTGTTGCCACTTGATAAGCCCTTACAATATCTTGTAGTAAGAGTACAATATTATTTTTCTGTTGCTGTTGCCTCAGTTGTGTTTTTTAAGTGACATTGAAGAAGAATGGCCAGACTTGAAGATGCATTAAAGTTATTGAATATCCTAATTCATTCCACTGTTGATGAGATGGTCAAAGTTAACAAAGAAACTCTCTTTGACATCCAAACCTCTCTGCAAACTGCACATGAGAATATTGAGTTTTTGCAGCTTGAAACAAAGCTACAGCAGGAAGAATTACACCAGTGGAGTCATCATTCTGAACCTGTTTCTGTTCAGAACAATGAAGCAGACTCCCATAAACAGCAAGTCAATAATGTTACAGTTCATTCAGATAAAGCAGCAGCTGTACATGCAGATGCAGAAACCAAGACTGCACTTCCCAAGCCCATCATCAGACCTTGGGAACAGCTTGTCCACAACAAGCACAGAACTGGTCTTGGATATGACAAGGACTTGTCCTTTCATATTCCAGACTATGCCAAGCCCATTCAATTTCAGAGTGCTGGATTCATTGATGACAGTTCACCTGCTCCTCATGACAGTTCAGCTTCAGCTGTTCCAGACTCTGCCCCTCTTCCACAGCAACAACAACAACAACAACAGATCGTGAAATGCCAACACTGTGACCGAGTTGGCCATCTGAAAGATCACTGTTTTGATCTTCATCCATGTGAGCACTGTCATAAAACTAGCCATTCTTCAAACAGATGCTTCAAAAACAAACGTCCTGCAAGAACAAAGATTCATCTTGGATGGATCGCTTCTTGGCAATGGGCATCAACAGCCAAGAAGATTTTCCAAACACATGTCAGAACTTGTTCCAGAATATTAAACAGTCTTGCAGTTGAGTTTTCTCCATCTTCTCACCTTGTACCTGACAGGGGGGGAAATGATGGTCATCTACAAGCTTCAAAGCCACATCAAGCGAGCCTGAGCCACAACCTGCCACACCAGTTTCAGAGTTGTAGCCAGCGACAAAGATGCCTGAACATGCCTTCAGTTGGCAATCTAGAACACTTCCTCTAGCAGAAGACTCCAGCTTCTTGCCAGTTTTGGAAGAGTTCCAGGAATTACAGAGTTGTTGGTCATCCTTAAACCATCACAGATTGAGAACACTTCCTCTAGCAGAAGACACCAGCTTCTTGCCAGTTTTGGAAGAGTTCAGGAATTGCATTAAGCATTCCAGAGTTGTTGGTTATCCTTAAACCATCACAGGTTGAGACTTCCCTTTTCAGGTTGAAGTTTTACCTTTTATGCGGGGTGAGACCTCCCTTTCATGGTTGAAGGTTTCCCTCTTTAAAACAATAGGATCACTTCCTCTAGCAGAAAACTTCAGTTTCTTGCCAGTATTGGAAGAGTTCCGGGAACTGCACTAAGCGTTCCAGTGTTGGTGGTCATCCTTAAACCACCGCCCTTTTTACCAACATTTCATAGAGCACATTCAGCCTAGTGCTGCCATGCATTTTTTGCACATGTTGTATTACAACTCTCTTCTTGGACTCATACATAACCCTTCGGATTAAGGGGGGGAATGTTGGACACCTAATCCTAAAGGGTTAGTGTGGAATTCGAATGGACAAAAGCAGTCCAAGAGACCTTGGGATCTGAATCCCAAGAGTCACACATTGTACTATAAATGTGTATCTTATGTTAATAAAATATGAACTCACTGATTTATCTTTCACACTGTTTTCCTATCCATGTGTGTTTAACAGTTTTCTCTTTCATTTCCTTTAGTTTTAATTGGAAGGTCTACATCCTGCTTCTTCCCCTTTGTTTGCTTTGTTTCCACCATTCTTCCACTTTCGTCATGAACTTCTGGTCTCTGAGCCAAAAGGCCTCAAACCTGAAAGGACATTTCTTGGGGCTTGTTTTAATGTCAAGTTCCAGCTTAATCGACCAATGGTCAGAACCCATTCCCGACAGTATCATTGCTTCAATGAATATATCCCGGTTTATGATTTGTTTTGATATTAGGAATCTATCTAGTCTCGAGGCAATTTGGTGTATGCCTCCTCTTCTGTTATTCCATGTGTGAATCCCATTTATCATTGCTATGTCAACCAGTCTTTGTTCTGCAATCATTTCTCCGAAGGCTTCCATATCCGAATCTAATCTTCTGATGCCTCGTCTTTTCTCCATTATATAAGTGATCATGTTGAAGTCCCCTCCAACAATCCACAGAGTTTCTGGGAAGAGGGCTTGGATTTTTCCCAAGTTCTAAAGGAATATCATGTGTTCTCCCGGTATATGTGGACCATATACCCCAGTGAGTAGGAGCCTCCTTAGATCCAATATTCCTGAATTTCCCTAAACGAATTCGAGGTATACTGACCCAATTTTCAAATTGAATCTCCTCTGGGTTCCAGAGAATTGCCAGGCCCCCTACACTACCTATGGAATCCTGACCTATTATCTCATAATGCGGCTTGAATTTGCTCAGAATATCTTTTAATTTCTATTCATTGATCTTTGTTTCTTGGACTATCATTATGTTAGGCTTATCTTTCATAAGTATCTCTTTTAGATATCTCTGTTTCCCCCTACTATTTAGCCCTCTAATATTCCAAGTTGTAATTATCATTTTAACAGTTTGAGGGGTTGTTGGAATACCTCTGACAAAGGTACGACTCTTCCCGAGTTTACCAGGATTTATCCAACCATTTGGATGGTCTTGCTCATTGGTCTTCTTCCTCGTTTTCTTCCTCCCTTCCTTGCAGTACCTGTATCTTTGCTTTGTCCTCCTTGCGATCCTAGCTATTCTGGTTGATTTATTATAACTGCCCCTCTTTTCTCCTTGTATATTTGGAACATGTCTTTGTATAATTTCTTTTCGTCTTTTGGGATGAATCTTTCATCTAGATGCCTCCATTCTTGTAGAAGCCTCTTCATAACTTATTCCTCTTCGCTTCCTTTTTCCTTCTGTGGGTCGATCTCCATTTGGGTCTCGTCTTGAGGGTTTTCTGTTCTCTCCCCTTCCTTCTCAAGTTCCATACTTGTTTGCCATTTATTTTCTCCTTTGATATCTTTATAGGCTCTGTTGTTTCTTCTTCACTATCATCACCTTCTGTCTCCATTTCCTCTTCTTGTAATATCTCAAACTTATTCTGGGTTTTCTGAGTTAATTCCTTAGAGGGTGGTTTCTGTTTAGTCGGTTCTCTTTGAGGTTTTCACTGATGAGGCACTTTTATAAACCCTCCATCATCCTCCCCACTCATCGTTTCCTCTTTCCTGGCGTCCACCTTTTTCCCAAGATCTATGTTTCTACGTTAGCATTCAGAGGGCATGATTTGATGAGATGATCGTATTCATGGCATCTTCTACAATGAAATGGAATATCCTCATAATCCACTAGTTGTTGCCACACTTCGTCGTGATATTCCACCTCAATATAGTCTAGAAGTGGTTCTGTGATGTTCATATACACACAGATCCTGGCATAGGAAATATATCTACCTCTTCTGGTGGTTTCTGCCACCTTGACAAAAGTCATGATTGAGTTCCCGATACCCTCAAGAATCTCTGGATCCCAGAACTCGATTGGGAGCCCAAACAGCCTGACCCATATTGGTGCTGCTAACATTTTCTCCTTGTCTGTGTTGTAGCATTCTTCCCAGTGTCTCATAAAGAGACCTGTGTTGTTGAAGAAGCAGGGTCCCTCCTCAAAGACTCTGTCCTTATCTTATAGGTTGGAAAAAATGACCGTGAAGAAGCCCTTAGCCCCTAGTTTTAGGTCAATATGCCCCTTGGGCTTCCATCTCTGTTGTATCCATTTAGCCAGTTCTTTCTCGCATGGCCATGTCCCCACAAACTTACAGATCAAAGAGTGATCTTTCATATATCCTCTGTATTCTTCGAGTTTGTTGTTTTTGATTACAAACCTGGGTTTTTTCTTCACTCTAGGCAGTCATCTGTTTCCCAACCCCGCTTGCCATCGAGCGCCCATGACCAGTGCGTCCTTACTTCGTTTCCCTATGCCTCCATTCGATCCATTCTTGCTTGTCTCTCTTGTTGCTACATTTTTGTAGGAGGGGATCTCTCCCCCGCCCCCCCCCCCATCCGACTCTATCATTTCTCTTGTCAGTCCCACCTGTTTTCTGGCTGCCTTCCTCCAATCGACCTGTAGCTCTCACTTATATTGATCTGGTGTAGGTGGTTGCAGGCTATCCCTGCACCCTGTTCAAGCTCGGCTTCACCTAAGGCAAACCTTGCCGAAACCCTAACCCTAAGCGCTTACCTTCATCGCTCTTTTCCTCCACTCGCCCGTTTGCTTCCCCACTGTGAATTTTTATTTGAAGTAAAAAGAAAATTTGCTGAGGTTTTTGTTGTTGTTCCAATGATATTTTTTAGAAAACAAATTAGTATCATTTAATATGTCAATTTTCCATTACATGAAATGCTTGTCCTTGCAAATTCTCGTAAATATTAAGAGTTATGTGTGTGTTCACGTAGCATAACTTTGTCTAAAATGCGCAATATATATATATATATATATATATATATATATATATATATATATATATATATAGATATATATACGCACACACACACTAAGAGAACTAAGTTTTTAATATTTAAAATTTATTTTTTATTATTTTTCAAAGTTGGTGAAGTAATATTTCAATTGCATTTTAGAGGCATGAGGTCATGTTAGTTACCTTTCTACTATTTAAATAAATTCAAAGCCAAGAGTACCTTTTTGAAGATGAATGGCACACGAAGATATTTTTATTTTTTAAAAAATCGTTTTGTATATTTTATATTATTGATTATAGTCAGCCCTTTGAAATTGTCCAAAACAATTTCAATAATTATGTTTAAAATAAATTAGATAAAAAATATAATATGAATTCAAAAATGTCAAACTCATATGCCATTGGATAGAGGATTCCTTCCCGAATCCAACATGATCAACTTTTCCACTTAAGTACAATTTGTTATTGGAGTCCGTTATGGTACAAAATGGTGTTGCAGAGAAGTCAGTAGAAGAGGAGCTCAAACTATATTTTTTGGGCCTCAATAGCTCAATCGAGCACTTAAAACACTTGATCGAGTGTTAGAAATAAAATTTAAAATAACTCAATCAATGGTTTAAGAAACCATCAATGAAGCACTTAACGTGGTTAAACAAAGGCTCGATTGAGCTATCATAATTATCTAAAAAAATCAAAAAGAAAAAACAAAGCCTCTCAATACTGGTCTTTAATCGAATTGTAAATTTTATTGATTCCACAATTTTTTTTTATAAATATTCAAATATATTCCAAACTCTAATTTTCCTTAATTATAAATCCAAAGTGATGGAAGGAGCTCTGGAAACCCTTGCGGCACTCAATCTCTCCTCTATTTGCATGGATTTTTTTTAGATCTCTTTTACAAAGTGTTCAATGGTGAATAGAAGTGATTTGGTGAATACATATTTTTCCTTTGTAGACATGGTTGCCGGTCAAACTAGCTCTTCTTTCATTTTGTATAGCTCTATGATGAAGTTTGGTTATAGTCTTTTGGTGGTGCAAGAAATTTCTTCTCTTAATGTTCTTGTGGATGAGGAAGCTTTAGACAGTGAAAAATATTTTTTGGAGAATGGTTTAGTATGTTGTTTTAATGCATTCTGGATGCGGCTAGCCAATATACATAATTGGATCTCTGATACATGAAAGCCTATTTTCATGCATGAACTAAATATTTACCTTATGGCACAGGGTTTCTTCACTATGGCTTTTGAAATGATTGAAGATAAGAATACTGTTTGTGATGTTGGGTCGTAGTTTTGGAAGAGAACTAGCCTTTGCATTGAAACATGGTGTCCCAACTTTGATTGAGTAACAACATCAATTTATTCAGCCCTAGTTTGGGTAGAATATGAAACCTTCCCTTGCATTTATGGAATCACATATCACTTTCCTTTATCGGGAATGTGCTTGGAAAATTCTAGTGTAGTTTTCCTAAACAAGAAAAAAATTTCAAGTCTACTTATGCTGGGATCTATGTGGAGATGGAATTTAGTAAGGGTTTTTTTCACAAAGATTAATTTGATGGATCATGTTTGAAATAATACTGATAGGGGGGTGAATCAGTATTATCAAGTCAATTATTTTTCAATTCAACCATAGATCTGTATACGCTACTTTAGTTAGAGAAACCAGCGTATATATGCAACTCCAGATAAGGAAAACAACGTATAACTCACAGAATTTTAATTTAGTTATTCTTAAGATGTTAATCTTAAATTTGTGTGTCAAAACCATATAGACATCAACTAGGAACAGAAAAATAGTGCAGAAAATCACACAAAAGAACACAAGAAATAAGGTGGAAACCCAATGTGGGTGAAAACCACCTGCTGCAATCCATCTCTATCTTCTTTCAATTAGAAACTTCTTTTTACACTGTTTCTATACTGGTGCAGTCTTATACCAGTATGCAGGATGCTACCTGCTAAAAGCTCCAACCTTCTCTCATTCTCTAGCTTCACCTGGAAGGGAGCTACAACCCCCTTAGCTCTTGTACTAGCTGAGGTACTAGTACGCAAGCTACTACCTGTAGAAGGCTACAACCTTCTTTTTTCTTCCATGGACCACGTTTCATAAATTTCAGACTGGATCCATGGTTAACATCAATCAAACATCAAGAATTTATGCATCAAACAATCTCCTTTTCACCAATCAAAACTGAATCAAATAGATACTTCTTTGACAGTTGTACCCAGAACACAGTAACAGTAACCATACACCAATTCTGAACCCAGATCACTACAGTAATCAACAGAAGTAGCTAGAACATAATTTAAGAGACGTACGCTACTTCAATATTCAGAAACCTATGTGCATATGCTTCTGTGTTAAGACCAACCTGCATATACGCACTTTTGACTTACATAAATAGTGTGTATACGCGCCTTCGCTTCACTGAACTTGCGTACAGATTTATAAAGATAATTCACTCCTTCAAATATTCAGTCATTAGTTAACCCAGATTATCAGATTTATAGATCAAGCGTATGCCGCGTATAACAAATCAAAATCATAGAAAGATACTATTATTCAAGCCTTAAGATTTTGACCCATCAATGGAACTTATCCTTTTCCTTGTGCTTAGGTTCCTCCTTCGTTCAGATCCAGCTCTGCACCATAACCCAATCACCAATATTCCAGATCTAGCACTTTATCAGATATTCAATAATTCAGATCATGACCTTGCCTAATGATCTCCTTCCTCTTTTATAGTCTTAGGCCTTTCACAATACCATGGTCCAAAACCATAACAAATCAATACCATGGACCCAATACTTGGGATCAACACTTGGAATGAGATACCATGGTCCAAAACCATAGGTTCAAATACCAAGGACTAAATAACACGGACCAAACATAAGTTCTCCCACATGTACACACTTTTCCTTGCGTGAAAGTGTGTGTATACGCATACGCATCTTTGGAATGTCTAACCTGCATGTATACATGGCTTGGTCATGATGAACCTGCATATATAATTTTTCCTTCATTCTGAGAACCTGAACTGAGATCTATCACTAGAGTGAGTTGCCATCAAGGACAACACCTGTGCCATAGCGCCAAACTTGTATCATAATGCCAACAATCTCCCCCTTCGGACTTGATGGCAACCCCAAGATCCTCAAATTCATTCTCCCCCTTTGTCATCAAGGGAAAAGGGTTATGCTCCCCTTGAGTACATGCTGAAATATCTACTTTGCTGTGCTGGCCATGCTCCCCCTGACTGTAGGCAAGATCTGCAAAAAGATGTTCTTCAAGAAGAACCATGACTCATACATCATAACTAACCTTCCTATCATCAAAGACTCTATACATATATCTATCACCCAACCAAGTGGGGATCATCATAAATTTACATATGATAACCAAGTACATTACATCATTCATCCCAGGCATAGTGGGGAAACTAAAATAGGCCATTACATGACCTTGATAATAATAAAAGATATACATGACATAGAGACGAAATATCTAGAGCAAGACTATGAAAGTCACCAATAACTAATATCAACAGCACTATTCGGATCAGCAACCATGTTCTCCTTTTGTTCTCCTTCTACAGCCACCTGAACCCAAAACAGCTTGTGTACTCGAACCAAGAGCTTCTAATGTATGCCAACAATGCATTATTAGAAGTTTATCTGCTCCCCCTGAACCTATGTCATATGGTCTCTGTCAGACCCATATCAGACTCTTTTCAACCAGAGTCTATCCCCACTGATTTCCTTCAAACCACCATATACGCGACTGTATCTACATAAATCGGCATATGTACGCGGATCCTCCTCATGCAACTTGCGTACACAACATTTCTCTGAAGCAGATAGGTGTCAACAGCAAGATGATGCATCAACTCTTCCCATCTTCTATCTGAGGTATTCAAATGTTTCCCTGGGTAGCGGTTTGGTGAGTATATCAGCAACTTGTTCCTTGGAGGGAACATACTCCAATTTGACCTTTTGTTCCAGCACTTTTTCCCGGAGAAAATGATACTTGATCGGTATGTGCTTTGTCTTTAAATGCATGACAGGATTCTTTGAAATGCTGATTGCACTTGTATTGTCACAAAAAATGGAAATAGGTGGAGTACAAGTGATTTGAAGATCTTGCAATGTTTGCATCATCCAAAGGAGTTGTGTGCAGCAAGATGCGGCAGCTATATATTCTGCTTCAGCTGTAGACAATGCAATGGAACTTTGTTTCTTGCTAAACCATGATACTAATCTAGTACCCATGAAGAATGCACCACCACTAGTGCTTTTCCTGTCATCCACGCTACCTGCCCAGTGTGCATATGTATATGCATGAAGTGTGATATCTGTATCTCTAGGATACCATAAACCATAGTTTTGAGTCCCTTGAAGGTACTTCAAAATTCTTTTGACTGCTTGAAGATGAGTTTCCTTTGGATTTGCGTGGTCTGGTCGGGTACCTGTTAGATAGAGTAGAGTACCAACCATGGATCTAGCGGTAGGTTGATGTACAATTGTTGATTCATCATTTGTGCTGAGACTGCATCCTGTTACCATAGGAGTACATACTGGTTTCGAGTCCTCCATCCCATATTTCTTCAAGATCTGATTGAGATACTTGGTTTGTGATAGAAAGATACCATCTTTATTTTGTTGAACTTGTAAACCAAGAAAATATGTGAGCTCCCCAAGCAGGGACATTTCAAATTCTTTCTCCATCACCAAAGCAAAGTTTTGACTCATGGCTTCTTTGTTGCTGGAAAAGATGATATCATCAACATATACAACAAGTATTAGCAACTTATCATTGTCAATTTTTATATATAGATTGTTGTCTGTTGATCCTTTTGCAAAACCTTGTTGATGAAGGTACTCATCCAACTAAAAATGCCAAGCCCTTGGATCCTATTTAAGGCCATAGAGAGCCTTTTTGAGTCTGCATACAAGATTTGGATCATTTCCAAGGATGAAACCATCTGGTTGCTCAATGTACACTTCTTCATTCAAGTCTCCATTCAGAAAGGCAGATTTTACGTCCATCTAAAATACTTTTAACTTCTGAAAGCTAGAGAGAGCAAGGAACATTCTTATAGCCTCAAGTCTAGCAACTGGTCAAAGGTTTCTTCAAAGTCTATGCCTTCTTGTTTCGCATATCCTTTACAAACAAGTCTTGCCTTGTTTCCAACCACATCTCCATTTTAATTCAGTTTATTTTTGAAAAGCCACTGTGTCCCTATGACATTCTTATCGTTTGGTCTAGGAACCAACTCCCAAGTGTTATTCCTTTCAATCTGTTCAAGTTCTTCCTCTGTGGCCTTGACCTAGCATTCATCTTTGCATGCCTCTTTTACATTTTGTGGTTTGGTGGAGGAGAGAAATGCTAGATAGCTTGAAGCTTCTGAAGTGGTTCTCCTTGTTTGTACACCTGCCTCTTTCTGCCCCAAAATTTGAGATTCTGGATGATTCTTCTGAACGTATCTGGATGGAGTCTTTTCTTCTATTCTTATTTGTTCTTCTAGTGACTCATGGGTTTCTTCTCCATCATGAATCTGATTTGACATTTGGGATAGTCTTCATCATCTTTGAAGACTTCAGATATTTCCTGCCTAGGGGTATTTCCTTCTTCATCAATCACTACATCAATACTTTCAATAATTTTTCCAAGTCCTTTATTGTAACACTTATATGCTTTGCTATGGGGAGAGTAACCAAGGAGAATGCCTTCATTTGCTCTAGGTTCAAACTTGCCAAGATTTTCATTAATCCTTTTAATGTAGCATTTGCTTCCAAAAATTTTGAAGTATTTTATCGTGGGAGTCTTAACATACCAAAGTTCATGAGGAGTCTGAGTGTTGCTTACTCGGACATTTGTCTTGTTAATAATAGTTACTGCAACAAATGCGGCTTCACCCCAGAAGGTTGCGGGAGTTCCAGATTCATCGAGCATAGCACGAGCCATTTGTTGAACTGTTCTGTTCATCCTTTCCACTACTCCATTTTGTTCAGGTGTCATTGCAGCAGAAAATTCCCTTCTTATGCCATGTTCTTCACAAAAATCGAAAAATTCATCTGAGGTAAATTCTCCTCCTCGATTATATCTGAGGCATTTGATTATGCGGTCTGATTCATTTCCAACCAAGGCTTTGAATGATTTGAACTTTTCGAAAGCTTAATCTTTATACTTCATGAGTCCTATCCAACACATCCTTGAAAAGTCGTCAATGAACAATATGAAGTACTCTTCACCTTGAGGTGATCTCTTCCTAGTTGGACCACATATATCAGTATGGACAAGTTCAAGTGGCCTGCTAGCTGATCCTTCCTTCTCAGGGAAATTAGTTTTGGTTTGCTTACCAAACTGACATGATTTGCATATTGTATTGTTTGGAATTTTGATGTGAGGAATATCATGAACCGCCTGATATTTGCATGATTTCCTTATCTGAGAGAAGCTAAGATGCCCCAATCTTCTGTGACATAGCCAGTGTTCATCATTCTTGCTTAGATAGCATTGATGTTGTCCTTTTTTGAATATGTATAAATTATTTGGAGTTCTTATGCCTTTGATCACTGTTTTTCCTGTATCAAGATCACGAACACTACATCCATTTGATCGAAATATTACCTCAGTTCCTTGATCGCACATCTGACTGACACTCAATAGATTATGCTTTAAGCCATCAACATACATAACATTTCCAGCTTTGACCTTTTCTTTCAACTGAACAGAACCTTTACCTTTTATGAACGCAGGGGTGTCATTTCCAAATGAGACCTTCTTTTCCTTTTCTAAGGCACTATATGATTGAAGTTTTTCTTTATCACCTGTCATATGTTTCGAACATCCACTGTCGATGTACCATTGATTTTCCTGTCCTTTTGCATATAAGGCTATCCCACAACTTTCTGGTTGTGGTTCTTTCTTTCTCCATGTTTTGGGGTTCAATGAAGCTTGCTCGTTCTGAGTTGTTTGCTGGAACCTGCTCCTGCATTCAGACTCTACATGACCGAAGTTGTTGCAAATAGAACATTCTATTTCATTTTCAAGAGCAGTAAAGTTATTGTAGGTCCTTTTCATGTTCCCAGTCATACTCCTTTGTTTTTGAGATTCCCTAGTCATGATGGTCTTGTAGGCAACACATTGAGTACCTTGATGACCAAAGTTATGACAAGAAAAACATTGTCCATTGAAGAAATTCCTGCGATTATCAAAACTACCAACCAATTGATTGTAGTTTCTATTGACATCCATTCTTGAGCCAAATTGAGAATGATTTACCTGTGGTTGATTGAAGCTTTTGTTCATCCTTGAAGTAGATTTCCCCCGACTTACTTGGTAATCTTTGTTCATTCATGAAGCCAATAGTCCCTGATTTACCTGGTAGTCTGCATTATGCTTTTGCTGTCAATTGTCAACCTATTCACTTCTCCTTGCTACATCAAGATAACTTTTGGAGGTGGATGGCTTCTATGCTTGCTTTTGTGTGTGATTCGTTTCTTCAGAATACCTGAGACCTGTCTTGATTAGAGGAGAACATTGTAATTTGATAATCTCATCTAGATTTTCAAATCGTTTAGAAAATCTGAGATTAAGGGCTTTTGTTTTCTCAATTTATTTTCAAAGTCCCGCAATTTCACATTCTAACTCTTGATTGTGTTTATCCTTTTCAACAAGTTGGAATGTTAGAGTATCTATAATCATATTCTTTTCCTCCAAACAAACTTTAAGTTTAGAAATTTCTTCATAAATACCTTCTTCATTTATAGCATCTAAGAAATAATCATCTTCAAAAGCCATCAAAAGCCTATCATCATTACCTTGTTCATCTTTATCACTATTTGACAATCCATCACTGTCTTCATGCGTGTAATAGCTCTTCTTATTTACATTCTGTTTTCTGTTCCATATAACAGGTTCCTTACCTTTGTCTAGTTTATCTTTATGAGGACATTCTTCAGCATAATGACCGAATCTTCCACAAGCAAAGCATTTGAAAGGCATCTTACCTTTGAATCTTCCAGTTCCCCGTTGAAGGTTCTTGAAAAAACTTGATTCTTCCTCTTCTTCTGACATATGTCCTGAGTCATAGTAATCTCCTTTGCCTGAAGCCTTGAATGCAGCTTCTCTCCTATCTGATGATCCTCCTTTCCTCATTTCGCAAGCAGTTAGAATTCCATGTAGCTGTGACATGGTAAGGCTTTGTAGATTCTACTTTTCTTCTATGGCAGAAACTTTTGAATCAAACTTAGGAGACAAAGATCTTAGAACCTTTTCAACCAAAACAACTTCTTTTATTTCTTCACCCAAGATCTTCATACAATTTACGATCTCATCTATACATAGGAAATAGCTAGCCACACTTTCATCATTATGCATTCTGAGACTTTCATATTGAATTCTAAGGGTTTGTAATTTTTCTCGTTTTACCTGTTCATCTCCTTCATAGCTCAGAATGATCTTGTCCCATATTTCTTTTGTGCTTTTGAGCTACATAACCTTGACGAATTCTGATTGAGATAGACTTCCTAAGAGAGTATTGACAGCTTTTGCATTCGTTGCATATTGATTTTTACTAGTTTCATATGTAGGAGTTGTTGATGGAAATGTGTATCCTGTTTCCACAATATCCAAACTTCTGTACCAAGAGATTGAATATAGGCAGTGATTCTTACCTTCCAATAGATGAAGTTGCTCCCATAAAAAATTGGTGGCCTGATAGATGCTTCTTTTTCATAGTTGCTCATGATGATAGATCTTCCTTCAAGAGATCAAGCTTCTTCTGAAGGACCTGCTCTGATACCAATTGTTGGAAATAATACTAGGGGGGGGGTGAATCAGTATTATCAAGTCAATTATTTTTCAATTCAACCACAACGTATATATGCAACTTTAGATAAGGAAAACAACGTATAACTCATAGACTTGTAATTTAGTTATTCTTCATATGTTAATCTTAAATTTGCGTGTCAGAACCATATAGACATCAACCACGAACTAAAAAATAGTGCAAAAAGTCACACACAAGAACACAAGATATAAGGTGGAAACCCAATGTGGGTGAAAACCACCTATTGCAATTTGTCTCTATCTTCTTTCAATTAGAAACTTCTTTTTACAATGTTTCTGTACTGGCGCAATCTTATACCAGTACGCAGACTGCTACCTGCAGAAGGCTCTAACCTTCTCTCATTCTCCAACTTCACCTGGAAGGGAGCTACAACCCCCTTAGCTCTTGTACTAGCTGAGGTACTAGTATGCAAGCTACTACCTGCAGAAAGCTACAACCTTCTCTTTTCTTCCAGGGACCACGTTTCATAAATTTTCAGACTGGATCCATGAATGACATCAATCAAACATCAAGAATTTCTGCATCAAACAATCTCCTTTTCACCAATCAAAACTAAATCAAATAGATACTTCTCTGACAGCTGTACCCAGAACACAATAATAGTAACCATACACCAATTCTGAACCCAGATCACTACAGTAATGAACAGACGCGGCTAGAAGATAATTTAAGAGATGTACACTACTTCAATATTTAGAAACCTGTGTGCATACGCTTCTGTGTTAAGACCAACATGCGTATACACACTTTTGAATTATAGAAACAGCGTGTATACGCACCTTCGCTTCACTGAACCTGCATACAGATCTATAAAGATAATTCACTCCTTCAAATATTCAGATATTAGTTAACCCAGATTATTAGATTTATAGATCAAGCGTGCGCCACATATAACAGATCAGAATCATACAAAGATATTATTATTCAAGCCTTAAGATTTTGACCCATCAATGGAACTTATCCTTTTCCTTGTGCTCAGGTTCCTCCTTCATTCAGATCTAGCTCTGCACCATAACCCAATCACCAGTATTCCAGATCTAGCACTTTATCAGATATTCAATAATTCAGATCATGACCTTGCCTAATGATCTCCTTCGTCTTTTATAGTCTTACGCCTTTCACAATACCACGGTCCAAAACCATAACAAATCAATACCATGGACCAAATACTTGGGATCAACACTTTGAACGAGATATCATGGTCCAAAACCATAGGTTCAAATACCAAGGACTAAATACCATGGACCAAACATAAGTTCTCCCACATGTACACGCTTTTCCTTGCGTGAAAGTGTGTGTATACATATACATGTCTTTGGAACGTCTAACCCACGTGTATACACAGCTTGGTCATGATGAACCTGCATATATATGTTTTTCCTTCATTCTGAGATCCTAAACTGAGATCTGTCACCAGAGTGAGTTTCCATCAAGGACAACACCTGTGCCATAGCGCCAAACCTATTTCATAATGCCAACAGCTCCAAAATATGTTTAGGTCCAAAATCTTGACTATGAGAATATCTCATTTCAGTGTAGAGCATGCTATAAAATGGGGAATGTAATTAAAAAGTGCCCCAAGCATCCTCAGAATAACGAGGCCCAAATGGTGGGAAGGTGTACAAGGTGATCACTATACAGTATACAATGAAGAAGACATTTATGAAGAAAGAGGGCTAGAACACAATAAGGAAGTAGACTCATTCAAATAAATCACAACAGCAAGAAGAGAATATGAGCAAGAAAATTCGCTTGACAATGTGGATCCTCTGGTTGCTAGAAAAGATTCCCAAGATGCAGCATTAGTAGAAAATTAAAAAACAAACCCTCATGGAAAATGGATTACCTCCAGAAACCACAAGGAATATTAATGAAAAGGAAACTTCTTGGGTAGATCAGATGGATAGGGAAGATTTCAAGAAAAAATATGTGCAATTGTCGAAAAATGATTCATCAAAATTTGCAGAAAATGCAGGGTAAATTCAAGTAAGGAAGAAAGGAAAATACGTTTCTCCAAGGAAAACAAGAAGTCATTCTAGATGAAAATAAAAATATAGTTAAAAATGGACTCTAAATGTGTTTGTATTTTGGGGGTTTTTGGAAAATATTTAGTTGGAAGGGGACTGGAATATTTGTGTCATGGGGAACTCTTTTGAGGGTTTGGATTGAGCATCTTTGCTTAGTCTCAAACCTGCAAGGAATATTGGAATATGTAAAGATCTCGGCCTTAAAATCTAGATTTTTTAATAGAAATCTCTACCCATTTCGTTTAAAAAAATTATAAATCCAAATTGTATTTTATTTTACTATGAAAATAATTATAGTAATATATTGATAACTTTCTATAAAATATTTTAACTTTGATTTTTGAATTTTGAAATTCTTAAAATTGATAATTTACTTTACCATTTACTTTTAACAACACATTTTATATTATATGCAAATGAGTGAACTTTCATGTATTTGCACACACACTTCACACCTTAAGTGAACAAGATATGGATTAAAAACTCTAATCTAAAACCATTAAAAGTAACTCCTTATTCTAGCAAGTGTAGATCTAAGCCAACTTGGGCACCAAGAAAAATAATCTAATAATTAGGTTAGGGTTGGTGGTGTATGCATCCCAATAAATCCCACTAATCACTTTACATTGAGACATAGTGGTTGTCATCTTCGGTTGCTTGAAACCCTCCACCATCCAACAGTCCAAATTTGGTGTTGAGAAGAAACTCGATAAAGAGAGTGAGGCATAGGAAAACAATACTCACAGTTCCCCTTGAAGCTCCCACTTCTTTTTCAAGAATCTGGGTCCATGGTTGACACCTAAGTTAATATTCGCTCAACCCTATTGGATGAAGGTTACCATAGTGGATTTATTAGGATTAAAACACCTTATACCTGGTGGCTATGGGAAGAAATCATAGCTTTACGTCACCTTTCACTCAATGCTCTACTTGTGGTCATCAAATCCCATATGTAAGAAATTGTTTAGAAGGTCATCGAAACATAGAAATAGGATTTGCTTGAGGTGTAGTTAACCTTTAGGATAAGAGTCAAATTTATTTTTATATGATGATTTTGCTTGAACTAGAGTAGCAGTGCATTGTAGTTAGCTTACACTTTGCACTCCTACATGTAGTGTGTGCCTGCTCTATGTTTTTATTTTTCTTCATCTTTTACCTCTACCCTTTAGCACTCTTTTTGTCTTGACATCATTGCACTCCCTAGGATTTTTTCATGGAGACTTCATGGCTTTCATCCTTGGTTTTTGTTAGGACATTCATTAACATTTGCTAGATGAGTTAGGGTCCCTCTCCCTAGTCTACTTTCAGACACTAGTCCTTATGATTCATCCATCTCTTCCTAAGAATTTGAGTTCTCTCAACCTTGAGACACTACCATTTTTGGTTTTATTTCTAGAGGTAATATTGGTCCCAACATAGGCACCAATAGAAAATGAAATACTAGCAGTAATGCTGGTAATACTGAAGGTTCCCATCCTAGATGTAACATTAGAACCACATAAGGAATGAATAGCAATAAACTAGTGCTTCCTTATATGCCTCATTTGAATCTCCCTGATTTTAACTAGCTCATTAATGGTCTTTTTCAACATGATCCTAATTGGACACCCATGTTGACCAAGCCCCCATTTGATATCCCCAAATTTGAAGGGAACCTTGGAGAGGATCCTGCTAACCATGTTCGATATTTTGACATGTGATGTTACTCCAATTCCATAATGGAGGATTACATTTATCTATGCCTCTTCCAATGCACCCTCAACATCTCTGTTGTGAAGTGGTATGCATACCAACCCCATGCATCTCATAAGGTGTTTGTGGCCCTTTCTAATGCATTTTTATCCTAATTCTAGTTATCTATCCATTACAATATCCATATCAAAATTTTTATTTCTTTTCGTCAAACCCTTGTGAATCACCTTTTTGATCGTATCTAAGAATGGTGTAAAAGGGAAAGCTGGTGTAAAGCTCTGGAGTTGTGAGATTGAGTTTTCCTTAATTTGTTCCTATGATCCCTTCTTGCTCCAATTGGTAAAAAGGTTGCATCCACTTTCCCTCGAACCAAATAAGAATTTGTCCAAAAGGCTTTGCAGTTCAATTTTATCTATGCCTAATTGAGTTATGTTTATATCATTCTCCCTGCCCTCCCTCGGCCTGGTGATTCTTTTGCATCGAGGGAATATCATGCCATATATAATGTAATTGGATCTATGTCTTACCAGCATCCTTCCCCATATCTGCAAGGATCTACGGGATATGGCTAGCCCCAAGGGGGCCTAGTACCACCTACACTTATCCTCTCCTTAACTCTTCACGAGTTAACTGAGACCAAGGCATATCTACTTCTTATTCATTTTTCTATCCACATAAACTAATGCTAGGACAAACTTGTACTCATCCTAGTTACTATAATGTTACCATGAACCCATATTATCCTTATGTACTTCCCAGTGCTCTATCCCCAATGGTAACAGTGTTGGTGTTGGGGAAAATTAATTTCTTAATAAAAAGAAAACTAATAACTTGAACATTAATTATCAACCCAAGGAGTGTCTTTTTATTTCAAGGAAATCAAAAAAATATATGCAAGAAACTACTAACAACTAACATTGGTTCTACATTTGTGTTCTACACTACCAAGCTCATTCAGTAAGAAATAAAATGTAAGACTTAAATAACAATACTAGTTTAAACAGAAGAAAGTAAATGACGGAAAAAGAATTATTCTAATCATATGGTTTGAATCAATAATAAATTAAACCACACCTTGCCAAATTCGAAATTTAACCTATTGCACCCAACATAATTCAAATGCTAATCTAGAGCAACAAATTAAATGAAATCTAGAAATTGCAAGAAACAACAAATTAGGAAAATGCAGCAACCAACAAAATACTTGAATAAAAGGAAATTTACTTTAAGTAACAACAATTCAAATTAAAATAAACAAACACAAAATGAAAGTACTTTAGATGTTCAAGGCAGCACCTCATCCAAGGTTGTAGGCCCAACTTCCCAAGAGTCAGTTATGCCTTGAAAAATAATTCAAATCATATTACAAGTAAGAGATGTAGAACTCAATGGATAGCTTCTTTCATTAAAATATATTAGATAAATAATTATGCCTGAATAAAGTTCTTAGCTTTGCCTCCAATTAAATAATTGTCCATCCTCCTCTCTTTGATATATGTTTTCATTTAAATACACTAAGAGAAAATTGAAATTACAACTAAATTGATTACAAACTATTTTCCATTACAATTTTGAGTTGTCCAAAAAAATTGATCAACAAGATTAGATCTGAAATATCTCTCCATCATGATTCAACTGGAACAAGTCGAATCTGGTATTGCAATTAGAAGAATTTGGAAAATAGCCACAACAACAAATATGAGAAAATCACGTTCAGATAACCTTGCATTTCTCTCAATCCAGACCAAATGTTGGAAAAATTCTAATCAGAAAACTAATTTGGTTTGTTCAAGATTTATCTTCATTTGTCCAAAACATCCAATGCAAAACTGCCACTTTTAATCCCAATGAATTTCTGAGTTGGAATATTTGATTATGAGTTGGAGATCAAATTTGGAATCTGGAAGAGATCTTAGACGCTAAAATGGTGAGTGATGTTACAACAAATTAATAAACCATCATTGGAAAAATCATGCATAATAATCGTCAGTTTATCAAAAATAAAGGAGAACAAGTATTACTTATCCACAAGAGCATAAATAATTATGAAATGGAATTATATGATAAATTATAATAAATAATGTGATAAAAGAACAGTAGAATTGGATGAAATGGATGTTAAGACATGACAATAATAATGATAAATTAGTGACTCAAGAGTTGGCAAAAACTTTATCGCAAATACTAGGTTCCTAATTTTAGAGGCCTACAAAGGCTTATGTCATAGTCTAGCTTAGTGTTTCCATTTTTGATCTTCTGTTGGGAAAGAAAATATTACCTGAAGCTTTACTAGGACTAAGGTGTATGGTTTACGGTTTTAGAACATGAATAGGAACATTTATTGGTTAAATACAACATTAACCATTGTAGTGATATAGATTAGGTCATGGATAAATTCTCAAAGGTGAAAATAGAAAAGATATTACACATAACTTGAGTGAAGATTAAAAAAAAATGGACACTTAAACATTTATGCACATATGAATAACATAGTAAATATTGCTACCAATAGTTTTCATTTACTACTATTAGGCCAAAACATCATTACAATTATATATTTGCATCATCCCAACTAGATATTTCATATATCGTCTCCAAAATCCCAATTAGAGATACAAAATACAACATGAGAGTATGACTAGGAATTTTGGACGAATTTCGGCTCTTTTCTTTATTCACCCCCCTAATAAACTCACCTTGCATGTATTTATATATTTTGACCTGTTGATCTCGATAATTTTAACTCCTTTTATTCTATCAACTTTTACTCATGGCTTCTTGATAAAATCCATTTTAATCACTTTGACGAAATCAATCCACTTCATGCTCACTTGATTCATGCTAGCTTGATTTCTTCAAAACTATAATTGTTCAATCCTTGTTTTTCAGAATTTTGGCTTTTCTTCTTTGCTACCAATTTTTTATTGAGTTAACCATTCTTTTCCAGCTCACATTTTCTCTTTTCCTCAACCATTTTCTAATCAAATCTATCCAAGAATGAAAGACCTAATAGGTCCTGACCACAACCAATTGACTCCCACTCGAGTTAATCTTTCACTTGCACAGTTTTTCCCTCCTTTGCATACACAGATGATTCTCATCCAAATGGAGGACCTAACTCTGGTATTTTTTGAAGAATCGACTCACAAAAGAAAGTGTACATATCCAAGTGGTCTAACCATTTCCACATTAGAGTATGGGCCTCGTCACTAAAGGTTTGATTGTTGGCAGCATCTAGTGTCTTAGGATGAGCTTCAAGTAGAGTATTCCATTCAATATTTGCATTAATATGAAGTTGGTGCAGTTGAAGGTAATGGGTATGAGTAGTATGCTTGACGTAATGGATGGCTTTCTTAGCCTTATGAGATTAATATTCCAAGGAAGTGATATGAGCATCTGTTTCTCTAGCCTGATCATAAAGCTTTTTTTGTTGGGTAGGATTAGTGATAGAAAATGCATCCTCCATCAATTTTTTCACCTTTTCCCATAGCTCATAAAGCATTCGGTTGTGCTTGGCTAATATACTTGGCCAATCATGTACCTACAATAAAATATCCCAAAAGTCTTTTGCCTATTTTTGAAGAGTGGATTGAAGGGTAGACCATTGTTCAACAACGTGGTTCAACTATTGGATGAATTTTTTTGTTTGGTTGGTAACTTGCTTACGGAACTCAAAAATAGCATTTTGTAGAGCTTTATTAGTTGAAATTAATCTTGTCTAGGTTCCTTCAAGAAATTCTATACATTCAATTGGTGCATAGGATGAAATGTCCTTCAGTAAAGTATTATCTTTCTCCGTGACAACTAGCCATATTTTCATAACCTTGAAATTTCTATTTTCTACTTCTTGTTCAAGTCTTTCTTTTCTTGTGCACATCTAATTTCATTCCTTTGTAACTTTAATAAGTTGTTGTTATAGCTACTCGTGGGCTTGCATAAGATCAAGATAATTTTTGTTACTGACAACCATATGTTGTTCTAGTTGTACTGAATAAGCTTGTAAGAACTGAATGAACCGATGACATGGCTAATGTTGAAGGTCTTCAATGAAAAATGTACTAATATTTTGGAATCATGCTTGTAAGGGTTGAACACTGACAATGGATTTCTTAGAATGTGCTTGTGTGGAAGTCTCTAGAGCTTCAACTTGATCTTGTTTAGCATCCTGGCGTACTCATGCAACTACTTATCGATAGAGGATGTCATAAGATGTATATAGGTTCATACTAGGATATGTGTTTTGTTGTAGTAGTAAGCATAGTAACAAGAAAAAGAGTCTATACTATTCCTTACATATACCTACTCATATTTAGGAAATCATTTCCATGGACTTTATGGGGTGTTTCCAACAACTAGGAAGGGACATGACTACCTATTCGTGGTAATTTATAGGTTTAGAAGCATGCACCTTATCATGACCTATAAAAATACCAAAAACAAGAACAAAGAATCAAACATTTTCTTTGGATGGGTTGTTTCAAATAGCCTTACTACTAAGGGTGAGGGGGTGAATCAGTAGTAACTGTGATTCTAATTTTTTATTTTTTTTCATAAGGAACCCAATGATTAGTGAGACAACATCAAATCTCAATTAAACCATGTAAAACCATCAGAACCAAAATGTAAATATACCATGAAGTATAAACAAGGAAAACATTCACATAATAAGTCACAAATGTTTTTGGCGGAAAACCCTCTAGAGGGAAAAAAACCACCCATTGTTGTTCTTGCTCAAATCTTCTATTAAGTGCTAAAAAAAGTTGTACATTGAAGAGCTAGCACCCACTAGCTAGAATACTTGAGTACTATGACAATTTTTCTAGAAACACCAATTAGAAAGAATCTCCTCTCACAACTCTACGAAGACATGTTCCATGGAAGCCACCATAACCATTGATCCTCCCCCAACACTATTGGACTTTGGACACAATCGTCTTCCTGTTTTTGATTTTTCTGCTAGAATTCCCCCACCCTCTCTACACTCTGTCTATTATGAAACCTCAATACCTTCATCACCTCCATGTGAACGATGTTTCATTCATTTTCTGATTGGGTCCACACTTGGCCCTCAAATCTGCTCAACATGAACAACCTAACATCCTGTCTTTGATTTAATCTAGAAACGTAAATTGATGAATATACTCTTAAACTCTACTAAAGATATGATCTATGATTTTATAACCATTGTAGCCCTCTCTCACACTCTTCACACAAGTATATAGCAAACTATCAATCTCGAGTCTAATACCATGGGTAAATACTAAGGTAATACTAGTAACAAGTGTAAATACCAGGCAAGAAAAAATAACATGTGTAAATACCATGGTTATACCAATAGTGGGTGTTAAGTATCAGTGTAATACTTTACTCATGAAATATGCAATATTTGTAATGAATCCAGAAAAAAGCACTCATAACAGAGTAACACTCCCACTACACTAATGACCTGCATTATAATGCTCTCTCCCAAGCTAAGGAAAATGTTAGTAACACTTTTTCTGACACTAATAGACCATGTTACCCATTTTAGGCCTCCTTCCTAAGCCCAAACATTTTCTAACCTTCTCCACAACTATTTTGTTACCTGTACAATTGGCAAAGAAATAGTAGTATATGCTACAAATAGTGACATACTTTGTGACTAAAAATCCAAGCATCTACCATAGCAACCATACATAAGAATAACATCTGAACATAAGAAACCAATCATTACAACATCTAGACATAATCCAAGCACACACTCATCTGTCATAACTACACACAATCTATGCTGCTCCAGAACCATCTAGCACACATCCTACTAGGTTGACATCAATGAAAACCATCAACTCATCATCAATGCCAATAATCTACCCGTTTGGCATTGATGGAAACCCCACCTAAACCATACAACTGATACTAACCTCTGAAATGGATCTCCGCAAACACTCCCCTTGGACATGGTCACAAGGTATCAACAAATATCAAATTGTATCACATTAGCAAGTAGTCGCAAACTCTCCTGAAGTAGTAATACACTCTCCATGTCATGGTAGTAGCAACAACAAAAATAACAACTCTATCTAAACCAACCATATGATCAAGCATATGATGACCTGTTGATGGTGTTGGACCCAACAACATTAAGGGGCTCTCCCCGATATGAAGTCCCAATTAGACCTCACAATGTTTGGAGTAGGAGCCCCATATGGAATATGACCCAATTGTCAAAATAGGGGGATTTAGTGTTATGCCTTGGCTGTGATAACGCATAGAATGATGTTCTCATGACTTTGGTGAAACAAGTGTGTAGCTTTGTTAAGGGCTAAGTGAAATGCATGAAAAGCTCTAACATGATGAAGGGAAAGTGAGTGAGCCCCTTAGAATCCTGTAATAGTATGTAGCTTGAAAGCAACACACGAGCACAAAAGGCATCACAAGTTAGTCTACAAAATAGTTCACAAGTTAGCCATGATGTAAATATACAATATCACACATTTAATAAGATTCATACCAATGAAAACTATATAGTTCACAAGAAATAACAGAAAGGAAATAACATATATTGCAAACATAACGAGAATAGTCCTACTATATTCACAACATATGAATGGAAATGTGTTGGCTCTGAGATTTTATTAAAGTGAAATTCCCAAGCATACATATTCAATTAACAAACCACTAGTCCAAATAGTGGAACATGAAGCCAACACCTTCTCCTCCAAAGAAAGATTCTCCCTCTATGCTATGAAGAAGAGAAGGCTCAAAATTCCCAAGCTTCTGCTCCTAAGCCAAAAGCCCAACCAAAATCCCTTTGCATGACTAATGAGGGTATATTTATAATAAAACGGGTGACTATTCATGTTCCTTCTGTTGGAAATAATACTGAGAGGGGGGTGAATGAGTGTTATCAAATCATTAATTTTTCATTTCCCAAACAGATTTATATACGCTACTTTGTGAAGTGAAATAGTGTGTACATGCCATTGTGATTAGAGAAACCAGCGTATACGAAGAGAACTTATGATTTACTCAATTTATCATGTGTTGATATTTAACCAGTGCATCAGTAACTTATTAAATAGTGCATTAAAAATAGAATAAACCATCACACATAAGCAACACACATGAACACACAGATTTAAAGTGGAAACCCAATGTGGGTGAAAACCACGTGCTGCTGTCGTCTCTATATTATTTTAATAATAAGAAATTCTATTTACAAACTTGTACTAGTATAGACTCATACCATTATGTAGGCAGCCACCTGCAGAAGGCTACAACCTTCTCTCGTTTTCCAGCTTCTACTGGAAGGGAGCTGCAACCCCCTAACTCTTGTACTAGCCAATGTGTTTACTAGTACGTTGTTACAGATCCATTTGGACACATCACTTCCATCATCCAGATTAGTGTTTTAGGGCTCATCAAACCCTAATTTCAGTTGCTACATGCCCTAAACACGTCATCCTTTTGAATTCCTCCTTCCCAGACAGTTTCATGACTTGAAGACATCCTGAAATGACCTCCAAAGGGACCAGCGTAGCTAGGCCCATGTAAGGGTGCTCTGTAGAGCAGTTAACTCCATATTAGGGTGCTTTGCAAAGCAGTTAAGTCCATGCTAGGTTGATCTGCAGAGCACTTAGGCCCTCTTTCACCTGCGTTGGGCGAGATTGAGGGAAATTCACATAGGGTTTGGGGAATATTCTTATCTCTTAGATTCATTTAGAAGTTTCCCTCACTTATCGACACCTATGAGCTCGAAAATGGATGAGGAATGAGTTAATATGCATCCTATCCTCTCATCCCTTCCTCCATGGAACTGATTCTAAGTATGGAAGGCCATTCAATACCATCATTTATGACAAAACCTCCTTCATCTCCCTAAAAATTGACCACTCATCTAGGTGATTAGGGGCTGGACTATGTTGAATTGTAAGGAGATAATGTTGCTATGAGAATTGACTTTGAGACAGGTATTTTTATTCTACAAGTTTTTCATGCTTTTGATGTGATGTGGATGGGATCCAAGCCAGAGGAGTGACCTCGAATCAGACTTGATGGTTGTAATTCCTTCTTATATTCAATAAAGTGTTTGAACCTTTTTCCCATATGCTTATCTTGTTATATGATGCTTATATGTGTGAATGTATCTGATTCCATTTACTTGTATTCAATAGATCTTTTGATTTGATCTGTTCTTTGTCTTATGTTGATGTTTACAGGGACTTCTCAAGTGTGTTAAGTATGGGAAGGAGCGATAGGATCGATAAAAAGGATACAAGAGGAAAGTGGAACTAAAAGTAGGTCTTCTCATTCTCTTTGTCTTATCTATTGCTTATAGGTGTTGGGTATACGACCAAAGTCCCACATTGACTAGAAGTGGGGAGGATCATGGGTATATAAGAATGGACAAATATCTCCATTGGTATGAGGCCTTTTGGGGTAAAGGCCAAAAACAAATCCATGAGGGCTTAGTCCCAAAGTCGACAATATCATACCATTGTGGAGATATGTGGTGTCCAGAGTCCTTACAAGTGGTAAAATTATATATTATGGCGCAATGGAATACATAAAATATTGCAGAAATATAAACACAGAAAACACACAAAATAAGAGAGACATAGATATATGTGGTTCACCCAGTTTGGGCTACGTCCACCCCGAATAGCCAGTCCTTCCTTTCTATTATCCAGCAAAATGAAGAGACACAACCTATAGCAAATCCGCTGTAATATCCTCTGTTTTCTCTCACAGTCTCACCTCTCTGTTTCTCGCTCACAGAATACACATCTATATCTCAGCCTCCAATACAATGCCCTCATACAAAGAGAGGGGTTGCCTTCTAGGGCAAAAAACCCTAAACTAAACATAAATTCTACCGTCAGATCATCCGCCTAATGAATGGCCCAGATTGACTAGAAACTACTATACTTTTACAAGGAAATTTTACATTTGTTTTTAGCTTTGGGGGCGCTGCCCCCGAGCCCCTGGACCCCCCAGCCGGGGGGGATCGGCCCCCCCGCACCCTCCCACGTGGAGGGGTGTACAAACTTCCTGGGGTATACATCCGGCTGAAATAAAGACCTCTGAAGAAACATGCTCCACACACAACAATCTCCCACTTGGAGAATTATTGTAGAAACTCCACCGCTACTTCATATGCTGGACAATAACTCCTCTTTGGACCTGGTTGTTTCTCATCTTCATCGTCATCCTTGAAGACCAATTGAAACTGAGCATATTCTCAGTTTCTCCATGGTTACAACTTTTGTTAGAATATCTGCAGGATTTTGGCTAGTGTGTATCTTTTCCAGATTCAACTCTACATCTTCCAACATTGATCGTATGAAATGGTACTTGAGCTGTATGTGTTTAGTCCTAGAATGAAATCCTGAGTTCTTTGAAAGATGAATGGCACTTTGGCTATCACTGTATAACGTGCCCATATCATGCTCCTTACCCAATTCACCCATAAACCTTTGTAACCAAATCATTTCTTTACTAGCCTCTGTAGCAACAACATACTCTGCTTCTGTTGTTGAATGTGCAACAACACTTTGGATTTTTGAAATCCAACTGACAGTTGTTCCACCAACAGTAAATACATATCCTGTAGTGCTCCTCCTGTTATCCCTGTCACCTGCCATATCTACATCAACATATCCCTATAGAGAAATGTTTGCAACACCAAAGCATAATGCTTGATTTGTGGTACCTTTCAAATATCTGAGAATCCATTTCACTGCCATCCAATGTCCCTTTCCTGGATTATTCATGTACCTGCTTACAACTCCCACTACATGTGCAATATCAGGCCTTGTGCAGACCATTGCATACATTAAGCTTCCAACTGCTGATGCATATGGAACTTTAGACATATAATCCATGTCTTTTTGGGTCTTTGGGCACATTTCCTTACTAAGTTTGAAATGGCTAGCAAAAGGTGTACTAACTGGTTTTGCATTGTGCATATTAAATCTTTTCAACACCTTTTCATGTACTCATTCTGAGACAATGTTAATTTACGATTTTTCCTGTCGCTAGTTATTCTCATACCAAGGATTTGTTTTGCAGCTCCCAAATCCTTCATTGCAAATGAATTTGCCAATTTTCTTTTGAGCACATCTATTTCCTGCATGTTAGATCCTGAAACAAGCATGTCATCTACATACAATAACAATATAATATAGCTACCATCATTTTGCTTTTTTAGATAAACACAATGATCAGAGTGACATCTATTATAACCTTGTTCAGACATAAACTTGTCAAATTTTAGATACCACTGCCTTGGAGCCTGTTTTAAGCCATACAAGCTCTTCTTCAACCTACACACTAGTTTCTCCTTCCCTTTCACCTCATATCCTTGTGGCTGCTGCATATATATCTCTTCCTCCAAATCCCCATGGAGAAAGGTTGTCTTTACATCTAATTGCTCAAGATGCAAATCTTCAGCTGCTACAAGACTTAAAATAGTTCTGATTGAAGTCATTTTAACAACAGGAGAAAATATTTCATCCAAATCAATACCTTTCTTCTCTGCAAACCCCTTCACCACAAGTCTAGCTTTATACCTCTGTTTTCCTCCATCTTCTTCCTTCAGCCTGTAAACCCATTTATTCTTCAATGTAGTTTTTCCTGCAGGCAACTTGACTAAATCGCAAGTTTGGTTATGCATTAAAGAGTCCATCACTTCTTCCATGGCTACCTCCCACTTCTTCCTACTTTCAACCTGCATTTCTTCTTCATAACATTTGGGTTCACCAAAATTAGTCAACAATAAATAATATAATGAAGGAGAGTATTGTTCATGGGGTCTACTTATCCTGGTAGATCTTCTAACACCACTTTCAGGTGTTTGGGGTGTCTATTGCTGTTGTGGTGGTTGTTGTTGTTGATTATTATTATTTTCAGGCACCTTTACCTTTTCAGTGATTTCATCAAGAACTGCATATTCCTTTTTTTCTTTTTTTTGTTTATTTTCCTGCAACTGATTCTTATATAAGACCTTTTCATTTAATATTACATATTTGCTCCTAATGATTTTGTGATTTTCGTAATCATATAAGCGATAACCAAAATCATTAACACCATATCCAATAAAGGTACATTTCTTTGACTTTGCCTCAAGCTTTGTTCTATTTTCTTTATCAATATGGACAAAGGCCTCACAACCAAAAGGCTTTAAAAAAGAGTAGTTTACCTTTTTGCCTGTCCATGCTTCCTCCAGAACACCGCCATCCAAGGAACTTGAAGGCCCTCTGTTTATTATATAAACAGCATTATCTACAGCATCTGCCCAAAACTGTAAAGGCAATCCTGCATGCAATCTCATGCACCTTGCACACTCCATGATTGTTCTGTTCATCCTTTCTCTCACACCATTTTCTTGTGGTGTTCTTGGAACTGTCTTCTCTCTGCGAACTACATGCTCTGAACAGTACCTATCAAACTCTTTGCTACAATATTCACCTCCATTGTCTGATCTAAGACACTTCAATTTCTTTCCTGTCTCAATCTCAACCAAGGCTTTCCATTTCTTGAAAGTATCAAATACATCAGATTTATTCTTAATACAATAAATCCAAGTTTTTCTATTTGCATCATCAATAAAGTTAACATAATAACAAGAGCCACCAAGAGATGATACCTGAGCAGGTCCCCATACATCTGTATGCACAAGCTCTAATTTTTCATTCTTCTTTTCTTTCCCAACTCAGAGAAATCTGACTCTCTTTTGTTTTCCATAAATGCAATTATCACAGAAGTCCAAATCAACATTCTTCAAACCCGGCAACAAATTCCTTGAGTGAAGAATCTTCATCCCCTTTTCACTCATGTGTCCGAGCCTATGATGCCATAATGCTGCATCTGCTCCTTTGGAAGTTAAAGCATTAACAGAGTTAGAAATACCATTGCATAAATACAATGTACCAACCTTTTCGCCTTTTTGCTATTACCAGGGCTCCTTTGATGACCTTCCAAGCTTTATCTATGAAAGTTGTCACACAACCTTCACCGCCTAACTGCCCTGTTGAAATCAGATTTTTCTTTAGATCTGGAACATGCCTTACCTCCTTTAATAGCCATTGGTTTCCATTCTGCTGTTTTACAAGAACCTTACCCATTCCAATGATTTTACAGGGTTTATCATCACCCAGACGAACTTGTCCAAAATCTCCTTGAACATAATCATGAAAGTATTTCTTATCAGGTGTGGCATGGAATGAAGCCCCTGAATCTACCACCCAGGAATCAGTAATATTTTCGAAAGAAAGAATCAAAGTATCTTGTAACACCTCACCTATCACATTTGCTTCATGATTGTTTTCTTGCTGTGCATCTCCTTCTTTTCCCTTCCGAGATCTATAGTCTTTCTTTAGGTGTCCTTTCTTTCCACATTTCCAGCACACTATCCCTGATCTGGACTTGGATCTGCCTTTCCTTGATTTACTGCGGTATCCTGAGTTCTTTCCTCTTTCCATTTTTCTTCCTCTAGACTCTGCACTCAAAGCATTTCCTGATGTCTCACCGGAGCTTTTCCGTCGCATTTCCTCGCTAAGGATAGCACCGACAACATCATCAAACTTTAAAGTACTAGATCCAGAAACGGAGTTACTAATGGCCATTACCAAACCATTCCAACTTTCTGGTAATGAGCACAAGAATAACAGAGCTCTAACTTCATCATCAAAGTTTACCCCTACAGAACGTAACTGACTTGTAACTTTATTAAAATCATTTAAATGGTTTGCAACAGATCCACCTTCTGACATATTCATATTAAATAACCGTTTCATAAGAAATACCTTGTTTGAGGCCGAGGGTTTTTCATATCGTTTCGACAACGCCTGCATCAAACCCTCTGTCGTGGTTTCCTTCGAAATGTTGAAGGCGACTGATGCAGCAAGGCACAACCGTATTGTTACGAGTGCCTTTCTATCGAGAAGGTTCCATTCTTCATCTTTTATACCCGTCGGCATCTTTGTTTTTCCGCCCAATGGTAGGTATAGGTCTTTCTGATACAGATAATCTTCCATCTGCATCTTCCACAGCAAGAAGTTTTGGCCGTTAAATTTCTCGACCCTAAACTTACCATCTTCTGCCATTGCTCCCACTCGAACTAGGAAGCCTTCTTTCCTGCGAGTTTATCAACCAAATAGACCTTCGGCTCTGATACTAGTTGTTAGAAAATTATATATTACGGAGCAATGGAACACATAAAATATTGCAGAAATATAAACACAGAAAACACACAAAACAAGAGAGACACAGATATACGTGGTTCGCCCAGTTTGGGCTACATCCACCCCGAACAGCCAGTCCTTCCTTCCTATTATCCATCAAAATGAAGAGACACAACCTACAACAAATCCGCTGTAATATCCTTTGTTTTCTCTCACAGTCTCACCTCTTTGTTTCTCGCTCACAGAATACACATCTATATCTCAGCCTACAATAAAATGCCCTCATACAAAGAGAGGGGTTGCCTTCTAGGGAAAAAAAACCCTAAACTAAACATAAGTTCTACCGTCAGATCATCCGCCTAATGAATGGCCCAGATTGACTAGAAATTACTATACTTTTACAAGGCAATTTTACATTTGTTTTTACCTTCGGGGGCGCTGCCCCCGAGCCCCCGGACCCCCCAGCCAGGGGGGATCGACCCCCCCGCACCCCCCCCCCCCGTGTGGAGGGGTGTACAAACTTCTTGGGGTATACATCCGGTTGAAACAAAGACCTCTGAACAATCATGCTCCACACACAATAATAGGAAAAGGCTAAAGTGCTTAAAACTATTGTTCTAGATATGGCTACTTATCTAGGGAATTAGTATTTATCCATAGATACCAAATTCTCCAAAATAAATTGGCGACCATAATGGGGAATGATCATCATTCCATGTAGCTTATCCACATCCTAGGACACTCTAGCATACCTTACTTCCTTCCATTGATTGTATTTCAGCCTAAGTTGCCGGAAACGGCTACCCTAACCCCCAAAATGGCGTTTTCCTATTTCAGATCTGGATCCTGGAACGAAACGCCAGAAAAATGCCATAAAAACGTTTTGGTGCCGTTTTTTGTTTTTGGATACGGGACGTTTTTTTCAAACGGCGTTTTTGTAGAAAAATCGTGCTGTTTTAGAAATTTGAAAACGTTTTCTGAAATTCTGAAACGTATTTGCAAAAATTTTAAACGTTTTACAGCAAAAATATGGTTTTGAAGTCTGCCCGCATAATATACATATTACTAAACCTAACTTACCTAAGCTATTTGCTCATGCTGCTACCTTATTCATAAGTTATAACCCGCCGTTTACTTGCTGCTGCGTTGAGAACTTAAGCCGCCGTCAAGATGCTTCAATAATGACAAAAGGTTTTGGTATTTCATGCTGTAATTGATTACTTAATGTTTGAGTTCAGAAAAATGGCATGTAGTACCAAAGAGAGTCGGGCTTTTTCTTAGTCACATGTGCTGTAGACAAACACTATATCTATTAGGTATAGGAAATTTGTCTTGGTTGTAGGAGATGTTGACATTAGACAAACATGGTATGCACACAACCAATTCCGTGTGCTGTTGTAGTATAGCTAAAGAGGAGGATGTCAGCATGAACTTTATACCAAATAATAACTCTGATTTACCACAGTATCAATGATTAGTGCATTTTCACTGAAATTGCTGCAATTGTTAAGCAAATTTTTTAATTAATTTTAAAATGAAGGATAGAATTGTATCGATGAGCAACAAATGGCTGCCTAAAACTTATGTTTTTGTGCTTCGGTATCCCCCATAGTTTTTTTCATACACTGTACAGGCTCACAAAATCTATGTTAGTCTGAGTTCTCATTCCCTGCATTCTTCGTTGCCCTCTTTTCCAATTTAATTTGTTTTCTTCTTTGAATTCTGGAGGAACTGTATATTCTGAATTGAAAACTTTTTCACATGGAAATAAAGCCAAAAGAAGGAAAATTGCCTTTTTCAATGTCTTCTTACTGTCGAGGGCCAATGGGTTATTGTAGTTCTATTATGCAAGAAATCACTTAGTCTAAATTGTCTGATTGACAATTTGGAGTTATCCTTGTGTTACAGACCATAGAACTACTTCCCAACTTGCGAAAAATAATGTTGGGATAACTCTTCTAGAAATTAACACCATGGTTTCCTCAATCTCAACTCCAGGCCTGATAACAAAATTTCATCATTTCAAAACATGAACAAAGAAATGAAATCTGCTCATTGCTATGATATTTGGACAGGGTTTAGTTGGCTCTTCTAAAGCATGAAACAAATATTTTTCAAGATATTCACCACTGGGATGTGTCATGCAACTGAATTTGTCCTATCCTCTAGCATATGTTGAATTGATGATGATGAATCATGATAGATCATAGATGATAATCTAGATTTTGAAATATGATTCATGAATGGTAATATGAAATATATATATGTGTGTGTGTGTGTGTGTGTGTGTGTCGTTTCCTGCCGTATCGTATCCAGATTTTTTGAAAATTTGCTGTATCCGTTTCAAACCCCGTACCCGTATCCATTCCCGTATCCGTTTTCTGGTAACTTAGATTTCAGCCTTGTTGAAGTGTTATTTGGTAAAAAATTGAGGTTAGATGACTCTTGAGTGGTGTTATAGACATTTTTGTGCCTTAGAGCATTGAGCATGAAATGTCCATAATCTAAGGGATCCAAAGTCCCTAAACATGTTGTTCCTACCCCTAGAGGAACAAGGCTAACAAACCACAGCAATTCACAGAAGTTCTCCACCAGAAACTACTCAAAAACAAGTCAATTCAGGATCAATTCAGTGGCTCCACTAGCTGTCTGTGCTGAATGTCAAAGCCAACACTGGCTACCTGCGCTGAATGTCAAAGCCAACACTGGCTACCTGCACTGCAATGCAGGTAGAAGCACTACCAGGGTGCGTTGAGCGAGAATTGCCAAATGGCAAGTTCATTCCAAGAGGTGTCAAGACCCAAGAAGCTTCCAGAATCTTCCTCAATGACACTTGCCTCAGTGAATTCAACTGGTGATGAGTAAGAGGTTCCTAATCTCCAAGTGGAAGCAAAAACCTCCAAGTGGAATCAAGAACTAACGGAGGGAGAGGACACTAGTCAGATCTCAAGCTGACTCATCCTCTCCCCAAACATTTATATATGGATCTCTCCTCCATGAGATCTAGAGGCTGGAATTTTGTTATTGCAAAGAATTGTTGTTGGTTTGAGATTGGAATCATTGGGTGCTTAATGCTTTGAAGGGGGTGAAGATAGGAATTCCATTTGCTGGGAAGGAGATGCTGGATTGGAGCCCTCTGGGTTGTATCTCTTCCTGAACCTTGTTATTCATCAATAAAGCTATCTTGGTTTCTCCTATATACTGGTGTACCTTTGATGTATGATTGCATTAGTATGTTTAGTTTATTTCTAATCCTGAACTAGTTATGAATATGAATCCATGTCTTGTGTAGTCTTCTCTTCTTGTGATCTTGCAGAAACCTCTTGAAGCTGGGCGAGTGAGAAGGAAAGTAACTGGGAACTCTCCAAGAGAAGAGAAACCGGATCGAGGGACAAACGGAAGACACCGGTTAGTCCATCTATCTCTCTTCATTCTTAATTCATAAAGGAAGAATACTAGAATAGCTGTCTCTGTTTTTTGCTAAGGCACTGTCACACCTTAGGTGGATAGGATCGTCCTGCATAGGCATTTTTCCCCACAACAAATTGGCGACTCCGCTGGGGAAATCTGTTTAGTCATTTTATTTGTGTTTCTATCATTGTTTGCTTCATAGACTCGACAGCAACAATCGAACTACATCTGCTATTCCCAGATGCAAAGTAGACAGTTGCTGCTTTGATCCAATCATTGGACTTCTCTATGATCTGAACAATGGACTCACAAATGATTTGATGATCCTTTGTGATAGATCTTAGTACTCCCTCAAAGCATCCCTTCGATTGTACCTTGCTTGTTGCTTTGATTTGGCCTGAAACTGTAGAGTAAATAGCAATCTGTGACCCAGAACCCAGTGAGAAACTCTCGTTTCTCCTTCAGTGCGACCCCTGTGAAGAGGTTCTGCATTTCAATGTAGGTCCCGTGAAGGCTACCTGCGCTGAATGTCAAAACCCCTGTGTTGAGGGTGCGTTGATCCAGTTAGGCCTTGTGCAGCTGGGGTTCTCTGCTCTGTTTTGCCTTGCTTTGATCTCTGATTTTTGCAGCCTGTAACCAGCATAGGTACCTGTCTGATAACTCCTTTTCTCTGCTTAAATTCCACCTCCTTTTGTACAAAAAGACTGTGAGTGTTTTTATGTGTTTGTGGCATCATTTACTGTTTTCCTTTGCAAGAGTGAAATAGTCATCCTGTAGCCCTTGATTCAGATCTGTTGATTGTGATCTTAGGAGACAGTTCATTGGCTGTTTACAGTTGATTATACATTTACTTTTGCTTTTGGTTTGAGTTTGTCTCTTTTAAGTGTCGAAACAAGTGTTCATTTCGAAAGTCGTAAAGTGTTGTATTCTCTTCTGCCCTTTCTGATTTCGAAAAAAGTAAACTTGTTTGTATTTGTTATTTAAAAGCAAATTCAAAGTTGTACAAAAAGCTTTCTTTGTAGGCATCAATACTAAGAGAGCGGAAAGAAAACACCTGCATTGTGCATTTGCATTTTGATAGTTTGCATGATTGATTTAGGAAAAGTGCATTAGAGTGTGCTGATTGCTCTTTGAGAAAAGATGGTGTCTTTCTTTTCCCTTTGTAGCTAGGATTTTCATGGTTGAAAAGATATAAAAGCTTGCTTATCATCTTTAGACTGCATTTAGGAATTGTATCATACATCTCATGGTGAACCTCAAAAGGCAAACTTCTAAAAAGATCAACCTAAAATAAATTGAATGAACTTAACAACGCTTTGTAACTTAAAGCACAACATAGAGGTCTAGGTTAGAGACGTGTTCCGGCGTCGTAAAGCCTGGTGACTGTCGATCTCGCTGATGGTGGGTGATTCCTCCTGAGGGACGATAGCGCCAGTACGGATTGTGCTCCCACGTACCGTCGAGTATATATTGGGAGACCCCTATAGGCATAAAACCTTTATCCTTAGGAAGCCGTGTCAGCTGCCCTACTGATCGCAATGCACTGAACACAGCATTCAGGAAGATCGACCGCCCGTACCTTAAAAAGTATTCTACGGTTTTGCGAAAAGTTTGGCACACCCTCTACCTAGAACTCCAGAGTAGTTCCTTTTGGCCTTTTTCAGACTCTATAACGGAAAAATTCCATCCGAGCATTTGTCACTTCGGTCTCGTTAAAACATTGAAGGAGACTAGAGTCATCTTTTGCTTTTTCTCGACTCTTTAAAATTGAAAAAGCAGGTTGTGTCTAAGCGTCGTTAAAATTTATTTTAAACGGAATAATCATCACCATTCCCTCGTTGATCTTTGAAGTTAGTCTCTTTTCATCCTAAGTTCTTGTAGAATCGCTAGAAAATCTTTTGGATAGACTAGATATGTCTGAACAACCATCGACATCCAGGACTGTGTCATCCGACACAGCAGCGGTAGAGCCTCCTGCTGCTACCCCAACGATGTTCGATGGTATACCATCTATCCCGGCAAGTTATCGACAACAAGCCGGAGTCCCATCAGGGACTGCTTCGACGACATGGTTAGTTCCTATTTCTTCATCCGGATTATCATCTGGTATTTCTTATGTTGAAAATCAACAAATTGATCCAATGTGTCTTCAAAGGCCAATCTACCCTTTAAGTACTGGATTGCCACCATATGGAGGGCAGTATGCCTTTTCATTGTTCCCTCCCAGAGAACAACCATATGAGAGTTTACAACAAAGTTCAGGTCAAACTGGAATTACATCCAGCGGTTGGGTACCAATACTGCCTCAGCAGCCAAGGGTTGTATATTCAACACAACCAGTCCACCCTGTGTCGAATATTCCCACTATACCTACTATGGTGACTGCATCGCAAGTACAAGCGCTACCCATTGTATGTCAACCCCAAGTTTCTCAGGTTGCAATACAACAGCCTCTTGTCTCAACGACTCAATCACAACCTCAGGTTAGTGCCTCCTTATCTGGAGCGACTCAGGATCAAACAAGTACTGTGACTTGTCATCTTGGTCAATCATCCAGTATTGGTCAATAGAAAATGGTTCAACAACCACAATTCCAGCAAGTGTACCAAGGTTCTAAGCAGCAGATCTTTGCGAACAATGGACAACCGTATATTCAAAACGGTCAAAACCAACCGCTTTACAGTGGTCAAGTCCACCAACCATATCAGTCATACCAACATCAATTACATTATGCTGGTATGCAAAGTCCCACTACTCAGGCAATTCCATCGTACCCTGGGTATGCTTCACCTAACCTGAATCAACAGTTACCATTCGTGGCGACTTTAGAGTTACCTGATTTACACCGGTTAACAAACGATCCAATTGCTTACGCCCCTTGGTGGCCAGCGATTCCTCACAAACTTCCATCGGACATTCCTAAATTTAATGGAAATCCGGGTGAAGATCCATCGAATCATGTGATGAAATTTCATCTGTGGTGTTCATCAAACACCCTAAACGATGATTCGATTAGGCTTCGCCTTTTTCAGAGGACGTTAACTGGTCCAGCGGCAAAATGGTATATTGAATTGCCTAGAGCTTCATTCAACAACTTCAGTACCTTAGCCACGACTTTCTTAACCCATTTTCAATTACCGATAAGGTATGAAACGGGAACGAAACTCCTAACCAACTTCAAATAGACAACGACCACTCACATATCTGATCATATACATGAGTGGCGACATCATCGTAGGATGGTAAAAACGTACGTTCCCGATCAGCTATTAGCTGAATGGTTTATCAAATCCTTACTTCCTACAATCACGGAGGATGTGGCAAAGGGGGGAGTCGTAACGGAAGAGCAAGTCATCGCTCGTGCGCAATATCTGGACTTGGTCTATACTCAGTCTGGCATGCTCTACGACAAAATACCTGACGCCCATAGACCGGAATTCTCAATTCCTCCTCGTCCTAAATCAAACAATGACTCTCATGCCATCGATGGCGTGATTGGCACGACAGACACAAAATCGACAAAGGCTACATCTAAAAAGGCCCATAAGATTTCCACTCAAAATGCAAATGAGGAACTTCTTGCCTCGGAAGTAAATGTCGCGTCGACCGACAAGGGCAAACAACTGAAGCAACCAGGGGGCAAGAAGAAAAAGAAAGGGAGAAAAAGGAAACCCCCTGCGGGGTGTCATATATGCGATGATGATCATTGGACGAGAGATTGTCCACATATAGCTGAAGTTAAGAAACTCTTTAAGAGTTCAAAAACCTCAGCAGTATTGACTGATTCGTTTCCAAGCCCGGGTACCAAACTGGTTGCTAATCAAAATGCTTCCCGATCCCAAGTGCTTATGTTGTCTATCTCAAAACAACAAAATGATGCTTTGGCAAGGAATAAAGATTACGGGAATCCACAGGTGTCGAATAACAAGGCTAATGAACAACCTAGTAGTTCGACAACAACTTTGACCAAAGTTGTGCCACCCACCATTCCTGAACAAATGATAAAGTCGCCAAAGGGAGTAGTGTACAAGTCGACATTTAATCCTCGTGCAAAAATAGCACATAATTATAATATAATAGAGGACCTGGCCCAATCGCCGTCCGCTATGTCGACGCTTGAGGTACCGCAAAATTACCTCTCCCAAGAGAAAGCTTTATTATCAGCAATAGGTGAAATTGACCCAATGGACTCCAATCTTGTGGCCTTTGATCATAAAGGATATGACCCTCAGTTACCAGCTCAACGAGCTTTCCTTATTCAAGTGAAAGCCCTCAACAGAACTGTTCATCGAACAATTATTGATGAGGGGGCATCTACGTGTATTATGTCGATGAGTTGCTGGAAGAATTTAGGCTCACCACCCTTGTCGAGATCGTCAACGACGTTAAAATCATTTGATGGACGATCATACACTCCATACGGGATTTTAAGTAACCTGCAAGTTGAACTAGGGGGCAAAACAGTAGGAATTGATGTTGAAGTAATTGATGGAAACCTCGATTACAACATCCTACTGGGAAGGCCCTGGATATATGCCATGGCCGCAGTTGTGTCGACCTACTTCAGGAAGATTGCATTTCCCTTACAAGGAGGAATTACAGTCATTGACCAACAAACTTTCCTCCCCGACAGTTCACAAGTTACGGGAAGCATTCCAATGATCCATGGAAGCAATCATTCGCTTCAAAATATTGGAGTAGGTCTCCTAAAAGACCCTGCCTTAATGGGTACTTTTTCCCTACCGCCTGCAAGTAATCTGGCGGAAGTGGCCACAGTGGAAACCTACAATATGAAATCTTCTATATCTAATGGATTCGGAAGATTCCTAAACATTTTGTCAGCGTGTATCATCGCCCTAATAGAAATACTGTAACTACAGTGGGCTCCGAGGATGGTTCTAATCTCGTGTCAACCTCGTTAAAAAAAGAAACAAGGAGTCATGAGGATAGTTCTTTTACTGTGTCAACCTCATTAAAAAATGAAACAATCTCCTTTCCAAATCTCAAAGGTAAACCTTCATTCCAACCACCAAGTTGAATGCAATGAAGCTTGGGGGGCATGCACCTCGATTTGCGTTGTTATGCTGGGGGCATGCAAACTTATCATCGAGCAATTTTAGCACACAGTTCATGCTCGTTAAAAAATAAACGCAAGATCCGAGCAGTTTTAGCGCATAGTTCATGCTCATTAACAAAAAAATATAAGATCGAGCAAATGTTTCCACCCGCGTTTAAGCTCGTTAAAAAATGAACTATCCCGGTAAATAACCACTGTGAATGTAATATCATCAGCCATTAAAGCCTTGGTTGTGTTTGCCCGTCACCTCCACTTTTCCATTGGCCGATCATTCACCTCCATATGTTTGTTTACCCATTTTGAGGAACAGTTGCGAAGAGTGATTTCACTAGCCATCCTTGTGACACTGTCGTGATTGGAAAATTCCAACCTGTACCTGGAATCAGCTGCTAACTCGTTTTATCACTCGTTCCTCAAAAGACGAGTCTTCTTTAAGCTCTTTTCATCTGACTCGTAAAATATGAAAAGATTGCCGAGTCCTTGGCCTTCCATCTCGTTAAAGGGACATGAAGTGCTATCCCTCCTCTAGATTTTAATCTTTTTGGACCTGAGGGATTATTTCACAAAACGATCGAGCGCTTGTTTTATTCGGCTCGTTAAAACTATCGAAAACTCATCCCTTCTGTATTTTTTTATACTTTTTCGAACCTAAGGGATTAGATGACGAAAAAGGACTTTTGGAGTTAACTTTATGTACCTTTTCAGACTCTCTAAAAATGAAAAGGACCGAGTTATCTTTGTCGTTAGACTCGTTAAAATCATTAAATAGCGACAAACTTGTCTTTAGACGAGAACGAGTTTCACTATCGCTAGGCTCGTTAAAACATAGCGATGGGCTTGCCCGAAGGGCAGGTTATAGAACAAGCATATGTTATCCTCCTCAAACTTGACAAAAATAAAGAGGTACTGGTCAGCAATGACTGGGGAAAAATTGGGAGAAACTCAAGAAAACTTTGATGGTAGCAAGTCGCTCTTGAACATGACACTTTTCCTCCGTACCACAATCGGGTTGGGTTGTTTCATTCACCGGTCACATCGATGGTCTCGCTATACCATCCATATTTGGGGTAATGCTAGCGATCCATCGCATCAGTGTCACCATATGTTCAAGAGAAGTCGTTTAGAAAAGCCAACCGTGTCCCATCCACTGTCGTACATTATCCTTCATCCTTTCATGACCGCCACCCTGAATCATATGTCACAGATCGTTTTCACCTCCATCAAAATCATTAGCTCCATTCTGTGTCACGGATGTGGGATTCATTAAGGCCCTCCTTTGACGGATCGCTTCTTGTCGACATCAGCTCATTATCCAAGAAGTTGATCTAGGGACAACGCTTCAGTACTTTGAAGCTTGCATGCCTCAATGGCAAGTTTCTCACTTCCGGCGACAGGTATACATCAATGACCTTCGACCGAAAGATTTTGCGTGGTGTTCGACGCCAAGTCCTTTATTCACACCACGTGAATTGTACTGCAGTACCTTGAGGGTCATTATCATTATCGGTGACTCCTCTCGCGTTCGTTAACGGTTTACCTCATTGACCGGTAATCAAGCGATGTCTTTCCATGTTCGACTTCAGAACATTTCTCACATGGATCGACTTGTACTTAGAGTGAAGATCGAACGCGTTTGAAGACCCCGGATCTAGTTTCATCCATCCAGGCTGCGATATATATTCAGGAAAGATAAAGACATTGACATGTACATCATTGCAGCAGATAATCATCCTACCCAAAGGATGATAATTTCATCAAAATTATCAGTCTACCATCAGACGATTGTCTGTTCTATGTACAGAAAAATGAATTTATAAAGCTGAGCATGGGAATGCCCGCCTCAGCTAGATCATGAAAGCAGTATGAAAAATAATGTATTGTATTGTATCTTATTACAGGTCTCCTCCCAGCATTGGATGAACTTCGGATCCCCCTGATAAAGCATTTCACCCGATAAACGACCTCATACTTTAGGGGGCAACTGTTATAGACATTTTTATGCCTTACAGCATTGAGCATGAAATGTCCATAATCTAAGGGATCCAAAGTCCCTAAAGATGTTGTTCCTACCCCTAGAGGAACAAGGCTAACAAACCACAACAATTCACAGAAGTTCTCCACCAGAAACTACTAAAAAACAAGTCAATTCAAGATCAATTTAGTGGCTCCACTAGCTGTCTGCGCTGAATGTCAAAGCCAACACTGGCTACCTGCACTGCAACGCAGGTAGAAGCACTACCAGGGTGCATTGAGCGAGAATTGCCAAATGGCAAGTTCATTCCAAGAGGTGTCAAGACCCAGGAAGCTTCCAGAATCTTCCTCAATGACACTTGCCTCAGTGAATTCAACTGGTGATGAGTAAGAGGTTCCTAATCTCCAAGTGGAAGCAAGAACCTCCAAGTGGAATCAAGAACTGACAGAGGGAGAGGACACTAGTCAGATCTCAAGCTGACTCATCCTCTCTCGAAACATCTATATATGGATCTCTCCTCCATGAGATCTGGAGGCTGGAATTTTGTTATTGCAAAGAATTGTTGTTGGTTTGAGATTGGAATCATTGGGTGCTTAATGCTTTGAAGGGGGTGAAGGTAGGAATTCCATTTGCTGGGAAGGAGATGCTGGATTGGAGCCCTCTGGGTTGTATCTCTTCCTGAACCTTGTTATTCATCAATAAGGCTATCTTGGTTTCTCCTATATACTGGTGTACCTTTGATGTATGATTGCATTAGTATGTTTAGTTTATTTCTAATCCTGAACTAGTTATGAATATGAATCCATGTCTTGTGTAGTGTTCTCTTCTTGTGATCTTGCAGAAACCTCTTAAAGCTGGGCGAGCGAGAAGGCAAGTAGCTGGGAACTCTCCAAGAGAAGAGAAACCGGATCGAGGGACAAACGGAAGACACCGGTTAGTCCATCTATCTCTCTTCATTCTTAATTCATAAAGGAAGAATACTAGAATAGTTGTCTCTATTTTTTGCTAAGGCACTGTCACACCTTAGGTGGATAGGATCGTCCTGCATAGGCATTTTTCCCCACAACAAGTGGCCTCTTAGGAATCGGCACAAGCTTGGTCAGGGGATAGTGCTCTGCAGAGCACCCTTGAATGAGAGACAATGCTCTGCAGCACAATTAGGCCCTCTTTAACCTATGTTGATCCACCTTAGGGAAAATTTTCACCTTTGGATTGGGTTTTTTCTCCAAATTTCCTTCTGTTTATGCTTGATTAAAGATCAATGATTGTAGTGTGTCTCTAAAATCAACTTGTATTTCCTCTTTCCAACCCTATTTTGAGTTTATGGATTAATGTTTCTTAAATGATTTCTTTTTCATTATCGATTCATCGTCAAAGTTAGATTATAGTCGATTAATCTCTATTCGAAAGAAATTGTCGTAAAAGTCTTCTTTTCCTTCGAAATTGAACTGTCGTAAAGTCTTCGTTCTTATAAAAAGATTGATTGATTGTATGTACATTAGTTTCCTTTTTTTTCATCATAACATTAAGAGATTCGAAAAGTAAAACTTGCATCGTTCATATTGTAGTTTGTGAATGCTTGAAAGCAATAGCTAGGGAAATTACATTAGGTGTTGATGCAGGAGCATGAGTCTTGAAGACAAAAGGCTTCGAATTTATTACAAAAATACAAAAAAAGTTTACAAGCAAATTAGTGGGATCCTTTAGCTGTCAATTTACAAAGTTTTCTAGATAGGATTTGAGCTAGGATTTAGAGATTGAGTGATTTTATAATTAATTCAAGTTGTTTAGATTTAGTTGAGATTCTCATGGAGAATATCAACCAGATTTGATATTGTCTAAGATTAGGTAGATTCGATCCATGGATTAAGAATCTAATTGTTAGAATGAAATGGTATTTATGTAAGTTTTGAATGATTGTAAAAGGATTTTTGACTGATCTGGCTTGATTAGGCCATGTAAGATTAAGTTACAAAAACTATATCTTTGTGTATTTGTGTATAATTGACCAATCCCAGAGGCATTGTATTCCTTCGAAATATCTCTGAGCTCTGTTGATTTACAGTCTGGATTTTGAATTAGAGTGTGAAAAATCTATATTATATCACCAATCTTGTGTTTTTCCATGTTTTGAAATAATTTGGTTATGTTCTAAAAACATCGGAGAATACCATTTGAGACAAGTTAAATGTTTCAGGGTGTCAAGTTTGGCAGAACAGACAAAATAAAACCTAACAAAATTGTGTTAACCCAAAGGAATCTAGAACCGTCTAATCTACATATCCAATAGATCTTACAGTCATCACGCATCAATAAGCTCGTACAATTAGTCATGGGTGAAAGGAAGTTTTATTAGTGAAGTTGTTTATCAGGTGAAGAAAACGTGGTAAGCAATCTTTTGAAATTCCAAGCGATTCCATTTATCGACTGACACGTAGCACTCGAGTGGAGAGAGAAAACCACTTTATTGAGTGGATAAACATCGCACAAGACCTCCGTCTGATATCATTGTTAACCTTTGGATCAAATGGGCTTTGATCAATGGTGGAGGATTGTCGATAAGTTTTGTTGATTGGATGAACCAACAACCGTTGGATTGAAAGGTAAGATCAACGACTACGAGTTAGTGTGATAATGTTGTGGGAAAAGGTGGACATGATAAGGAATTAACCACAAGTTTGAATTCCTTTTGATTCCATGGCAATTCAAGGGTTGTCATATTGGGGTAAAATTAAGTGGTTCAGCTAATTTAGCAGAATAGCCAAGTTTGGAGGTAGATGACTGATACTCCAAAGGAAAACCAAGAAGAAGTTCCACCTGAACTTGTAGAAATAGTTTCTGGATTTGGACGTTTGTCGATTACACCTGCACCCAGGTGTTACAGGGAAAAGTGTCTATATAGAACTGCTCTATCCCACTAAGGTGTGGCAGCTGCCTTAGAAACAAATAGAGAAAAGCTACTTTCGTTTTTCCTTTATGAATTATAGGTAGAGAGGAACAGAAAGACCAACCTCTGTCTTGCGCTAATCTCTTGATTTGATTCCTCTCTTCTTTGATAGGCTTTAGCTACCTGCTCCCTTGCACGCCCAGCTTCACAAAGTACCTGTAAGATCACAGTAGCATAGCACTATACAAAGACATGGATCTATAATCATAAACAATCTATGATCAGATGTAAATTGACCATACAAATGTAGCAAACATCAATGGCACAAGAGCATGGAGGAAAACTTGAATAGCTTTCATTGATAAACAAGAAAGAGCCAAGAAGAGTTGCAACCAGTAGTTCTTACCCAGCATTAACCTCTCAGCAAGGAAGCCCCCTTCACCTCAAACAAAGCTTAGATCACCCAACAATCTGATGTTTGTCTCAAGAAACCAACAGTAATTCCTTACAATATGCAAAATTCCAGCCTCTGGATCTCTGGGATGAGGGATCCATATATAGATATCTGTAATGGAGATGAGTCAGCTTATGATTTGATTAGTGTCTTCCCTCTGATAGTTCTTGCTTCCACTTGGAGATTGATGATCTCTTACTCATCCTTGGTCGAATTCAGAGAGGCAAGTGTCACAGGAGAAGATTTTGGAAGCTTCCATTGACTCTCCACCTCGCGGAATGACACTGCCATTTGTCATTTCTCGACCATCGCACCCGATAGAAGGGCTTTTTGAAATGCAACGCACCCAATCAGTGTATTTAGGTGATATACAATGCACTTGGCCAGTGGAGCAGCTGAAATGATCTTGTTTTGACCAATTCTGAGCAGTTTTTCATGGAGAACTTCTGGGAGAAGCTATAATCTGTTGACCTTGTTCCTTTAGGGGTTAGAACAACACTTTTAGGGACTTAGGAGCCCTTGGTTTATGTACATTTCATGCTTGGGGTTGTGGTGCCCAAAAATGTCTATAACAGTTGCCCCCTAAAGCATGAGGTCGTTAATCTTTTGATGTCGGGTGAAATGCTTTATTATGAGGATTCGAAGTTCTTTCAAGTTGGGAGGAGACCTGTAATAAGATACAATACAATACATTATCTTCATAAGACTTTCATGATCTAGCTGAGGCGGGAATTCCCATTCTCAGCTCTATAAATTCATTTTCATGTACATAGGACAGAAAATCGTCTGAGTGTAGTCTGATGATTCTAATAGAGCCATCATCCTTTTGATTGGATGATTATCTGTGCAGCAATGATGTACATTTGATGTCTTTATTTCCCTGAATATATATCGCAGCCCAGATGGATGAAACTAGATCCGGGGTCTTCAATCTCGTTTGATCTTCACTTGAAGTACAAGTCGATCCATGTGAAAGTTGTTCTGGAGTCGAACATGGAAAGACATCGCCTGATTACCAGATAATGATGTAAGATGTTAACAGGCACGAGAGGAATCACCGATAATGATAATGACCCTCAAGGTACTGCAGTACAATTCAAGTGGTGTGAATAAAGGACTTGGCAACGAACACCACGCAAAATCTTTTGGTCGAAGGCCATTGATGTAAACCTGTCACCGGAAGTGAGAAACTTGCCATTGAGGCATGCAAGCTTCAAAGTACTGAATGGGGTGTTCCTAGATCAACTTCTTGGATAATGAGCTGATGTCGACAAGAAGCGATCCGTCACAGGAGGGCCTTAATGAATCCCACATCAATGATACGGAACAGAGCAAATGATTTTAATGGAGGTGAAAATGATCTGGTGATATAAGGTTCAGGGTGGCGGTCATGAAAGAATGGAGTATAAATGTATGGTAGTGGGTGAGACACAGGTGAATTCTCTGAATGACTTCTCTTGAACATATCGGTGACACTGATGTGATGGATTGGTAGCATTAACCCCCAAATGTGGATGGTATGATGGGACCATGGTGATGTGACCAGTGAATGAAACAACCCAACCCGACTCGGACACGGAGTGGAAGTGTCATGTTCAAGAGCGACTTGCTACCAACAAAGTTTCTTCAAGTTTTCTTCCCAATTTTCCCCAGTCATTGCTGACCAGTACCTCTTTATTTTTGTCAAGCTTGAGGAGGATAACATATGCTTGTTCTATAATTTGCCCATCGGGCAAACCAATCGCTATGTTTTAACGAGCCTAGCGATAGTGAAACTCGTTCTTGTCTATAGACAAGTTTGTCGCTATTAAACTTTTAACGAGTTTAACGACAAAGATAACTCGGTCCTTTTCAATTTTAGAGAGTCTGAAAAGGAACGTAAAGGTAACTCCAAAATTCCTTTTTCTTCATCTAATCCCTTAAGTCCGAAAAAGTATAAAATAATACAAAAGGGATGAATTTTCGATACTTTTAACGAGTCGAACAAAAAAAACGCTCGATCTTTTTGTGTAATAATCTCTCAGGTCCAAAATGATTAAAATTCAGAGGAGAGATAGCACTTCCTGTCCCTTTAACGAGCTGGAGAGGCCAATGGCTCGGCAATCTTTTCATATTTTACGAGTCAGTTGAAAAGAGCTTAAAGTAGACTCATCTTTTGAAGAATGAGTGATAAAAAAGATAGCAACTGATTCCAGGTAAGGTATGAAATTTTCCAATCAAGGCAGTGTTACAAGGATGGCTAGTGAAATCACTCTTCACAGTTGTTCCTCAAAATGGGTAAACAATCAAATGGAGGTGAATGATCGGCCAATGCAAAAGTGGAGGTGATGGTGCAAACACGACCAAGGCTTTAATGGTTGAAGTACTACATTCACGATGGTTATTTACCGGTGAATAGTTCATTTTTTAATGAGCTTAAACGCGGGGGGAAACATTTGCTCATGTCTTATGTTTATTTTTTAACGAGCTTGAACTATGTGCTAAAACTTCTCGATTGAATGGTCTCTTTTTGACTTTACCATAAATAGCTTTGTTCTTTCAAAAATTGTACTATATTTCCAAATGATTCATCAAACTAGTCAGAAATGAACAATATATGCTTGAAAAACGAGTTAGAACACTAATATTTTACTTTGAACTACGTAAAAAGTAATGAAAAAGTGTTTTTACCTCTCATTTTACCATTTCATTTGAACTTTGGTTTGTTGGAGCTTTGGAGGTGCTTTCCCCCTTTGATTTTCATCAGATGATTTCGGGAGATTCTGTGGACGATTCTCGGCGTCGTTTGGACCAGGTAGGAGCTAAACTTGAGCTCTTTCATTTCATGCTTTCCATTTTGCATTCTGAGCTTGATTCCTGGTTTTTCTTAGCCTCTGGGGTTTGAAAAACTCATTCTGCCTTCAGCACACCCTCTGTGTATCGAAAGGTGCGTTGGATGTTGGCCTGTCTAATGGCCATCTGACATGCAACGCACCCAGAGCACTACTGTAGGTGTGATGGGTGCAGAGAAGGAATTTTATGCACAATTTTTGATGGAAACTTTGCCTGTTTCTTACCAAAATCAGGATCTAACTCTTCTTTTGTTTGTTTTTCAGAGATATTTGGAGTAAGATGACCATTACATGGAGAGAACGTGAGCATGAAGAAGAGGACATGCTTGCCCTACATGATTCAGTTATAGTAAACGCACTGCAGAACTGTGGCTTGCTGAAGTTTTTCCACATTTCTAGCATGAGACAACAGATCAACTTACTGCAGTATTTGCTCGATGCTTGGGATCCTACCAACCAAGTTTTCCATATCAGGGGCAAATCCATCCCCTTGACTGTAGTAGACATCTATTTCTTGACTGGCTTGTCGAGGAGGGGTGCCCCCATCTCTTTATCAGGTTCGGCCCGAGGAGGTGAATCCGTGAGAGATTATGTTTGCCGGTACTGTAGAGAGGGATCTCAGCCGAGTTAAGACGGCAAGATTATCATCTGTGATGTCACTGACAGGTCCCTCACAACTATTCTGTTTACTTTTGGTAGGATGGCTGGTGGTGCGGCTCTTCATGTAGCCAACCGATCTTATATGCAGTATTCCTTGGAATGCCTCCAACCGAAGGTGTTGAACTGGTGCGACGCAGTACTTCTTGTGATGAAAGAACAGTTGTCCAAGGTAAAGAGCGGGAGGTTGAAGAACTTTGGATATGGTTCTACTTTGACCACCTTTGCCTTGGAAAAGATACCACTGATGCAGCCGCAGTATATTGCACTCGATTTACCTTCACCTACTGAACCACGTATGCAGAGATGGGTTGACCATATGTCTAGGCACGCTAGTCAGTCTCAGATTTCATTTTCTGATACCTTCTTTAGGTGGTTTTATCATCAGGAGATGGTTTATTCCGAGTATCCATGTGCTGGCATGGACTTCCAGGGTGATCTAGATTTAGTACTGCCGGATGGCGAATAGTGGGGTGCCATTGGTAAATTCTTTGACCATATTCCTGTTTATTGTTTTTCATTTATAATGTCCTTGTGCTTTATTCTATCAAGACTTTAATCAAACTCATGTGTACATGCAGATGTTGGTCCTGTTCGGCCCGTAGCGCGCCTGAGAGTGCCAGTTGCCACCCCAGCAGGAGAGGCTATTGGAAGGGCTATCCTTCGCGACCTCGATGTAGCCGAGACCCTTACAACATTACAGGAGTAGGTTGAGGGCCTCACCCTTGGTATTCCAGATGTGAGGACTGAAGAGCTATCTTTGAGGTTACAGCAGCATACTACTTGTGTGCCAAGATGATGGACTCGTCTCTTACGCATGATCGCACAGGCTATGACTAGCTATCACGAGCATCATTAGACTAGGGTGGCCCCTAGCATTTTGAGTTTTTTTTGGTCATTTGACCAATTTTGTCTTGGTTACAGAACATTATGTGTAAGCCATAAACAGTTATATATATTTTTGATTTTCGGAGTTTTATTTTGGTTAAGTTACATGATCCAAATGCAAAAATTGATGGTATGTTTCTTTTTATAAATGTTGCAAATGTCTATCTAACACATAATTTGCCAATGAGTCAGTTAATGTGTTTAAATTTCTGGAAATATGTTGATATCAAATAAAATCAAATTGTCTTTCCAAAATTTTAACCCTTAGGAACATGCGATAAATAGTTGGATTTCGGACAGAATAGATACCAGTGAGTTGTAGTATTACGAGTTGTGAGTCTAGCCTGACAATCAGTCAGCGTATACCATGTGTGATGGCATCAGAGAGAAGTTCTATCAACGTGCTATATTCAGCGATGTTATTTGTTGATCGACCAATACATACCCCTCTGAAACTTACTAACTCGCCACTTGGATAAAAAATGGCCCAGGCTGCGGAAGATAGGTTCCGCGAACTACGACTCGCTCCGTCGGCATATCCAACACATGACTCCAATAGGTTTGACATCTGCAACAAATGTAGAAAGTGGATTACTTGACCAAAATAAACACTTTATTGAAAACAAAAACATAACAAAAGCATACAGGTTACCATTACGCATAGTAACGCTTGAGGTGCAACCCATTACGAGGTTGCGCCAGTGGAATTCCATCATAATCCATTAAATCATAGGCTCCTTTTGCTAAGACCCGCTTAACAATATAGGGGTCCATCCATAAACACTTAAATTTACCTGCTCCCAATTTATCAGATTCTTGGTCATAAAGCAAGACCAAGTCACCTTCTGAGAAGACACGGGGTTTGACATTTTTGTCGAACTATGCTTTGACTCGTTTCTTATGGGATTTGTTAGCCAAAGCGGCATCACAACAGGTTTCATCCAATTGGATTAGTTCCACGAAACGAGCTTCTTCTTCTGAAGTTCTGGGGAGGAGATCAATTGCGAGTTTGAGGGACGCGATTTCGCACTGGATTGGTAAGACTGCTTCCAGGCCATATACCAGTTGGAAAGGTGTAAACCCGGTTGCATTCCTTACCGATGTTCGGTAAACCCACAAAGATGAGTACAGGATTAGGTGCCATCTTCTTTTATGAACTCCAATCATCCTTTGCAGCATGCGTTTCAGGACCTTGTTGATTGCTTCAACTTGTCTGTTGGCTTGCGGGTAATATGGAGTAGAGCTGTCGTGAGACAACCGTAGTTTGGCAGCTAATTCAACCATCATGTGATTGCGAAAATGTGATACATGATCTGTGACTATAGCTTGTGGTATGCCGAATCTGGCGACTACATGATTGAGAAAGAAGAGGGCAGCTGTTTCACTAGTATTATCTAATGTAGGCATCGCCTCGGCCCATTTGGTAAAATAGTCAACTGTGACTATGATATACCCATGCCCCCCGGTCGAGGTGGGGTTACATGTCATGAAATCGATGCCCCATTTGGCGAATGGCCCAACAGCAACTATTGGCTACAGAGGTGTGGGTGGTCTTCCGGTTTTGCTATCGAAAATTTGACAAGCATGGAAACTTCTGACTGCGGTTATGCAATCTTTGAACATTGTTGGCTAGAAGTATCCTGCTTGTAAGATTTTTTGCACTCTAGCATAACCAGATTGATGCCCCTCACACACGCCTGAATGGCAATCATTTAGGACTTTTTCGGCCTCCTCATGCGTGAGGCACCTTCTTAGAACTGTATCAATACCGCGACGGTAAAGTGTATCACCGACGATCATGTAGTCTTTTTCTTGGTATCGGATACGTTTTTGTTCGGAGCGGGAGGTGTTTGGCCTATATTTTTGGGTTTGGAGATAAATTATTATATCTCCATACCACTCATTGCTTGAAGATATCAGAAACAAACTTTCGTCTACGATTGTTTCTTCGTATGTTTCATCGTTGGATGATGATGGGAGATCACATAATAATTCTGCGAAAACCAGAGCTTTCTTTGACTTGGATTTTACAAATTCCATATCAAACTCTTGTAGGATTGATATCCATTTTGAATATTTGTCCCCTAGAAACTGTCGCGACAATATATAAGTCATGGGGTTGCAATCTGACAGAATGGTAGTTTTTCGAAAGAGGACATAGTGTCGAAATCTCTGTATCGATTGAACAGTTGCGAGCGCTAGCTTTTCAACATAAGAATATTTGCTTTCTATATCATTTAAGTTTTTACTTAAATAATATATAGGATGTTCAATTCCATTGACTTCTTGAACTAAAACCATTGCGATGGTCGTATCCGCTGTAGCCAGATACAGGTTAAAATCTTTTTGATAATCAAGAGCGTACATTAATGATGCTTTCATTAAGGATTCTTTTAAAGCATCAAAGGAAGCTTGCGCAACCTGATCCCAGACAAAGGGTACTCCCTTTTTCAAAAGACGCATATAACCTTTAGCAAGTTCGGCATAATTTGGAATGAACCTCCTCAGAAAGTTTGCTTTCCCTTGGAGTTTTTGAATCTGAAGCAAATTCTAAGGTGGAGGCAAATTTATGATTGCCTGGACCTTACGTGGGTCGAGACGAATCCCGTCCTTCGAGACTACAAATCCAAGCAAATGACCAGAACTGATGCAAAATACACATTTGTGTGGATTGAGTCGTATCTTGTAGTGTCAGCAACGTAGAAATATTGCTCTTAAATGCTGCGGGTGATCAGTCCGCTTTTGCGAATGAGCCAGAAGGTCGTCGAGGTATGGTTGAATGATGTTTTTGATGTCATGGAAGGCATAATTCATTGCCCTCTGAAACGTCACCCATGAATTATTTAAACCAAAGGGTAATTTTCGATATGCGAATGTGCCCCATGGACAAATAAATGCAGTCTTTGACTGATCCTGTGGGCAGATATTTATTTGATTATACCCGGAGAATCCATCCATGAATGAAAAGATTTCTCATCCGGCGCATTCATCAATTATCTGGTCGATGAAGAGTGTAGGGTAGTTGTCTTTTGGACAAGCTTGATTTACATCCCTATAATCGACGCACACTCTAATTGTTCCTTGTTTTTTCATAACAAGGACAATATTTGATACCCAATCGGTTAGAGGAACTGGGTAAATGAAACAAGCATGGAGAAGTTTCTCAACTTCTACCTTAATGGAAGTGGCTTTCTTGGTGTGCACCTACTGTAGTCGTTGTTGTACTGGTTTGACATCTGGATACATCTTAATTTCGTGTTCAACGATACTCGAGTCAATGCCTGGCATTTCACTATATGACCAAGCAAAGACATCTCTGAATTCACGAAAAAGAGCGTTATATATTTCCAGCTCTGAAGGAGAACAACATTTTCCAACATAAATATTCTCTACAACATCTGTTTTGGTTGAGATATTTATGGCGATAGTCTCTTCAATGTTGGACAAGTTTCACTCGGAATCCACCGTGTTTACAGTATTTGATAGAAAACCAAAAATTGAAAGATGATAAAGGTCATCAGGGGTATCTTCTCCACAATCCGGAAGAAGGGAATGATGGTGGGAATCATTCCATGGTTCTCCTTCAATTACCATTAATTGAGCAATTCCTTCATCGGTGTCATGCACTCGCGACCAAGGATCTAAAGGGGTACCGTATTCTTTAGACCTATCTGTCCAAACGCTTGATGAGCGTTGACTTGGGTTCGCCATCCAGGCTAGGAACATTGATTGCTACAATATTTCCGTTGGGCTTGGGGGCAAAACCATTGCATGATCCAGGTTGATATCGTTTTCTGAGATCTTTTTAGAAGATATCATATTGCAGGTTCCTATCGACGCTACTTCCGCCAGATTGATTTGAGGCGGAAGGGAGAAAGTTCCCATTAATATAGGGTCTTTAGTAGGCCTACTCCGATATTTTGAAGCGAATGGGGGCTTCCATGGATCATGGGAATGCTTCCTATAACTTGAGAACCATTGGGGAGGAAGTTTTGTTGATCGACAATTGTAATCCCTCCTTGGAAGGGAAATGCAATCTTCCTAAAATAGGTCGATACAATGACAACCATAGCATATATCCATGGTCTTCCTAGTAGGATGTTGTAATTGAGATTTCCATCGATTACTTCAACATCTATTTCTACTGTTTTCCCTCCTAGTTCAACTTTCAAGTTACTTAGAATACCATATGGGGTATATGCCCTTCCATCGAATGCTTTTAATGTCCTCGAAGATCATGACAAGGTTGGTGATCCTAAAGTTTTCCAGCAACTCATCGACATAATGCATGTATATGCCCCCTCATCAATAATTGTTCGATGAACAGTTTTGTTGAGGGCTTTCACTTGAACAAGGAAAGCTAGTTGAGCTGGTAATTGAGGATCGTATCCTTTATGATCGAAGGATACAAGATTGGAATCCTTTGGGTCTATCCCACCAATGGCTGATAATAAAGCTTGCTTTTGGGATGGGAAATTTTGTAGTACTTCAAGAGCCGACATAGCGGATGGAAATTGGGCCAAATCTTCCACTATATTATAATGTTGTGCCGCTCTAGCGCGGGGATTAAACATCGACTTGTGTACTACTCCCTTCCGCTGTTTTATTGTCAATTCAGGAATGATGGGCGGTGCAACTTCTGTTGAAGTTGTTGTCGAACTACTAGGTTGATCTTTATCCTTGTTGTTCGACAATTATGGATTCCCATAATCTTTGTTCCTTTTCGATATCAAAGCATCATTTTGTTGTTTTGAAACCGACAACATTAGCACTTGAGACGGGGAAGCATTTCCACTTTCAACCAGATTTGTTCCTGGATTTGGAAACGGATCAGTTAACACTGCAGAGGTTTTTGAATTCTTGAAGAATTTTTTAAGCTCAGCTCTGTGCAGACAATTTGCGGTCCAATGATCTTCATCGCATATAAAGCATGGATTTTTTGGTTTCCTATCTCCAGAAGGGTTTGCAGAAGATTTTTTAGGTGATGATTCTTCCTGTTTCTTCTTTTTCCCTTTGCCTTTCTTCTTGCCCCCTGGTTGCTTGGTTTCTTTGCCTTTATCTGTTGACACGGCATTTACTTCCGAGGCAAGAAGTTCATCTTTTGCATTTTGACTTGAAATCTTACATGCCTTTTTGGATGTAGCCTTTGTTGATTTCGTGTCTGTTGTGCCAATCACGCCATCGTCGGCATGAGAGTCATTATTCGATTTAGGAGGAGGAGGAACTGAGAATTCTGGTCTAGGGGCGTCAGATATTTTATCGTAGAGCGTGCCAGACTAAGTGTAAATCAAGTCCAAATATTGCGCATTAGCGATAACTTGCTCTTCTGTTACGACTCCCCCCTTTGCCACATCTTTCGTGATGGAAGGTAGTAATGACTTGATAAACCATTCAGCTAAGAGCTGATCGGGAACATATGTTTTTACCATTCTACGACGACATCGCCACTCATGTATATGATCAGATATGTGAGTGGCCGTCATCTGTTTGAAGTTGGTAAGGAGTTTTGTTCCCGTTTCGTACCTTATTGGTAATTGAAAATGGGTTAAAAAGGTTGTGGCTAAGGTACTGAAGTTGTCGAATGAAGCTCTAGGAAATTCGATGTACCATTTTTCCGCTAGACCAGTTAACGTCCTCTAAAAAAGGCGAAGCCTTATCGAATCATCATTTAGGGTGTTTGATGAACACCACAGATGAAAGGTCATCACATGATTCGATGGATCTTCACCTGGATTTCCATTAAATTTAGGAATATCTGATGGAAGTTTATGCGGAATCGCTGGCCACCAAGGGGTGTAAGCGATTGGACCGTTTGTTAACCGATTTAAATCAGGTAACTCTAAAGTTGCCACAAACGGTAACTGCTGATTCAGGTTAGGTGAAGCATACCCAGGATAAGATGGGATTGCCTGAGCAGTTGGTCTTTGCATACCGGCATAATGCATTTGATGTTGGTAACTTTGGTAAGGTTGGTGGGCATGACCATTGTAAAGTGGTTGATTTTGACCGTTTTGAATATACGGCTGCCCACTATTTGCAAAGATTTGTTGCTCAGAACCTTGGTATACTTGTTGGAATTGCGGTTGTTGGTATTGTACTAGCCATGGTTGTGAAGCCATGTGCTATTGCCCGATACTAACAGTTTGACCAAGATGAGGGGTAATTGTACCTGTCTGAACCTGTGTCGTTCCACTAGTCGGCGATTGTGGTTGAGTCGCAGGGTCAAGAGGCTGTTGCATCACAACCTGAGAAACCTGAGGTTGACATACAACAGGCAGCGCTTGAACTTGTGACACCGTCACAATAGCTGGCGTTGTCGGTATATTTGACATAGGTAAGCATTGTTGCATCGAGTATACAACTCTTGGTTGTTGAGGTAGTATCGGTACCCAACCGCTAGAGGTAATTCCAACATAACCCGAATTTTGTTGTGAACTCCCGTATGGTTGTCCTCCTTGAGGGGATAATGAAAGGGCATAGTGCCCCCCATATGGTGGTAATCCAGAACTCAAGGGAATGGTTTTCCCTTGAGGGCCGGACTGCCCAAATTGACCTCCAAATGGATCAATTTGTTGAGACTCAACATAAGAGTTTCCAGATATAATTCCGGCTGAACAAACAGGAACAGACCATACTGTCGAAACGGCCCCTGAGTGGGCTCCTTCTAGTGGTTGAGAGCTAGTTGGGACAGATGGTATACCGGTGAACATTGTTGGAGTGATAGCAGGGAGTTCTGCCGTCGCTGTGTTAGATGACATAGTCCTAGATGTTGACAGTTTTTCAGACATTTCTAGTCTATCCAAAAGATTACCTAGCGATTCTACAGGAGCTTCCGCTAGCGGTAGACTAACTTCTGATGAAGAAGGATATAGAGTGATCCTGACTCCAAATTGCGATGGAGTACTAGTTTGAGGATCTTCCACAATCTCTTCTATGGCAATTAGACCAGGTGGAAGGGGGAGACCGTCAGGTCCGTAGAATATTTCTGGTGCCGAAGAAGGTATGGAATCGGCAGCGACAGATGTTTGAGGAGCAAGACTCTCCGAACCGGTTGTAAATGGGACTGGTTCGGTAACACAAGTGTTTACTCTCAGACTAGGATCAGTACTACTGTCCTTCTGTGGTTGCTGAACTTATTCTGTAGAGGCAGGGATTCCAGAAATGTTTGGAGTAACCGAAGTCTCTGATGTTGTTGGAACACTTGTTCTAACTTTAATAGGAGATTTGGAACCGGTTAAACAAGTTCGCTTTGTCCGTACTATCTTCGATTCCAGAGATAAAGACGGTTGACTCGTAAGCCTCCGCGAACGACAGGGTTTCAATTGAATTTCTTCCACGATTGCGGATTACTTGATCAACTAAAATAAAGGGGAAGTATGTTTCCAAATTAAATGAATTTTAGATGCTTTGACACAACTTGTTTTTTCAATTTTTAAGAGTCAAGAGAATACAGAAGATGACTCTAGTCTCCTTTGATTTTTAATGAGCCTGAAGTGACAAGTGCTCAGATGGACCTTTTCTGTTAAGGAGTCTGAAAAGGAACAAAAGGGACTGCTCTGGAAATCTAGGTAGAGGGATTACCAAACCAATCGCAAAACTGCAGAATACTTTTTACGGTACGACAGTCAATCTTCTCGAATGCTGTGTTCAGTGCATTGCGATCGATAGGGTGGCAGACACGGCTTCCTATGGATAAAGGATTAAGCCTATTGGGGTCTCCCAAAATATACTCGACGGTACGTGGGAGCACAAGTCCGTACTGGCACTTATCGCCTAAAAGTGGAGGAATCACCCAACCATCAGTGAGAACAACAGTTACCAGGTTTTACGACGCCGAAATACGTCTCTAGCCTAGATTTCTAAATATTGTGCATTAAGTTCCAAAGCGTTGTTAGATTCATTGAATTTATTTTAAGTTGATCTTGTTTATGAAGTTTTCCTTTCAGGTTCACCACGAGATGGAGATGTAATTCCTAAAATGTAATCTAAGATGATAAACAAACTTTTTATCCTCTTTGTGCAATGAAAATCCTAGCTACTAAGGAAAAGAAAGACAGAATATTTTCACAAAGAGCAAAGAGCACACTCTAAATGCATTTCCCTAAATCAAGCCAATCAGACTGTCTATATGCAAATGCACATGCATGTATTTGTTTTCGAATTTCTTAGTATATGAATGCTAAAAAGAAAGTTGATGCACAAGTCTGAATTTCTTTTCAAGCGACAAATATCAACAAGTTTCTTTTCGAAATAAAAAATGGAGACGATCACAACACCTTATGATTTTGAAATGAATACTTGTTCTTAACACTAGAAAATTACAAATTTAGACCAAAAACAACAGTAGCAGGGTAATCGACCATCAACAGCAATCAAACTCTTTCCTACGATTGAAATCGACACTTGTGACAGTTTCAAATCAAAGGACGACAGTATGATTATGCTACTTTTGCAAAGGAGAATTGAAAATGAATCAACAAACACACAAAAACATCTACAGTTCTTTTGTACAAAGGAGGCAGAATAACATCAAGGAAAAGGGGTTTCAAACAGACATTTACTGATCACAGGCAGCAAAATTTAGGAATAGAACTGGAAAGAATGAATCAAAGAAACCAAAACTGCACAGAGCCTAGTCTGATCAGCACACCTGTAACACAGAGAATTTGAAATGCAGCGCACTTTGTCCACTTAGGAAGTGCACTGAAGTTCAGATTCTCTGAGCAGTACCTGCGCTGGGCCAGAAACGAGATTCTGTTTGGGTTCCGGGTCATAGTTTGCAGTTCAGTTCTTGGGTTTTGGCCGAGCAAAAAGCAATCAGTAATGCAACAATCAGGGGTAGATCTAAGGAGGATCTAAGAGCTATCACAAGGGCAATCAAATAGTTTGTGAATCAGTTGTTTAAATCATAAATAGATCCACTAGATGGATTGAAGTAACATTTATCTACTTTGCATTTGTTATGGCAAATTCAGTTCGAATGCTACCTGTAAGTTTATGAAACAGACAACAAAGAATGATAAACAAACAAACTAATTCGTCCCCAGTGGAGTCGCCATTTTGTTACAGGGAAAAGTGTCTATATAGAACTGCTCTATCCCACTAAGGTGTGACAGCTGCCTTAGAAACAAACAGAGAAAAGCTACTTTCCTTTTTCCTTTATGAATTATAGGTAGAGAGGAATAGAAAGACCAACCTCTGTCTTGCGCTAATCTCCTGATTTGATTCCTTTCTTCTTTGATAGGCTTTAGCTACCTGCTCCCTTGCACGCCCAGCTTCACAAAGTACCTGTAAGATCATAGTAGCATAGCACTATACAAAGACATGGATCTATAATCATAAACAATCTAGGATCAGATGTAAATTGGCCATACAAATGTAGCAAACATCAATGGCACAAGAGCATGGAGGAAAACATGAATAGCTTTTATTGATAAACAAGAAAGAGCCAAGAAGAGTTACAACCAGTAGTTCTGACCCAGCATCAACCTCTCAGCAAGGAAGCCCCTCTTCACCTCAAACAAATCTTAGATCACCCAACAATCTGATGTTTGTCTCAAAAAACCAACAGCAATTCCTTACAATATGCAAAATTCCAGCCTCTGGATCTCTGTGATGAGGGATCCATATATAGATATCTATAATGGAGATGAGTCAACTTATGATTTGATTAGTGTCTTCCCTCTGATAGTTCTTGCTTCCTCTTGGAGATTGATGATCTCTTACTCATCCTTGGTCGAATTTAGAGAGCCAAGTGTCACAGGAGAAGATTTTGGAAGCTTCCATTGCCTCTCCACCTCGCGAAATGACACTGCCATTTGTCATTTCTCACCCATCGCACCCCATAGAAGGGCTTTTTGAAATGAAATGCACCCACACAGTGTATTCAGGTGAGATGCAACGCACTTGGCCAGTGGAGCAGCTGAAATGATCCTGTTTTGACCAATTCTGAGAAGTTTTTCATGGAGAACTTCTGGGAGAAGTTGTAATCTGTTGACCTTGTTCCTTTAGGGGTTAGAACAACACTTTTAGGGACTTAGGAGCCCTTGGTTTATGGACATTTCATGCTTGGGGTTGTAGTGCCCAAAAATGTCTATAACACCAGGCCACCATTTGTGGTATCAGAGCAACCTACTGACACTGAACATGATCTGAAGGATCAAAAAAAGAAATCCAACATGGCTTTCAAAGTTGGAGGAAGAGGTGGTGGTCGAAGAAGAGGAAGACCAACTGCAAATGCTGAAGTGTTGGAAGCTATGCAACATATGCAAACTATATTGGAAGCAATGGAAATGGGAAGAGATGCAGATGCTGGAGATGTCAGTGAATCAGAAGTTGAAGCTGCAAAAGAAGAAGAACCTGCAGATGTAACTCCTAAAATGAGATTCTTTAAGTCAGTATTGAGATCCACATCCAAGCCTATATTTGAAGTTTCAATATATATAAGAAGTTTAAGCCTTGAGGAATTGATAGACCAGATAAATGAGCTGGAGAAATTCTTCGATTATGAAGAAACAAAATAAGAAAAGAAGGTCAAGTTTGTTGTCACAAAACTAAAAGGACATGCAATACTTTGGTGGGATGGCGTGTAAGTAGAAAGAAGAAGACTTGGAAAACAACCAATCGAGAATTGGAACAGGATGGTGGAAAAACTGAAAAGTAAGTTTTTTCCAAGTGATTATCAGCAAACATTATTTATATAGATGCAGAATATTAGATAGAGGTCTATGACAGTAAAGGAATACACAGAGAAATTATACAAAGTGAGTATAAGAGCAAGACAAATCCAAGATATAGATGAGAAGGTTGCAAGATATGTGAATGGTCTTAGAATGGAGATCCAAGATGAGATAAGTGTATTGTCTCCTAAAATAGTAGAAGAGGCTTATCAAATAGTATTGAAGGCTGAAGAAAAACTCATAAGAAAGCAGTTTGCCAGAAATAGAGGTACTTTCCAAGGAAGGGGAAGTCGAGGTGGTAGAGGAAGATCTACAACACCTAGAGATGGAGCTAGCAACAACTCAAATCAGCATGCACCCATAGGAGGTGATGCAAGTGGTAGAGGAAGTTTTTCCAGAGGAAGAGGAGGCATAGGTAGAGGAAGAGAAATCAGATGTTACAGATGCAGCAAGCTAGGACACAGAGCTTATGGGTGCCCAAAAAATATAGGAATGAATAAGAAGAATGCAATTGTTGTGAAAACTGAAGAGGAACAAACAAAGGTAATAGAAGAAGAGAATGTACCAGAGAAAGGGGAATCTTTGGTAGTCAACAAAATTTTGTTAAAAATAGCTACGGAAATTATTGAACCAACAAAGAGAAAAACCTTGCTCATGACTATGTGTAAGGTTCAAGGGAAGTGTTGTCAGATGATAATAGACAATGTTAGTACAGATAATTTGGTCTACACAGAAGTGGTGGAGAATTTGAAGTTGAAAACAAAGAAACATCAAGCACCTTATAAGGTGTCATGGCTTCAAAAGGGATATCAGTTGGTAGTGAATGAGCAATGTGAAGTGGACTTGCAGTTGGGAAAGTCAAAGACAGAATTTTGTGCAATGTGATGCATATGGATGTGTGTCATATATTTTTGGGTAGACCTTGGTAGTATGACAGAGGAGCTATGCATGATGGAAAGAAGAACACATACAAATTTAGCAAAGATGGTGTCAATCATACATTCCTGCCAATAGAAGAGGAGGATACATCAAAGAAACCTAATTCAAAGACCCTTTTATTGAGTGGAAAGGAGTACTTGAAGAAGATGGAAGAAGATGAGGTAATTTTTGCGTTGGTTTGCAAACCTAAGGTAATAATTACTTCCACAAAAGTTTCTTATTTACCAATTGAAATTCAAGAGATGCTAGACAGTTATTGTGATATCATTGTTGATGATTTGCTTGATGAGTTACCACCCATTAGAAAAATCAGTCATCACATAGATTTGATTCCAGGAGCAAATCTACCTAATAAAGAAACTTACAGGGTGACTCCCAAAGAGAATGAAGAGATCAGGAAACAGGTTTAGGAACTGTTAGACAAGGGACTGATTAGAGAGAGTTTGAGTCCTTGTGCAGTGCCAACAATGTTGAACCCAAAGAAAGATGGAGGCTCGAGAATGTGCACTGATTCAAGAGCAATGAATAAGATAACAATCAGGTACATATTTCCTTTACCTAGAATCGAAGATTTGATGGATTGTTTGAGTGGAGCTAGATATTTTACAAACTTAGATTTAAAATGCGGTTATCATTAAATCAAAATTAGGGATGGAGATGAGTGGAAAACTGCTTTTAAGACCAATGAAGGATTGTATGAATGGATGGTAATGCCTTTTGGATTTTCAAATGCCCTTAGTACATTTATCAGGCTCATGAATGAAGTTTTGAGAGAATTCATTGGTAAATTCATAATAGTATATCTAGATGATATATTAGTTTACAATAGATCAAAAGGGGAACATGTGAGACATCTAAATTATGTCTTACAGAGGCTACAACAAGAGAAACTACTGTTAAATTTAAAGACATGTTCATTCATGAAGAAGGAGTTGGTGTATTTGGGCTTCGTTATTTCTGTTGAGGGGTTAAAGATGGATCCAGAGAAGATCAAGGCTATCATGGAGTGGCCTTCACCAAAACGTGTCTTTGAGGTAAGAATTTTTCACGGTCTTGCCAGTTTTTACAGGAAATTCATAAAGAATTTTAGTAAAATCAATGCTTCAATTATTGAAACAATAAAGAAGGACAAACAACGATTTAAATGGACTGCTGAGCATAAAAGAACTTCCAGCTGTTAAAGGGAAAGATTACTGAGAAACCTATTTTGATTTAACCTGATTTTAATAAACCTTTTCAAGTGAAGTGTGATGCCAGTGAAGAAACCATTGGAGCTGTTTTGAGTCAGGAGGATGGGCCTGTAGCTTATTTTAGTGAAAAGATGAATGAGTCAAAGAAGAAATATTCTTCTTATGACAAGGAGTTTTATGCAGTGGTGTAGTCTTTGAAGAAATGGAGACATTACTTGATGTCCAAGGAGTTCATACCGTATTCAGATAACCATGCATTACAGTACATTATGCAACAGCCAAAGATTAACCAGAAGCATGCAGAATGGGTAGAATACCTTCAAAGTTTTAATTTTGTGTCAAAACATATAACTGGTCAATCAAACAAAGTAGCAGATGCCTTAAGTAGGAAAATCATTTTTGTTCAATAAAGTCAAATTCAAGTGTTGGGTTTTGATTTTCTTAAATAATTATATGAGAAAGATCTAGATTTTAAAGAGGCATTTGAAGCTGGTAGAAATCTTGTTTTGTTAGACAGATGCAAGTGGCTGGATTATTTCCTGCAAGAGGGGTTATTGTTTAAAAGAAATCAATTGTGCATACCAAGTTGTTCTATGAGGGAGAATTTAATCAAGGAGAAACATAGTGGAGGACTTGGACGACATTTTGGTGCAGACAGGACTTATGAACAGTTCAATAGGTTTTATTTCTGGCCGAAAATGAGGTCTGAAGTGGAAAAGTATGTGAAAATTTGTAAAATCTGTCAGCATGCAAAGGGAAGGAGCCAAAACACAGGTTTGTATGTTCCATTACCTATTGCAGATAGGCCTTGGGATATGGTAAGTATGGACTTTGTTTTGGGTTTACCAAAAACTCAAGGGGGACATGATTCAATTTATGTAGTACTTGACAGCTTTTCAAAAATGGCACATTTTATTCCATGTTATAAAACTAGTGATGCTACTCACATTGCTAATCTCTTTTTTAAAGAAATTGTAAGATTCCATGGGTTACCTAAGAGCATTGTTTCAGAAAGAGACACTATATTTGTTGGACATTTCTAAAGGAATTTGTGGAAGAAGCTTGGGACTAAACTGAGTTTCAGTACTGATTATCATCCAAAGACTAATGGACAGACTGAAGTGGAAAATAGAAGCTTGGGTAGTCTTCTGAGAATTCTTGCAGGTGAACATCCAAAACAGTGGGATCAAGTATTGGCACAGGTAGAATATGCTTATAATGATTCTCCTAATTGGAGTACAGGGCAGAGTCCATTCCATATAGTTTATGGAATGCACCCAAGGGGAGTGTCTGAATTGAGAGACTTTGAAAAAGATGAAATGAGGAGTGATATAGGAAAGGATTTTGCTACAAATTCTCAAGCAATACATGAATAGGTAAAACAACAATTACAAGACATCAACATAAAATACAATAGGAGAGAAGATTTGAAGAAGAGTGGAGTTAATTTTGAAGTTGGAGATTTGGTTTTAGCACACCTCAGGGAGGAAAGATTTCCAAAATGGGAGTATAACAAGTTAAAGTTTAAGAAAATTGGACCATGTAGAGTCTTGAGGAAATTTTCTGCAAATGCATATGAAAATGAATTACACCCTGATATTGGAATATCTCCAATTTTCAATGTTGTTAATTCGTATAGGTATGAAAGTGGAAATGCAAATGACACAGCAAACGATCAAGAAGAACAAGAGATTGATTGGGTAAAACAGTTACCTATAGCAAAGGAATTGAATCCAGAGAGGATTTTGGACAAGAAATTGTTGAACAAGACAAGAGGATAGGAGTATATTCAGTATTTCGTCAAATGGAAGGACCAACCAATTATTGAAGCTACTTGGATGATAGAATCCATGCTATAGAAGTTGGGCAGTTCTATAGAAGATCTCATGGACAGGATCCCATGAAGAGTTTTGTCCTGAGGAGTCTGATGCAGGAGCATAAGTCTTGAAGACAAAAGGCTTTGAATTTACTCCAAAAATACGAAAAAAGTTTACAAGCAAAGGAGTGGGATCCTTTAGCTGTCAATTTACAAATTTTTCTAGATAGGATTTGAGCTAGGATTTAGGGATTGAGTGATTTTATAATTAATTCAAGTTGTTTAGATTCAATTGAGATTCTCAAGGAGAATATCAACCATATTTGATATTGTCTAAGATTAGGCAGATTCGATCCATGGATTAAGAATCTGATTGTTAGAATGAAATGGTATTTATGTAAGTTCTAAATGATTGTAAAAGGATTTTTCACTGATTTGGCTTGATTAGGCCATGTAAGATTAAGTTACAAAAACTGTATCTCTGTGTATTTTTGTATAATTGGTCAATCTCGGAGGTATTGTATTCCTCCGAAATATCTTTGAGTTCTATTGATTTACAATCTGGCTTTTGAATTAGAGTGTAAAAAATCTGTATTATATCACCAATCTTGTGTTTTTCCATTTTTCGAAATAATTTGGTTATGTTCTAAAAACATCGAAGAATAGGGTTTGAGACATGTTAAATGTAGCGGGGTGTCAAGTTTGGTAGAATAGAGAAAATAAAATCTGACAAAATCGTGTTAACCCAAAGGAATTTAGATCCGTCCGATCTACAGATCTAATAGATTTAACGGTCATCACGCATCAATAAGCTCGTATGATTAGTCAAGGGTGAAAGGCGGTTTTATCAGTGAAGCTGTTTATTGGGTGAAGAAAAAGTGGTAAGTGGTCTTTTGAAATTCCAAGCGATTCCATTTATCGACCAACACATAGCACTTGGGTGGAGAGAGAAAACCACTTTATCAGGTGGATAAACATCGCGCAAGATCTCTATCTAATATTGCTTTTAACAGTTGGATCAAATGGGCATTGATCAATGGTGGAGGATCGCCGATCAGTTTTGCTGATCAGATGAACCAACAATCGTCAGATTGAAAGGTAAGATCAACGGTTGAGAGATCTTGTGATAAGGTTGTGGGAAAAGGCAGACGCAATAAGGAATTAACCACAAATTTCAATTCCTTTTCATTCCATGGCAATTCAAAGGTTGTCATATTGGGGTAAAATTAATTAGTTATGCTAATTTAGCAGAATAGCCAAGTTTGGAGGTATATCACTGATACTCCAAAGGAAAACCAAGAAGAAGTTCCACCTGAACTTGCAGAAATCATTTCTAGATCTGAACGATTGTCCATTACACCTGCACCCAGACCACCAAATGTGCTCTTTGCTCTTTGTCAGAGATCTGATTTCTGTATCCCTACTAGCTAAGGTTTTCATTGTTCAATTGAATGAAAATAATGCTTATCATATTAGTTGCATTTTAGGAATTGCAAACATACATGACGTGGCAAACCTTGAAAGGAAAATTCTAAAGAATATCAACTTAAAATTTATCTAAATTTACCTAATGGAGCATTGTCACCTAACGAATAACATTTAAGGTTCTAGGCTAGAGACGTGTTCCAGCGTCATAAAACATAGCAGTTGTTGCTAACTTGTTTGTAATACATCCCGAGTGTGATATCTCATTCCACGTACGTGAGTATATCATAGCTCATCCACGTACCTTTGGGTATATAGGGCAGTGTTACAATACGTAAAGTATATGTGAATTCTCCACTATGTGGTTTTGCATTAGACAACGCTAATACAGATTGGGCCTCCACGTACTTTCAAGTATATATGGGAGAACAACACTAGGTTGCTATCCATCCTTAAGTAACTGAGTCAGTCGCCTTGTACATTGTGATGCACTGAAAACAACACTCGAGGAGATTGCCTACCTGTACTTCTTGGTTCGCCATGAGGTATTCTGCAGTTCACAGTTGCTTGGTAAACCTTTTTCTAGGTTATCCCTCTTTTGATTTGTTATGTTACTTTGATTAAACTAAAATTGATTGACTGCGGATAACATCCTCCATGCTCACTCCTTAGTTGAACTTAGGTTGAAACATATGGTGACAAATCCAGAGTCCACTAATCAAGGAATTCCATTTGATGGGAATCCTAGTCCTTTTTCTCCTTTCAAAAATATTGGTGCTCCTTATGTGGATAAAGTATCCCTATCGGGATTTATCATTAGCTTACCAGTATGGTTGTTTTCAACCTCCTTCGATCAAAATATCGTGATTTCTCTGCAATTGAGTACACCTCCAACTGGACAAAATCAACCTCTAGTTGATCCTAAAGTTGACCCTTTGCCTTATTCCTCGGTTTTTTCTTCCTCCCCTTCTTCCTCTTCTCCTGGTAAAAGTATTGGTACTAGTAGATCACTTTTGCACTTCTCAAAGTCGCCCCCCATGTCAAGGACTGGTGGGAAACCTACTGCGAGCAGAAGGATGAAAGTATGACCTCACTATTTTCAGCCACACCCACTTGGAACTCATTCGAAGATGCCATCAAGGAGCAGTACTACCCTGTCGGAAGCTATGAGGATAAATACATAAAGTGGACCATGATGCGGCAGGGAAGGGACCAACACATGCTAGAGTTTACCAATATTTTTCGTACCCTTTGCACAAAGTTGGGTATCAACGATTCAAAGAGACAGTTGTTACTCAAATATTGTGGCTGCCTACACAGGTACATTGAGGATGAGATGGAGATCCTGGACATCTCCTCACTTGGCATGGCATACTGATATGCTGTCAATATTGAGCGATGTTTAAACAAAAGAAGCAATACTTTGGATCTGTGAATCTGAAGAATAAAGGACAAAGCGAAGGTAGGGTGACTGAAGACAACTTGTCGAAGCTACAAGAAAAGAAAACCACCATGAAGTCAAAGAGGGACATAGGAAAGGGGTGTGAGTTCCATAAGAGCCCCACTCACAACACAAGTGAGTGTCTGAAAAAGCAGTCGTTGGTGGCCGATTTGAAGGCTTCAGAATCAGATGCATCTTCTGACCCTGAGTCAGAACTTGACAAGAGGAATGAAAAAAGGAAGCAGATTATTGATGCAGAGCGCAAGGTTATTGTTGCCACCACCAAGCTCTAGAAGAATGAGACCTACAATATAGAGGAGGGGGAGCATCTTTTCCACTCACAAATGTAGGTGAAGGGTTCGCCGTTGCAATTCATTGTCGATAGTGGTAGCCAAAAGAACCTCATTTTAGCAGAGGTCGTAAAGAAACTGGGCCTACTAATCATACCACACTCACAACCATACAACATCGAGTGGCTTCACCAAGGATGAGATATCTGAGTCAGCCAGCAGTGCCGCCTTCCCTACAGCATCAACCCCTTCATATATGAGGTATTGTGTGATGTTTCTCCTCCCAACGTTTGTGATGTATTATTAGGAAAACCATACTTATGGAAGTGACATGTTGTATATGAGTCTAGAATTCACTCTGTGATTATTTCTTTGGGTGATACACTATACATGATATTAGAGGTTGCCCCACCTACTGCCACCTCTTTTATCTCTGCCAAGAAATGCAGTAAGATCATATCCTAAACTAGGAAATTTATTTTTTTTCTAGTTCACTCTAAAATTAAGGGTAAGATTGTAGCCACATCCATGGTCCCCAGGAAGGGTTCCTCCATGCAATAGAAGCAGGTGGATACTGTCATGAAAGAATATAGGGATATCTTATCCTCACCCACAGGGGTATCGTTACACTTTCAAGTCAAGAATTCATTCGATATAACTCCCGAAGCACCTACACTGAATGAGCCGATATATCATTGCTCCATTTTGGAAAATTCCAAGTACAAGCAGCAACATGATCAACATCGGGTGCCACGCAAGTTTCATGTGAGAAACAAATTCTGGTTACATTTGCAGAAAGAACGCCATACAAGAGCCTATCAGAAACTCAAACCACTTTAATATGGTCCTTACACCATTACCAAGGTTGTGGGAAACAATGCTTTGGAGCACAACATTCCTACATTCCTTGGCTTGCACCAAGTGTCCAATGTGGACTGCCCTCGACCATGCTTCCCACCATTACTGGACACATCAAAGATTGTTGAACATCTCACCATGGACCAAGTTCAACAGAAGTTTCCCTATCACATGGAGGCACTCAACACAACGGGGACCATTGCTTCCTAAGGGGGGAGGAATGATCTAGGTAGATATTGGTGGCCACCCTTATATTCAACTGGGACCCCCAACACTGTCTCTTTTAGTTTTTTGGTTTCCTTAGTTGTAGCACAATTTACTATTTTTGGCATTTTTTTGGGTCGTGAACTTCCAGAAACGTTTTTAGGCCCTAAACGATGTTTTTAGGGAAAACAGAGATACCAAAAATGTCCCAAACCAACTTACTAATTTCTTTTTGACCTTCTCTTCAAGATCTTTGAAACGAGTTGTTGTGATAGCAAAACGGAGATCATATGCCAAAGCTATGACCTTGGGATGTTGATGTACCAATTTACCCAAATGGGGCCCAAAGTTTTGGCACTTCATCTCCTAGGGTTAGGCTTTTGGATGTTTAGGGTTTTTCATTGTTTCTCAATAATAGATAGGTCTTTGAACCTCATTGTAACATATTTCATAAGCATGTAGCCACCACATCTCTTCCCAGAGATAAGCTACCATCGCCCGAGCTAGTCTCATTTCCATTCTGTTTGTAAGCATATCTCATTATTTGATATTGATGAAAGGAAGTGTTATTTCTGCTTTCATGTTCTTGTTTAAATTCAGATCAGTGGTATCAGAGCGGTTTGCTTTTTATGTGTATTTCTTTGCATGTCCCCAACAAGGTCAGGATATAAGGAGTTAGGGCTCGATCTGGTTGAACCTTTGTAAGATTGGCCTCACAAATCCTGACAGCCTCCGATGGTGGATGAAAAGAAAGATGGGGGGGCGGGGGGGGGTGGGAGGAGATCCTATCAAAATCTTGCTCGAAGAAGCCCTTGAGTGACAAAGGAATGCGATGATGGACAACTTTGCCTAGATCCTTAAACGACTACCCAGAGGCGACAGATATAGTTCCAGTAGCTACTCTGGAAGAGCCACACTCTTTAAGGTACAAGTTAATTTTTGTATTCCCATATTTGAGGGTCAGATAGATATGGATGTTATAGATGAATTGTTAAATATACTATCAGGATATTTTTCTGTTCACGATTTTTCCAGCTGGGAAAATATCACTTTTGCAATTCTCAAAGCCTCCCCCCACGTCAAGGACTGGTGAGAAACCTACTGCGAGCAAAAGGATGAAAGTCTGACCTCACTATTTTCAGCCGCACCCACTTGGAATTCAATGTGGGATGCCATTAAGGAGCAATACTACCCTATCAGAAGCTATGAGGATAAATACATAAAGTGGACCATGCTGCGGCAGGGAAGGGACCAACACGTGCTAGAGTTTACCAATATTGTTCATACCCTTCGCACAAAGTTGGGTATCAAGGATTCAAAGTGGCATTTGGTACTCAAATATCGTGGCTTCCTACACAGGTACATCAAAGATGAGATGGAGTTCTTGGAAATCTCCTCACTTGGCATGACGTACCGATACGTTGTCAAGATCGAGCAGAAGTTTAAATAAAAGAAGCGAGACTTTTGGTCTATGAATCCAAAGAACAAAGGAAAAATACAAGGCAGGGTAACCGAGGACAACCTGTCCAAGCTGCAAGAAATGAAAACCATCACGAAGTCAAATAAGGACATAGGAAAGTTGTGTGAGTTCCATAAGAGCCCCACTCACAACACAGGTGAATGTCAAACGAGGTAGTCACTGGTGGCTGAGTTAAAGGCTTCAGAATCATATGCATGTTCTGACCCTAAGTCAAAACTTGACAGGAGGAATGACACAGGGAACTAGATTATTGATGTGGATCCCAGAGCCACTGTTGCCACCACCACGATCCAGAAGAATGAGCCCAACGATACAGAGGAGGGGGAGTATCTTTTCCACTCAGAAATGTGGGCGAAGGGTTCACCAATGCAATTCATTGTCGACAGTGGTAGCCAAAAGAACCTCATTTAAGCAGAGGTCATGAAGTAGCTAGGCCTACTAATCATATGACACCCGCAGTCGTACAACATTTGGTGGCTTCACCAAGGACGAGATCTCTATGTCAGCCAGCAGTGTCACCTTCCCTACAGCATCAAGCCCTACACGGATGAGGTATTTTTTGATGTTTCTCCTCTCAACGTTTTGATGTATTATTAGGAAAACCATACTTGTGGAAGCGACATATTTTATATGAGTCTAGACCTCACTCTCTGATTATTTCTTTGGGCGATACACTATACATCATACCAGAGGTTGCCCCACCTATCACCACCTCTTTGGTCTCTACCAAGAAATGCAATAAGATCATCTCTGAGACTAGGAAATTTATTTTCCTTCTAGTTCGCTCTCAAAGTAAGGGGAATATCGTAGTCACATCCATGGCCCTTGGGAAGGGTTCCTCCATGCAGCAGAAGAAGCTGGATACAGTCATGAAAGAATACAGGGGCATCTTCTCCTCACCTATAAGGGTACCGTTTCACTGTTAGGTCAAGCATTCGTTCGATCTAACTCCCGGAGCACCTAAATCCAACAGGTCAATATATCATTGCTCCATTGTGGAAAATGGAAAGTACAAGTAGTGACATGATCAACATCGAGGTCCACGTAAATTTTAGGAGGGTGACAAATTCTGGTTACATTTGTAGAAAGAACACCATACAAGAGCCCATTAGAAACTCAGACCACTCCGATATGGTTCTTACACCATTACCATGGTTATGGGAAATAATGATTTGGAGCAAAACATTCCCCCATTCCTTGGCTTACACCGAGTGTCCAATGTGGACCTCCCTTGACCATGTTTCCTACCATTACTAGACACGTTGGAGATTGTAGAACATTTTAGGAGGGACAAGGTTCAACAAAAGTTTCCCCATCTCATGGTGGCACACAACACAATGGGGACAATTGCTTCCTAAGGGGGAAGGAATGATCCAGGTGGGTATTGGTGGCCACCCGCCTATTCCACTTGGACCCCGAACAATGTCTCTTTTAGTTTTTCGGTTTCCTTAATTGTAGCACAGTATACTATTTTTGGCAGTTTTTCGAATCCTGAACTTCCCGAGCCATTTTGAGGCCCTAAACAACGTTTTTAAGGAAAACGAAGAGACCGAAAATATCCCAAAGCAGCTTACCAACTTGCCAATTTGTTTTTAGCCTTCTCTTCAAGGTCTTTGAAATGAGGTATTATGATAGCCAAATGGAGACTGTATGTCAATTTACAACCCTGGGAAGTTGATGTACCAATTTACCCAAACGGGGCCCACAATTTTGGTGCTTCATCTCCTAGGGTTAGGTTTTTGGATGTTTAGATTTTTCCATTGTTTCTCAATAATAAATAGGCCTTTGAGCCTCATTGTAACACAATTCATAGGAATGTAGCCACCACATCGCTTGTCAGAGATAAGCTACCATCACCCGAGTTAGTCTCAGTTCCATTATGTTTGTCAGCATATCTCATTATTTGATATTAATGAAAGGAAGTGTTATTTCTATTGCATCTCTATATTTATGGTTATATATGTAATTTGTTGTGTCCCTGTTTAAATTTGGATCAATATTTGATCTGATGAAACATAAAATAGAGCAAAGAACAAGATACATAGGACACACTTATTTTTGGACACAATAGTCCCCAGAAGAACCCAATGTGGGAAAACCAGCGCAACAGTTCTGAGTGTTTATTATTATGTAGGAGAAATACCTAAATAAAAATCTAGGATTCTCATATAGCAATCCTTTACAAAGAAAATACTGGCGGAAAATATGAGTGAGTTTTACCTCACATAACCTAGCAGAATTCTGGCTGATCTGGGAACAAGACCGGCTAACCCTCACTACTTATGTGTTGGCTCTATGTACACACTGCGTCATCCCTATTTCAGCTCTTCTTCCCTCTACATCAACTATCCTAGAATTTCCGTAAGTTCTCAGTAGTTCCAACTTCCGCGTGATAGCCAACTTTCCCCTCCATGTTGGCCCTTCTAGCTCTACATCAAGGCTGCGTGGGCCAACACTGGCCCAACGTTAGCTCTCTTGGCTATTTCATTCCCTCCACAAGATCTCTCAGGAAGAATTTGAATGTGGATCAAGTACATTTTCTGCTAGCAAAGAAGTGGCATTTATTTAAATTTCCAAATATAGTGGGACCTTTCACTGCGGATAATAGGAAAATTGTAGGAGAAGTGCAGAAAAAACTTGAAGATATGGATTTGCAGTTCGATGAAAAGTGGGCATATGATCGGCATCAGATTATTTCGAAAAAGTGGGTGGAAAATTCTTATGCTCTCTTTATACATGAAGCTTGACCAGAGGTGGAGAAATTAACTAATGGAGGACAAACTAGTTTGACAGGAGGAGTGGAAATTGAAACTCCTCATCAAAGTGAGCAGAGTTTAAAGAGAAGAAGCAAATATGTCATTGATCTAGAAGAGAAAATAAACAGAAGTTAGTAAACTCTCTTAGGGTGGTGGTTCATCATCTATTTTAGGTTTCCAGTTACAATTAGGAGAGGTCATTTGTACACCATCTTATCCCCTTCTAGGAGAGATTGGTCAAGTTGCTTTTCAATGATAAAGTAGTTGTATTCTCAGATTGAATAAAAGAACAGGAAGGTTAAAGAAAGCATGGAATCCCAGTTCGAGGCTCAATTTATCTCAGATTATCAAAGTATACTGCTTTCTGCTATTGGTTTGGAGAGAAATCAACTCAAATCAGCTCGAATTCCTTGCATGCACTAGCTATTTTTATTTGATTGATCAAATAACGAGATGATCACTATGTTAGACTATTATCCCACTACACAAATGACCTTCCACTAGTTTAATTAATTATTAGAACTAGTTTAACTTAACACAACTAGATATAATTGAACTGGATTACTAAAATTTAGCAATCACGCATGCTAAAGTGAACTCCAAGCCAATAAATTTAATTTACTGAGCTAACTAGGTGACAAGAGCCATTTCACACAAGTTTACTTCCTCCAAGTTGTTTGTTGATGTGGAAATTCGAATTTTCTGAATTTGACCAAGGAAAAATCAAATTGATACTTTCTTGCTACACTTCTCAATACTGATGTGACATCATTCTCCCTTAGTTGTAAGCATATGTGAGCAAGAGAGAGGGAGACCCTTTTTTCTTTATGTTTTGAATTTTTTTACAACAAAAATAAGGGGGAGGCCGAGGTACAATGGTGCACAAGTGAATATGTATATATTGACATTATGGATATATGAAGAGCCATAAATATAGGAGAACACCTTTTCAACATTTTTATAACAATAAATGAAATCATAACTTTGCCTATAGAGGGTTTTAACAAAAAAAATTGGACCTTTTACAATAATAAAAGACGGTGATAAACATTATAGCATAAATATTGTAATGCATGGACAAGTATAGACTAAATCCAAAGGGATAACATAGGGTGAATGGCTTAAATAGGAGCTTTTTCATCTACAATATACGTATCTATTTTCCTTCTTTCACCTTTAGGATCATATTTATCAACAAGATAGATGATGTCATGATTATGTCGATAGGTCTAGGAGATAAAATGGACAAAAATGTTATGCGATAAAGAGGGTACGATTTTCATTCATTTATGTATCATGAAGGCTCATGATGAAAAATTCATTCAACACTCATATAAATGGAGTTTAGGATAGGAAGACACATTCAATGGCTTTTAGAAACTTTTGAAAATTTTGATGTGCATCAATAATAGTGTCACAAAGGTGGTAGACTCTTCCATCCAATTTTTGCAATTGACCAATGCCGAACTTCATTATTGAGCTTAATCTGATTTTGTTCCTACTTTAGAAAAAAAAAAATTCTTCTTTAGGCTAATCAAGACACAAGGATACTTTTTATTTTCAAGAATTGGGTTGATTACCTACTTATAATATCTTAGCTTCCTTTTTCCCTCTAACTGTTTATCACCTTACAATTTCTCTTTAAATTTGGACATATAATATTCTTAATATTATATTTATTTTACAAAATGATCTCCTACTTTATCCCAAAATAGCATAGCCAATGCTAGCCGTCCTAATTCACTACCTACATAAGCTAAAGGTGGATTTAGGAAACCTCTTATCTTTCATATTGTTTAACATCATCTTGTCCATAAGATATCTATTCATGGCCATAATTTTGAAGGGAAAAAGGGATGCTTTGATGAGGAGGATATGATAAAGTTTTTTTCATTTAATATTAATATTATAGACTATAAATTTCTTTTGGATCTATTCTATCTTCCTCCACAACTATATACAAATATTTTATCCTAAAACGTCACATCCAAATAAGAAAATAGGGGTGAGGGAAGTCTCAAAAGGGGTTTTTTTAATCCCATGCCCAATGATATGTTGACGTATAATTATTTTCAAATCCTTTATAAGCTTTCCATTATCAATTGATGCTTCTCTCAATGCTATAAACCTTGTTGAGATTATAATGGATATCGATTCCAAGATATTTTTTTGAAAGAACTACATCCAAGTTGTTACTATCATATATGAAAGAATCACATGTGAGTTGTCAAGATTTAATTATGATGACCTCTTCTGTCATTATTAACAATCATAGTTATCTTATAATAGAAGTATTGGATGATTCTTATTTTCTTTCCATGATCATAAGGAATCTTCTTCAAAAGAACAATATCATTAGAATAGTTGAATTGAGGCTTCTGTGATCCATATCAAGTTTAAGAGAAGATCTTCGGTGAAAATCACAAGATAAATCATTTGTCGACGCGTTTCAAACCAACCAGTGTGGTTCATCATTAGGACAAGTTGAAGAAACAGATCCAGCTTAGCATGTTAAATAGTATGAGCAGAGACTCCAACAGCTAAATCGGCCAATGGCTAATTTTGACCTACGGACCCAAGTCAAATTACTATTAATTAATTTAATATTATTATTATTTTAATATTAATACAAAAAATATTTTTAAAAAATTAATTAATTAATTTATTAATATATATGATGATGATGATGATGATGATGGTTAACGTCCGCTGAGACCAAATAATGATCTATCGGACCTAAAAAGACAAATTATTTATTTATTTTGATTTAAGATTTTATTCCTATGCTCAAAAATCTTGGAGAGAAGCCTCCCGAGTTCACTATAATTTTGGCATTGTAAAAGGCTAGGAAGGTCAGTATTGTAACAAAGGTTGTGAAATTGAGATCTAATGTGGTTGTATGCAGGGCACTCTAAGAGGAAGTGGTTTTCATCCTCAATGCTCCTATTCTCACAAATATGGCAGATCCTTTCCATCCATGGCGTTTTAGGAACTGCCCAACGGCCAGTTTCACTATGGAGCTCATGAGAATTCGTTCTAATCTTTGCTATGTTAATTTTCTTCTTTGAGCTAGTTAAAATAGAGAGATACTTTTGATCTTCAAGGGTGGGGTTGATGACCTTCTTATAATAACTTAATTTTCTTTTAAACGCTAAATCTTTCTCACACCACAATTTTTCTTTGAACTTAGAAGTAACAATATCTTTAATGTTATTTATGTTTTGCAAAGCATCATTCTCATTGATCTCCCAATAGTATATATAAGTTATAATATTAGGTTATTAATAAAAGTTAGGATTCAAAATAAATAAAATACTATTAGTGGTTAGTTTAAGAAGATAATTCACTTATTTATTTAAATTATTCACTAATTAATGTTAATATATATATATATATATATATATATATATATATATATATATATATATATATCTATATATCTATATATCTATATCTATCTATCTATCTATATATATATATATATATATATATATATATATATATATATATATATATATCTATATATATATATATATATATATATATATATATATATATATATATATCAATTAAAATCATACAGTTAAGGTTAAAAATATCAATAAAATAATTTAAACGGTTAGTTAGAAAAGGTAATTTATTTAATTTAATTTAATTATTTGTTATTATATATTAATAATATAAGTAATTTTTTGTTTAATTAAGTTATTTATTAAATATAATTAATATTATATTAGTAAAATAGTCTTGATATTAATATATTATTAATATTAGTAGTCAAAATATTATTATTATTACTATTATTATTATTATTATTATTATTATTATTATTATTATTATTATTATTATTATTATTATTATTATTATCTATGGAAATAAGTTAAATTAGGTAAGATATATAGATAAATAAAATACTTTTAAGAGTTAGTTTAAAAAAAATAAAAAAATAAATAATAATAATAATAAATACATGTAAATATAGGGTATATAAATCAATAAATAAATAAAATAGAGAGAACGACAAAAAAGGGGAGGGACAGGAAAAAGACCAAAAGCAACCACAGAGCAAAACGGATCAACCCCAGGAGGAAGGAAGGCTCCAGGGGGAACACAGAAAACTAAGACGATAGGGCAGGGATCCAACAGCTACTGATTTTCCAGCCGTCATCTCTATTGAGATTGTTAGGCCTTCTTTCAATCTCAATAGCTTCCCTGAATTTACGATGATGGAAATGAGCAATCTTAGCAACAACCTTGGCCTCCTCAATACAAACTTGATGTTTGGTCTTTTCCACATGCTCTGCTAACGCTGAAGACTTGGTTCTCCCATGTCTTAGGCCAGCTGCATGTTCGCTTATCCTCTGATGGATGGAGCGTCCTGTTTCCCCGATATAGGGGGTTCCACAAGAACAAGGGATCAAGTAGACACCCTTCATGTCCATAGGGTCAATAGGATCTTTCACCGATCGGAGGGACTTACGAATAAATAATAATAATAATGATATCAATGACTATACCAATAAGACTGGGGGGAACACAATTTTTTTCTCTCAAAAACTCTTCTAACTTATTAATGTATATGCGAAAAAGGGTAGGGGACATCTAGAACACTTGTTTTACTCAAATATTATAGTTAATTTCTTTCATCCAACCCTTGTTGGTCTTAAACTTGGTAATAATGTTCTTATACAACCTTCACATAGCAACCATCAACTGAATAGGAACCTTTATTTCTTTCAACCTCTTCTAAATTGTTTTCTTAGGAACATTGTCAAAATATTGTTTGAAGTCAACAAAATGGGAAGGAGATCAATTTTTTTTATTTTATCTCTCCTCCATAATGATCCTGAGAATATCAAGGTGGCCCATAGTTGAATGATATCTCCTAAACCTAGCTTGGACTGTATTCATTTTATCATGGCTTTGTAACCAAATGATAATCTTCCTTTCCAAAATAATTATGTACAACTTGGATAAAATGGGGCTAATCATAATGCTTCTTTAATTAAAGGGAATTATTTTATCTCCAGTTTTAAATATAGGTAAAATGAAGCTCTACATCCAAGGTTTATGGAAGTTATGAATCTTTGATTCACTATCAAATTAAAGAGTATGTATATATGAGGGATGAGAGAAGACCCTCCTAATTTATAACTTTTAGCTTGGTAGACTTCAATATCATTAGTTTTCCCACTTGTGAGTTTCTTAACCCCAAACACTATGTCTTCTAGATAAAATACCTTATCCTCTATATGAACATTTGAAATGACATCCATGGAGTTATTGGATTCATACGTTTTTTTAAGGTATGACTTATATTTATTCAAGGGAATCATATTATTTTATTTCACTTTATGAATTACAATTTTCCTCTAAAACTTCCTAGGGTGTGGTTTAGATAGGTGAAATTCTCTTTCTTTATATTTATGTAGTGCATTTTCCTCATTTCTTTTACTTTGGTGCATTTTATTACTTTTAAGAAAGGATTTTTATGAAATATTATCAATATTTAAGGAATCATTAGTAATATCCCTAATTTCTTTTGTGCCAATTTTACAATTAGTATAGTACCAAAGGTTGGTTGTTTCATTATTATTTTTACATCACACCTCTATAGAGAACTTATTAATGGAAGTAGAGATGGTTGTAGTAAAAATATGATATAGGCCTTCAATGTTGTCACTATAAGTTAAGGATTATAAATCACTTTTTTATTCCTCTAATAACAGATCAACTTTACTTCTTTTTTTCAAAATGTACATGCCTTTGATTCTATAACATTCTCTTCCATCACGATTTTGAGTATGGAAAATTATGAATGAAGTCATGCTCATGGTTATTTAAGAGGTAAAAATTTGATTCTCCTTTGGAAACAAAGATATTAGATATCACATATTTCATGGCACTCATATCAATCCCATGAAAAAAATTCACCCAGTTGGAGATTGACCATCTAGTTACAAAATTGAAAATTATTAGGTCTTGAGAACTATAAAGGTTGACTAGTTGAGTACCAAATAATTTATTGGTAACATCAAAAGAGTTTCTTTTATTATCTACTAGCTAAAACAATGCCCTGATATAGCATATAGGATTAGGGATGGAATAATTTCATATAAAAATAGTTTGATTAGTTACACTTCCAGCATTAAAGTGCCATAACAAGAGAATAATATTTCCATTCCTCAAACTATCAATTTCTTGTTCTACAATATTATAATGACAATTTATATATGAATTTTTATGTTTTTAATAAAATGTAGAATTCATAGGCATGATATAACAAATTTCAATGTAGTTACTTTTAGCATGTCATAGATTTCTATCTAAATATATTAATTGAAAAAGTATGTCTTATGAAGTTGAATGTGAGGAGAAACATTATTTTTCATATAACAAGCTATTCCTCCAGTCCCTCTGTTATGAAACCAGCTCAAGAAAAGATAGAAAAGATAGATCAACGCCTTACAATTCATCCTCTTCGAGGGGGCAACCTCCTCTACATTACATAAATGAACAATTCTTTGATGATTCAAATGACAAAGCCTCCTTTCTATATATAGGAGTCTAAGGAGTCACAATATAATCCAGCCGACCTAACAATAATAATATAAAGCCACAAAAATAACAAAATGAGGGTAATAGGGGCACAACAATATAAATAAGGGGTATAACTACAATAGTAATGGGGTAATCACTAGTATTATAGGGACCCAACATGCCCCTCTCCTTCAAAAAAGTGTTGTCCTCAACGCTTGAGTAGTTCTGGATACTTCTGCATAAAATTCTCATCCTCCCATGTGGAATCTTCAGCGGATAAGTTCTTCCACTTGATAAGATACTCTGAAATTGATCGATTTCGTAGCTGTCGAGTTCTTGCTTCTGTGACTGCTTCTGGTTCCAATATAATTTTTCCTTCCTCGTCAAGTTCTGGCAATATTGTTTGAACTGGGAGCTTGTCGCCTATAACCTTCTTTAAACATGAAACATGGAAAACTGGGTGCAATCGAGAAGCTGCAGGAAGCTCCAATTTGTATGCCATAGTACCAATCTTTTGCAACACCTTGTACGGACCATAATACTTTGGTGATAATTTATTATCCTTCTTAGCTTACTTTAGGGACATTTGCTTATATGGTTGTAGCCATAGGAATACCCAATCACTACATCAAAACTTCTTTCACTGCGATGTTGATCTGCTTGTTGTTTCATTCTATTTTGTGCCAACACGAGGTTATCCTTTAAGAGTTGGAGGACTTGTTGTTGATGTTCGATGTGATGTTCCACTGCCTGAACCTTAGAATTTTCTCTTAAATATGATGTGATGGATGGTGGTTGATACCCATAAAGTGCCATAAATGGGGTCATTTTTGTTGTTGTATGGAAGGAAGTGTTATACCACCATTCAGCCAGAGGCAACCATTTGACCCATTGTGTTTTTTTATCAGATACAAAGCAACGAAGATATCCTTCCAAACATTTGTTTACTATCTCAGTTTACCCATCAGATTGAGGATGATAAGATGAGCTATGAGCTAACTGAGTACCAAGACAAGAAAATAATTCTGTCCAAAAATTTCCAGTGAAAATGGGATCTCTGTCACTTACAATAATCTTTGGGTTTCCATGTAGCTTTTGAATTGTTTCCATAAATGCAGTAGAAACTGTACTGGCTTTAAATGGATGTGATAATGCACAAAAGTGTGCATACTTGGTAAGTCTGTCAACTACCACCATGATGACACTTTTTCCCTCAGACTTGGGTAAACCTGTGATAAAATCCATTGAAACCTCCTCCCAACGTTGGCTTGGAATGGATAAAGGTTGTAATAGACCCGGTGTCTTAATTGTTTCAACTTTATTTTGTTGGCAAACCAAACATTCCGCCAAAACTTTTGAATATCTGATTTAAGGCCATCCCAAAAAAATTCCTTCTTAACCCTGTGGTAAGTTTTTAAAAATCCTGAGTGCCCTCCTAAGGGAGAAGTGTGCAATTCCATAAGAATCTTTTGTTTTAGCTAGGAATTCTTACAGAGGTATAAGCGATCTTTGTACCATAACAAATCATTTTTCCAGCTAAATGTATCAGACATACTGGAATCTTGTTGTAGCTTTCGAATAAGTGCCCACACTTCTTCGTCATTCTTCCATTCCTCCCTTTCTTCATTTATCCAATCTGGTTGGATAATAGAAATGGCGCACAACAATGCTTCCACATCCTCATCCTTTCTTGAGAGTGCATCTGCCACCACATTTTGCTTCCCTTTTTTGTAGATGATTTCAAAGTCATAACCCAACATCTTTGTGACCCACTTTTGTTGCTCTTCAGAGGATAATCTTTGTTCTAAAAAGTATTTAAGGCTATCATGATCCGTTTTTACCTTGAAGTGTCTTCCCATTAGGTAGGGTCGCCATTTCTTAAGTGCATGGAGTATTGCCAACATTTCCTTCTCATAAATAGCTTTGCTTAAAAACTTTCCCTTGATTGGACGACTTTCAAAAGCAATGGGTCTTTCATCTTGCATTAGAACAACACCAATTCCATTTCCTGAAGCATCACATTCCACAATAAAGTTTTTGTGAAGTCCGGTGTAGCTAAGACTGGTGCTTGGCACATTGCCTCTTTAAGATGTTCAAAGGCCTTTGTTGCTTCCGGAGTCCATGAAAATGCATCTTTCTTCAATAATGTTGTTAGAGGTGCTGCTATTCTCCCATAATTCTTAACAAACTTGCGATAATACCCTGTCAACCCAAGAAATCCTCGCAGATGCTTTATGGATGTGGGGATTTTCCATTCCTTAATGGCTTTAATTTTGCTAGGGTCTACCTTAACTCCTTCATGAGATACAATATGACCCAAATATTCCACCTCCTGGACTCCAAAGAAACATTTGGATCTTTTTGCATATAATTGTTTCTCCTCCAATAGTTGTAGCACCCTGTCAACATGTTCAACATGATCCTTCCAAGACTTGTTGTAGATTAGTATATCATCAAAAAATACTAACACAAATTTTCTAAGGAATGGTTTGAAAATTGAATTCATCAAACCTTGAAATGTTGAAGGTGCATTGGTAAGGCCAAAAGGCATGACCAAAAATTCATAATGACCCTCATGAGTTCTAAATGCTGTTTTCGGAATGTCTTCAATCTTCATTCTGATTTGATGATATCCCGAACGAAGATCCAACTTGGTGAAGTAAATTGATCCATGCAATTCATCCAGTAATTCATCAATGACAGGAATGGGGAACTTATCTTTAATAGTGAGCTTGTTGAGCTCCCTATAATCCGAACACATGCGCCATGATCCATCCTTCTTGTGCACCAATACTACTGGAGCAGAGAAAGAACTTTGACTCGGTTGAATTATACCAGCCTCTAGCATTTCTGCAACCATACGTTCAATTTCACTTTTTTGGACATAGGGATATCTGTACGGCCTGATGTTTGGAGGAACACTTCCTGGAATCAGATGAATAGCATGATCATGATCACGCATAGGTGGGAGACCTTTGGGAGTCTCAAATACCTTGGAATGATTGTCCAAGACTTTTTGGAGATCTGGAGAAATAGATGATTCCGATGTGGAAACATCTAGCGAACATAATTGTGCAATTACACCTCTTTGCTCCTTTTTTAGAAGCTTTGTCATACCATTAGAGCTGATTATCTTTCTTGGTTTCCCTGCAATACCCCTTAATTCAACTTCCTTTCCTTTCGTAGAAAATTTGATGAAAAGTTCTTGAAAATTAAAAGCTATTGTACCCAAGGATTGTAGCCATTGGACTCCTAGTACAACATCAGCACCTCCCATTGGAATGGAAAGCATTGGGCTAGTCAATACATATTCTCCCATGGATAGCTTGATATTATGGCACTTTCCAGAGCAATTTATTGTTCCTCCATTTGCAATCATCACTTGACACTCTGGTGCTGGATATAGGAAGCAATTCAATTCTTTTGCTACCCTACAATGAATAAAATTGTGGGTGCTTCCTGAATCAATCAACACTATTACCTTTTTCTTCTTGATTTGTCCTTCTATCTTGATGGTTTGAGGAGTGGTAATTCCTGCCAATGCATTACAAGATATGGTCGGATTTATTTGTTCTTCATCTAGGCTTTGTTCCTGGAGTATATCCTCTTCTTTTGACCTTTCTTGCTCCTTTTCTTCTTCCTCTTCACAATCTATGTAGAATAATTTCTTCTCAGCACACTTATGACCTTTAGTGTATTTGCTATCACAACTGTAACAAAGCCCTTTTGCTCTTTTTTCTTCCAATTTTTGTGGTGTCAACCTTATAGGTTGTGGAAGACTAGGGGCAACAACACTTCCATCTTTATAGTTGTGAGTGGTATGCTTCCTGGTTGCCATAATTTTGCTTTCCATTTTTCTTGCTAACCTGAATGCCTTCTCTAATGAATCAGGTTCCCAAAGGCGAACATCATGTTGGATATTATCCTTTAAAGACCCTATGAACACATCAATCCTATGCTCCTCTGGAATATCTTTTACCCTTATGTTCAATTTTTGGAACTCCTCAATGTGCTCCATTATTGAACCCTTTTGTTTGAGACTTATCAATTGGCTAAAAAAAGTGTTGCTTTTTGTATCCTCATAATGTGCTATCAATTCTTCCGTAAAAATTGCCCAAGTGATAAATTGTTTACGAGAGCAAAGCCATTGATACCATACAAACTGATTTGGTTCCAAATATATAGTTGCCATACGTACCTTTTGTGTGTTTTGCACATTATTGAGATCGAAGAATTGCTCCATCTGTAATATCCATGTGGCAGGATCCTTGCCATCAAACTTCCTCATATCGATTTTTGGAATATGGTGAGTCTTCGATCCAACATTAGCATCTATGGAATCATGATTAACATTTCTTTTATTCTCATCATGAGTTTCCTTTAGTACCCTTTCATCCTTAGTGCCCATTTCTTGTAGCAACTTATTCATATTTATCTTCAATTTGTCCATGTCTGTCTTCAAATCTGTCTTCAAATCTGCCATGTCTCTCTTCAAATCTGTGTTCGAATCATCCATCTTAGCTTCCATGCCCTTTATCTTAGATTCCATGCCATTTATCTTATCTTCTGTTAGCTTTTGTGAGCGTGACATTTGTTGCACTTGTTCTTGTAATTTTGATATATCATGTAGCATTTCTTCCTCTTCTTCATGAGTCATGCTAGAGCTTTTAGGTTCCTTACTCGGTGTTTGCATTTTCTTTCCTCGTGGCATCAGTTACTGATAATAATGCTTTACTATGCCCTTTTAATTCCTTCAAACCAAGCTTATGCAAAAATTTAAAAAAAAACTACACACCTTTTTCCTTTGTAGAAGCCTGATATTGAATCTGATGTATCTCTGTTATTTCAGATCATCCAGTTCTCAAATTGCAGCCTGTATTAGCCTTCTATTTCCTCTTTCCAATGCCACAAGTCTGACCCAAATTGGATTCTCCAAGGAAGAGTTATGCAAAATATCCCACGGTGACTTGATTTTAGACTAATTCAGTAAAGCAAAATTGTACGACGTGCCACAAGTCACTGTTTTGACCTATGGATCTGAAAAATGCATACGAGAAATTACAAACCGTTCTCTTTGTGTAACTTCTTACAAAATTTAAATCCGATCTTTAGAGAGAAAGTTATGACAATTTTCCCCAGGTCACCTGTTTAGAATGTAATTTAGGAGTCTGCAAAAAGACCAACTTCCTCAGATCATATCTCCGAAAATATAGCGCGAAATGCTCTAAAATTTGGACCCAAGGTTCAGCGCTATTTCTTCTCAAATGGGTTTTTGTTTAGAATTCTGAAACTTCACAGAAAACAAGTTATAGCAAAAATTCCACGATGACCTGTTTGGAGCAGCGAAACCCTAGAATCCAAAGCTCTGATACCAAATGTTATGAAACCAGCTCAAGAAAAGATAGAAAAGATAGATCAACGCCTTAGAATTCAGACTCTTCGAGAGGGCAACCTCCTTTACATTACATAAATGAACAATTCTTTGATGATTCAAATGACAAAACCTCCTTTCTATATATAGGAGTCTAAGGAGTCACAATATAATCCAACCGACCTAACAATAATAATATAAAGCCACAAAAATAACAAAATGGGGGTAATAGGGGCACAACAATATAAATAAGGGGTATAACTACAATAGTAATGGGGTAATCACTAGTATTATAGGGACCCAACACCCTCTATGATAGGATTTTTGGTTCCGCGTTGACCAAAAGGTGAATTGATATATGTAAGGGACATTAAACTCATCCTACTTCCAATTTTGAAATAGACAAATTATATCAATTCCATTGGGATAAACTTCACATGGGACCTTTAAACTATGGAAACCCATGATAGTTGTAAAAAAAGGATCCTAGGTGTCTTAAATTCCTATTTATTATTATCATTGTTGTATCTATCCCTAATTATAGTTTTTCTATTTCTAATTATTACTCATTTATTTTCCATTTTGGATTTATTTACCTTTTGAACCTCCTCTATTAACTAAGCATGGTCATTTGGAATGAGATATTCATTTATAGAAACTCTTGACCCTTTGAAGCTTAAATATTTATTGATTATGCCAAATTTATCATTAATACAACTTACTAATACATATGTAGTTTTATGTTTGAGTGTCTTTCTCAACCTAGTTGCTTCTATGAGATATATTATTTGAATTTGTGACTTATTTTTTAACTCTTTTATTACAACTAGCATGACATCATATTGTTTCTCTTTTATATTTGCAATTATGAGATCCAAGTATCTTTTATTATGCCTTGGAACCATCTCAATTGACTTATTCATTTTTCCCTTGATCGGTTTGATATATTATTTATTATTTATATTACTTAGTCCCAAATTGCTAGTTAGTTCTACTTTTAACTCTTTCATCTCATATCCCAAGTTGTAATTTTCCTTAGCCATTGATTGTTTGTATCTTATCATTTCTTGTAATCTAGCCTCCCTTTTCTATAGTTCAATATCAAACCCCAAAACTCTATTATCAAGCATTGCCTCTAACTCTATTTTACGTTTCACTTCTCTATATTCTCTCATTCTTTCTAGTGAATTTATATTATTTCTTTTTTTATAACTAGAGGAATTGACAACTGAGTTAGTCTTGTATTCTATTGATGGTGTTGGATTCTTCCAACATTTCTAGTGGATCTCCCCAATGTAAAGTCCCAACTAGACCTCACATCGTTTGGTGTAGCAGTTTCATCCGGTCACATAGTGCAGCCACCATTGGAATGGTTTTCCAAGAAATGCTTTGGTTACAATGGGAGATAAGAGAAAAAAACGCCTCGTTCCGTCAGCAAGGATGTGAGCTTTGTGAGGCACGCGATGTAAGGTGTGTGAGGGAGACTTCCATGGATGGTGAAGGAAACGAGCCAGCAATTAGAAAAGTAATAGTACTATCCTAAAGGGGCGACCCGGTTGTGTACCTATATATTAGTCCAAATTATAAACAACAATCGTTGAAGCATAAAAATAATCTTTCAATAACATCCATAACCAAGTAATGAAATAGTTCATTGACTTAGCATGTAAATAAATCAACATATATTGTACACATAACCTTAATAGTCTAACTATATACATTATACATGTATGAAGGAATGTCAGATCATTGAGCTTATGATTATAGGTGTAAGATCCCAAGAATATTGTTACATAAGTGAAAAACTCTATCCAATAGTGGAAAATAAAGCCACCACTTTCCTCCCTAAACAATAATCTTTCTCCTATGTAGTATAATAGAAACCAAGGTTTGGCCTCAAAAAGCTTGACAAAATCCTGGTTCCCAAAAGGCTTTCTTGCTTGAGTTATGAGGAGTTATTTATAAACAAATGCAATGACTCTTGAGCTCCTCATGACTCTTTGACCTATATTACTATTCATATTCTAATATGACTCATTTCATTCCAATGTGTGGTCATTCATATTCCACTTGTGTCCCTTAGACTTCATTACATAAAATTTATTACATGAGACAATTTACGCATGAGACAGTTACCTAATAAGACAAAACTCATCAAATGGATAGCTCGTGTGTTTCTTCATGGAGTTCATTTGTGAGATAATTATTCCATGCTCTGAACGCATTTGTGATGGCTTCAATCTAGTCTAGAATGTCTCCTTTGTAGAATTCCCTCACCTCCAATGCTTCTGATAGTATGTTCTTGGAGCTAGACTAAACATTACTCCACAACCATGAAAGCTTCATGTGTGCTTTGACTGATTCAAAGGCATACTATTGAATAACTTTTGTGGTCACTTACAAGAGTTGTTGGTTTTTACCTTCTTGATTTGTTCAATTTAATCTCTGCTCTCCTGAAAGACAACCTCCCTACCTCTGATTGCCTCAAGGGATCTGATGGAGGGTATCCCATGCTTATGTGTAAGAGACTCAAACCCATTATGTAGCTTGTTACATCCATCCATAGTGTTAACTAACTGTGCTCCCAAATGTGATTAATTGTGTAGGTGGAGTCTTAATTGCACTTTGTCTATTTCTGTGAATATCTTATCCTTCTTTTCCAGTTTCTCTGCGACATTTGGATATTTGGCAGTCCACTCTTGCATCTAGTCAACTGCTCTAGTTTCTATCTTCAAGAGCTTCACCACTTCTTGTGCATTCTTCTAAATTCTAATGAGAGGAGCCACGACCTGTTGTATAAGTGTCATCTCATCCTATAGTCATGACATGGTATCCTCCATTAGTCCCAATTCATCTAACATGGATGACTTCCATTATGTGGTATTCCAGTACTATGATAACAATCACTAGTTCTTTGTTGCATGATGCTCTATGTGTTGCTTCGTCGCAGCAAGTTCTCTTTTCAACCTGGAATTTTCATTCAGCAAATACTTTGAGATATCTTGTGTCGTTACAGTGGCAAATGCAACATTCATTGCCATAAATGCCCTCATATTTCTTCTAGTGTTGGAGGTGACCACCTTTTCTATCGCTACTAACACTAGGGTCTAAGGATCATTGGGAAAGTACATATGCCTTTGCTGCATGATCCTCTTCTTTAGCTGATCAAATGTTACACTGCAAACATTTGTGACTTTATCTACTGGTGGAGGTGTAATCCCCATCTCTCTAAATGGAAGATGTCCTCCTATGAGTGGTTGTTCACCTAGAGTACTAGGCTCATCATCCATGGGTTGGATGGTGTCTTCTTCCTCATACTTCTCCTCCTCCAGTTCATGAGTCAATTTTTCTTGTTCGAGCCTTTGTGATGCTTCCTCCTCCTGAGACTTCCTCTGTTGTTTTTCCTCTATCTATCTCCTCTCTTCTTCTTTTACCACTTGATTCTCAAGAAACCCATCCTACTCCCTCCACTCCTCTTATTTTCCTTCTTCTTCTTCTTCTCCTTCTTTCCTCTATGGTTCTATTTGTGTATCTCCTATATTTAAAGGATAAAATTTCCATTTTATACTACTCTTGCCTAATGAGTACCTGATCCTTTTCCCGAGAGCTAACTTCTTTACCTGAGGTGTTGTTTCCTCCTCCTCCCATTCCTGCTCCTACAAGTCTTGAGCTAGAGGATTGTAAGGTGAACTAGTATTCATGGATGGGTGTTTTTTCATTCTCGCAATAGACCAGTTATTTCTATTTTCATCCTCTGGTCGTCATATTGATGAATACCTTGTATTATGCCTGATCCTCTCACAATATTGTCTCATAATTCGCCTAAGATCATATGCATGGAAATGTTTGGTGGCGAAGTGTAGGTGGTTCAACTCTTTAGTTTACGCTACCAATGTCCTATAAATCTTTAATTCATATAATCTAATCCTTAATGGAAATATGGGCCAAGGGTATTTCTTCCACTTGTGAAGTGTTCTTGGCAGTCCCTTGTCTAGTTCATTTTCCACGTCTTGCATGACCACCTTGTTTGTCACATATTGGAACATAAGATGAGGGGTTTTTTGAGATTTAAAGCATATGATGTAAGTTCCCTTGAGAGATGAAAATCATTCTGAAATATCTTAAAGAGACTCCTTCACTTGATTTTTCATGTATGGCGGATCAGTCTCAAATATCAGGCAAAAGATGGTTATAAAGAAGTGTTTGTCCAATCTGTCTTATGTTCCTCTAAAGCTTCCTTCTGATAACACCCTACAGTGGACATAAATTGGGAACTTTGCTTTAGGATTCAAATTCAGGTACACCTTTGGGAATGCATATCTTGCACATATATCGTCTAAGAGATACACATACATGTAAAATTCTGAAGCATAATTTGCTTGCAAAGATGATTTGACTTGCCCCACATGTCGTCGCAACTCAAATGATAATATATCCACCCAATTAAAATATTTTCCATGGTTCACCACTAGATTGAGCCTATATATCATGTTCTCTTAGAATACCTCAACATTCTTGTTCGAAAAAATCCAACAATACATAGTTTTCAAATACTGATACACGTCTCTTAGGATCTTTGTTCAATAAATTTTTGTTGGGCGATGTCGAAACTTGGAAGTTTATTGACACCATTGCTTGATAACATCGATCGTATCAAGGTTATCCTGTCTTATGTAAAATACATCATTTTCAAATTCATTGGGCTTGAACATCTTAGAAAATGTTTACATATCCTCATCATAATAGGTGGCAGGTGTTTATGACTTTCGTTTCATAGCACAAGGTTTGATTCATCCATATGTGTAATTATCCATTCAATAACTTCAAAACATGGCATGACTGGTTATTTTCATGTGATCCTATGTATCATCAAATTATTAATGTTTATATATCCATGCACATCTTCTAAGTCCTGAGGGAACTATTGTCTTGTTAATAAAACACTGAGTGTCCACATATATACAAATATTGGACTTTGTAACTTGAAGCAGCTCATCACCGCTTGCTTGTGAGAGTTCTTTAGAGGCTAATTTGCATGGAAGCATGTTTCCAACAAATGATGACATAGTGGTAACACTTGTAGCATTCATAAATCACATTCAAAGAGTCACAATGAATGATAGATCATAAGAAAATATGAATGCGAACAAAATTTAACTTGCATGCAAGAAACAATACACATGCAAACTAGTAGGTCGCACTCTTGAAGCACCAAGAGACATGCATGGTCATTCAGGGCTTCATAGTCCTTTAGTGCACTCAAGAAAGAGGGAAAAAATAAGTGAGGGTGCATTGTAGCACCTAGAAGAATTGGAGTGAGATAAGATGGCTTCAGGTCTTCCCTACATGCCCATGTGACCTCAGAGACAAGGAGTGTGTATTATTGCACTTTGAACTGATGAAACATGAGGAAAATGGAGCTTTTGGTCTTTAAAGTACGCCTATGCACTCAATACCAATGATGGCATAATGTCACATGTTGAAGGGTTGAATGATAAAGATTCATGCCTTTGTGATTCACTGATGTGTTCTAAGGTAAAGAGGGTGCACTATAACACTCTAAAGGGTCGAAGGGAAAAGCTTTGTGCCTTCGTGATGCGCCCATGCACCTAGGAAGAAAACTGGGTTGAACAAGGCACATTTTTTTAGACGGAATGAGCTTCGAGCTCAAGGAGTGTTCTGTTTTTGAGAACAGCCCAGAAACAAGTAAAGAAAGCAGAATTCGATGCTAAGATAAGGATATGAAAGATCTACAAAGCTCTATAAGTTGTTGTCGCAAACATGGTGGAAGATGAAAAGTTTCAGGAATGTGAAAGGTTTCTTACGTATGATAGTAAATGAACACTTGCAAGATGAAGATCTAGCTAAAATGCGAGTAAACACACTTCAAAAATAGAGATCAACAACAAAAAAAGCAAGATTTGATAGTGAGATGATAAAAATCACTAAATATTTGAGCATGGAAACTTACACGTTGCACTAGTTGATGAACAACTTGATAATTTTCTAGTTGTGCCCTCATATGAAATGATGATGAAGGAATGATTAGCTGATTTTATTTAAAGAGATCAACATGTAAAACTAACTCATGATTCAGTTCCACTTGTCGTTAGACGAAAGGATTTGTTAAGAAGGAGTTAAGGCGGTTCCTATTTTTTAGGAGTGTGCCATCATGTAACAAATTGGATCATGCATGCAACTGGATAGGGTGCAAGTATTCATCACGAACGAGTGAACCCAAGTAGGGCACACTTTCTCAAGCTGAAGGATTGTGCCCAAGTAGGGCACATTCCTTCCGCCCGAAGAAGTTTTCTCATCTTAAGTGCAAGCCTTTGTCATTTCAAAGTGCACTTTTTATTTTGTGAGAAATTTTATTTCTTTTTACTTTCTTTTTCCACTTTTCTATGCCTTTTGAGTGTGTGCATGGTTAGAAGGAAAGTTTCTAAGTCAAGAAAGACCGTGAGGTCACCTAACAACAACATACTTACTGAAACACTTCTAATGGTTAAGTCACAATGCATGAGACACATTGACTTAGGAGGATGTGGAATTAGGAGAAAACACTCAAATAACAAATCTAACGACATGATGACACATGGGGGCTTGAAACAACAGTTAGCATAGGCTCCAAAATTGATAGAGGAAAAAAGTTTGAAGGGTCATTGTCGCGGCGACAACATATTCATATGACATGGGATCAATTTTGGTCCGTACAACTATACCTTTCGGCCCTACAACCTATCCTGCTCTCCATAGGCCTAGTTAATTCCATGGGATTAAATGTTAGATCTCTTAGTTTACATGATTTCATATCACTTCTATCACAAATTGAGTTACCCCATTGGGAATAGTGAATTTATATTATTAAAAATATTATTTAGGATGACCTTGTTAGGCCTCCATTAATTAAGTTGAGTTCCTCGAGACTATCTCGGTTGACTTTATTAAGCCTCATCTTGCTACATTGGATTTTTGGCATATGTGATGAAGTGCTCATAGTTGAATGAACATAAGAAGGAAGAAAATAAATAATAATAAAAACATATGCAACAAGATGTTCCCCATAGAGATGACATATTCATAGTAATACCTAAGGTTGTAGATATGTCACCATAGATAATCATCAGTTAACCACCTTAAATTAGGATATTCATTACCAAATCAATGAGTGGTGTAAAGCTTTCCAGTGCAACAATGTACTCTCATTTTAAGCTACAATGGAAATCCATATTTAGGAGAGGCGGGTAAGTTTTAGATATTATGTGAGGGGTTTTATATGGTTAAACATCTCCAAACTAGACAACAAAGCCTCAAGAGGAAAATGCCCACTTCAATGCTCCCAAGGTCCATAATAAATTTCACTCACATGTCCTCTTTGTCATCATCGGTCAGGTACCTCCTGCAATCTAAATGGTCTTGAAACCATCCCACATTCTCCATGTGTTTATTGAATCACCACTTTCCTCCTTGGTCCCGTCCATTGTGCTAAATAAAAATACAAACCCTCTCAGCCTAGATGTGAAGTGATACATGTCGCAGGAAATGGAATGATACTCATTGGATGAGATGGGATAGCTCGGGGAAAAGAGTGAGGAATGGATGCAAAAGTGGTTTTATCCCACTCGGGCTGAATCTCAGATTTCTTGGTATGGGTTTGGTGGTTTAAGCTATTTTGTTTTGTAATTTTTATTATGGTCAAGAGTTTAGATTTTATGAGGGTAGGGGATATTTCTATTTCACCCTTATCACAAGGGGCCAAAGATGTTTGGATTTAAAACAAGGTAGAAAGATAACATATCATTGTGCTAACCACTCCTTAGTCACAAAAAGAAAGACTTTAAAATTCAATCTATTAACATTTTTGTAAGTTTAACATTTAAAGTAGTGAAAAATTAACAAGCATTAATTGAATTGCAATATAAATCTATTTATTAACATAATAAGTTACCAATTTAATTCACCAATAGGCATATATATGTGAACTTTCAGTGGAAGAGGGTAGGTTGACTTTTGTTCTATATTGATAATCAAAGAATGAATCTGATGAAAAGCGAATATGCCCAGCATATTCATTGTTTGAGTGTTTAATCCATTACTGAGAAAAGAGAAAAGAAAATGTCAAAACGCATGGCAAGATTTAGTGTGGAAGTGTTGGTAGCTGTGTTAACATGTTCTCAAAGTTAGTTCATTAATATACGAAAAAGTTAATATTAATATAACTAATGTATGTTGTTATAATGATTTTAATTAAATGTATGTTGTTGTTAAAAGAACACGTTAAAGTTAAATCTTATTGTTTTACTATATTTGGCTTCCATGAAGTGGATGACAAAGGTTGAATAAACAAACTTAGTTCATGACTACATGAAAACCGCCATGTATGTTGTTATAATAATTTTAATTAAATGTATGTTCTTATTTAAAAAACATGTTAAAGTTAAATGTTACTATCTTACTATATTTGGCTTCCTTCAGCTCATTGAATAAGGTGGAATAAACAAACATTTTCCTTATTCGAACCCACAAATTTACTGCACCAGAGTGGAATAAGCCTCAATACCTCCAGCAAAGATTCAAGATACGCTCATCCTTTAAGTTGAATCTGCATTCAGCGAATTAATTTACTATGTTGCAACTAAATTATTAAAGGTAATTTAGTATAGTAAAAGTTAAAAAAAAATTTGTTAAGCTTGATGACTACTTCTACGAGTCTTTACAGGTTATTTTTTGTAGAAATGGATATTAAAACGTGTGGGGTGGGGATGGATTGGAAAAAAGTTGGCATCATCATAGATATTGAGACCATTTGCATGCTTGCAGAGTTTCATATTTTATGGAAGCTTGGGTTGTTCTATTCTTCTTTATTTGACTTTGTTGCTGGAATAGAATTGTGAATTATGTGGGTCGGGTCTGCTTCCCAACATTAGCATTCGAGACGAATAATATAGTTGCAGAGGAATACTATAGTGGTCGTCTTTCTTAAAACGAGTAAGAAGATTGAACAAAATTTTCTATTCAAAGTATGAATTGGCATGTTAATCTAGATATTTAGTGCAGGAGTTGTTAATTTTTTTTTCTAAGTAGTATTGATCTATTAATATATTACAAAAAAGTTATAGAGAAACCTGATCTCAGAGAAGTTAAGCATCAGTCATCATCTCAAAATGCAACTGTTGGTGTTGGACTTCCCCAATAGAGGGGAAACTAGTCCAAGAAGCGTTAAAGACTGCCCCTGTTATTGGGGAAACCAACCATTGAACCATAACAACTAAACCTTGGTTTTTCAAAATGAACCAGAAAGACAGGAACAATGCAAATCCTGAACCAAAAAGATAGGAACAGAGCCAAGGAACAATATGACATTTCCACTTGGCAGAGAAACACCAAAGAAAACAAGACATTTGGCGTGGAGACAGAACACAAACAGACCACAAAACCACGTAACGTAGAAACATATCCACCTGGAAGCCGGAGTCCTGTGCTTGAGACCAAGAGACCACAAAACAATGCGATAAATCCATCTGGGAGCCAAAGGCCTTAGCATGAGGCCACGTGTTAGGCAGGAAGATCCTCCAGAGCTGGCTCTTCCTTAATCTGGCAATCAAACCGATACGAATCGTCTTCCTCTTCAAACGCACCTCATCCATGAATGTTTAGAGCCTCCACAGTGCCCTTAGCATCCATCTGTCACTTACCAGTTGATGCAGGAGCATTCAAACCTAGGGAAATTATTGTAAATAATAGACATAGGGGGGTCATGCATTTTAGGAATTAGTTCCTAAGTAGTATTTAAGTGTGATTTAAATTAGATGCTCTCAAAATAAATAAATAAGAGCATGAGTAGTCCCATGATTCTAGGAGTAAGGGAGAGCTTTTAGGCATAGATAAAATAAAAGTGGATAAGGAGGCTTTTTGTTTTAAAACAGAGAAAAGATGGAATAAAGCCTCAAGAGCCTTTTTACCATATATGTATGCATGTAGAAGTTCTAGGATTTTGATATCAATGGTTATTATATATATGCATGTAAGCCTATGGGCAAGAGGAGGCCACTAGAGTGGATAATCGGGCCTGTGAGAGGAAGGCCACCAGTGTTGATAATCGGGCCTGTGAGAGAGAAGGCCATTGGTGAGGAAAATCTGGCCTCTCTGTGTGTATGTACGAGACCAAAGTCTCTCAAGGTAAATTCATGCTTTTATATTAATATATGCAGAGTTTCCTGACTATGTCAGAACATAGGAAGTGTGTGTTCTATGATTAGAGCGAGAGGAGGACTGATCGGAAGCATTGTTCTTGAAAGATTTTCCATCTGTGTATCGGAATTAATGGCTTTTGTTAATATATCTACGCATGTATCAGACAGCTTCTTTTACTATGTATTGAAAGTATTGGAGCACTTATTTTCCTGCATGATATGTGATTGAAGCTTTAGGGATCATTTCCTTTTTATCATGGCGTATGTAAACTCTTTAAGTCATCTTACAACTTCTATGAATATCTCCGTTTACATAGAGAATTCCTAATATTTTCCCTTAGGTAGAACATTGGGCGGATTTGAAACATTATTAAATTGAGCTCATGCGATATCGGGTCCGAACCCAATATCACATTGAAGAGGGCCTTTAAAACAATGGGGTGTGTGAGCTCTGATTTCTCGGAGCCGAAAATATTATAAAGCCAAGAATAAGGGCTCGTCGGGTCTGTAGACCTCTTGTGTCGCATCGGAACAGCAGAAAACAACGATTAATGAAATCGCCGAAATCATCTGGACCCGAAATCATTATAGACTGGGTCGTTAAAGGGCGTCGGGTCCGCAAGGCGTTCAAAACTGTACGTAAAACAGTGGGATCCGAAATATTATAGAGCACGGCTTAAGGGAGGCGTCAGGCCGCTAAACCCGTACATGTACCTGCGATCAGAACCCGCCGATATGACGAACCCGAAGTCATTATAGGAAGGGATGTTAAAAGATGTCGGGTCCGCGAGGGCATTTGGGGTTGGAGTCAAGGGATTGTTGCGATCGCCGAAATCCAGAACCACTGATATATATATAGAAGGAACAATAATATTTGAAATCCATGTGTATCAACTGGAGCAATGTTTTATAGTGTTTCCCGTGTATGTTTATATATGTGGCTGCAGGGGTTTTAAGGATTGATGCCTATGTTGCAAGGTTTGCAAAGGGTGGTTAAAGCATTAATGTAAGTCAGCGGGGTTTTAATATTTATATATGGAAATGTCTAAGATTGATGTATATGCGGATGGGTGGTGGCTTCCGATAGTACTAAAAGTGCTTTAATATTATAAAATGGGATTTTAATTGTAAGTCCATGGTTGTGAAAGGCTTATAGCCTAGAACACTTCCGATAGGGCCTTGTGGGGCATTAACCCACAGGTTAAAGGGTTGAGGATTTTATTAAAGAAAGGGGATTTTGGGCTTATACCCAGATCTCTTTTCATCAAGTGGTATCAATGCAGGGAAAGTTTCCTGCGGGAAGAAGAATTCCAGAAAGGAAAAGTTGATATCAGAGAAGGATTGAGGTAAAGGCAGCATTACTGTCAGAACAGAAATAAACAGGGAAGATTTCTTTGAAGAGGAACATGCACACAGGAAAAGGAAATGAGCTGAATGGTAAAAGACTACAGTGGGAGATGTAGCAATTTCAACAGAGGCTTGGAGCGAACAGGAATAGAGAATTTCGTAAAGGAAAGAGAAAGAAAGATTGCTTAATGGAAGAAAAAAAGACTTGAGAACCCAACCAGAGGAAAAGCCATTCAAGGTGCAGAAGAATGGAGGTAATATGTTATGTTCTGTTTTAAATTAAGAATGTGTGTTTATGCTAATGCACAGATGACAACAAAAGAAGCTGTGCGAGAAGAACCAGATGTGTTCTTAAAGACAGAGTAAGGAGAATACTCTTATAGAGAAGTGGCAGTGAACCTGAATAATCCAATAAGAAATTGGATAGATAGGACAACTGAAGTGTTCTCAAGAGAGAGTGGGAGATTGCAGAAGCCTAGAAGGAGCAAAGGTGTTGCTCAAGAAGAGGTCTCAGATAGAGGACCGTGCTTACCAAAAGACTAAGTGAGGAGAGCTTAGTGAGGTAAGATTGCAGCCAGGAGGACTAGCTGTTGCAGAGGCTTGTTGCAAAGGAGCTCATGAAGAAAGAAGAGAAGAAGATGACTACTAATAGTCATAGCAGAGGTTCAGGAAAAAGCCACAGTAGAGGACATAAGAAAGAGGATGCCAAGGCAAATGGCAAGAAGATGAGTCAAGAGGAAATTGACAAAGAGGTTGCTGAATTAAAAGAACAACTCAATGCATTAAGGAGAATGCTTGAGGAAAGCCAGAGACTAGGTTGGGTCTTAAGTAAGAAGCCAGTAAAGTGGCATAAGTTGCAGAGAAGGTTGCAACAAAAGGAAGTGAAGTGGTTGAAGGGAAAACTCAAGGAAGTTGAAATGGAAGAATCCATTTGTGAACTAGAACAAGGAGAATTTCTGGGAGATAGTGAAGATGAAGACTTGAAGACTGAAACTTCAAGTAAGACCGAAGGGTCACATGGTTTTAAATCTGACAATTTGTGTATGTTTGCAGGTGAAAGACAATTGGCTGATATTGTCATGAAGAAGGAAAAAGACCAGCAGAATCAAAATTCTGTTCTGGAAGAGCATGAGGTAGATAGATCTCATATATAGCTGGAGAAGATGATGATGGAGGATTAGAGCAGAGGTTTAGAGGAATGCCACAAAGAAGAGATGACTGCAGAAGTTCGAGAAAGAGAGATTGCAGTAATGAAGGCACAATTGCAGGTGCTGGAAGAATGGCTACAAGAGCAGGAAAATCAAAATAGAAAATGGATATTTCCATTGAAAGGAAAGAGAGTGATTTGGCGACAATTGCAGAGGAGTTTAACGCAAATTGTGATTGCCTTTTTAAAAAGGAACTTAGAGTTCTTGAGCCAGAGATGGAATTTGAAGATTCCAAATGCAGATTTGTTTAGAAGGATGTGATGGAGGAAGCAGTCAAGATTGAAAAGTCTTGTGATTTAAAACCTAATGAGTTATGCATGTTTGCAGGTACAGTATAGGGAGATGAACAAGCTTTAGAGTTTGATCAAAAAGATTTGAATCTAAAGGCTGTTCAAGTCGATGATGAGTTAGCAAGATCTCAGAAGGAGATGAAGACAAAGGAGTCTAATCAGGATGTTGATGCAGAAAGAGAAGGACCAGCTGATGATGGGTCAAGCACTAAGGAAGGTATGGAAAATCATGTGAAGTTTCCAAGTTCTACTCCTAATGAAGTTTTTGAATTGTATAGGAAACTAGATCTCCAGAGAAGAGAGATGGAGAGACAGAGGACTTATGTGCAGGTTAATTTACTGAAGAAGCAAGAGAAGAGAGTTTTTATGAATGATAGTCATGAAGCAGAAGATGGTAAGGAGAGACTAGCTAACAGTGTCATGGTGAATGAAAATCATCATATTGATGTACTGATAGAGGAGTCGGAAAAGAACTCAGAGCAGCATATTGAAGTGTTGCCAGAGAAAGCTGAGGAGAGAGCCAGTGACGATTTTCTAAGTCCTGAAAAAGGCTTGGAGCTGCAGAGAGAAAACTTGGTGACTGAGTCGACAAGTGAGACCAGTGGGTCTTGTGATTTTGATGCTGACAATTTGATTGTGTTTACAGGTAAGAAAGAGGACAATCCATCATTTGGAATTGTCTTGGAAGGAGGAGAACGGCTGCAGAAAGAAGATGAAATAGTCGTGTATCGTAAGCAGAGGTTTGTTACCCTAGGTGACAAAAGAGGGTTGGATTTTCTGTCTAGCCAAAAGAAGATTGGAGGACAAAATTTTGAAGCTGCTACAGTAGTATAGGATAAAGTTACAGTAGTTGAAGAACTTGATTTGATTGCCAGAATCAATCAAGATGATGATGGAAAATTTCTGAAGATTGTCAAGGAGGAAGATGAAGGTTATGCTGAAATTAATTCACAGCATGTTGAAGAAATGCTTGAAAAGAAATGGCTGAAATGTTTACTAAAGACAATTGAAGTTGAGAAAGGATTTGCAGGTGATGAGCCAAAAAATGTTGCAGAGGGACAGGAAATTTGGGAGGCAGCAACATCTATGGTGGCAGTGGAAGCAACATCTATGAAGGCAGCTGAAGCAACATGTGGAGCAACATCTGTGAAGGCAGCTGAAGCAACATTAGCGTTAGCAACATTAATGGGGGCTGATGAGGCAACATTGACAACAGCAGTATCAATGTTGGAAACAAGAAGAGTAGTGACAACAGTTACAACAAAAGCAGCTACAACAGCTGAAATAATAGAGTTTGAAGACAGTAGCAGTAGGCAAAGAAATTTCCATACAGAGGAAAGGCTAGACATAGAGATTGAAAGCATCAGAAGACTAATGATAAAGGCATATCAGAGGTAGCAAACATCAACAAAGAAGAGAAGCAGCAGCAGCAAAATGAAGACAAGGAAAGATTGTGGAAGTGCAGCTAGTGGAGAAAAACAGTATAAGATATGGAGACCTGGAGAAATGAAGTAGACAACAGACGATGACTTGCAGAACAAACTATGGGATCCAGGAAGATCAAGAACAGAAGACACATGATCAGGAGATCATGAAAGTTTTCTACCTTGGGAGTCTGATGCAGGAGCATTCAACCCAAGGGAAATTATTGTAAATAATAGACATAGGGGGGTCATGTATTTTAGGAATTAGTTCCTAAGTAGTGTTTAAGTGTGATTTAAATTAGATGCTCTCAAAATAAATAAATAAGAGCATGAGTAGTCCCATGATTCTAGGAGTAAGGGAGAGCTTTTAGGCATAAATAAAATAGAAGTGGATAAGGAGGCTTTTTGTTTTAAAACAGAGAAAAGATGGAATAAAGCCTCAACAGCCTTTTTACCATATATGTATGCATGTAGAAGCTCTAGGCTTTTGATATCAAGGGTTATTATATATATGCATGTAAGCCTACGGGCAAGAGGAGGCCACTAGAGTGGATAATCGGGCCTGTGAGAGGAAGGCCACCAGTTTTGATAATCGGGCCTATGAGAGAGAAGGCCATTGGTGAGGAAAATCTTGCCTCTCTGTGTGTATGTACGAGACCAAAGTCTCTCAAGGTAAATTCATGCTTTTATATTAATATATGCAGAGTTTCCTGACTATGTCAGAACATAGGAAGTGTGTGTTCTGTGATTAGAGCGAGAGGATGACTGATCGGAAGCATTGTTCTTGAAAGCTTTTCCATCTGTGTATCAGAATTAATGGCTTCTGTTAATATTTCTATGCATGTATCAGACAGCTTATTTTACTGTGTATTGAAAGTATTGGAGCGCTTATTTTCCTGCATGATATGTGATTGAAGCTTTGGGGATCATTTCCTTTTATCACGGCGTATGCAGACTCTTTAAGTCATCTTACAAGTTCTATGAATATCTCTGTTTACACAGAGAATTCCTAATATTTTCACTTAGGTAGAACATTGGGCGGATTTGAAACATTATTAAATTGAGCTCATGCGATATCGGGTCCAAACCTAATATCGCATCGTAGAGGGCCTTTAAAACAATGGGGTGTGTGAGCTCCGACTTCTTGGAGCTAAAAATATTATAAAGCCAAGTATAAGGGCCCGTCGGGTCCGTAGACCTCTTGTGTCGCATCGGAACAGCGGAAAACAGTGATTAACAAAATCGCCAAAATCATCCGAACCCGAAATCATTATAGACTGGGTCGTTAAAGGGCGTCGGGTCTGCAAGGCGTTCAGAACTGTACGTAAAACAGTGGGATCCGAAATATTATAGAGCACGGCTTAAGGGAGACGTTGGGTCCGCTGAACCCGTACATGTACCCGCGATCAGAGCCCGCCGATATGACAGACCCAAAGTCATTATAGGAAGGGATGTTAAAAGATGTCAGGTCCGCGAGGGCGTCGGGGGTTGGAGTCAAGGGATTGTTGCGATCGCCGAAATCCAGAACCGCCGATATATATATAGAAGGAACTATAATATTTGAAATCCGTGTGTATAAACTGGAGCGGGCTTTTATAGTGTTTCCCGTGTATGTTTATATATGTGGCTGCGGGGGTTTTAAGGCTTGATGCCTATGTTGTAAGGTTTGCAAAGGGTGGTTAAAGCATTAATGTATGTCCATCGTTATACAAGGCTTAGCGGGGTTTTAATATTTATATATGGCAATATCTAAGATTGATGTATATGCGGATGGGTGGTGGCTTTCGATAGTACTAAAAGTGCTTTAATATTATAAAGTGGGATTTTAATTGTAAGTCCATGGTTGTGAAAGGCTTATAGCCTAGAACGCTTCCGATAGGGCCTTTTGGGGCATTAACCCATAGGTTAAAGGGTTGAGGATTTTATTAAAGAAAGGGGATTTTGAGCTTATACCCAGGTCTCTTTTCATCACCGGTATCCCCACCTTTGCCATTGCCATGTGGATCCTGAATGCTTTCACCTCGCTACATGTTACTCATCCATGAATTTATGGCTCTACCTTGTTCTGCTTGTTCTCACAACCAAACAGAGTATTTTGCACTGAAAATTCCTCCTTGAAAGAAATTGTGATGGTAGCAATAATTGTAGGCCTATTTAGGGAACTATAGAAACGAAATTGGGTGCTGTGAGGGCTAGAAAGAGGAATGAGTGGGAGCTACACAGTGTGGACAACATTATCCCGCCAACCTCTCCCACTTCTGGTATTTGGGTAGTTGGGAAATTCAGTGGTTGAGTCTGGGGAGTTAGAGGAGGAGTTGGTAGAAACTCGCGAGTGGTTGAAGCCTCCACGTTAGCCTCCGCATCCACTGCACATGCAGTGCCTGAGGTGAGGCATTGCAGAATTGATAACAGAAGTATTGGGTTGAAGGCAACATCGAGCGAGAGCAGGGGAGGGTGAGCCACAGTCAAGATGACAATGACGAGAATGAGAGAAATGAAAACCATTACCAAAATCCTGACAAGGGAGAATCAGGCAGCACCTACCTGTAACAATTCTGAGACAAGGTTCGGTCACTTGCAGAGAACAAATGCCATGGAGAAGGGGAGGAGAAACTATACTATTTGCAGAGGCCATGGTGCGGAAGGAAATAAGCTCGTCACAGCTTTCGGAGACAATAAATGTCGCCTGCAAGGTGTGTTAACTTCAACTGCGGTGGGCTCTCAGGATGATGCGCTTAGCCAGATGGCCTCCCAACCCACCGGCAGACCGTCTTATCAGTTAAATGCTGTTAATGACACCAGAATCTGAGTGTGTTTCCTCTGCATTTGCACTTTCCTTTTGCACTAGATCATTGAAATCCTGCAAATGATGAGTATTGGCTATAGTGCTAAGAGTTCCCACATGAAGAGTCTTACCACTTTCAATGCCAATATTTGCAAAGAGGTCTGCAACTTTGTTACCATTTCGATGAATGTGCCAGATGGTAACTGCTCTATGAATGAGTAGCCACTGTTCAACCTACTCTAGCCTTTCCACCAATCGCCAACTGCTACCCACTTTATGTGCTGGAGTTCCCTGTAGGAACTGGTTGATCATGTTGATTAAGATCTGAGAGTCCCCTTCGATTATGAGTGAGAAAAATCTATTGTTCTGAGCCAAGAGAAGTCCTGGCCACATTCCTTCTAATTCAACTGAGTTGTTTGTATCCCATCTAATTGACCCCATGAAATTTTGGAGAACATTTCCGTTGTGATTTCTGAATATTCCTCCAAATCCCGCTTTACCTAGATTTCCCTTTGACGCTCCATCAAAGTTGAGCAGCACCATATGTGGTGGGGGTGGAGTCCATTTATCAGGTGTATCTCCAGGGGGAGGGATTTTCCTTTGGTGTACCTACTCATGGTTCCACTGGAGGTTCCAGTTCATCCATATATTTTGTTCCTATTGGTTTGATGGGAAATCATCATCAAACCATGTTTGGAGCATCAAGGTTTCCTGTATGTTTTGACTTATGTTGTTCCATAGAACCTCTATGGGAGAGGAATGGTCTTTGAAGATTCGGCTATTTCTCTCTTTCCAGATCGTCCACATGAGGAAACCTGGTATAAGCTTCCATAAGGCGTTTAAAATTTTGCTTTTATAAGGGTGAGGTGCCCATGAGCGTATGGTGCTGGTTGAATTCTCCTTATTTCGACCATCTCTTTGACATCTGAAGCTGACTTTCTCCCAAAGTCGGGTTGCTAACAGATATGAGTTTAGGAGATGTTCTGTTAGGGTCCCACCCTAACCCCCTTATTTATGTCATGGGATCACGTCATAGTCTAGAGTCAATAAAGCCCATATTAATATTTGTAAGTGGTTAACCCGCAATTAATGACAGGACCACAGTTAGTTGCAAATGGGTAGTAGTATGAGATAGATGGTATTAATAAAACCCACGGTATTGGCCCGTGGTATTGCATGTAGGAGTCATATATAAAGGATAGAGACTCCCTGCGAGGAGTATCGTGTCTTGTTTTTGTAATCGAGCTCTTCTCTATTGGAGGTTGCCCCCTCGAAGAGGCCTGTGAACATTTCTCTCTGAATAATAAAATCATTGCTATTTTGTGTTCTGGGTATCTTTTCTTCGCATATTCTGTGTTTGGGTATTACTTTGCAGGTTAAGAGCATAACAAGTGGTATCAGAGCAATTTCCAGGGCTCGGTGGGATCTCCAATTTTTAGCAAAAAATTTTTTTGGCTAGAGACGTGTTCCGGCGTCTTTAAACCACGGGATCTGTCATTAAGCGCATAAACCTGCGGATTTGGGGAGGCATGCACGCAGGAAAGACAAGAGGTGATCACGTCTGTTGGACTCCCTTGTAACCCCTGTCGGTACCCCTTCGAGTAGTAGCGCATTAGATAGAACCGCGCACGGACTGTCTTCCACATACCCTCTGGGTATATAGGAAGCCCCCTAGGCTCCCTTGAAACCTCGCCATAGATAAACCTTCGGCCGTCTTGTGGCTACAGTACACCGAGAACAACACTTGGAGAGATTACTCGCCCGTACGATAGGGTAGTCGGGTTGTACAGCTAAGGGTACGGTCGATCCTCCTTAGTTAGCGCCCTGAAACATTGGGTCGAGTACTACTGTCAGACCCTTATGTATATTGCGATCTGTAGCACCTGACACTCCTCAAGACCATAGTTCCCTTTCTATCGGGGGATCACACATCATCTATTCCAGATCAGCGGGTGCAAAGAAGTGCAGCAGCAGCAGACATCAGTCTGGCAGCTCCATCAGATCAGCAGCAACAGTTGTTCCACCATTCAGATCTCTCAGATCCACCAGATTGGAGTAGTTGTGAAGGGTTCCTGTACCTGGATAGACTTTTCGCAGGACTTTTGGCGGCATTGACATTTTGAGGATTTGGCGACTGCAGTATTGATCAGGAAGGAGTAAAACTCCATTAGGAGTTTTCCAAAAAAAAAGTATGAGATCTTCCGAGGCGCTTATTGGTGATCTAGCCCATCAGAATGAGGACGACAAGCTGAGCAAGGTGGTACCATTCAATTTCTTAGTAAAAAATTTTAGGCGGTCCCAATTTTTCATCAGGTTGGTGTATGGTAGAAACTCGCGCTCAAGCGATGGCCAATGAAAGGATAGACAAAATTGAAGACCATGTGAACTCCATCCAATTTGCGGTGAACTAAATCCAACATGAGATTAAAGGAATAAGTATCCAGATACAGAATGCACTCTCGAAGGGGTCTAGCCACTCTCCTCACATCTGGCACACCCATCCACCACGCAGTCAGCGACCTCCCAAGTTGGATATGCATAAATTTGACGGTTCTCACACGTCCGCATGGCTAGCACAAATGGAGTAGTATTTCAAATTGAATAATATCATATATGAGGGGACTAAGGTTATGGTGGGCACCATGTACTTGGACAATGAACGATGGCAATGGGGGGAATGGCATCAGCGTTGCAATGGACATTTTCAGAATTGGGCCCAATTTGCCAAATCTCTTCGAAATCGCTTTGAACAGGAAGACTCTTTTTTAGGGTGTCTCACTAAGCTCCGACAGACGGGTACAGTGGAGGAATATATTACTGCTTTTGAAGCCTTAGCCTTCCGCACTAAGGGTCTCACAGATGAGTTCTACATGGAATGCTTTATCAGCGGTCTTAAAGAAGCCATCAAATCTCAGGTTCTACTCCACCACCCTCCCACATGGACAGAGGCTTGCCAGGTAGCTCGTAAGGTGGAACGTGCATTAACAGCCCAATCCAGCTGCCCCAACTTCCCCGCTAAAGGTCGTCCCCCACAGGCTCCCAACACGATTCAGACACTTAAGATTCAAAAGGTGTCACCTGCGGAAATGGCCGAAGGAAGGAAGCAAGGACTATGTTACTACTGTGATGAAAAATATTCCCCGGGTCATAAATGCAAGGAGCCCAAGTTTTTTCAAATAGATGCCACTGACTACAGCTCCACCGAGGAAGATCCACCACTTGAGGAACCGGAGGCGATCGAAGAAGATAACCAAAAGGAGATTGTATCTGATGAACCAATTATTTCGCTAAATGCATTGGCAGGAATTTCTTCCCCTCAAACTCTCAAAATCAGGGGTTTTCTTAAACATCGCCCAGTAGTAGTCTTGATTGATAGTGGAAGTACCCATAATTTCATTCATCAAAAGATCGCTGAAGCAGCACATTGTTTTGTCCGGGCAGTTTCTAACTTCCAAGTCCAAATTGCAGATGGGGGCACAATGAAATGTGAAGGTCGTTGTGAAAATGTCAAACTTCAAATGGGGGATTATCAGTTTAAAACCCACATGTTTGCAATACACATGGGGGGTTGCGACATTGTCCTAGGCGCGTAATGGCTCCGCACTCTTGGGCCAATCACAATGGATTTCGAGGAGTTATATATGAGTTTTAAGCAGAACAACTCCACACATACCCTCCGTGGACTACAGGCGGGAGCCCCCTCTACCATCAGCTCGCATAGGATGGAAAAATTGTTAAAAAAGGGCCATCATGGAGTGGTAGCTCAATTTAATGCCATCCAGGTAGTTGACACCATGTCTTTGCCAATTCATCCTGAGATGCAACAGATTTTAAATAAACATCGTACGGTCTTTGACAAGCCTCATGAGCTTGCACCCTCGCGAGGGGAACATGATCATAGCATCACATTGGTTCCAGGGGCCCAACCCCCAAATATGCGTCCATACAGATATCCGTTCACCCAAAAGAATGAAATAGAAAAAATCATCAAGGAATTGTTGGAAGCAGGTGTCATTCGTCCCAGCATTAGTCCTTATTCATCCCCAGTGGTCATGGTCCTCAAGAAAGATGGGGAGTGGCGGATGTGTCCCGACTTCAAGGCCCTCAATAATTTGACAGTCAAAGATAAATTTCCCATCTCGGTGGTTGACGATTTGCTGGACGAACTCAATGGGGCTCAATTCTTCACTAAGTTGGATCTTCGCTCAGGCTACCACCAAATTCGCATGAAGGAAGTCGACATTCCCAAGACGGCTTTCAGAACTCATGAAGGCCATTATGAGTTCCTGGTCATGCCATTTGGTCTCTGTAATGCCCACTCTACTTTTCAGAGCCTTATGAATCACCTCCTCAAACCATATCTCAGAAAATTTGTCCTTGTCTTCTTCGATGACATCCTCATCTATAGTGGCACTTGGGCGGCACATCTTCAGCATGTAGATCTACTCTTGCAACTGCTCTGCAAGCATAAATTATTTGTCAAGATGTCTAAGTGTTCATTTGGCATGGAAGAAGTTGAGTATTTGGGCCACATTGTGGGGCGTGAAGGTGTCAAGGTGGACCCCAAAAAGATCCAGGCAATGCAAGAATGGCCTCAACCTAAGACCTTGAAAAGCTTGAGAGGATTTTTGGGTCTCACAGGCTATTATCGTAAATTTGTCCGCAACTATGGCCACATAGCGAAGCCCCTCACTCAAATCCTAAAGAAAAATTCCTTCTTTTGGAACGAGGAAGCACAACAGGCACTTACCGCTCTCAAAAACGCCATGTGTTCCACTCCCGTCTTAGCACTACCTGACTTCACCAAATCCTTTGTCATTGAATGTGATGCTTCGGGTACAGGTATTGGAGCGGTCTTAATGCAGGGAGGGCGACCATTGGCCTTCACCAGCCAACAACTCAGTGGGAGGAATATGGGCCAATCTACCTACGAGAAGGAAATGATGGCCATCTTACATGCAGTCGAGACCTGGCGACCTTACTTGTTGGGGCGACGTTTCCAAATCCGCACAGATCATCACAGTCTTAAATATTTTTTGGAGCAATGCCTATCTTCCCCACAACAAAATAAATGGTTAGCCAAAATGCTGGGATATGATTATGAGATCATTTACAAGAAAGGGAAAGACAACAGTGTAGCAGATGCATTGTCGCGCCAATTTGAGGAGGAAAGTACTCTGCTCGCAATTTCCCTCCCCATTCCAGACTGGATTGAAGAGGCTCGCAGGGAATGGTTTTCACATCCCGGGCTCTCCCAACTCATTTCTCAATTGCAGGTAGATCCTAATTCCAGCAAGGGCTACTCGTGGCAGAATGATATTCTTCGCTATAAGGAAAGAGTCGTAATATCACCAACATCCACCCTCAAAAGTCGCATTTTGGCAGAATTGCACTCATCTCCCATTGCAGGACATTTGGGTTTTCAGAAGACGTATGCTCGCACCAGAAGATCATTTTTTTGGACCGGCATGAAAGAGGACATCCTTACTTTCGTAGCAGAATGTGACGTCTGTCAACACCACAAAGGGGAAACCGTCAACACACCAGGCACATTACAACCATTGCCCATTCCGGCATCAATTTGGACGGAGATCTCCATGGATTTCATTACAGGTCTTCCAAAGTCTGGGAACAAGTCAGTCATCATGGTGGTTGTGGACCGACTGTCGAAGTATGCTCATTTTTGCGCCCTACCCCAACCGTTTACACCAACTTTGGTTTCTCAAACTTTCATGGATCAGATCTTCAAATTGCATGGCATGCCCACTTCTATTGTGTCCGACCGTGACCCGATCTTCACCAGTAATTTTTGGCAGGAACTCTTCAGAATACAAGGCACTCAACTCAAACTCAGTACTTCATATCATCCGCAAACAGATGGTCAAACCGAAGCCGTCAACAAATTTCTAGAAACCTACCTTAGGTGTTTCACTTCAGAAAAGCAACACCTTTGGGTACAGTGGTTACCTCTGGCTGAATGGTGGTATAACACCAACTATCATGCCACCACCAAAATGACTCCCTATGAAGCAGTCTATGGTCAACTTCCGCCTTCCCCTACTTCTTATCTCACGGGGTGCTCTCAGAACTGCATGAAGCAATAGGCCGACCAACATCGCTCAGAGCACCAATTTCAAGAAGGGGATCAGGTCTTTTTGAGGCTGCAACCATATAAGCAAACATCACTCAAAGACAAGGGTTATCAAAAGCTCTCTCCAAAAATCTACGGACCATACCAAGTACTTCAGCGCATTGGAGAAGTGGCTTACAAGTTGGCTTTGCCACCTACATCAAAAATCCACCTAGTTTTCCATGTATCGTGCCTCAAGAAAGTGATTGGGAACAATTGCCGAGTTCAAACCAGTCTACCTGAATTGGACGAAGAAGGGTCAATCTGGCTTCAACCTGAACAGATTCTAGACACAAGGGACAAGCACCTGCGCGGCTGCATGATTAAGGAAGTCCTCATCAAATGGAAAGACACCTCTCCGGAAGATGCAACCTGGGAACCAGCCACTATTCTTCAGAAGTTTCCGCAGCTTCAGCCTTGAGGACAAGGCTAGTTTTAAGGGGGAGGGCATGTTAGGGTCCCACCCTAACCCCCTTATTTATGTCATGGGATCACGTCATAGTCTAGAGTCAATAAAGCCCATATTAATATTTGTAAGTAGTTAACCCGCAATTAATGAGGGGACCACAATTAGTTGCAAATGGGCAGTAGTATTAGATAGATGGTATTAATAAAACCCATGGTATTGGCCCGTGGTATTTCATGTAGGAGTCATATATAAAGGATAGAGACTCCCTGCGAGGAGTATCGTGTCTTGTTTTTGTAATCGAGCTCTGCTCTATTGGAGGTTGCCCCCTCGAAGAGGCCTGTGAACATTTCTCTCTGAATAATAAAATCATTGCTATTCTGTGTTTTGGGTATCTTTTCTTCACATATTCTGTGTTTGGGTATTACTTTGCAGGTTAAGAGCATAACATGTTCCTTTGTTTCTTCTGCCTGTTTACAGTTTGGGTAGATGGAAGGTGCATGAAAACTTCGTTTCCTTAGATTATCCCAAGTAAGGATTTTATTGTGGCACAACAACCAGAGAAAGGTTGAAATTTTTGGCCAAATTGGTGGTTCCCAAACTTTTTTCCAAAGGCTATCCTTGACAGTGTGGTCCTTTAATATTATATGATAAGCTTCCTGGGATGTGAAGATACCTCTCATTTCATAACCCCATCTAATGATTTCTTTCTTATCTGACTGGTGTAGTTTCCTGTTTGAGAGTTCCATATCCAGGCTATCTTTGATGGATTGCGTGGCTTGCCTGAGGATGAGGTTCGAGCTTAACCATTGTCTATAACCCTGAATGTGAACTTCCTCCCATAGTTGATTTACTTTGATCGTCGGTTGCTCTACCCAATCCTGAAGCTGGTGGGGCGTGAGTAGGTCCTTCAGTTTTGGTCTTTGCTGCTAGGAGTCCTCCCAAAACCTTGCATTTTCTCCATTCTTGATTTACCAAAAGATGTGTTGTTGGATTAGGTCTTTATGTTGTTTGGCAGCATTCCAAATTAGAGAGCCTGTGCCAACTTCTTTAAGCCGAATTAAATCGTCAACCGGTCTATTATGAGCATACTTAGCTGTCCATAGGATCGACCAAGGAGTATATGGGTTCGAGAGCAATCTCCACCATATGCGCACTCCCATAACCTCATTGTTGTGTTGAGGTTCCCTTAAACCAGTGCCTCTAGAGGATTTTGGGTGACAAACGGTTTCCCACTTTACTAGAGCCCATTTTTTCTTTTATTTCGTATTCCCCCATAAAAATTCCTTTGGAGATTTCTGATTGCTTTGAGAACGCATTTGGGTGTTGCCAGGACCAAGAAGAGGTATAGCGGCATAGATTGTAGCACTGCTTTGATTAACACTAGGAGACTTGCCATATTGAGAGCTCTAAAGGTCCATGAAGAGATACGGGCTTCCAGTTTTTCTAGGAGAATTTTCCAGGATGAGTGCTTCAAGGCAGAGGCTGTCATGGGAGCTCCCAGGTATTTGGAGGGCAGAGACACAATCGAGAATCCCAAAATTATGGCTATGGAGGATTGAGTGATGGGAGGTGTGTGAAAGAAGAAGACTTGAGACTTTGATTTGTTAATGCAAGCACCTGAGGCATCTGAAAAGTAAGATAAGATTGATTTCAGTTTACGGGCTTCTTGGATCGAAGGATGACCAAATAACATATTGTCATCCACAAATTGCTGGTGGGTGAAAGCAGGGGTGTTCTGGAAAGAAAGGTCACGTAATTGTTGGTTTTGAAGGGCATCTTTTATGTGACGTTCCAGACCTTCCGCCATAATAACGAATAGAAAGGGTGAGAGAGGGTCACCTTGTCGGATACCTCTGGACGAGTGAAAGGGGGTAGAGGGGGTCCCATTGACAAGAATTGAGAAGAAGGTAGAAGTGATGAGACTCATAATCCATCTTACCCAAGGGGGGCCAAAGCCAAAGGCAAGCAACATTTTTTGAATATATTTCCAGCTTAAAGTATCGAAAGCTTTTGAGAGGTCGATTTTAAGAAGCATACCTGCCTTTTTGGTTTGCTTTAGGGAATGAATGATTTCATGAGTGAGAATTATTCCATCGGTGATCTACCTTCCTTCCACATATCCTGATTGCTTTGGTGATATAAGCAGGGGAAGCAGGGGCTTGAGGCATGTGGCGATCACTTTGGAGACAATTTTGTACATAACATTACAAAGTGCAATAGGTCGGAATTTGTTCGGAGTTTGGCTGTTCTCCTCCTTAACGATGAGGGCAATGAAGGTGGCATTCAAGGACAGAAGCATCCATCTATTAATTCTGGGCTCCTCGACTACTTGCCGGACTTTCTCTTTGATTAGATCCCAAAAGTTGTGAAAGAAGTCTGAAGTGAAGCCGTCTGGTCCCGGCGCTTACCCAACCTTGAGCTGTCGCATATCTATCTCCACTTCCTGTAGAGATATAGGCCTGAGGAGTATTTGATTGTGTTCCTCAGTTACAATCTTGGGAATAATCTTGATGATCTTCTCTATAGCTGGCTGCCGATCAGCCTCCATTTCCTTATGCACCCCCCGAAAGTGGGTGAGGAGTTCCTCTTCTATATCTTAATGCTTCTCTAGATGCTCTCCTTGTCAATTTTGGAGGAAAGTAATGTTGTTATGAATTCTTCGATGGATCGTGGTATGATGGAAGAACTTTGTATTGTGCTCGCCCTCCTTGAGCCAACAAATCCTTGATTTTTGTCTCCAAATAATCTATGCATGTCTTGCTCTTTCTGAGATCTGCGTTTGTAGTTGTCTTTCCTGTTCTGCTATGGTTTCAGATCTGCCTTCATCTATGATCCTTTGCTGTAATTTTTGCATTGCTTGTTTAAGAGAGTGTTGCTCTTGAAAGATGTTACCGAAGGTTGAGTGATTCCATTGTTTTATTTCTTCCTTGAGATATTTTATCTTTTGTTGGAACTTGTACATTTTTGCGCCTTCTGGTGGTGTGAAACTTTTCCATTTCTCTCTTATCAGGTTATTGAAATCTAGGTGATTCAGCCAAAAGGCTTCAAAGCGAAAGGGCCTACAAACATTGTCTCCTAGTATTTGCCAGTGGAGCCTAATAGGCCAGTGGTCCGAGCTAGAGAGTGGCAGTATAGAGGCCGAGAGATCCCAACCAAGATGAATTGCGTTATCAAAGAGCAGAAATCTATCTAACCGAGATGCAATTTGATGGGCATCTGTACACCTGTTGTTCCAAGTATAAACTCCATTGTTGAATTCCGTAAGTATAAGCCTGTTATTATGAATGTATTTTTTGAAATGAGTGCTTTTGCAATCCAGCTTGATCCTTCCTCCTCTTTTTTCCTCCAATCTTCTAATCATGTTGAAGTCCCCTCCTGTGATCCAGAGTGGGTGGGATCTTTCCAGGTTGATCTAAGTTAAGGTGTCCAGTGTGTCTACTTTGTTTGTTGCCTCCTGGGGAAAATAGACATTGGTTAAATGTCGATGAACATTTTTCCCTATTATATGAAACATGGCTTGAATAAAGTGCTTGCTGGCATGTATGTTGGTAATTGTTATAGCTCTATCATCCCAAATGATGGCTAGCCCTCCTGAGGCTCCTATGGCATCCACCACCACTTCTTTACTTCCTGGCCACGCTTTGGCTAGGATCCAATCCAACATTGTGGAATTACACTTGGTCTCCTGCAAGAAGAGAATTTGAGGCTTTTCCTATTGTAGCATGTTCTTTATTAGTCGACCCTTTCTCGGGTTATTGAGCTCTCTAATGTTCCATGAGATGAGCTTCATGGTTCACGATTGGAAAGGGGATTATAATATTTGGTAAGCTTGGAGTATCTTCCAAATTCCACCAGCATTTCCCCTATGTGAATGGTTCTCTGAAGATCTATTTTCCTTCCTCGTTTCCTTTTGTATTTGAAGATGTTTCTTCCATCCCACTGACTACCAATTTGGACACCTAATGATCTTTGTTTCTGTGCTCTTGAGAGAATTATTTCTAAGTTCTCTAGCTGTCGCTCAGGAATTTTCTCATATTGCTTTCTCTTACATGCCTGTTCAAGTCCCAGTATATCTAGATCTCCGATGTTGAACCTCTCCGGTTCCTCTTCCATGTGCTGTAATGTTTCCTGCTCTATCTCTGTATCATCTACTATCGTGAGCTGCATCTGAGTGCTATCTATCTGCATTCCCTATGTAGTCTTTTTCTACGAATTGTAGGGAAAGGGCAGTTTGGTATCTGCGGGTTGCTTAGGATAGGGGGATTTCTTTGAGCTCAATGGAGAAAAAAGGGTGGAAGTCTTAGGAATGTCTACAGGTTACTCTTGATTATCTAGAATAAGAACCTCTCGCTGGAGCAAGGTTTCAAAGCTGTTGCTTGTTGAAGGCATGGAGGTGCTGGTGACAGGTTTTTTGGCTAAGGTAGAGGGCTTTTTATGGGTCTTTTTGTGAGTGGGGACTTTTGTGAACCCGTCTGAGTCAGATTTGTCCATTTAAGGGGTGGTCGTGGATTTTATATTGGAGGGAGAGTCTCGCAATAAATGGCCCAGGGCATGGCATTTTTGACAGTGGAATGGTACATGCTTGTAATCTATTGTTTGTAACCATTCATAATCATCATGGTAGAGGCTTACCGCATCCGGGAGAGCTTTGTTGAGGTGCATGTATACACAGATCCATGCATAGGAGGTGTATCACTTCAGCTTTGTCTCCCTGCCACTTTGATGAATTCGCCTAAGCCATTCCCAATGTCTCAGAAAGAGTCTTCGTCCCAGTACTCTAGGGGGAGAGAGTAAAGGCGCAACCACACAAGAGCCTAGCTCAGATATTCTTTGTCTGAGTTAAAGCACTCAATCCATCCTCTTAGGTATAACCCAGCGGCATTGAAGAAATAAGGGCCTCCATCCAATACTCTGTTTTGGTCCTCTAGACAGTTGAAAATGGCAGTAAATAAGCCCTTGGGCCCTAATTGCAAATTTATATTCCCCTTTGGCTTCCATTTGGCTGTGATCCAGCCATGCAACGCTTTCTACATTGGCCAAAGGCCTATGAACTTTCCTATCAAAGCATGATCCCTCATAATCTGGATTTGAGTGTTGATTCTCTGACTTGGGAGCTCGATTTAGGGTCTATCAACTGCTACCGACTTGCAGGTGGTTGGCATCACTCGTGGTTCTTCACTTGTGTTGTTATTCGTCGGCACATTTTCATTCTTTGTTGCTGTGTCTTCTAGAGGGTCCTTCCTGACATTTTCAGTCTGTCGCGGGGCGTTTTCTATATCAACTGGGGGAGGCACCATGTCCTCCCCATGAGGGGGTTCCATGACGCAGAAGCTGTGCCTAAGTGTGCTGTGGATGCCTTATAGCTGGAGGTAAAATGCTAAATGACGCAGTCTATGAGGGCTTGCCAGTTGTAGAGCCGCGTCAAACCCTAGGCGCTCTCAGAACTCCCTACGGTCCCGATTCAATAATATATTCGCAGGAGCTATTAATTTGAATTAACTTTTAATTATTATTAAAAAACCATATTAAATAAACATAACTTATATATGTGACCTTAATTTGTAAACAGTGAAGAGATGGGGTGTCAGGGAAACCCCTGTCTATTATCGAAATTCCTAAAAATCATTTAAGTTTGTTGTAGTAGATAGGGGTAAATATAAACCCCATGTGATAATAAAACCATAAGGGAGTCATCGAGAGAAGGGGTCCACCCTGCAGTTCTAGGCGTAAAAATGGAAAACGCAAGTGAATACAAACTGTTAAAATAGAGATGCAGTAAATAATCTATTATGATTGTTGCTAACTTTATTTGTATAAGCTTGGTAATTATATTCATAGCAAGTGGAAATAAATTGTATTAAGTTATTGTTGTGTAAAGAATAAATTTTGTTCTAGTTGTTAAAAGTTCAGTCATCTAAAGAAAAATAATAAAAAAAATGATAGATCTATACCTTCGAAAACGAGGTTAGTCCTTTGGCCTAGCCCGGCAGTGGCCTAGCACAGCAGTGGCCTAGCCAGTAGGTAGTCCTGAGGTCTATAATAATAATATGCAAATCTATTTAAATTTTAAAGGAAAGATTTAAGTAATAGTATGCTCTACTTTAAAGTAACACACATGTACTTTAAAAAAAAGCCTGCTATTACCGGGAAATCTAGTGTCTATGCAGAGCTGCCAGTCCCACTAAGATGGGTAGCTATCTTAGAAACAAACAGATTAAAGTTACTTACGTTTTTCCTTTATGAGAAGTAGAGAGGAGAGGATCAAATAATACCAACCTCGATCTTTCGCTCGGTTCCTTGCTTTCTCCTTCTCCTCACTGACAAGTCTTTACTGCTTCTGCCTTGACCACTCTGCTTTAAAGAGTACCTGTAAAGTCAAAGCAGCATAACACCTTCAAAGTGCAGATATCTACAATCATAAAAAATATAGGACTAGATATATATTGACCACACAAATGCATATACTTTCAGACATACAAGAATGTGGAGGAAAAATTGAATAGCTTTATTGATATAAAGATTAGAAGAGAGGATTACAACCCATTGATCTAACCCAGCATCATCCTCCCACCATGAAATCCCTTCTTCACCTCATGAAAAGCTTAGATCACCCAATACTATGATATTCCACCAGGAAACCAACAGCACTTCCTTACAAGATACAAAATTCCAGCCTCTGGATCTCTGGGGTGAGGGATCCATATATAGATGATTGCAGGTAGGTGAGTCAACTTCTGGGATTTTGATTAGTGTCTTCTCTCTAATATTTATTGATTCCACTTGGAGATTGATGATCTCTTACTCATCCCTGGGCGAATTCAGAGAGGCAAGTGTCACAAGAGAAGTTTCTGGAAGATTCCATGATCATCCACCTCGCAAAATGTCTCTGCCATTTGTCCATTCTCATCCATCGCACCCTACAGAAGGGCTTTCTAGTATGCATTGCACCTTTTACACTAGGTGGGTGAGATGCATCACACCCTTAGTACTGAGCAACCTGTATGGTCCCGTTTTGACCAGTTCTGAGCAGTTTTCTGTGGAGAACTTCTGGGAGATGATGTAATCAACTGACCTCGTTCCTTTAGGGTATGAAACAACAATTTTAGGGACTCAGAAGCCCTTGGTTTATGGACATATATGATTGGGGTTGCAGTGCCCAAAAATGTCTATAATAGTTGCCCCCTAAAGCATGAGGTCGTTAATCTTTTGATGTCGGGTGAAATGCATTATCATGAGGATCCGAGGTTTTTCAAACTGGAAGGCGACCTGTAATAAGATACAATACAATACATTATCTTCATAGTATTTTCATGATCTAGCTAAGGTGGGCATTCCCATGCTCGGCTTTATAAATTCATTTTCATGTACATAGGACAGACAACCGTCTGTGTGGCAAACTGGTGATTCTGATAGAGCGATCATCCTTTGATTCAGATGATCATCTGTGCAGCAATGATGTACATTTGATGTCTTTATTTTCCTGAATACATCACAGCTCGGATAGATGAAACTAGCTCTGAGGTCTTCAAACTCATCCAATCTTTGCTTGAAGTACTAGTTAATCCATGTGAAAAATGTTCTGGAGTCGAACATGGAAATACATCATCTAATTACTACCCAATGATGTGAGCTGTTAACAGGCACAAGAAGAATCACCGATGATGATGATGAAGCTCAAGGTACGACAATACAATTTGCATGGTGTGAAAATGGGACTTGGCATCGAACACCACGCAAAATATCTCGGTTGAAGGCCATTAATGTAAGCCTGTCGCCGAAAGTGAGAAACTTGCCATTGAGGCATGCAAGCTTCAAAGTACTTAAAGGGTTGTTCCTTGGTCGACTTCTTGGATAACGAGCTGATGTCGACAAGAAGTGACCCGCCGTAGGAGGGCCTTAATGAATCCCACATATATGACACGGAATGGAGCAAATAATTTTCAGAGGTGAAAATGATCTGATGATACAGGGTTCAGGGTGGCGGTCATGAAAGAATGAAGCGTAAAGGTATTGCAGCAGACTAGACACAAGATGGGTTGGTGAATTCTCTGATTGACTTCTCTTGAACATATTGGCCACATTGAAATGGATTGGTAGCGTTAACCCCAAAGATGGATGGTACGGAGGACCAATGGTAATATGACCGATGATCGAAATAACCCAACCCGACTCAATCATGGTGATGGAGTGAAAGTGTCATGCTCAAGAGCGACTCGCTACCAATAAAGTTTCTTCAAGTTTTCTTCCCAATTTTTCCCCAGTCATTGATGACCAGTACCTGTTTATTTTTATCAAGCTTAAGGAGGATAACATATGCTTGTTCTATAATTTTCCCTACGGGCAAACCCGTCGCTATGTTTTAACGAGCCTAGTGACAGTGAAACTCATTCTTGTATGCATGGACAAGTTTGTCATTATTGGTTTTAACGAGTTTAACGACAAAGACAACTTGATCCTTTTTCAATTTTAGAGAGTTTGAAAAGGGATGGAAAGGAAACTCCAGTGATCCTTTTTCATCATGTAATCCGTTAAGTCCGAAAAAGTATAAAATAATACGAAAGGGATGAATTTTTGATAGTTTTAACAAGCCAAACAAGACAAGTGCTTGATCTTTTTGGGTAATAATCCCTCAGGTCCAAAAAGATTAAAATCTAGAGGAGGGATAGCACTCCCAGTAGCTTTAACGAGCTAGAGAGGCCAACTGCTCGGCAATCTTTTCATATTTTACGAGTCAGATGAAAAGAGCTTAAAGGAGACTCGTTTTTTGAGGAACGAGTGATAATTTTAGGTAGCAGCTGATTCCAGGTAAGGTTTGGAATTTTCCAATCATGGCAGTGTCACAAGGATGGCTAATAGAATCACTCTTCGTAGTTGTTCCTCAAAAGGGGTAAACAATCAAATGGAGGTGAATGATCGGCTAAAACAGAGTGGAGGTGATGATGAGAACACGACCAAGGCTCAAGAGCTGATGATAATGCATTCACAATGGTTATTTACCAGAAATTGGTTCATTTTTTAATGAGCTTAAACTCTAGGGGGAAACGTTTGCTCATTGCTTAGGTTTAATTTTTAACGAGCTTTAACTTCACATAGAAACTGCTCATGATAATGGTCATCGATTATTTGATTTCACCGCTAACATTTTGTTCTTTTGACGGTCGTACTGCCTGTTCAATTTCTTCATCAAACCGATTAGAAATGAATAATAAATTCTTGAAAAATGAGTTAAAACACTAATACCTTACTCGAATTACGTGAAAATTAATTTAAAAGTGGTTTTTACCCCTCATTTTACCATTTCATTTGAACTTTGGTTTGTTGGAGCTTTGGAGGTGCCTTCGCCCCTTGATTTTCACTAGTTAATTCCGTGAGATTCTGTGGATGATTCTTGGTGTCGTCTGGACTAGGTAAGAGCTAAACCTGAGCTCTTCAGTTGCATTCCTTCCTTTTTGAATTCTGAGCATGTTTCCCTGTGTTTCTGAGCCCCTGGGGTTTGAAAAATTTTCCCTGGCTCCATCATACCCCTCCATATCGAAAGGTACAATGCATACTAGCCTGGCCATTGGCCAGTCAATATGCATCTCACCCAGTACACTGCTGGGGTGCGATGGGCGCAAGAAAGGAAACTTTTGCACTATTTTCTCATGGAATTTTTCCCTGTTTTTCGCCAACTCAGGATCCTGACTCTTCTCTTGTTTGTTTTGCAGAGATTCATCGGAGAAAAATGGTTGTTACATGGCGAGAACATGAGCATGAAGAAGAGGACATGGTTGCTTTACATGATCTGGGTACGCTAACTGCATTGCGGAACTGTGGCCTGCTCAAGTTTTTCTGCATCTGTAGCGTGAGGTAACAAATCAACTTGTTCCAATATTTCCTCGATGCATGGGATCCTCCCAACCAGGTGTTCCAGATCAAAGGAAAATCCATCCCCTTGACCATCATGGACATCTATTTTTTGACTGGTATATCGAGGCGTGGTGCCCCTCTCTCATTATCAGGTTCCGCCCGTGGGGGCGAATCCGTGATAGATTATATTCACCGGTACTGCAGAGAGGGATCTCAGCCATGTAGGGATGGCAAGATCAACATATAAGATATCACTGATCGGTCCTTGAGGACAATTCTATTAACTTTTGCTAGACTGGCTGGTAGTGCGGCTTTGCACGTGGCTAACAGGTCCTATGTGCAGTATGCCTTGGAATGCCTCGAACCAAAGGTGTTCAACTGGTGTGATGCAGTACTCCCTGTGATGAAAGAACAACTAACCATGGTAACAAGTGGAAGATCCAAGAATTTCAGCGATGGTTCTATTTTGACTACTTTCGCCTTGGAAAAGATCCCATTGATGCATCCGCAGTACATTTCACTTGCTTTACCTCCAGCGACTGAGCCACGGATGTAGAGATGGGTTGACCTCATGGCCCGACATGCTAGTCAGTCCCACATTTCTTTCTCTAATACCTTCTTCGAGTGGTTCAACCATCACAAAATGGTTTTTACTAAGTGTCCATATGCTGGTATGGATTTCCGGGGTGACCCGAATTTGGTGTTGCCGGCTGGTGAGCAGTGGGGTGCTATAGGTAAAATCTCTGACCATATCTTTGTTTATTTTCTTTTATAATGCTCTCGTGCTTTCTTCTATCAAGACTAATCAAAACTCATGTTCTCATGCAGATATTGGACCAGTTCGGCCGACAGTACGTCTGAGAGCACCAACTGCCGTTACAGCAGGAGAGGTTGTGGGGAGGGCTATCCTTCGCGACGTTGATGTGGCTGAGACTCTTTCAACATTGCAGGATCAGGTCGAGGGTCTTAATCTTGGTATTCCAGACGTGAGGACTGACGAGCTGCCTCTCAGGTTGCAGCGACATACTACTGGCATGTCGAGTCGATGGACTAGGCTTCTACGCATGATTGCACAGGTGGTGACTTGTTATCACCAGCATCATTAGACTAGGGTACCCCCTAACATTTTTAGTTTTGGGTCATCTGACCAATTTAGTCTTGGTTACAGAAGATTATGTATAAACCATAAATAGTTATATATATATATATATATTTTTGATTTTCAAAGTTTTATTTGGTTAAGTTACATGATCTGGATGCAAATATTGATGAAATGCTTCTTTTATAAATGTTGCAAATGTCTATCTAACACATAATTTTCCAGTGAGTATGTTACTGTGTTTAAGTTTCTTGAAATAATCTAATATTGAATAGAATCAAACTGCCTTTCCAAAATCTTGACCCTTAGGAACATGTGATAGATAGCTGGATTCCATACGGAATAGATATCGGTGAGCTGTAGAATGACTAGTTGTGAGTCTAGCCTGACGACAAGTCGGCGTATGACATGCGTGATGGCATCAGAGAGGAGTTCTATCAACGCGATGTATTCACCAATGTTGTTCATTGACCAACCAATACACACCCCTCTGAAACTCACTAACTCACCGCTTGGATCAAAGATGGCCCAGGCCGCAGAAGATAGGTTCTGCGAACTATGACTCACTCCATCGGCATATCCAACAAATGATTCCAATAGGTTCGACATCTGCAACAAATGCAAAAGTGGATCACCTAACCAAAACAATTACCCTTAGCGAAAACAAAAATGTAACAAAAGCATAGGGGTTACTATCTTGAGTCAAGCATAGTAATGCTTAAGGTACAACCCGTTGCGGGGTTGCGCCAGTGGAATCCCATCATAATCCACTAACTCATAGGCTCCTTTTGCTAGTACATGCTTAACAATATAGGGGCCCATCCATAAAGACTTGAACTTACCTGCTCCCAATTTATCGGACTCCTGGTCGTAAAGTAAGACGAGGTCACCTTCTGAGAAGACATGACGCTTGAAATTCTTGTCAAACTATAGCTTGACTCATTTCTTATGGGCTTCGTTAGCCAAAGCATCATCATGACGGGTTTCATCCAATCAGATTAGTTCCAAGAAACGAGCCTCCTCTTCTGAAGTTCCGGGAAAAAGGTCGACTGCGAGCTTGAGGGACGAGATTTCGCACTAAACTGGTAAGATCGCTTCCAGGCCATACACCAGTTGAAAGGGTGTAAAACTAGTTGCATTCTTCACCGACGTCCGATATGCCCACAAGGCCAAGTACAGGATCAGATGCTAACTCTGTTTATGGACTCCGATCATCCTTTGCAGCATGCGCTTCAGGACCTTGTTGATTGCCTCAACTTGTCCGTTAGCTTGTGGATAATATGGAGTAGAGCTGTCGTGGGACAGTCCTAATTTGGCAGCCAACTCAATCATCATGTGATTACGAAAATACGATCCATGATCTATAACTATGGCCTATGGAACGCGGAATCTGGAGACTACATGATTGAAAAAGAAGAGGGCAGCCGTTTCGCCATTGTTGTTTAATGTAGGTATCACCTCAGCCCATTTGGTAAAATAGTCTACTGTGACTATGATATACCCATGCCCCCCGGCCAAGGTGGGGTTACATGTCATGAAATCTATGCCCCTTTTGGTGAATGGCCCAACAGCAACTACTGGTTGCAGAGGTGCGAGTGGTATTCTGGTTTTGCGATCGAAGATTTGACAGGCATGGTAACTTATGACTATGGTTATGAAATCTTTGAATATTGTTGGCCAGAAGTATCATGCTCGTAAAATCTTTTGCGTCGTAGCATAAACAAATTGATGCCCCCCACACACGCTTGAATGGAAATCATTCAGGACTTTTTCGGCCTCCTCATCGGTGAGGCACCTCCAGCCGTTTCGCTGCTGTTGTTTAATGTAGGCATCGCCTCAACCCATTTGGTAAAATAGTCTACTGCGACTATGATATACCCATGCCCCCCGGCCGAGGTGGGGTTACATGTCATGAAATCTATGCCCCATTTGGCGAATGGCCCAATAGTAACTACTGGTTGCAGAGGTGCGGGTGGTATTCTGGTTTTGCAATCGAAGATTTGACAGGCATGGCAACTTCTAGCTGTGGTTATGCAATCTTTGAATATTGTTGGCTAATAGTATCCTACTCGTAAAATCTTTTGCGCCGTAGCGTAACCAGATTGATGCCCCCCACACATGCCTGAATGGCAATCATTTAGGACTTTTTTGGCCTCCTTGTGGGTGAGGCACCTCAGTAGAACTGTATCGATACCACGATGGTAAAGCATATCACCCACGATCATGTACTCTTTTGCTTGGTATCGAGTGCGTCTTTGTTCCGAGTGGGAGGTATTAGACCTGTATGTTTTGGTTTGGAGATATATTATTATGTCTCCATACCATGGATTGCTTGAAGATATCAGAAACAAAGATTCGTCCACGATCACTTCTTCTGATGTTGCATCGTTGGATGATGATAGGAGATCGCATAGTAACTCTACGAAAACCAGGGCTTTCTTCGATTTGGATTTTATGAATTCTAGATCAAACTCTTGTAAAATTGCTATCCATTTTGAATATTTGCCCCCTAGCAACTATCACAACAATATATAAGTCATGGGGTTGCAATCTGACAAAATGGTAGTTTTTCGAAAGAGGACATAGTGTCAAAATCTCTGTATCGCTTGAACAGTTGCAAGAGCTAGCTTTTCAATCTAGGAGTATGTGCTTTCCATATCATTTAAGTTTCTACTCAAATAATATATAGGATACTCAATTCCATTGTCTTCTTGAACTAAAACCATTGCGATGGTTGTATCTGCTGTAGCCAGATACAGGTTAAGGTCTTTTTGATAATCAGGGGCATACATTACTGATGCTTTTATTAACGATTCCTTTAAAGCATCAAAGGAATCTTGCGCGACCTGATCCTAGATGAAGGGTACTTCTTTTTTCAATAGATGAGTATAACCTTTAGAAAGTTTGGCGTAATTTGGAATAAACCTCCTAAGAAAGTTTGTGTTCCCTTTGAGTTTCTGAATCTGAAGCAACTTTGAAGGTGGAGGCAAATAAATGATTGCCTGAACCTTACATGGGTCCAAATGAATCCCATCCTTTGAGACCACAAAGCCAAGTAAATGACCAGAACTAACACAAAGCACACATTTGTGTGGATTGAGTTGTATCTTATAGTGTCGACAACGTAGAAATATTGCTCTCAAATGCTGCGGATGATCGGTCCGCTTTCACGAATGAGCCAGAAGATCGTCGAGATATGGTTGAACGATGTTCTTTATGTCATGGAAGGCATAATTCATTGCCCTCTTAAATGTTTCCCCTGCGTTCTTTAAACCAAAGGGTAGCTTGCGATATGCGAATGTGACTCATGGACAAATAAATGTAGTATTTGATTAGTCCTGTGGGCAGATTTTAATTTGATTATACCCAGAAAATCCATCGATAAATGAAAAGATTTCACATCCAGTGCATTCATCAATTATCTGGTCAATGAAGGGTGTAGGGTAGTTGTATTTCAGACAAGCTTGATTTACATCCCTATAATCAACGCACACTCTAATTGTTCCTTGTTTTTTCAATACAGGAACAATATTTGATACCCAATCGGTTAGAGGAACTCGGTAAATAAAACCAGCATGGAGACGTTTTTCAACTTCTACCTTGATGGCAGTGGCTTTCTTCGGGTGCACCTGCCGTAGCCATTGTCGTACTAGTTTGACATCTAGATACATCTTAATTTCATGTTAAACTATGCGCGAGTCAATTCCTGGCATTTCATCATACAACCAAGCAAAGACATCTTTGAACTCGTCAAAAAGAGCATAATATATTTCCAGTTCTGAATAAGAACAAGATTTTCCGACATGAATATTCTCTACAACATCTGTTTTGGTCAAGATATTTATGGCAATAGTCTCTTCAAAATTGGACAAGTTTCGTTCGGAATCCACCGTGTTTACAGTATTTGCTAAAAAATGAAAAAATGAGGGATGATGAAGTTCACTGGAACTATCTTCCTTGTAATCCAGAATATGGGAACGATGGTGGTAATCTTCCCATGGTGCCCCGTCAATCATCATTGACTAAACAATTCCTTCATCTCTAGAATGTACTTCTAACCAAGGATCTGAAAGGGTGCCATATTCCTTAGAACTATCTATCCAAACGCTTGATGAGAGTTGATTTGGGTTTGCCTCCCATGCTGAAAACATTGATTGCTACAATATTTGTATTGGGCTTGGAGGCAATACCTGCAGGTGATCCATGCTAATATCATTTTCGGACATCTTTTGAATAGAAGATATCATATTGCAAGTTCCCACTGTTGCCACTTTCGCCAGATTAATTGGAGGCAGTAGGGAAAAAGTCCCCATTAATATAGGGTCTTTTAGTAGGCCTACTCTGATATTTTGAAGCGAATGAGGGCTTCCATGGATCATCAGAACGCTTCCCGTAACTTGTGAACTGTTGGGGATAAATGTTTGCTGGTCAACGATTGTAATACATCCTTGGAAGGGAAATGCAATCTTCCTGAAGTAGGTCGACACAATGGCAGCCATAGCATATATCCAGGGCCTTCCCAGTAGGATGTTGTAATCGAGGTTTCCATCGATCACTTCAACATCAATTTCTACTTTTTTGGCCCCCAGTTCGACTTGCAAGTTACTTAAAATCCCATATGGGGTGTATGTTTGTCCATCAAATGCTTTTAATGTCATCGAATATCGCAACAAGGGTGGAGATCCTAAAGCTTTCTAGCAACTCATCGACATAATACATGTAGATGCCCCCTCATCAATAATTGTTCGATGAACAGTTTTGTTGAGGGCTTTCACTTGAATAAGGAAAGCTAGTTGAGCTGGTAACTAAGGGACATATCCTATATGATTAAAGGCCACAAGATTGGAATCTGTTGGGTCAATCCCACCTATTGGTGATAATAAAGCCTACTTTTGGGAGGGGCAATTTTGCAGTACCTCAAGTGTCGACATAGTGGACAGCGATTGGGCCAGATCCTCCACTATATTATAATGCTGTGCTACTCTGGCGTGAGGATTAAATGTCAATTTGTGTACTACTCCCTTCGGTGGCTTTATCGTTAGTTCAGGAATGATGGGTGGCACAACTTCAGTCGAAGTTGTTGTCAAATTACTAGTTTGATCATTAGCCTTGTTGTCTGACAGTTGTGGATTCCCGTAATCTTTATTCCTTGTCAATATCAAAGCATCATTTTGCTACTTTGAAAAAGACAACATTAGCACTTGGGACGGGGAAGCATTGTCACTATCAACCAGATTTGTTCCTGGATTCGGAAATGGATCAGTCAATACCGCCAAGGTTTTTGAATTCTTAAAGAATTTTCTAAGCTCGGCTTTATGTGGACAATATTTCATCCAATGATCCTCATCACATATGAAGCATGGATGACTTGGTTTCCTATCTCCAGAAGGGTTTGCAGAAGATTTTTCTGGGGACGAATCCTCCTGTTTTTTCTTCTTCCCTTTCTTTTTCTTCTTGCCCCCTGGCTACTTTGGTTCTTTGCCTTTGTCAGTCGACACGGAATTTACCTCTGAGGCAAGAAGCTCCTCATTTGCATTTTGACTTGAAACCGTACGAGCCTTCTTTGATGTAGCTTTTATGATTTTCATCCTAGTCAAACCTATCATGCCATCGTCGGCATGAGAGTCTTTGCTTGATTTAAGAGGGGGAGGAACGGAGAATTCCGGTCTAGGAGCATCAGGAATTTTATCATATAGAGTGCCAGACTGAGTATATATCAAGTCTAGATATTGCACACAAGCAATGACTTGCTCTTCAGTGACTACTCCTCCCTTTTCCACATCTTCCGTAATAGAAGGTAATAATGACTTAATAAACCATTTAGCTAGCAGCTAATCAGGAACATATGTTTTTACCATTTTATGATGACGTTGCCACTCATGAATATGATCAGATATGTGAGTGGTCATTGTCTGTTTGAAATTGGTAAGAAGCTTTGTTCCTATTTCGTACCTTATGGGTAACTGAAAATGGGTTAAAAAGGTTGTGGCTAGGGTGCTGAAGTTATCGAATGAAGCTCTAGGCAATTTGATATACCATTTTGCTGCCAGACTAGTTAACGTTCACAAAAAAGGGTGAAGCCTAATCGAATCATCATTTAGAGTGTTAGATGAACACCAAAGATGAAAGGTCATCACATGATTCGATGGGTCTTCACTCGGATTTCCATTAAATTTAGGAATATCCAACAGAATTTTATGTGGAATCGTTGGCCACCAAGGGGCGTAATCAATTGGATTGTTTGTGAGCCGATTTAGATCTTGTAACTCTAAAGTTGCCACGAAGGCCAACTGTTGATTCAGGTTCGGTGAAGCATACCTAGGATAAGATGGGATTTCCTTAGCAGTGGTTCTTTGCATACCAGCATAGTGCATTTGATGCTGATAACTTTGGTAAGGTTGATGGGCATAACCACTATGAAATGGTTGATGTTGACCATTTTGAATATACAACTGCCCATTACTTGCAAAGATTTGGTGCTCAGATCCTTGGTAAACTTGTTGGAATTGCGGTTGTTGATATTGGACCAACCATGGTTGTGAAACCATTTGCTGTTGTCCAATACTGGCTGTTTGACCAAGATGAGGGGTGATGGTACCCGTTTGAGCCTGGGTCACTCCAGTTAAGGAGCCACTAATCGATGATTATGGTGGCGTCGTAGAGACAAGAGGCTATTGAATTGCAACCTGAGAGACTTGAGGTTGGCATACAACAGGGAATGCTTGTACTTGAGACACCGTGACAATAGCCGGTGTAGTGGGGATATTTGACATAGGCAGACTTTGTTGCATTGAGTATACAACTCTTGGTTGTTGAGGCAGTATTGGCACCCAACCACTGGATGTAATTCCAGCATAACCTAAATTTTGTTGTGAACTCTCATATGTTTGTTCTCCCGGAGGAGACAATGAAAGGGTATATTGCCCCCCATATGGTGGTAATCCAGTGCTCAAAGGAATGATTTGCCTTTGAGGACCAGACTGCCCAAATTGACACTGCGAAGGATCAATTTGCTGAGACTCAACATAAGAGATTCCAGATATTATTCCAGATGAACAAATGGGAACAGACCATACTATCGAAACAGCCGCTGGATGGATTCCATCCAGCGATTGAGAGCTAGTTGGGACAGACGGTACGCCGGTGAACATTGTTGGAATAACAACAAGAAGTTTTGCCGCTGCTGTGTCAGATGACACAGTCCTAGATGTCGACGGTTGTTCAGACATATCTAGTCTATCCAAAAGATTTCCTAGCGATTCTACAGGAACTTCCGATGACGGGAGACTAATTTCTGACGAAGAAGGATATAGGGTGATCCCAACTCCAAAATGCGATGGAGTACTAGATGGAGGATCCTCCACAATCTCTTCTATAGCAATCAATCCAGGTGGAAGAGGGAGACCGTCAGGTCCGTAAAATATTTCCGGTGATGAAGAAGGTACAAATTCTGCAGCGAAATATGTTTGGGGAATAACACCTTCCAAATCAGCTGTAGATGGAGCCGGTTCAGGAATAGAAGTGTTTACCATCACACTAGGATCAGTTCTACTGTCCTCTTGTGGCTGTGGAACTTCTTCTATAGAGGCAGGGATACTAGAAATGTTTGGAGTAACCGGAGTCTCTGAGGGTGTCAGAACACTTGTTCCAACCAAACCACGGGACTTTGATCCGGTTAAATGAGTTCGCTTTGTCCAGAACAGTTTTGTTTCCTGAGACAAAGACGGTTGACTCGTAAGTCTCCGCGAACGATGGGGTTTAGATTGACTTTCCTCCACGATTTCAGATTAATCAATCAACTAAAAATAAAGGGGAAAATTATTCTGAATTAAATGAATTTTAGACGGTTTGACACAACTTTCTTTTTCAGTTTTTAGGAGTCGAGAAAAAACAAAAGATGACTGTAGTCGCCTTTTATTTTTAATGAGCTTGAAGTGACAAGTGCTCAGATGGACCTTTTCCTTTAAGGAGTCTAAAAAGGAATGAAAGAGACTACTCTGGAAATCTTGACAGAGGGATTACCAAACCAATCACAAAATTGTAGAATACTTTTTATGGTACAGCAATCAATCTTCTCGAATGTTGTGTTCAGTGCATTGCGATCTATAGGGCGGCAGACACGGCTTCCTATGGATAAAGGATATAGCCTATTCTTGTCTCCGAATATATACCTGACGGTATGTGGGAGCACAAGTCTGTACTGGCACTTGTCATCTCAAAGAGGAGGAATCACCCAACCTACGATGAAAGCGATAGTTACCAGGCTTTACGACGCTAGAATACGTCTCTAGCCTAAAATTCTTGATGTTGTGTGTTAGGTTCCAAAGCATTTTTATGTTCATTGAATTTATTTTACAGTTGATCTTTCTTAAGAAATTTTCCTTTCAGGTTCACCGCGTGATGTAGTTATACAATTCCTAAAATGAAATCTAAGATGATAAACAATCGTTTAATCTTCTTCTTGCAATGAAAATCCTAGCTACTAATGAAAGAGAGATGATATTCTTTCAACATAGAGTAGAGAGCACACACTAGATGCACTGTCCTTAATCAAACCAACAAGCAGTCTAAATGAAAATGCACATGCATGTATTTGTTTTGTGCTTTCTTAATGTGTGAATGACATAAATAATGCTGAGTACAAATCTGAATTATGTTTTCAAAGCGACAGTACTAACAAATTTCTCTTCAAAAACGAAAGGAAGATAATGATGACACTTTTCGACTTTGAATTGAAAACTACTTTCGACACTTGAAAAATTACTAATTTAAATCAAATAGAAAAGTAACTGTATAATCGACCGTCAAGAACTATAGGATTCTTTTCTTTAACTGAAAACGACACTTGCGACACTTCCAAATCAAAAGACGACAATTTGATTATGCTACTTTTTTTAAAAGAGAACTGTAAATGGTGCACAATAGATAAAAACATTCACAATTCTTTGTACTGTGGAGGTGGAATCAAGAAGGGAGTTTCCACAGTGGTATACTGATCACAGACAACAAAACTCCTGAATAATGCTAAAGAAAGTGAACAAAGAAACCAAAATCTGGAAGCAAAAGAGGTCTTATCTGATCAGCGCACCTGCAACACAAGGAAAGTGCGATGCAGCGCACCTACTGCACATGGGAGGTGCGATGCATCCAGATTCCCAAGAGGAGAAAGTGCGATGGTCTAGGGACGAGACTTCAACTTGGTTCTTGGTCACAATTTGCAGCTTAGTTCAGGGATTTAGGCTGAGCTAATGATAGTCAGTAAATAGAAATCACAAGGGTTGATCTAATGAGGTTACTAGAGCCACCACTAGGGCAATTAGGATGTTTGCAAATTGATTGTTCAGTTTATAAACAAAAATTGGAGATAGACTAAAGCAACATTGATCTACTTTGCACTTGCATAGCAAATGCAGTTTGAAGGCTAGCTGGCTTGACTTCAGGCTCCGTCTGTAAGTTTATAAAACAAATAAATATATACAAGCAAACAATCTATTCACTCCCCAACGGAGTCGCCATTTTTTTATCAGGAAATCTAATGTCTATGCAGAGCTGCTAGTCCCACTAAGACGGGTAGCTATCTTAGAAAGAAACAGATTAAAGTTACTTTCATTTTTCCTTTATGAGAAGTAGATAGGAGAGGATCAAAGAATACCAACCTCGATCTTTCGTTTGGTTCCTTGCTTGTTCCTTCTCCTCACCGATAGGTCTTTGCCGCTTCTCCCTTGACCACTCCACTTCAAAGAGTACCTGTAAAGTCAAAGCAACATAACACCTTCAAAGTGTAGAGATCTACAACCATAAAAAATATAGGACCAGATATATATTGACCACACAAATGCATATACTATCAAACATACGAGAATGTGGAGGAAAACTTGAATAGCTTTATTGATATAAAGATTAGAAGAGAGGATTACAACCCATTGATCTGACCCAGCGTCATCCTCCCAGCATGAAAGCCCTTCTTCACCTCATGAAAAGCTTAGATCACCCAAAACTATGATATTCCACCAGGAAACCAACAACACTTCCTTACAAGATACAAAATTCCAGCCTCTAGATCTCTGGGGTGAAGGATCCATATATAGATGATTGCAGGGAGGTGAGTCAGCGTTTTGGATTTTGATTAGTGTCTTCTCTCTGATAGTTCTTGATTGCACTTGGAGATTGATGATCTCTTACTCATCCCTGGGTGAATTCAGAGAGGCAAGTGTCACAGGAGAAGTTTCTGGAAGATTCCATGATCATCCACCTCGCAAACTGTCGCTGCCATTTGTCCATTCTCACCCATCGCACCCTACAGAAGGGCTTTCTAGTACGCATCGCACCTTTTACACTGGGCAGGTGAGATGCATTGCACCCTTAGTACTGAGCAACCTGTATGGTCCAGTTTTGACCAGTTCTGAGTAGTTTTCTGTGGAGAACTTCTGGGAGATGATGTAATCAGCTGACCTTGTTCCTTTAGGGTATGAAACAACACTTTTAGGGACTCAAAATCCCTTAGTTTATGGACATATACGATTGGGGTTGCAGTGCCCAAAAATTTCTATGACACATGCACATTAAAGAAACAATTATGGAACCATTGGAAATTCTAATATCGACCAAATGCAGAACTAAAATGTTAAGTTTGAGTCTGTTTTCTTGAAAACAATGTTCCTACTATGCCCAGTGCAGATAAATTTTGTATATGGAATTCCTCATGTATTATTAATTAGCATTTTTCTGTTAGCAGATAAGTTAGGTTGAATCAGAGAGTTTGGTAATATATAGAACACCAAAACATAAGTTAAACACAGAGTGAAAATTTCCTTTGTAAAAATTAAGAAATTGTTCCGGTATTTTGAAGATTCAATACTGTGTGGTAAAACAAGAAAAATAAGAGTCAACTCATGTTCATAATTTCATCATTAAACCACCATTTTCTAAAAATTACAATCAATGAATCTTAGTAAGTTGAAATATTATCAAATAAATGAACAATGTTTTAGAAACCCTTGAGAGGGATGACAGTCCTTTTGTATCTAATTCTAGTCACAAAAAAAAACAAAACAAAGGGTTCGATTCTTTCCATAAAATCTTATACATGTAAATTCACCGACAAACCATTTAATCCAAATCCATGAATGTTTCGAGGAAAATTGTAAGCCACACTTAAAGTGTAGTTGGTGGAAAAACTTCTCCAATTTAAAACATCTGGAGAGTGGACAACATAACAGTGGATAGCCGAGAAATTTAGACCTTTCCATAGCCTTTCTTTTCCTCCGAAACATATCAGTGTGTAGTGAGTGTGGTATGGGTCTGTAGAATCAAACAAGAAATAGAGAAATTCATATGGAGGAAGCCCGTGGCTAGTTTCTTCAAAACCCTCAAAGGTAGGGTGGTAGAAAACTCTGTATCCAAAGGAAATAATCCATAGCAAATAACTATAGTAAAACCCTCTCTAAACCTAGGAACCCCAGCAGGCCTAAAAGAACAATCATAAAATTATAGTGAGTTAATCTAAGTCGAAATATTATCAAATAAATAAAAAACCTTTTAGAAACTCTTCAGATGGATGACATTCCTTTTTTATCTAATTCTAGTCACAAAAAAAAAACAAAGCATTTCATTCTTTCCACAAAATCTTATACATGTAAATTAGCTGGAAAATGATTTAATCCAAATCCACGAAAGTTTCATGGAAAAATATAAGCTAAAATTAAAGTATAGTTTATGGAAAATAAATTACACAGTAGCAGTAAACCTCTCCAATTTAAAAACCTCTGGAGAGTGGGGGGTATAACAACGAAAAGGCGGGAAATTTAGGCCTTTCCATAGCCGTTCTTTTCCTTTGAAACAAAACAGTGTGAAGTGAATGCAGTATGGGTCTGTAGAATCAAACAAGAAACAGAGAAATTCAGATGGAGGAAGGTCGTGGCCAGTTCCTTCAAAACCCTCAAAGCTAGGGTGCTAGAAAATTACCAAAGGCAAGAGGTCATTTTTGAAAAATAAACATCCCAGTTAATTGAGTAAAGTTCTCACAATCCAGAACTAGGTAGATATAGGATTAAGTGGTGGGATGATTGTAGAAGCTACTTGTTGCCTGCTATTAGGAACAATCCTGAAATCTACAAGTAGATAACCTGTCAAAAGTGTGTATGCTGAATAGTTAAATTTCAGAACAGAAATGGGAGAAAACAAAGAAAGAAGTTTACAGTAATCTGAACCTTAATAGAAATGCAACTGTTGAACCCTTGATTTAATTGATGGATTTTCTTCAAAAGAAAGATTTATTTACCAGTAACTAAGGAACTATTAAGCTAAGAAAAATATGTATAACCTACAGCTCAGAATTTATCAACCAAAGAATCTTCTAAACAATTATCCTTTTCTTCATAAACCTACTCGACACAGTTGAAATGAGGCATGAATAATCTACTGTAATGCCATAATACTAGAACAATTAAATAATGTTGGGTTGTGTTATATTCTTTCCGCGACTAGCCCACATAGTTAACCGAGGGGTTAGAATGGGGGTAGAGCCCCCCTTCGTTGCACCGATTGCGTAGTGGGGGTTGGGGGGGGGTTCACAGGGGGTTTGAGTGGTGCAGGTAACCCCACTCTATGGGGTTCGGGACAGTGCCCCAGTTTTTTTTTTTTTGGACCCTATATTAGGTTGCGCAAACCTACCTATGGTTTTGTGCATGATTTTTCGCACATGGTTTTGGACGTGATGGTTTTCGGTCCATGGTTTTGGACGCAATGGTTTTCAGTCCATGGTATTGGATGCTTCAGCATGTATAAATATGTATTGTAACATTGAAAAGAACATAATGAAAAATCAAGTTGGTAGTCCCAGTGTTGGGATCGAGGGGAAAAGCTCCGTGTATATATGTTTTATGTGTTACGCTCTTGCATTGTTTATTTTCTATGTTTAAGAATTCATATGCAGGTAATTTATGTCCAGGTTTAAAACCTAGATTTGGTATCAGAGTTGTTTTGGCTTCAAGGGGATGCCTTTGTTGCTGATGGGTTTTGCTCGGGCCTGTGGTAGACCCTGTTCAGTGGGAGATCTGTGGGATCAATTCTAGTGGTGAAAGACGATGGTGAGTAGTAGAAAGATAGAGATCGAGAAATTTAATGGTCAGAATTTTAAGTTATGGAAACTCAAGATGGAGGATTTGTTGGTGGATAAAGATCAGTGGGTCGCGGTAGATCCAGGTACTAAACCAACAAGAGTGTTTGATGAAGAATGGAAGAAGTTGGATCAGAATGCTAAGGGCACAATACGATTGTGTGTCTCAAATTCAGTATTTCTGAATGTATCAGGGGACGCTATGGCAAAGGCTTTGTGGGACAAATTAGGGACTTTGTACCAATCTAAGTCTTTGGTGAATAAAATGTTCCTATGGCAAAAGCTATATAACCTGAGGATGAAAGATGGAGACTCGGTTAAAAAGTATTTGAATGCACTTAATACTATGGTAAGTCATTTATTATCTGTTGATATTAAAATTTTAGATGAAGATAAGTGCATCAGTTTGTTGTGTTCTCTACGAGACTCATGGGATAATCTTGTTATTGCAATAGGTAGCAATGCAACTGTCTTGCAGTTTGATGAAATAGCCTCATCCTTTCTGACAGAGGAAATGAAAAAGAAAAATATGGAGAGCGAGAATGGTAATGCCTTGTATATACGAGGACAATCCCATAATAGAAACAAAAATAAGTCATCAAGTGGGAGGTGTAAATCTAGAGGGAGATCTAAATCTCTAAGAAAACCTGTAAAAGTGGTGTGCTAGAAATGTGGAAAGGAATGGCACTACAAAAGGTACTGTAAATTTAAAGCTCCTGATAAAGGAAAGGGATCTGATGATGCTCCTTCTGCAAAGGCGAAAACCACCTTAGATGAAGGTGGGGATGTGTACTTAGCTTCTTCAAGTACACATGTAGATCATGAGGCATGGTTGATTGACTCAGGTGCATCCTTTCACTTTACTCCCCATAGAGAGTAGTTCTGTGAGTATGAAAAATACGATGGTGGTGATGTCTTCTTAGGGGATAATAGGAAGGCTATAATCATTGGTCGTGGAAAAGTAAAGTTGAAGTTGCAAGGTGGAATGGTTAAAACATTTCCAGGTGTTCTGCATATCCCTGCATTGGCCATAAATTTGATTTATGTAAGCAAGCTAGATGATGCAGGTGTAAAAATAGTGTTCGAGAAGGATACCTACGAGATGGTTCGGGGAGCACTGGTATTGATGCAAAGAATTCGGATTGGAACTATGTACAAAATGTAAGGTAGCACTGTTATCGATGGATGCAACAGTTTTGTGGTTCCTGAAAGTGGAGCAGAAAATCTAGTGGTCTCTGGAGAGAAGACCATGCTATGGCATCAAAGGCTTGGACATATTGGAGAGAAGGGCCTTTGAATACTTCATGGTAAAGGTATGGTAGAAGGTATGAGTAATATTTCTCTGGATTTTGATTTCTGTGAAAATTGTGTATATGGGAAGCAGAATTAGGTGAGTTTCCCCTCTGGTGGTAAGAGGGTGAAACGGATATTAGAACTTGTGCATAGTGATGTGTTTGGACCTGTGAAAGTTCCCTCACTAGGTAATTTTGTGTACTATGTATCATTTATAGATGACTTCTCAACAAATTTAACAGATTTAAAGAATTTAAGGCTCTAGTGGAAAACCAGACAGAGACAAAGATAAAGTTGTTAAGGACAGATAACAGTGGACAGTTTTGCAGTAAGGAATTTGAAGAATTCTTTAAGAAGTGTGGTATAGCACGGCAGAAGACTACTCCATACACACCTAAGAAAAATGGAGTTGCAAAAAGAATGAACAAGACATTGATGGAAAGGGCAAGAAGCATGCTCAGAGGTGCCAGGTTAGGACAGGAATTCTGGGCAGAGGCAGTGGAGACAACATGTTACCTAGTCAACAGATCACCTTCATCAACGTTAGAGGATAAGACTCTACAAGAGGTACGGACTAGTAAGAAACCCTCTCTTTCACATCTGAGGGTATTTGGATGTGATGCATATGTACATGTTCGAAAGGATAAATGAACCAAGTTGGATAGTAAATCTAAAAAGTGTATCTTTATTGTGTATAAGGATGGTTTAAAGGGTTATAAGCTTTGGAACCCAGTAACAAGGAAGGTTGTGTACAACCGAGATGTGGTGTTCAAAGAGGTAAAAAATGTTATTAAACATGAAGTCCAACCAAAGGAAACTGAGAAGATAGAGTTTGAACTTAAGGAGAAAGAATTAGACTCTATAATAGAGGAGGAATTTGAAGATGAAGAGCCACAAACTCCGGGTGTGAGAAGATCAATTCGAGAAAGAAGACAGCCCAAAAGGTATAGTCCATCCGCTTTCTGTTCAAATTTTTCTTTATCTATTACTGATGATGATCCCAGAACTATGAAGGAAGCAGTAGATTCAGAGAATGGAAAACTCTCGAAAGAGGCCATGGTTGATGAAATGGCATCTTTGGAAAAAAATGAAGCTTGGGATTTGGTGGAGTTGCCAGCTGGAAGAAAACCCATTCGCAGCAAATGGGTGTTCAAGAAGAAGACAAATGCAAAAGGAAAGGTGGAGAAATACAAAGCTCGGTTGGTAGCAAAAGGTTATTCCGAGGTGTCGGAAATTGATTTTGGTGATATTTTTTCTCCTGTTGCCAATGTAACTTCTATTAGATTAATTTTATCTATTGTTGTTGCTTTTGATTTTGAGGTAGAACAGATGGATATGAAGACAAAATTTCTTCACAGGGATCTGGAAGAGGAAATCTACATGAAGCAACATGAAGGCTTTCGGTGAAGGGTAAGAACTAACTGGTATGTAAGTTAAAAAAGTCTTTGTATGGGTTAAAACAATCACGAAGGATGTAGTATCGGAAATTTGATAAATTTATATGGGGACTTGGCTTCACGAGAAGCAAAGCAGATCACCGTGTGTATTTTAAATTAATTGGTGACTTTGTTATTTATTTGGTCATGTATGTTGATGATATGTCACTGGTTGGAAATAAAAAATAAATTATCCAGGATTTGAAGACCCAATTGTCCTCCAAATTCAACATAAAAGATCTTGGTGCTGCAAACTATATTTTGGGAATAAAAGAGATCGAGCAAAGAGGGAGCTCTAGTTAAACCAGAGGAAGTATGTCGAGGCAATACTACAGAGGTTTAATATGCAAGATATTAAACTAGTGAAGGTTCCTATTCATGTAGGTCTGAAGTTATCTGCTGAACAGTGTCCCAAGACACAAGAAGAGGAAGAGGACATGTCCCAAGTTCCATATGCAAGTGCAGTCAATAGCCTAATGTATGGAATGGTCTGTACTAGACCAGACATTGCACATGTAGTGGGAGTATTAAGCAGGTTTATGTCAAAACCAGGGGAGGAGAACTAGACAGCAGTGAAGTGAGTTTTCATGTATTTGCGTGGCACTAGTGATTATGGTTTATGCTACCAAGGAAGACTAGGGTTGGACAAAGTGTTGGATATTCATGGCTTTGTTGGTGCAAACTGGGCTGGAGATCTAGATCAAAGAAGATCTACAAGTGGGTATGTGTTTAACCTATTTGGAGGTGCAGTCAGTTGGATGAGTAAGAAACAATCTGTAGTGGCACTATTAGCTACAAAGGCAGAATACATGAGAGCCACTCATGCAAGCAAGGAATTAGTTTGCTTGTAGAGATTGTGTTCAAGTATGGGGTTAGTACACGGAGCTATAAGGATATACTGTGACAGCCAAAGTGCAATTTTCTTGGCAAAGAACCCTACATATCATTCAAAGACAAAGCACATTGGTGTTTAGTATCACTTTGTGAGTGATATCATAGAAGACAAAAAGGTGTTGCTAGTAAAGGGGGACACTTTGAAGAATACTGTAGATGCATTGACAAAATATGTGAGCTCTGAGAATTTCTCTTGATGCAGAGAAACAATTAGCATTGCAGGAATGGATAAATGACTAAGCTCTCTTGTGGCCCCCTTGTGGAAAGAAAACAACAAGTGGGAAAATGTTGGATTGTGTTATATTCTTTCCATGACTAGCCCACGTAGTTAACCGTGGGGTTAGAAGGGGGGCAGAGCCCCCTCTTTGTTGTGTCGATTGCATAGCAGGGGGTTATAGGGCATTTAAGGGGTGCAAGTAACCCCTCTATGGGTCCACGGCAACGCCAAGGAAAATTTTGTTTTTGTACCCTATATATAAGGTTGGGCGGACGTGCCTATGGTTTTATGCATGATTTTTCACACACGGTTTTGGATGCGATGGTTTTCGGTCCATGGTATTGAATGCTTCAACATGTATAAATATGTATTGTGACATTGAAAAGAACATAATGAAAAATCAAGCTGGTAGTCCGGTTTTGGGGTCTAATGGAAAATATCTGCGTATATGTGTTTTATGTGTTATGCTCTAGCATTCTTTATTTTCTGTCTTTATTTTCTGTGTTTAACAATTCATATGCAGGTAATTTCTGTACGGGGTTAAAACCTACAAATAACACTTAACATCTTAAGCTAAGAAGAATACAAACCAAACACTTACAAGCTTGTGTCAAGACAGCATTAATAGTGAGTTTAATATTTTCATAAAGAGAATAATGTCACGCCCAACATGCAAATATTTATTTATAGAACTTCTATAAAACAAGTGTTTACCAATAAATAACTGGTGTGTATATATATAATAGGGTTACTTGTGTAGTTCGATAACAAAAAAAAAGGAAAAAACCCAGCCATATTTTCAATTACATTCTTGGCAATACAAAGTCCCTATGGAGCAAAATCAACACTGTAATTTATAAATTACATAACAGGCTCTTAAAGAAAAAAAAGAGACTGGGATCAAGTCCATAACTAAGTCTTCCAATGTCCATAATAACTTAAAACCGTAAGGCCAATAGACAAAAGAATGTTTATTCAAGAAGAAACAATCTAACTTAATAATAAATAAGTTTAGAGGCAATATAGCCATAAAAATGACCTGCTCCATTTCAGGAGTAATGAGAAAGCATTGCCACCGCTATTGCACTGTGAAAGCTGGTGGGTTCCAGTATTGTAGCAATAATGCTACAACTCCTGGAGCTTCCTATCTCTAATTTTATCCACCCGGTAGTTCATACAAACTTGGAAGCGACGGTGCTGTATGCACAAGTACTAGCTCTTGTCGCAGCTGTCACTTGGTCAGCTGGCACAAGTCCGCTAGGGCTCAAGCCAACTTCTATATGCTCACAGAAGAAGATTTATGAGTGATGGACGAAAGCTAACTCAAAGGAGGCTAATCTACTTGCAGAAAGAAACTGAAAGCCAACAAAGCATTAAAACCCTAGGAAACCCTAATTTGACTAGCTAGGCCCTTACAATGCAAAACTGTGAATGAAACTTCTACCAATGATGCCATTACTTGCAGTGAGCTGAAATACATGCATCTAAACTACTTGCATCTGAAAAGACATGTTTTTGTATTTTTTCATTAAGTGGTTGGATTTATTGTGATGATGCTTTTGATTAGGGTTTGACTGTGTAGGAGCGGTTTGAATGGAAGGAAAGCATGGGCAAGGTCAGGGGGGCTAGGAGAGGCCCTAGAGGATCTCTAGCATCAGTCCATAGAAGTCTACCACGTTCGGATGCTCAGCAACCGAGTTTGCAGGCTTCTACAGGAAGTCTGCAAGGGATCCTACAGGAAACTCAGGGGTTCTACAGGAAGTCTGTGAAATTCTACAGGATGTTCGACCGTGGGAGTTTTGGGAGATGGTGAAGTGATGGAGTGGTATGGGAGGATAGGTGAGATGGAGATGGAACTGGTGATGGCTCAGGAGCAGAGAAGTCAGATGGAGAAAGAGTGCATGCAGTGGGTTGATGGCTGGAAGGATGGGATCAACGAAAGGTTAAGTAAATGGAGCTACGTGAGTAATGGAAGAGCTGGAAGGTAAACGAGCTGAACAGAGGTCGGTTGAGTGGCTTTAGGTGTGGTTGGCAAGAAGAGGAAGGTAATGGAATGGTGTGGAGTAGTGTAGATGAAACAAATTGTCTTTGAATGTCACCAAAAACGAGAACTCTTTAACCTACATTAACTATGCTATTTTGAACCAATGAACAGCAGTGCAATTTGTGAAACAAACTCGTGCATGGAAGTGGAATGAAGAAGTAATGATCAAGACCAAAGTGCATGGATGGATCTACGACTAAAGTAACTGTTGCAGCTTGCATGGACGTGAAAAGAACTGCGTTTAGTTTTGGTGGTTGGTTCAGAGTACACCCCAATCCCTAACAGAGATGGCAGTGAGGTCCTTTCAACCTTTTTCTGGAGCTCCAATGAATTATAACTATCCTCTTCTAACCTAAGCAACTGGAAGCAAATTCACCATAAACTAATCCTATTCAATCTCATAAAAACTAAATTAGTAGACTGTAAATTCGAATTGCATGTCAAAGTAAAGAAACGAAGTGCTGGAACGAAAGGCAAATAACATTACAACACAGAGGAGGTCTATTGCTCTCAGTTTGGGCCCTAACCTGAGAGCTATAGCTCCCTTAGAAACTCAAAATGAGATCAAAATCTGCTTGCCTTTATTCATAACCAAAAATCTGATGTCATGCCAAAACTGGCTTACAAAAAGAACCAACACCGAACTGTAGCTCGTACTTCGAAATTACAATAGTAATGCAAAAGTTCAAAAAAGCTCCTATCCGAGGCTACGACCTCAGTATTTATGCAAAATGATAATCCAACAGGTTTCCTTGATTTGTGGAGCTTGGCTGTCCAACTGAAGGTTAAACTGCTGATCCTGTAGAACAGTTGTAACTGCTGTTCCTGTAGAACGGTTGGCTGCCTCTAAGCTCGGTGGGGAGATTGGTTGGAGCTCGGAGATATGGTGGGAATCACGAGGAAGGTCCCCAAGACTGTGGACATCCTCTCCTAAAAACAAGCAGTGCCACCTTACTGTCTCCTTGTCTCCTTTTTCGTGGTCTTTGCTCCCTTTTAATGCCAAAAACCTGAAATCATCATGTATTAGTCACGTAGATAGAATGCCTACCCTTCTTCCTACAAACAACACGAATAAACCAAGAAATGAATGCATAAGCAATAAAATATGAATGGTTTGAGCAAAGCAAGTAGGCCAAATGAGCCCAAATTGTACCAAAAATTGGGGCTCATCATCACCACCCAGCTAAACTATTTGCTCATCCTTGAGCAACTTTGCTCTGGCTCCTCGTCTTTGGCCGAGAACTAGAGCCCGGAGCATGCTCTTCCTTTCCTGTTTTTGGTGGCCCTGCCTTTTCTGCCCCTGGTGGTGATGAGGGTGGCGCTTCTTCCCCCTTTTCCATTTCCTTGAGCCGGGCTTCGGAAGGCGATTGGCCTATTTTTCGTGTCCAGGAAGTTATTTTTGGGCTTCCCTTCTCGGGGGTGGCTGATGTTTTAGAGGGGGTTCTTGCACTGGGTGTAGTAGGGACATCCCCTAAAATGGTTTGGCTGCTGGGTGGAGACTGTGGCTTGCCCGTGTTTATCCTCTTACTTCTCCTGGCTTCAGATGGTAGAGGGGTCTCCTTCTCTCCTTTCTCCTTCGGCTTTGGAGGTGTACTGAGGGCGGCCAACGCAGCTGCTGCCTCCTTTTCGAGAATACCAGCCTTCTCTTCCTTGCGTTTTGCTTTCTCAGAGCTCCTTGTAGAGGGCCCCTTCTTTTCAGATTTCGGGCTTCCTGTAGAAGACCCTGCTTTGCCCACTTCCGGGCCTTCTGTAGAAGATCCTTTCTTTACCAATTTTGGGCTTCCTGTAGAAGACCCGGTTTTAGCCACTCTCGGGCTTCCTGTAGAAGCCCCTGCTTTGGTAATTTTTGGGCTTCCTGTAGAAGACCCTTTCTCTGTCTTCAGGCTTCCTGTAGAAGCCTGTTTCTCAATGATTTTTGGGCTTCCTGTAGAAGCCCCTTTTTCCAATTTCGGGCTTCTTGTAGAAGCCTTTGTCTCTGTTTTCGGGCTTCCTGTAGAAGCCTGCTTCTGCTTTCCTGTAGACACAGGTGTCTCCACCTTTGCTTGCTTAGCTGCCTGAGTTTTTCTTTTTTCTTTGGTTGCAGGTGCTGATGAGGTACTTGGGCTGACGTGGACCACCTCAGCTTTGTCCATTCTGCTCTTCAGCCTCTTTTCTCTTGCTGACAAGATAGGTGTGCCACCTTTTTCTTTGTCATCCTTTTCCTCATGCTTCTTCTTTTGTTCTTTCTTCTGCACTATGGTCGTGGTCTTCTGGCCTTTTCCTCTCTTTTCCTCGGCCACTGCTTCTTGTTCCTCACTGCTGGAGGACCCCGTTTCTTCGATCAACATTTTAATGTCTCCATCTCTTGTCAAATTCCGGAAGCATTCCCATGAGAGGGGAAACTTATATGAATGCAGCGCATCCTCCACAAGAAGCTTTATCAGCCCATGGTGGGCTATCTGATCTGGTATGCCCTCTTTTAGCTTGGTAGCACACTCCATTAGAGACTGCAATAGGAAATAAGGGATGCTCAGTTTTTGTTCTACAGGAAGATCAATCCAGTGCCTTAATTCAATGAGCAACCGAAAGTGATATGCATACACGATGCTAAAACGGCCTTCACAAGTTATATATTTCATGATTTGCAAACTGACTTCATTCCATGGTGGCAACAGACTCGTTCTTCGCACCCCATTTTTGTCCTCCGAGAATTCCTCCTCAGGTGGAAAGAATTCTTTATTGGCCTGCTGGCTCAACTTCCGTTC